>JAHFWL010000434.1:0-600000 GCA_021292165.1 Shinisaurus crocodilurus
GGGGAGGTAGAGTATATTGGGACATAAGGTGGGGGGAGGTAGTGTCAAGCCCCTGGAAGCAAAATAGAGTCGGTCCGCACCTGGCCCCAACCCCAGACGAAGAAACAGGTTCAGGCTTTTTTAGGGCTGGCTGGCTACTATCGTAAATTTGTGCCCCACTTTAGCCAGCTAGCCGCCCCTCTGACAGATTTGTGTAAGAAGCGGCAGCCCGTCAAGGTCCAGTGGTCGGCCGCTTGCAGGCAGCGTTCGAAGGATTGAAAGCCTGCTTGATGGCAGCCCCTGTGCTGCAAGCGCCTGACTTTGAAGTCCCTTTGTCCTGCAGACGGATGCCTCGGAGGCAGGAATGGGAGCCGTCTTGCTGCAGGAACGGCCAGGGCAAGGGCTATGCCCTGTCACCTACTTGAGTAAAAAACTTTTACCCCGGGAGCGGAACTTGGCCACTGTTGAGAAGGAATGCTTGGCGATAGTATGGGCAGTGACCAAGCTTCGCCCTATCTTTGGGGACGCCAGTTCTTGTTGCAGACCAACCATTCCCCTTGTGTTGGCTGAATAGGGTGAAGGGATCCAACCAGAAGTTGCTGCGGTGGAGCTTAGCCCTGCAGGATTTTGATTTTCAGGGAGCACATCAAGGGCAAGGACAACATCGTGGCAGATGGGTTGCCCGGGCTTTCTCAGTAGGAGACAGTTAGATAGGGATTGGGGTGGTGAACCCCAATGCCATCTTTCTCCAAAGGGAAGGGTGTGGAGAAAGCCTGACACGAGTATGCACACACACACACATCGGTCTCGTCCAAGGGAGGGGGCCGAGGAAGGGAGATTGAGTTACAGGAAAGCAGCCAGACAGACCGGCATCCCAACAATGGAGAGTCTCGGTTGAATTCCACAAAACCCAGGAAAGGACCATCAAGACCATCAAACTATCATCAGGGCAGTCTCAAAGAGCTGTAAAGTACCCAATACGTCACCTTCTTCCCGGGCAGGAATAAGCCCACCTGACGCGAAGGGGCAGGCATAAGCCCCCACCTGACCGGGAGGGGGGGGAGAGCGGGAAACTCAGGGGTAGAAACCCCTCCCCTCCTTTGAGGGGTTGTTGGGAACTCAGGGTGCTTTGGAACAAGATTCATCCTCCAAGCGGCGGCTGGAGTAAGCGTTCTCATCCCCGGATCGACAGACCCGGAGCCAGGCTGAAATTGACTAGCGTAAATCTTTAGTCTAAGGTAACTGACTAATCCCAATGTGCTAGCCTGGGAGCCTGTTTCATTGATAAATATAGAGGTCACCTCAGGTTGTGTTGACATATAGTATTCCTAGAAAGCTGTTAGTTCCGCTCCGTATCTAGTGTAAACAAAAAGCCTTATTTGGTCATTTAAAGGGCTCTAGTTCCTCTTGTGCGCGCAAACCTCCTAGTTGGTTTCACTCGCTTGTACGGGCTGTAACTCAGTGCCGGTTAACGCGTTAAGCGCTGAACTCACGCATAGGACCCGGGTGCTGGTCCTTCACAGTTACACAGAGACTGGGTTCACACAACACAACAACTCATGTAGGTAACTAGCAATGCTGAGTTGTCATGTCATGTGAACCCAGACTGTTTCCTGCAGGATGGCTTGTTTGTGGGAAACAAGCCACCCTGCCAACCCAAGGCTTGTTCTAGGGGTGGTTGTACCCATGATGGGCTGTTGTGTCATCTGAACCCAGGTGACTGAGCCCATCATGGGTACAGGGATGCAGTGAGTGAGCCACTTGGCAGAGCCAGAAAAAAAATCCTTGCTGCTCTTGCTGACGCTCCCTGGGCCACTGCCAGTGACAGCCGCCCCACCGATTGCCCAAGTGGCACAGTGGGCAACTGTCACTGGCTTGGTGTTTCCCACTGTGATTGGTGAGCCCATATCTGTATATCTATACGTCCCTGTCAAAACCCTATTTTAAAAGGAAGCCTGAGTTTGACAGCTCCTGTCAAAACTGACAGCTCCTGTAAATGGGGTGGCTGACACTTTTGCACCTAGACTCATGGGAATGGTGGAGGACACTGAGAACAGGTGGAGTACATTGAGGCCCAACCAAAAAAAAAAAAAAACCCTGGAGGATCTCGCTGTGAAGGGGTAATCTACTCAGCACCCTCTTTTGTGAGCAAAGATCCCCCTCGTTTTTTCATTCGCTTGACAGCTGTCAAGAGAGCACAAAGTAAACAATAAACCTATTTTCAGCCTCTCTGGGTCAATGTCCCTGGTTGGTGCGTGCTGCGTTTTGACAGCAGGCACCTTCCAGGACATTGCCAGGTGAGGCTTCCCATTTCGGACCCCCACAAGTGCACACCTCAGCACTTGTGCTTGTGCTTAAATTTTATTTTTAAAGGGGTGGCGAACCAGTGACAGTCTCTCCAATGTGCTGCTTGGGCACTTTGGGGAGGCTGTCACTGGCTGTCACCTCAGAGACTGTGAAAAGCGATCTCCGGGGGGGGGCGATTGGTAAAGCGGGGGAAGCTGCGTTGAGTGAAAAAGGGCTTCTGATTGCAGAGGGGAGGAAGACTAGTGGCTTCAGCCACCAAGTCCCCTGGTATACCGTCTGGAGGACTGAGGGGGAAGGAGCGGGAGAACAACCCACCATGAGCCCGATTGTCTGTCGGGTGTACTGTGGATTGTTCTGCAAACAACCAGCCCACCGTTGGTTATTCACAGGGCGGCTTACCGTGATGTGCGAACCCACCCGTCAGGTTATCCGGCTAAATGGGGTGACCTGTGGTGTGTAGGTTCCTCAAAAATTAGGTGGAGGAGTCTTCTGCAAGCATAACCCTTACCACTCACAGAAGGTAGATCCCGACTCCAAACCTATATTACTATAATTTAAATAGTAAGCCGCCTTGGGTTCCTTGCAGGAAAAAAGGCGGGGTATAAATATAATAAATTAAATAAAATAAATAAATACATCTCATCATGGGGGGGGGGGGAAGCCTGTGAGCAGGAGACCTTTGTGTCTGGTCAGCCTGTTGTCCAGTCTGCTGATGGGCAGGTTCAAGACCGCTGCTCTCCCTCTCTATGGCTCTGTCTTTAAATTAGTCTTGAACCAGACAATCCTTCATTTCATTAATATTTATATCTACATCTGTAGATATATATATACACACACAGCCCTACTGGTTTAAGACCAGGATTCATACTGGGTAAAGACCAGAGTTCAGGCTTTCTCATCTTGGCTCAAGCTCCACAAAGCTGGGAAACGGGAAGCTAAGACTAATCAGTGATGATGTCATGCAATGTTGTCACCAATTGTGCTTGCTTACAACTTCCCCTCCATGTGCACACATTTGTCCTGGGTCTTTAGGCCCAAATCCAGATGGGGGGGGGGGGTGATGGAGTGCCTGAGACCAGCAAAGATGCCCACATGGTCCTGGTTCTATATTGCCTTATGAAGCATCTGATCTTTACTGTATTTAGTCAAGTCGTCGTGGGATTTGACCCAGGTCTGTTTGTTGTGCGTGTTTCATTTAATTTTCATTTACTAGATTTCTATACCACCCAATAGCTGAAGCTCTCTGGGCAGTTACAAAGATGAAAACCTTAAAAATACATTATTTAAAAAACAAACCACCATATACATACACACATATAAACAGACAACACACAGAGAGACACACATATATTTCTAAAACAATCTTGTGTCAATATTGTTTGATTTCATATTTGCTCTTAAAATATTATATAATTCGCTGTTTTGGATTTTCCTTCGAGTGAGTGAAAAGCTGGATACAAATTATGATAGAAATAATTAAAACCTCCTCTTTGCCTCACGGTTATTGAGGACACTGGAGTCTTCATTGTTTCAGATATTGGCAATTGTACCAGAACTGCAAGAGGGGACAGGCTCAGAACAAGAGTGGCTTTCTACTTGACTTTAAAGCTGAACAGGTTACACTCAACTCTCGCTCCCACACATGCATGCTTCATAATGTCATAATGGGGAGCATCTGCTTCTCAGCAAATGTAGGTGAATAGCTATGCTATACCTGCAAACCATCCTCAAGCCAGTGTGAAAACACTAACTTTCCCTTTAAAAAAATCTTTTAGAGATTCCTCTCCCTCTCAGATTCCAAGTGCTTTTACAGAGGTACAAGTCAACTGCCAGGGTTTCTTGTTTGAGAGCCATTAACAGAGGTTGAAACGTAAGTGCTGACATTCCCAAACTACCAAAGCCCGTTGGAGACTGCAAACTAATTTTGCAATGTCTTAACCTTCCTACATGATGTTTGCATCCAGCTTAGGACAGCTTAGGATAAATGTTCCCATCTATATCTTTAAGAAATACCATGGTCCAAAGTTGTTGCCACCACTAAGAGCCTGATGATATTCAAGATATTTGCATATTGCTTTATTAATACATAATGTTCAAAGCTGTGTACAGCTTATTTAAAAACAACAGTACCCAAATGAAAAAAAGTTTAAAACAAGTAAATCAGAACAGAAAACCAAAGGACATAACAAAAGGAAAGAGAGATCTAAGCTTGCCTCTGGAAATTAGAAGGATGCAATTGTGCAATTGTGTCTTGGAAGGGCATCCCAGAGTTCCAGGGCCACCACCAAATAGGCCCTGCTTCTCATGGAGGTTAACTTGGCCTCCACACAGCATGAAACTTGAAGATGAGCCTCGTTAATTGATCTTAAAAGTTGAGCATGGGGGGCAGGGGGGGCAGTTTACACAGAAAAGTATTCATGCTTATTCATTACTACTACTACTAATCTCTAGCAACTTATAGTACACTTCTTATTTCATTCTACCTCTCAGCAACTCTAGTATGTAAGATAGGCTGAGAGATAGAAAAGCTATGTTGGTATACTTGCCACCACCATTGTGGCTTGTGTAGGGTTGGGCCACCATTGTGGCTTTATGGGTGGCCCAAAAAGAGGAAATGCATCACCAAAAAAAGAGGAAACCCATTTGCATAACATTTGCATATGCTAATTTATATGTATAGATGCAAACTTAGAAAGTATAGCTATAATTTAGATAGAAAGATGATACATCTTGCCATAGTGGGGAAGACTGACCAGGGGACCTCCGTGCCTGCTCAGTCTGCTGTCCAGGTGCTGCTAACAGCTGATAGGCAGGTGAGCCTCTGCTTCCCCTTCTTATGATTCTTTATCATTAAACCAGACTTAGGTTGGACAGTTCTTCAAAGAGAGAGGAGTGTCCTTTGACAACCTTCAAATAGAGGAGTGTCCTTTGACAACTCTTCAAATAGAGGACTATTCTCTGTAAAGTAGGGCATCTGGCCACCCTAGGCTTGTGGTATTCTGTGATGATAACTATTAATTATATAGCACCATCGACATGCATGACACTTTACAAAGTAAATTCCCTGCCGCATAGAGTGGCCATGTGGCCTACTTTACAAAGGACAGTCCTCTATCTGAAAGGATGTCAGAGGACAGGCCTCTCTTTGACGCGCTGACTGGTCCAAGTCCAGTATGAAGGTAAAGAAACCTAAGAAGGAAGAGCAGGGGCTGCGATGTTGCCCATGAACAGTTATCCCTGAGACAGCAGACCGAGCAGGCATGCGGGTCACCTGGTCACAGTCTTCCCCGTTATGGAGAAATGTGTTGCATTTCTGTTTAAATCATATGAATTCCCAGAGGGGTAGGCATGTTAGTCTGTCCCAGGGAAAACAACAAAGGTTCCTGTGGCACCTTAAAGACTAAGGGAGCAATCCTATGGCGATGCCCATAAGCCCACGAACTCGGAGGCTTAGGAACATCCTATGCAGGGCGGGAGGAGCGGCAGAGGCAATCTCCGCCTCCCCGTCCTCCCACCCTGCATATTTTGCTAGAAAGGGTTCCCCCCCCCATCTAGCTGGAGCATCTCAGAGGGGGAGGGAAGCAGGCGGGAGCAGCTTCAGGATACCTCATTATCCTGACCTCCCCAGTCTCCTGCCACCCCCTGAAACGCCCCTCCCCCCCCTGAGGTCATTTTCCCAACCTCAGAGAGCGGCCAGCGTGGTTTTTTCCACAACAGCAGCGAGGGGGAGCGGGGATCCGAGCTCCGATTCCCAGCTCCAAGCACAGTCTCCAACATTGGATATGGGAATCTGAAATATCCTATGGCCCCTCAGACACTGTCTAGGGGCCATAGGATGGCTTCCTAACAAATTTATTATGGCATTAGCTTTTGTGCAGTCCAGAAAAGATTGTGCCGTAAAAAAATTGTTAGTCTTTAAGTTACCACACAACTATTTGTTGTTTTTATTTAATTTTTTGTAATTTCCAAATTTGCATCTATCTATCTATCCATCCATCCATCCATCCATCAGCACATGATGCAAACTGTAATCAAATCTGTATTCTCCTTTTTGGTGATGTGCGCAAATGGCCATCCTGCTGACCTACCAAGGTGCTTACAATCTAATACAGGGCTGTGGAATGTGGTCTTCTGGATGTTGTTGGACTCTAATCCCCATCAGTCCCAGCCAGACTGGCCAGTGGCGGGGGTTGACGGGAGTAGCCGTTCATCAATATCCAGAGGGCTGCAGGTCCCCCAGCCCAGCCCCAATCTAAAATGTGACATTGGCAGGGGTGGCCGGTGACTCCAATGTCAGTGGGGCAGTGTATCCACTCCAGGTTTCAGTCTGAACTTCAATGGAGCTATCCATTGGGCTGAACCTATTCTGCGGCTAGGGTTCAGCACCATGGATAGCTCCTTAAAAGTTCAGATTGAAACCCAGAGTGGATACACTGCCCCACTGACACTGGAACCACCACCCTCCACTGGACAGAGGGGAAACAACAAAAGAAGAGAGGGGGGAAATGGAGGCAGCAATAAAGACAGGGAAGACATGCATTTATTTCAGTTACTTGTACTTAGGTTTGGTTACTATAAGGCAGGGGAAGGCAACAGGGTAACTTCCAACATTTTTGGACTACAGTTCCCATAAGTCCCAGCCAGCATGGCCAACAATCATGGATTATAGCAGGTGCAATCCAAAGCATCTGGAGGCACCAGGTAGCCTGCCCCTGCTAGAATGGTATGAGGACTAAGAGGTGGGTTTTGCTCTACGCCACACATAGAAAATCATCTGCCAAAAGGCATTTCTCCCAACAAAACCATGGCAGCTAATGCAGCAAAATGGATTCCCTGAATGAGGACCTCTTTTCATAGGTGTGCTCTCTTTTCACACCTGGCCAAACATGGTTCGTACATACGCAGCACAGAACAGTAGACGCACCCAAAACTGCAGCTTCAGAGTTGGTAAGTGCGCACACAAAGCCACCCATAGTGACTTCTCCGAAAATATCCAATAAGCTTCAAGTGACTGGTAGAAGAAACTATTGTTGACATAGATATGATTTTCCCCCCATACCTTTTGTCTTTCAAAAGAGGTGACTATGTTGGTGAATATTTACTGAGGAACTCATGTTTATAACTTGAAAATGTGAATTCCTAAATTCTAAGTCTACTGCAGGGGTCCCCAACATGGTTCCTATGGGGGCCATGACACCTGTAGTCACCTCCAGTGGTGCCCGTGAAGGGGTCCCAAAGGTGATGCCAGTGGACACCCACAAACCTTTTTTTAAAATTCCATTTTTTAAAATTTAAGTACAAGTATATCCACAGCAATGAATACATATGAAATTCATACAACTTTCTAGCAATTATACATAGGCTTCAGCAAAAACAGACCAAATATTCAAATAAGTATCCATTTGGAGGTGGCGTCTACTGTATATGCCACCTGTTCAAATACTGTATTGAAAGTGTTGTAAGGTCCTCAATCGGTTGCATTATAGAAGGTGAGTGTTTCTCCTTCAAATATTGTAATATCAGTCTTTCAGCTGTCAAAAGGGCACATTTCCCCTTCCATTTGTTAATTTAAAAATAATTAAGAAATATTTTGTGAAGTTAATAATTAACAGGTAAATAATTTAAAAGAGCGTGTACATCAGTGACTATTAAAGACTATTCCAATACAAAATGTATCCATGTAATAACTTCCTTCCTCCCCAAAAAGAAACGACTACTGGACATTGCCAAAACATACGTTTAAAAGAAGTGTTCGCTAAATTGCTCTGCCAGCAACTAGCCACATTAGATAATCCCTTATTAAAGAGATGTTGCAGTGTCCAACAGACATAAAATAGGCCTGTGGCTCACAGTCCTGAAAAGGCTCAGGACCCCCTGGTCTCTTTCACTTTAGGTCCTCATTGCCATATGAGAACACATTCCCCTTCAGGCAGGTCCCGAGGTGGAGTGTTTTTGGTAGCATTTAAAAAAAACAGTAATTAACATTTCTTTTAACTTTGCTAAGGTAAAAACCTTCCCCCTATCAGTTTAAATGCCACAAAGCTTGGGTGGAAATGGTAAATTCAGCTAATCCTAATATTGACAACCAGCCATATCGCAACATGTCTGTCCTGATTTGAAGCAAGAACAATTTTGCCTAAGGAAGGAGACATCTCCATTTACCTTAGTTATCCTATAGTTACTGTCTGAGTATAATTTGTTTTTTAAAGAAAGAATTAAATGCATTTCCCCCACTTCCCACCCTCCAAAGGACAGGAGGAATGCCTGTTGCCCCATTCTAGTGTTTCCACATTCAACACTGGCAGAGCTCCTCCCATGCCTTTCATCAACACTCCCCAACCTGGAGCCCTTCAACTCCCATCATCCCCAGCCAGCACAGGAGAGGCTGTCTTTAATCAATGCCTTAGCAAACATTGCTTCTCCTACCCAGGGACCAAATTTAAGATGATGTGTAGGATCCAGGATTAGGAACTCCCACTTAACACACACCCACAAAGCTAATTAGTAGCTTCACACAGTTGTTTCGAAAATAGGGGAAGTAGTGCTGGAAGAAGAGGGGATGTCTAACCCCCTTCTTCCTGCACTGTTTCTCAGATCTATATCCCCTTTCCCAAAGATACTCCCCTGGTTCACATGATTGCAGGGTGGCTTGTAAACCACCCTACACATGCCGGTCATGTGCCAGCCAGATTTATATACCGTAATTACTCTTGCCAGTGAAGGTTGTTGCATCGTCCGAACCCATGGTCTGCCACCCCAGCAAGGATGATTATGTAAATCCAGCCAGCACACGACCAGCATGCGTAGGGTGCTTAACGAGCTTATTAACCACCCCACGATTGTGCAAATTGGCTCAATGTTCTTCAGTGGAAAGTATCCCATAAAGCAGGGGTGCACAACCTTTACAGCCCCTGGCCAAACCACACACACGTACATACAAATACAAATATACATTCTCTCTCTCTCTCTCTCTCTCTCTCTCTCTCTCATACACACACACACAGTGGTGACTAGTTAACCTCTTTTAGAGAGGGCAATCCTCTCTTTGAAGGGCCGCTAGCATAGTGTTCTCCAGTCTTGGGTCCCCAGATGTTTTTGGCCTACAACTCCCTGCATGCCCCAGCCAGCACTGGATGGAGCATGCTGGGAGTTGTAGGCCAAAAACATCTGGGGACCCAAGGTTGGAGAACATTGCGCTAGAGGATCATCCTCTATTTGGAGGTGTCCTCTGTTTGAGGGGCTGTCCTGTCTAATTCTCGTTTAAAGATAATAAAACATAGGAACTGTTGCCTATCAACATGAACAACAAACTGAACATGTAGGCACGCAGGTCAGCTGGTCACAGTCTTCCACATTGTGGTGAGATGTACTGTATTTCTCTTGGAATTATAATAATTATTTCTAAATTTGCATCTGTACATGTACATTAGCAGATGCAAATATTATGCAAATTACTGTCCCTTTTTTTTCTCCTTTCTTGATTATGCATGTCCTCTTTTTTTTTTGCAATGCATAAGTGTCCCCCCTCCCCTGAGCCCACCTCTCCATCTCCACCATCTCCCTTCCTTTTCAGTGTACTTTTTGAAGAGTGCACTCCTGTTTACTCCTGTGTTTCTTCTCTCCTGGAAGAAACTAAAATAGGGCTCAGCTGGGATAGTTCTAGCTGCCAGGCCTAGCGGGGCAGGCCTGAGGATTATTATTATTATTATTATTATTATTATTATTATTATTATTAACATTTATTAATCGCCCATTTGGCCGGCAACCGGCCACTCTGGGCAATGTACATAGGCTAAAAACAAGATAAAATACAATTAAAACATTATAATTTTTTTAAAAAAATCTTAACCCACCCCATATTATTATTATTTACATAATTCTGGTGGAAGCAAAACTGGTGGTAAATTCAGCAGTGGCAGCGAGTGATGGGGGGGCTGCATAAAACCCCTGGGGGGGGCACATATGGCCCGCAGGCTGCAGGTTATACACCCCTGCAATACAGAATGAATAGCAGCTTGGGGAGGGGAGGGGAGGGGAGGGGGATAATTTTGGTGAGGGGGAAAGGGTTAAACACCCATTATTCCAGCATCACTTCCTTGATATCCAAAGCAGACATCCAGATCACAGATGTCTAAGTTTGACCCTTAGAGGTATCATTTTCTGTTTTTCTGTGCAGCAACTGCAAGCCTAGGAAATGTAATCTGTACTTCATTTGCCAACTCCATTGTCTTCCCTTCTGCAGAGGCCTTCAGCCTTCCCAGTGTCTCAAGATGCACCGATAGTAATGGTATTCTGTTTTCTAGTGAATTAGCAATTATTATTACACCATCCTCCTCCTTCACACCCAGGACAACCTCGTTCGTATTGATAAGATTTTTCTCCCCTCTTATTTCATGTTGTTCTTCTTAGCTCCAGAAGTCATTGTATAGTATATCTCTTTACTTGTCCTGGAATCTCTGAATCTCTACATTAGAGCAGTGTTCTCCAACCTTGGGCCCCCATATGTTTTTGGCCTACAACTCCCAGCATGCCCCAGCCAGCATGCTGGGAGTTGTAGGCCAAAAACATCTGGGGACGCAAGGTTGGAGAACACTGCATTAGAGGATTAGCAATTGGAGGGCCTAGGCCAAAGCTGGCCTCCTGATTGGTGCTATCTATTCCCCTTCCGCATTACCAAGCTCAGAGAGGGGTATGTGGGTGAGCAGCCAAAGTAGCAATGGGACTTAGCATGAGGCCATTTGGGAACATAAGGGGTGGTGTTCCAGGTTTCAGCCCACTAGCACACCTGACTCTTTTGTCAAAGTTGTGCTCTGACAAAACCGGAAACAACCAAAGCTCTTGCTCTGTTTTTGAGCGGAGAGCTTCTGTTCCTTCTTCCTTGCCCTCTTGGAAATCTTTCACAGAAACCCCTGAAATTAATACACACACACAAACACCATTTTTAACCAGAGTTAAGGTACTGCTGGAAAATGCATCCCTGACCAGTTTTGGAACCTGTGCTTTTGCTTTTCTGAGCTGAAGCTGTTGCTCCAGTTGTGCAAGAAACCCATGCATTGGGGAACCCATATTTTTAGAGAGGCTAATGAAGCAGCAGTACGTGATACAAAAAGTACGCACCAGAATCTCTTGCCATGTCACTGAGGATGCTGCAGCACAACTCGGCTCAGCTAGTCATGCCCCTTTTCAGGATGCTACAAGGGCCAACTCACCCTCTCTCCCCTCCCCTCCCCTTGTTTTCCACTTTCCTTTTTCCAATTAACAACATTTGATGGCTCCTGGAAGCCACTGAGCAGGTTCAGTCCTTTTTGGGCTGTTCTTCGGGAAAGGTGTTTCTCCTTTTTTCACCCTTTCCTTTTTTCCTTTTTAATATTTTGAACTTCTGCATACCTCAGAGTTCACCTGAGTTTGACGACATCTCTCTCTTGTTTCTTAATGGTCCTGTTTTGGCACTCAAACACCCGAGTTCACTGTTAGAAGGAACAACTGAAACCTGCAACAAAATGTTACAGTGTATCCTCACCTCCTAACAAAGTGTTCCTGTTCAGGGTTCCAGCTAACCAGCTGTACCCTTCTTCAGGATACTCCATTCCATTCCCCTCCGCCAGTTTCCTTTTTTCATTTTCCACCTGACACTCAACATTGTATGGCTACCCTAGTATAATCAGTCTTCACTTGGCTCTGTTTTGTTTTTGGGTTTTTTTTGCACTATTGCCCCCTTAAGTGTGTGTTCTATTTTTAAAAAATGTGTGTGGTTCTTCTGCAAATCTCAGGGTTTCCTCAAGTATGCAGATACCTTGCTCTTGTTTCCCAGTGGCCCCATTTTGGCTCCAGTCCTGTCAGCACTCACTATCTGAGTTCACTGTTAAATGGAGTGATGACTTACTCTAGCACCAATGATTGCTAGGCTCTGTACGTCCGAGGAATTCTCTTCTGTATGGCAGAATTTCTTTGCTTAGTTAGCAGACAAAGCAGCCTAACCTACCTCACAGGGTTGTTGTGAGGATAAAATGGAGAGGAGGAGGAGGATATGTAAGCCGCCTTGGGTTCCTTGCAGGAAAAAGGCGGGGTATAAATATAATAAATAAATAAAATAAATGATGGAGTGCATGACTGAACACATGCAGTGTTCAATCCCTGACCATATGCTCAACTTGCACTAAGCAACAAGTTGCTCAAACTGGCACTAGGCCAGATATGGCAGTTATATAAGGCCAGGCGGGATTTTTTGACTTCTGAAATCACCAGATCCTGCTTGGCTTGAAAGCTTCAGTACACCCTCTGACACTACACCCTCTGCGGTGGTGGTGTGGCAAAGTAGCAGAGATCAGATCTGCAATTTTCTCTGTCTTGCAACTAGCACAGCCACTCAAACATTGCCCCCCCCAAAGAGGAAATGCATCCCCCCCCAAAGGCACCGATTTGCATAAAATATGCATATGCAAATGTGTGTGTGTGTGTGTGTGTGTGTGTATGTGCAGATTTAGAAAGAATTACTATAATTTAAATAGAAATACAATACATATCAGCATAGTGTGGGGAAGACTGTGACTGGTGTGCTTTGCTCAGTCTGCTGTCCAGTGCTGTTTCTGGGCAACTTCAAGACCCAACTCTTCCTTCTGATGGTTCTTCATCTTTAAACTGGACTTGGACTGGACAGCCATTCAATCAGAAGATGTCTTCCAAGAGAGGGCTGTCCTCTGTTAAGTAGGATACCTGGCCTCCCTGGCCCCACCCCCTCCAGTAGCAAAGGAGGGCTGCCGGAGTCCCTCATTATTGAAGTTCTGGTTCATTGCACACTTAAGCTCTCTGTACCTCAATTTCTCAATCTATTAGGTGAGGATAATAACCCGTTTCTCGTAAAGATAGCAGAATACCGTACTTAGAAGCTGAAAACTGCTAGTTAAGTGTAGTTAAGAGTTAACTGCTAGTTAAGAGCCAGTGTGGCGTAGTGGTTAGAGTGTTGGACTGGGACTTGGGAGATCCGGGTTCTAGTCCCCGCTCGGCCATGAAACTCACTGGGTGACTTTGGGCCAGTCACTGACTCTCAGCCTAACCTACCTCACAGGGTTGTTGTGAGGATAAAATAGAGAGGAGGATGAGGATTATGTAAGCCGCCTTGAGTTCCTTGAAGGAAAAAAGGCGGGGTATAAATATAATAAAATAAATAAATAAATAAAGTCAGGGCTAGATTAGCTGTTATGTTGAGCAAACTACAGCGCAAGGCCCTGGCTTAATTGCATCCCCTGACGTAGCATTATTATCTGGGAGTTTCCCAATGTGGAATACATGCAGCTTAGAAAGTATATTGTCCCACCTCCCAAATTGTGTGTGTGTGTGTGTGTGTGTGTGTGTATTCTTGTTGACCTAAAGGAAGAACAGCAATATTGCATGTCTTGATTGGATTCCTTCTGAAAGGAAGAAAGTTACACTTTCAAAATTAAATCAGACCAACAGGAAGATTTACCCTTAATTAGCAGAGGACAGCACCCTTGCAGGAACCACCACTGATGCTTGCCCTGGGTCCCCAGTGCCGATCCCCTGGCAGCTGCCCAAGGATGCAGGGCGCTAACATTGGGGCTGCAGTGGATGGCAGGGTGAGTACAGAGTAGTTGACTACAGAATATAGCAGGAGGAGCAGAATTTTGGTGGCTCTTGCACATCACACACACACACACACACACACGGCAAAAGAGGATGCAGATTTGCATAAAATTTCTATATGCTATTTTATACGTAGAGATGCAAATGTAGAAATACTTACTATAATTCAAATAGAAATCCAATATTTCTCACCATAGGGATGAAGAAGACCAGGTGACCTGTGTAGCTGCTCCTCAGTCTGCCATCCAGATGCTAAGTATGATTTGTTGGGCAACTCCAAGTCCCCTGCTCCCCCTTCTTACGGTTCTTTATCTTTATGCCAGACTTGGACTGGACAACCCTTCAAATACAGGACTGTCCTCTGACAACTTTTCAAACAGAGGATTGTCCTCTCTAAAGTAAGACACCCCGTGTGAAAGCATGTGGGAGGAGGGTAGTTCTCCATGGCATAGGAGCTGGTGTTTTACAAGCCTGTCCACAATGCTCAAAACTGGGGGGGGGGGGGGAGGTCTTCTTTACCCTATAAGCTCCATCCCGATTCTCCCTAACCTTACTGAAATTTCCCCGTTTTAGTTCCTTCTAAAACAGTACCTGGGGTGAGGCGTGGAGGGGGCAATGCAAATCCCTACTTTTGTCTGTGAAATGTCAGAGGGTATGCCTTGGGCCGGGGGGAATGCAACTGTTCGTTTTGTCCCTTTTTGTTTGCACAGAGAATCCACCATCCAAGCAGAGAGGCCCCTGTGTGGCATGTTCGATACTCCTGACATGGCAGCTAGCTAATTTCAGTCCCTGCCCAGCCCATGAAACTCACCTCACCCAGAACTTGTTTAAACTTCTCCAGCTGTTCTTGGCATGTGCTGAGATTTCATAAAGTTGATGCCATCAACTCCCACACGTAGAACAAGAGAGAGAGAAAGAAAACACATACACACCGGGCCTAATTTATGGCATGAAGAGACGTGTGTGTGTGTGTGTGTGTGTGTGTGTGTGTGTGTGTGCGTGCGTGCGCGCGCATGCTGAAAAGCATAAGCATATGAGTCTTCCCTTTGCACCTCCACATCATTCCTAATACTGTTAATTGCTAAAACCAAAGAGGGACATGACACGCAACAGTCTCTCCTGCATGGATAATGCCAAGATGTTTCTTGACTTTATACTCTACAGTTTAGAGCAGCCTTCATCAGGGATGGGGACTTGGACTCCAGGACTCGACTCGTGAGTCGGACTGAGTCCCCCCTCTGACTCAAGTCAGACTCGAGTCCCAATATTTTTAATGGGACTCGAGACTCGACTCGGGACTCGAGACCAAGGACTCGACTCGAGACTCGTGTTCCAAAATCGTGTTCCTCAAATGCAACATGGATAGGTTTTAGGAAGTACAGCAAGTTTATTTTTTAAAATCATTTTCCTAAAATGCAACCTTTCAGACATTTTGGGTTTGGCTGCCTCTGCCTGCCTGTTTGGGGTTCCCAGCCTCCTCTGCCTGCCTGGTCTCTTCTTAACCAGTTCCACAGTTTGAATTGTCCAAGACAAAGGCCTCTGCCTAGTGCCTGCCTGTTTTGGGGTTCCCTGCCTCCTCTGCCTGCCTGGTTATTTTGGGTTTGTCTGCCTGGTCTGTTCTTGCCAAAATCAGTTGCAGAGTTTTGAAATAAAAAGGCACACTTGTGCCTAGAATTTATTTAAGCCACACATCTGAAATAGCCTTATTTTGTTGGGGAAAACCCCCATTGATTTTAATAGGGACTCGTGGAGTCAGCTTTGGGAGTGACTCATGACTCGTGACTTGTGAGTCACCATTTTGGACCAAGGACTCGGACTCGAGACTCGGGTCCAAAGACTCGTGACTCGAAACCAAGGACTCCTCAACATCCCTGGCTTTCATAGATTTCATAGATTTCATAGATCATAGAGTTGGAAGGGGCCTACAAGGCCATCGAGTCCAACCCCCTGCTCAATGCAGGAAACTAGAGGAGGGGTCTCCCATGCAAGTAATAACCAGGCCTGACCCTGCTTGGCTCCCCAACCTGATCCCCTCCAGTTGTGTTGGACTACAACTCCCATCAGCCCCACAATTCACCACTCCCTGAGAGACCCTAGGCCTAGAACGCTCCATAACTGGCTCAATTGCATTGCAAGTCTCACAAATGGGGCGGAGGATCTTTCCGGATCTATTGCTGAGATCATGACATTCGTGTGACTTTCATGAAAATAAATAAGAGCTTCTTGTCTTGGAGGCTGCATGATCTGAAGCACAGCTGTGGGATGCTCTTTAAAAGGTCTAAATAGCAAGTAGAAAGGATCCAGCTTCCCCCGCCCCCGCCCCCCACTACCTGGGTCACTTAAAAAAACAACAACACTTTTTTTAAACTTGAATTTTCTAAACCTTGGCTCAAGGTGAGTTCGTGGATCATCATTATCTTAGCTGAGGTTGGGCAAATCCGCTCTAAAGACGGTACTTAAATTCTTTGAACAGTCATCCCCTCTCTTTAAAGTACCATTAATATGGGTGCTGGGTATCTGTAAGATATCCATGTCAAACGTAAGGCCTGGGTGGACTTATTGGTCCTCCGTGGTGTGCCAATTTGCTCTTTGGCATCGAAATAAATTATTGAGCCATCTCCAGGGCTCTTCGTACAGCAAGAGCGGCTGACTCACCCATAGCTGGGGTGGGGGCAACAGAGTCTTCCCCACTATGGAAAGATGTATTGTATTTCTATTTCAGTTATAGTAATTATTTCCAAACTTGCATCTATATGTATAAATTAGTATATGCAAATATTATGCAAATCTGTGTCTTCTTTCAGCATCTTTTTTGGTGGTACATAAGTGGTCATGCTATCAAGTTCTTATGCTACTATATGCGCTACCGGTCTGACAAGTTGCTGCAGTTTGGCAAAATTATAAAAAGTGTCAAGGAACCTTGAGATGGAATTATGAAGTAGCTAGGCTCGGGGATCAACAAACATCAAAGTTTAGATCCTGATAAAAGGTACTCTGATGTGTACCTTATATATGCACCTCTGAAGCCACCCTTACTAAAGAAGCTCCATTCTCCTTCTGCTTTAAAGGGATCAGCAGCTACAAATAAAACCTAAGCTTTGCATGCTTCCATCAATGACCTCCACCAGCACCATTCCCCCTCCAGTTAGAGTTGGAAGAATAATGATCTTCTGATGAGATTGGCTGGTCAAGGGCAGAGGAGCTGAATTCTACAGGGCTCCCTTAGTTTGTGTGTAAATAAACACACCCAAGGGCATGAGGATATGGAAGCACAGAATCATGATGAGGAAGCTTTTCAGTACTAGTGTAGCATATTCATTCCTGTTTTCAAGAGGTCATGTGTTAGTTAGCATTCTTACTTAGCAGTCATGGGATGAGAAGAGGTCCTCTTCTGGATCGGTAACTGGTTAAAGAACAGAAAGCAGAGAGTAGGAATAAATGGCCATTTCTTGCAATTTCTTGTAAACAGTGGGATCCCCCAAGGATCTGTATTGGGACTTGTCTTTTTAAACTTGTTTGTTAATGTGGAGGGAACGTGGCTCAGTGGTAGAGCACCTGCTTTGCATGCAGAAGGTCCCAGTTTTGATCCCCAGCTTCTCCAGGTAGGGCAGAAAAAAATCCTGCCTAAAACTCTAGAGAGTTGCTTCCAGTCAGTGGGTTGGTACACTCAATACAATAGCCCAACATGGGTTATTTAACCCACAGTGAGGCTGTGGGGGGGGGGGGTGGCCACCATTTTGCAAATCAAGGGTTGTTGAATTGTGGGAACCTGGCAAGTGTGGGTTATGCAAAGGTTGTTTAACCCTCACATAACCCACACTCTCTGGGTTCCCATGACATGACAACCCCTGAGCGGGGGTTGGATATGCAAAGTGGCACCTGTGGGAGCCACAGCTCGTCGTGGGTTAAGTAACCAATGATGAGCTGTACCATGTCATGTGAACCAGGTGAGTGTCAAGAACACTGGGCTATCTTTATTTTATTATTGATTGATTGATGATTACATTTATATCTTGCTTTCCCCCCCCCCCTTGCAAGGAACCCAAGGCATCTTTCATGGTCCTCCTCCTCTCCATTTTATCCTCACAACAACTCTGTGAGGTGGGCTAGGCTGAGAGTGAGTGACTGGCCCAAAGTCACCCAGTGAGCTTCATGGCCATGTGGGGACTAGAACTCGGATCTCCCGAGTCCCAGTCCAACACTCTAACCACTACACCACACTGGCTAAATGGACTACTGGTCTGACTCAATATAAGGCCGCTTCCTATATTTCTATGATCTAGAGTTAAGGGTCAGCAGTGAGGTGGCCAAATTTTCTAACAGAACCAAATTATTTAGGGTGGCTAAAAGGAGGGGGGATTGTGCAGAGCTCCAAAAAGATCTCTCCAAACTGGGAGAATGGGCATCCAAATGGCAAATGCGGTTCAATGTAAGCAAGTGTAAAAGTGATGCATGTTGGGGCAAAAAACCATAAGTTCTCATATACACTGCTAGGGTCTGAGCTGGGGATGACTGACCAAGAAATAGATCTTTGGGTTGTGGTGGACA
This sequence comes from Shinisaurus crocodilurus, assembly GCA_021292165.1. Taxonomy (NCBI): domain Eukaryota; kingdom Metazoa; phylum Chordata; class Lepidosauria; order Squamata; family Shinisauridae; genus Shinisaurus; species Shinisaurus crocodilurus. The sequence continues at coordinate 18,436 of JAHFWL010000434.1, forward strand.
GCTTGAAGAAAGTGTCGACTCAGTGTGCAACTGTAGTGAAAAACAAAAATTCCATTTTGGGCCTCATTAGGAAAGGCATTGAAAACAAAACTACCGTGCAATTAACATATTATTATTATTTATTTGATTTGTACCCCACCTTTCTATCATGAAGAATCAGGGATGGAGACTCGGACTCGGGGACTCGACTCGTGAGTCAGACTGAGTCCCCCCTCTGACTCGAGTCAGACTCGAGTCCCAATATTTTTAATGGGACTCGAGACTCGACTCGGGACTCGAGCCCAAGAGGACTCCGCCACCGCTGCCCACCTCACCTCACCGCCGACCTCACCTCACCTCCGCCGCCGCCACCGTTGCATGCCGCCACCGTTGCACGCCGTCGCACATCGCACGCCGCTGTCGCTCTGTTTTTGGCGGGGGGAACCAGGGCAACAGGGCTTAAACAGCCCTGTTGCCGTGGTTCCCCCCGCCAAAAACAGAGCGACAGCGACGGCGATGGCGGCGTGAGGCGGCGTGCGATGTGAGACGGCGGCGTGCGTCGGCGAGTTGAGGCAAGGCGGCATGCGACGGCAGCGGCGTGAGGCGGCGTGCGACGGCGGCAGAGGTGAGGTGAGGAGGAGGCGTGAGGCGGCATGCGACGGTGGCGGTGCCAGCGGAGGTGAGGTGAGGGCGGCGGCATGCGGGCGGTGGCGAGGTGAGGCAGCAGCGAGGCGGCAGCAACTCGAGGTGGCAGCAACGCTCCACACCGCTCCGCACTGCTCAGAAGAGCGAGTTTGGGCCGCTCCGCCGCGGAGAACTACAAGCCCAGGGAGAGCTCGTAATACATCCCTGGGGCGGCAGCGGCGGCAGTAGGAGCAGGGATGAGGGAAGGACCCACCGACAGTAAGTGGCGGCGGCGGTGGCCCATGGAGGGAGCGGGAGGGTCTCCGCGGGAGGAAGGGCAGCTCTTCTTCTCGCGGAGACCCTCCTGCTCCCTCCATGGGCCACCGCTTTGGGAGTGACTCGGGACTCAGGACTCAGGACTCGAGTCACCATTTTGGACCTCGGACTCGAGACTCGGGTCCAAAGACTCGTGACTCGACTCGTGACTCGGGACCAAGGACTCTTCAACATCCCTGTGAAGAATAGGACTCAAGATGGCTTACAGAATAAAAACTGCATCCAACCCAACAGACCCACTTACCTGCCAAAGGCCTGCTTGAATTAGAAGGTCTTTGCCTGCTGGCAGAAAGACAACAAAGAGGTAGCAAACCTAGCCTCCTTCGGCAGGGAGCTCCATAGCTTGGGAGCAGCCACTAAGAAGGTCCTCTTTCACGTCATCACCAATACACTTCTGAAGGCAACCGTCTCGAAAGAAGGGCCTATCCCAAAGATCTTGAAACCTAGGCAGGCTGATATGGGAGAAGGTGATCTTTCAGGTAGCCTGGTCCCAAGCTGTATAGGGCTTTATAGGTCATATATAACCAGCACTTTGAATTCTGCCCAAAAACAAACCAGTAGCCAGTGAAACTGTTGTAACAAGGGAGTCATGAGCTCCCTGTAACTGGCCCTGGTCAACAGTCTGGCCTCAGCATTCTGGACCAGCTGAAGTTTCTGAACAGTTTTCAAAGGCAGCCCCATGTAGAGCGTGTTATAGTAGTCCAAACAAGATGTAACTAAGGCAGTGATGGTGAACCTTTTTGAGACCGAGTGCCCAAACTGCAACACAAAACCAACTTATTTATTTCAAAGTGCCAACACTGCAATTAAACCTGAATACCAAGGTTTTAGTTTAGAGTTGAATCGCACAAGCCACCACAGCTTAAATCACACCACCTCCAAGCTGCCAGTGCATCTGCAAGGGTCCTCCACATCAGCCCCCCCCACAACCCCTTCTATCCCCCCATGGGCAGAGAGTGAGTGAGCGCACGAGGCGGAGATTTAAAGCGGCAGCCCAGCCACTCCTTCTCAGACAGGCAGGCAAGGCTGGAGGAGGAGGGCGCGAGACGGAGAGTAGCCAACTGAGCATTTAAAGCGGCAGCTGCCCTCCCCGCTTCACCTTGCCTGCTTGCTCTCCTGCCCCTCGGGGGAATCCTCGCAGCAGGAGGAGCCCGGGACCCCTGCCTGATCTCGCTCCTCTCGCGTGCCCACAGAGAGGTCCCTGCGTGCCAGCTGTGGCCACGCGTGCCATAGGTTCGCCATCACTGAACTAAGGCATGTGTGACTGTGGCCAGATCAGGCATCTTTAGAAATGGATGCAGCTGGCACACTAGTCTCAGCTATGCAAACAGACTCCTAGCCACTGCTGAAACCTGGGTAACAGAATGACTTTATACTATTTATGCATGCATGCCAGTTGCTGGGAAACATGGGTGGGAGGGTGCTATTGAAGTCATGCCATATTGTGGGCTTCCCATAGGCATCTGGTTGGCCATTGTGCAAACAGAATGCTGGATAGGCCTTTGGTCTCAGAGTAAGGGTGCTTCAAGATGGAGGACTCCTAGCACTAACAAGAAAAAGGACATTGTGCAGCCATTCTGTCTATTTTTCCTTAACACATTCTTTTCTGGTAAGAAAAAAGACAGAAGCAGTTGCAGGGGGGGGGGACATGGGAGGGATATAAATGGAAGACAGACAACTGGGCCCACTATAACATTTTCCTCATCTGGAAGCATCCTAAGACACTTCATACATAAACATGAACAAGATTAGGTGTGCTTCCAGTTGAGGCTTTTTATTGTGCAATAACCCTACCTCATTGATGGCATTTTATGGGGGGGTCCAGACAGGGCCGGATTAAGAGCATTATGGGCCTGGTGCTGAGGATTTTGGTGAGCCTTTTTATGGAAATAAATAAAATGAAGACGCAATTTTATATTAAAACAAATTAAATATTTTAATTACCATTAAAGTGCCAAAACAGAAACATATTGAAAATATTTCCTTTTTGTAAACAATAAGCTTGTTAACTCAATAAAACTGTTATAAAAACGCTCTCAAACCAAGTTACTTGCAATCCAAGGCATTACTGTATTATCAATAACATTTCAAAGGGCGCAATCCTATAAGCATGTTCAGAGAGAGAGAGAAAGCCCTGCAATTCCCAGCGTGCCTGGGCATGCTGGGAGTTGTAGGACTTTTTCTGTCTGGACATGCTATAGGATTGGGCCCTGAAAGGGGAAGCAAAAAAGGTAATTTACTGCCTCTCAGACTCGCAAGCCTAAAATACTCGACACGATGCTCGATCCACGTTCTCACCGGACTGAGGAGGCGGCCCCTTTCAACTTCGGCTTTCCGGCCTTGACTCACTCCCCCTCCCCAGAAAGCTGATTCACACCGCGCGTCTGGCACGATCCTGGCCTTTCACGCGGCTTCCACGAACACCCCCGCCGCCCCCGCTTCTCTCGATCTCCCCTGCTCCCTCCGTCCACGAAGCCCTCCGTATAAGAAGCCCGGGCGGCTGCCGCAGAGCGCAGCAGACCGGGGAGGAGAAATGAAAGCAGGTTGTGGGGATGCCGACGCGCGGGCAGCCCGTATCCTCCGCGCGCAGAGCTTCCACGGGCGATTAACAGCGCGCACACGGCACTCCAGCCGCCTTATGCGTGGCTACTCTGGAGTAAGTCTCCTATTCCCTCCCGCGGGGAGGGCTTACTCCCAGGAAAAGCGGGCCTCGGATCGGCTTTCCCTTTTCCCCGTCTTTGCCTCGCCTCCCGCGTTACTCCGACTTTAAAAAGAGTAGACCCATTGAAATGAACGGGGCGGGGGCTGAATATTGTGGGCCTGTTTTGTGCTAGGGGCCTGGAGCTGCAGCTCCAATAGCCCCTATCTTAATCCGGCCCTGGGTCCAGATGACATTGCCTTCCACTTGTAACCCTACTGTATTTTCCCACCGCTTCTTCCATCTTTTTTCTTTCCACAGAAAATCTGTGAAGATGGAAAAGACGGAGTAGCTGCAGAATATTTTTCTCTTTTTTTAACTGGCAGTGCTATCGCACTAACTAGGTCTGCAGATTGCTACATGTTCTCTTTCTGGCTTCACTTCTGCTTCTGGGTTATCTGTTCCTAAGCTGTGCTCTGCCAAATGCAGATATCAATGGCCTGGATTCCCTATAATGCTCAGCATTCAGGAAGTGCTATGTGCCAATGCACAGCGCAAGGTAAAAACCACAGTATGAACTGCAAGTTAAAGTCACTTGAGTGTAGAGTCACCACCACCACTACCTCCACTTCTCCACGTTGTGAATAGCAATGCTGCAAGAGACAGACATATCCTTAATGGATAGAGAGAATTGGCGGGAAGTCAAAGCTGAACATTCATTGTCAATGGAATGGTCAATGGAATGGTCAAAGGAGTGTTCAGCAGACAACACTGCCATCAATGTTTCTTGAAGCTTTGTCTCTATCTTTTAATTCTCTGTTGGAAGTTTGGGCTGCAGGAGAAGGCATACATTGCTACAGATGTGGTCTGAATTGTGAAATAAGTTCTGCGTGTGGCCGCAAACTTCTTTCATTGTGTGTAAGACGTGGCCACCACCCAAAGAAAAGAAGGCACCATTGTTGGCAAGCAAAGAACCAAGAGGAGGAGAGCTGTTTGGACTTACTGATAAAACTCTACAGCTATCCATGTTCTCTTTATTATTTCCCATGTCAATCATTGCAATGTTTTCATAGATTATTTCATAGATCACAGAGTTGGAAGGAGCCTACAAGGCTATCGAGTCCAACCCCCTGCTCAATGCAGGCAACTAGAGGAGGGGTCTCCCATCCAAGTAATAACCAGGCTTGACCCTGCTTAGCTTTCCACGCTCAGACAAGCTGAGCCAGCGTAAGCCACAGGCCTCACTGATCTTACTGCATCTATTTTGTAAGCTTCTCCATCTACCCTAACTTCTGCCACTCGTAGGGACGGCTCCAGGTTGGAGGGAGCCTTTGACAAAGGAATCTCTTGTTGGCCCCTTCAAATCTGGGCTTACATGCTGGTGGCAGAGATGAATCACAGCAATAGTAGGATGACCACTTATGCATCACCAAAAAAAGAGACCCTACCCCAGCCACTGCCCACAGATGCCATGTGCTGAAGCTAGGCCTGGCTGCTAGCTTGATATTTTCAGGTGGGAATCTCACGTTGCTACTTCATGTCATTCTTTCCATTGGTATCCCATCTCTTCACAGCTTCACTTTAAGGTTCTCTTGCGCTTATTTTGAAATGTCTCTTCCCTGCCTGTGTATCTGTACATATAAATTGGCATATGCAAATGTTGTGCAAATCTTTTTGTTGCTGTATTTCTTTTTTAGTTTCTTTCTTTTTTCTTTTTTCTTTTTTAAATGTGGATTACACCAAAACAAAACAAATAACATTAAAAAATGAAGAAGAAAAATCAACAACAAAAAATACAATTTTCTTACAGTATTTTAAATGGATCACTTACAGCAAATATGTATGAAATATATATCCATAAGTATCAAAAAGCATGTAGTAATACAATTATCCTTAAAAAAAAGTTATGCATAAACTTCAGAAAAAGCAGACCAAATATCCATGTATTTATCCATCCGCAGGTGGCATCTAAATTCCACCTGTTCAAATGTTGAAAGCATTATTAGGTCCTCAATCCATTGTGTTATAGGAGGTGAGCGTTTATCTTTCCAGTGTTGTAATATCAACACTGTAAAGTATTTCCTTTTTTCTGGTACTCTGTGAGTGGCCCAGCTCTTCCTTCTGACAGTCCTTTATTCTTAAACTGGACTTGGGCTGCACAGCTCTTCAAACAGAGGATGCCTTCAAAATAGGGCACAGTCCTCTGGCAGCCCTTCAAATAGAGGACTGTCCTCTGTAAAAGAGGACACGTGGCCACTCTAGTTTTCAGGTGGGAGGTACTTGCAATTGTACAATGTGGTGAGGATATTTGATCTATCCCCCCCCAAACACACACACACACACTTTTCTTTCACTTTAAACAAGCTAAGCTGCTGTTCCCAGTGGAAGCTGGGCAGGTCAGCTGCTGACCGCTTTGAAAAGTGGACTGAGAATGCCCTGGCAATCACAGTAGGATCACAGAGTTGGAAGGGGCCTACAAGGCCATCGAGTCCAACCCCCTGCTCAATGCAGGAAACTAGAGGAGGGGTCTCCCATCCAAGTCATAACCAGGCCTGACCCTGCTTAGCTTTCCACGCTCAGACAAGCTGAGCCAGCGTGAGCCACAGGCCAGTAAAACCCTGTTCAGCCAGTTGTTATTTTCTGTGTATGTGTGATTAATACTGGGTGGAGGGATAGTGGAGCTGCGTGCACTGGCCCCATCCCTGTGTCCTTTGCTGGTTCTGCCCCCATACCGCCCACACACGTTGGTGAAAGGTCTGAAAGGGGAAGGAAGCCTGTCAAGCATGTGGAGGCTGCAGTGCTGACCAGGACCGGTGCAGGGCAGTTTGGCGCCCTAGGCTAAATTATATTTAGCGCCCCCCCTCTCGTGCCGTGGGGGGGGCTCCAGAAAGCAGCCCTGCTCTGCAACCTCCCGCCGCCGCCGCCGCCCCCGGACCCCCCCCCCCGCACGCTGCCGCTGCCGCCCCCCACCTACCTGCCCACGCCTCCTCCGAAAAGGGACCCCCCGTGCTCTGTTTTTGGCCGGGGGAAACCAGAGCAACAGGGCTGTTTAAGCCCTGTTGCCCTGGTTCCTCCCGCCAAAACAGAGCGCGGGCGGGGCTCCGGAAACAGCGCGGAGAAGGTAGGTGTCGGGGGGGGAGGCGGCGCGGAGGCGAAGCGAAGCGAGGCGAGGTGGGGGGGGAGGCGGCGCGGGGGGGAGGCGGCGCAGAGGCGAGCGAGGTGTGGGAGGCGGCGCGGAGGTGAGGCAAGGTGGGGGGGAGGCGCCCAGGCTCGGCCCCACCACTACTCCGGGCGCAATCCCCCGCACTGACCTGGCTTTCTCGGTGAGGCGGGCGGGCGGGCAAGGCAGGAGCGCGCCGGCAGCGAAGAGGAGCGCAGCGTTCTGCGCCCTCTTCCGCTATGCGCTCTAGGCAATAGCCTAGTTGGCCTAGCGGTAGCGCCGGCCCTGGTGCTGACACCGGGGTTTGGAGTGCTCTTGTGCAAGACACCCCTTAGTGTGTCTACCTGAGGCACCTTCCTTCACTGAGTCCACCTTTTCACCGCCATGTTCACCAGCTGCTGTTGCTCTTCATCCTCTTTCTCATCATTGCTCCCACTTGCTTGCTTGACAGCCAGTGAGCAAGTAGGCAGTGGCGTCTACTGCTCCTCCTTCTCACCACCACTGTGGTCTGGGCCACAGAGAGAGGCAGGTGGACAAGCAGGTTGCAATGGTGAAGAGGAGGAGCAGCTCCAGGGGGCTCTTGTCAGTGGGCCCCTGCTGGGGTGTAGACCCTCAGCAGGTGCCCAACCATGCCTACCCTTGACAACAGCCCTGATTGGCAGCATGTGCTAATGCAATATCAAGCCAACCCCCTGACATGCAACCTGCAACCTGTCTTGAGACACTGATACACAACAAAACCAGGAGACCTACACTACTGACTGGCACATGGTGATGGAATCCGCATGGAGCTGAGAGTGGTGTTGGTGAGTTGTATCCTTTCTCAGACCTTTCTTGATAGAAGAAGTACCATGTGAACTTCCAATGTTTCTTCCACTCACTGCTTCCTCAGAACTATGGGTCTGAAGGGTGTAAACATAACCTTCCTTCCCTCTTTTACACACGTCACAGAAACAAGTTAGTGGAAATGAATAATGCAACCAAAGTTCTAAATTGGGGCATCTGGAGGACCATGTCTTCAGTTCGGAACTTCCAGGCTACCTCCAAGCTGAGCCTTGTCTTTCTCCAAAGTTTGGGCTCACTCATAATTAGTTTGATGCCAGCTAATTATGAGCGAGCTGCAGCTGCTCCTTCCCCAGCACTGCAGCTTCTCCTTCTCTTGTCCACTGAATCTTCTTAACCTGGGAGTGGCAACCTAGGGGGGCTGGTGTCCTACTTTACTGAGGGCAGCCCTCTATTTGAAGAGCTGTCAGAGGACTGTCCTCCATTTGGAAGGCATCCCCTGTTTGAAGGAATGTCCAGTCTAAGTTTGGTTTAAAGATAAAGAACCATAAGAAGAGAGAGTTAGGGCCTGGAAGTTGCCCATCCACAGTTAGCACCTGGGCAGCAGACTTAGCAGGCACACAGGTCATCTGGTCACAGTCTTCGCCACTACAGTGAGATGTATTGTATTTCAGTTTAAATTTTAGTTACTATTTCTAATTGGCATCTATGCATATGCAATTTTTATGCCAAAGCCATATCCTCTTTTGTCCTCCTTTGGGGAATGCATAAGTGGCTACTTGTGAGAAGAGCTGCTGCTGCAGCCTTCATTACGCTGCAGCAGCAGCAGCAGCAGCATCAAGAGGCCCCAAGATCACTGGCAAATGTAGTTTTCTGGGGCTTCTTTGCTCACATATCTCTTCCCCACATCTCCCCAGTAACTATCAGTTAAAGGATTTAAATGATGTCACATCACTGCACTCAAGAGACTCCTTGTGTGTCCAAACCCGACCCCCACCCCCCATCCGAGAAGCTGCAGCCAATGAAGCAGAGTGGAGGTGTAGAACCTCTGAGTTCGATAATGTCACATCACAAGTCTTCTTTAACTGAAGGTGGCCAAAGGTCCTACTTTATAGATGACAGTCCACTATGCATATAAATTAGCACATGATTATTATTATTATTATTATTATCATCATCATTTTGCAAATCTGTGTCTTCTTTCACCCTCTTTTTTTTTTTTTTTTTTTTTTTTGATGATGCATTTCCTCTTTCTTGCTTATCTGCAAGTGGCCATCCTACACCAGAGAGACACAGGGAGGAGACATAGGCTAGTGGCAACCGCATGTTTCTCTTAACATGAGGCTTGAGTTTATCAGACCCTTCCCATAACTTAATCACTACACTGAAGTGTGCAACCGATCAGAGCCAGCCCTAGACATTTGGCTGCCTGGGGGCAAAGAACAAGCAGAGTCCTTTGCCTGCTCAGTTTGTTAAGGATGGGCAGCTACAAGGCCCCTGCACTCCCCTCACCCCAAATATAGAAGCTGGACTGGACTGGCAGATGAACCTTACTTCAACTAGGCCTGGTGTCAAGGGTGAAGGCCCACACACCTGCTGAGGGTCCATACCCCAGCAGGGGCCCATTCACAAGAGTCCCCTGGATTTGCTCCTCCTCTTCATCGTTGTAGCCTGCGTCCTGCTCTGGCCCAGACAATGGTGGTGGTGAGAAGGAGGAGCAGGAGATGCCACTGCCTACTTGCTCGCTGGCTCTCTGCCTGTCAAGCAAACAAGTGAGAGCACTGATGAGAAAGAGGGTGAGGAGCAATAGCAGCTGGTGACACTGGTGATGAGTAAGTAGACTCATTGAGGCAGGGGGCCCATCTAGGGTGTCTTGCCCAAGGGCCCTCCAAAACCTGAAGCCGGCACTGACTTCAACCCTGGTGATGGGACAGTGTCCTGCAATGCACCTGAGTGTGGCAGGCTAGCTTAGAGGATGCAGCATAAGCAGTGTCGGGCCCCCTGGCATCTGCCACTTGATGTGGTCACCTCTCACCCTGCCTATTGGCTGGGTGCAACTGCAACTGATCTGCTGCTGGTGCATATTATGCCGTAGGGAGTTCAAGAACCTCCATCAATCCATCGTCTGTTTGCACACGCCCCAAACATTTGCCTCTAAATGAACAGCGGCTCACCTTATTCTGGAATCAGCAGATAGCAAAGCATTCAGCATGCTTTCCAAGTTTCACTCTCTTAACATGACAAAATAAAAACAAGTAAGTTTGCTTACTGATGACTTACTTGAATTTCAAACAGTTAATATTAGCATGTATTAATTTTGCAGCAAAACTTGACTAACCAGTTGCTCAGGAGCCTAGGCCTTTAAACACAGATCTCACTGAGAAATCTGCATGAAGATGCATGCCAAGCATCTTCTGGTGATGTTGCTGATGATGAAAACACTGCTGCTGATGCTGATGCCCTGTCTGGCTCCAGTCCTGAGTTGTCCGATATCTTGGGGCCAAGATTTTTTTTAGAAGGAAGTATGGGAGGAGAGAAATGATTCTTCTGGCTAGAAGGAGAACAGTTAAAGGCATGGGAGGAATAACAAGGCAGGAGAACCTGTGGCTGCATCATCTGCCATATCCTTGTTCTAGGCCAGGCTTGTGGAGGGTGTGTCCCACCATGCCAAATGCAATCCATCAGCCAGCCAGCTGCCTCGGGGACTGCAAAAATGGGACAGGCAGTCAACCACCTGGCTGGCCAAAATACAGGACTGGTGTGGTGGCCTGCATATGGCTTGGCAGCGAGTCGCAAGTTGTACAGGCAGATGAATGGAAAAGAGAAGTGAAGGTGCCACATGGGGTTGTGGAGTATGGAATTGCCCCGGTAGCAATTTGTGGAGTATGAAATTGCTCCAGGACTCGGGAGCAATTCATGGAATATGGAATTCCTCAGGTAGAGGGTTGCAGAACCTCAGGCCCAGGGGCCAAATCTGGCCTGCCTGGGGTCTCAATCTGGCCTTCTGAGATTCTCTATTTCAGGGCTCTCCAACCTTGGGTCCCCAGATGTTGCTGGCCTACAGCTCCCAGCATACCCAGCCAGCATGGCTAATGGCAAGAGATTCTGGGAGCTGTAGTCCAGCAACATCTGGGGACCCAAGGTTGGAGAGCCCTGCTCTAGATAGCCACACACCCTTCCCCTGGCGCCACTGCCTTCCCCTCCCCCCAGCCATGGTCATTTGGTGGTTTCCTGACTTGTTTGCAGGTGTCCCCCATTCTACAAGGTTGAAATGCCTCTCCTAAGGCTGAGTGACTGGCAGTGAGAACTTTGAGCTACAATATGCTGCCATATTTGGTACCTTGGCCCTGTCCCTTTTGCCTTTGGCCCTGCTTAGCACTAGAATGTGGCCCCTGAGAGCTTCTCAAAAATGGAATTTGGCTCTCGGGCTCAAAGGGGTTCCCCACCTCTGGTTTAAACCTACTTGGAAAGTGTGCAGATACCCACAAAATGCTTGCTTTTGGTGAAGAGCATGGATGGGAAGGGCCAAGGGGTCCCAGTTGCCCATTCAAGATTAGGCTTACCAAATTTTAATTTAAGCATCCCTTTGGATGAGGCCAGTTGCAGAGGCCTGCTGGGTGGAAGCAGGACAGGGATGACTCCAGAGAGAAGCAAGGGGTAGTGAGCTCCCTGCCAGAACTATTCCCTGCTGCCCAACACATCTGGCCAGAAAAGTTACATTGCTTCATCAACTGCAGCAAATTAATTACCAGACAATTAGGGATGCAGCTTTCCAGCCAACAAGTCACAGACTGGCCCACCCATCCACCATCGCCATAGTTGCGGACAATAGTATATCATCTTCCCCCATCCTCCAGGAGTGGGCAACTTGTGGCCCTCCACTACAGATGTTTTGGTTGACAACTCCCATCAGCCCTAGCCATCATAGCCAATGGTGAGGGATGATGGGGGTTGTAGGCCAAAACATCTGGATAGCCACAAGTTGCCCAGACCTGGCCTATGTTGCCTTTCACTTTTCCACATAAATTCTAGAACTGTCCCTGAAGAATATAATAGGTCAGGAGAGAGCCAAGATGGAACCCTGTAGGTCAAGGGTGAACCAAAGTGGTGCATTATGGGTGTGGCCTGGTCAAATCAGCCAGTTCAGTGACTGAGCCAGGCAGAATTTGGAGTTCATGATTTCTTTCCACTCAAATGCTGGTAAGCAAATTCAGGTTACCTGGTTACCGGGTCTGTTCATTGGTGCCGCTAGGGCTGGACTTTGGGGCCTAGGCCTAGGCAGGCCCACCCAAATGACCACAAGAGACAGTGGCAGATGATTGGGCTTGGTAGCGGGTCAGGATAACAGGCCCGTGGCTCACGCTGGCTTGTCTGAGTGTGGAAAGCTAAGCAGGGTCAGGCCTGGTTATTACTTGGATGGGAGACCCCTCCTCTAGTTTCCTGCATTGAGCAGGGGGTTGGACTCGATAGCCTTGTAGGCCCCTTCCAACTCTATGATCTATGAATCTATGAAATACTCAGCGTGGGTTTACAAGAGCTTATGTTGATCACCACAACATCCCTTTTTCTTTTCTTGGCTTTAATTTTTTTTATTTATTCATATATTTTTTTGCAACTAGGGTCAGATGGCTGGGCAAAGCTCTGGAGGAGGAAACAGCTGCAGCTGCCACCTTAATTTCCCCAGAGTTCCTCTGGGCCCAGGTAGAACAGGAGAGGAGCAACCAAGGTGACAGGGGTGGGGAAACAGGTGTGTGGAGGAGTGGGGAGACCTGTCCAGGCAGGGCACGGGGGAAGTTGGAGAGCACTTTGCCCAGGGCCTCTTCGAACTTGGCAGTGCTCCTGGGTCTGTCAGTGGCTATTGCCATGGTAGCTAAATGAAACCTTCTTACTGAGCTGCTGGGGAATGGGCCCTACTAGTGATATTGTGGTAAATTTTGAAGTGCATGCACTCATCATGATAGCCCCCTTAGCCACACCCCATAGCTACTCCCCCCCCCATGGCCACAACCCTAAGGAGAGTCCAAAAATGCATGCCGCTGCGTTGATCCATCTCTTTCTCTTTGTGTATTATATATGTCTTCTGTAGGTCTTTTGTAAAGTGAATGGGTCTTAATTACCCATTCAAGGCCAAGCCACCTCAAAATATTTTACTTTACAACAGGGATAGCTTACAACACTAATGCTGCTGTGGAAATCCATTTCTGTGCCAGCTAAGCTCAGAGGAAACAGGAAGTCTGAGGAGGGTGGCAGATGATGCCACCGTCCCTGCTAATAAAAAAAAATCCTGGCGCTAATAAAAAAAAAAGTCCCGTGAGCCCCGGTTCCACTAGACCACTGTACCCTGCTTGTGACTTCGTGGAAGCAACTGGATGGCCACTGTGAGAAGTAGCATGCTGGGTCAGATGGACCTTCCATCTGATCTGTCAGAGCTTTCCTGATGGTTTTATGTTATTATGGTTGGAGCAGTGAAACACCAATTCTGGCCCACTTGCACTGGCTCCCTGTATGCTTCTATGACCAATGCAAGATGCTGGTTTTGATGGCTCAGGAACACAATACCTGACAGCATGAACCTCCCCGTTTACTACATTCATCTTATGAGGCCCTCCTCCAGGTGCCTCCTCCAAGGGAAGCTCAGAAGGTGGCAACAAGGGAGAGGGCCTTCTCAGTGGTGGCCCCGCAATTATGGAATGATCTCCCCAACAAGGTCTGCCTGGAGCCAACATTGCTATCCTTTCAGCGCTAGCTTAAGACCTTCCTCTCTAAGGCATTTGGCAGCATATGATAAAGTTCAAATCAGGTCCTGGATTTTCTTCTTGTTTAAAATTGCTTGTGTGTGTGTGCGTGTGCGTGCTGTCTGTTCATGTGTTTGAATGTAAATGGTTTTTATACTATGTACAGTCACGCCTTGGATTGAGAGCATAATTCATTCCGGAAACGTGCTTGTAATCCAAAACACTCTTATATCAAAACGAAATCCCCCCCAAAAAAATTTGTACAGAGATTTTTAATTTAAGCCATACTACAGTACTTGTATTGCAAGACGTCGCTTGTATATCAAGTTAAAAAAATTAAATAAATATTTAAAAATTTGCTTGTCTTGCAAAACGCTCCCAAACCAAGTTACTTGCAATCCAAGGTATTACTGTATAATATTGTATGTTTAAGGTGTTAATCTTTGTAAACTGCCCAGAGAGCTTCGGCTATCAGGTGATATAGAAATGTAATAAATGAAACGAAATCCTGGCTATTAAGTAAGACATACTCAAAATCTAGAACAGATTCTGACAGAAGTATTTCAGGGAAGATTGCATATGTTTCTTAGCACCTCTCTGTTTTGCTCCTTCATAGGGAGACCACCTCACATTTTAAGGTAGTGTTCTCCCGCCTGGTGACCTCCTGGTGGATTTCAATTCATATCAGCCCCAGCGAGCCTGGCCAATGGTCAGGGATGCTGGAAGTTGTTGTTCAAAAGTGTGGTGTAGTGGTTAGAGAGCCAGTGTGGAGTAGTGGTTAGAGTGTTGGGCTGTGACTCAGGAGATCAGGGTTCTAGTCCCCGCTCGGCCATGAAACTCACTGGGTGACTTTGGGCCAGTCACTGACTCTCAGCCTAACCTACCTCACAGGGTTGTTGTGAGGATACAATGGAGAGGAGGAGGAGGAGGAGGAGGAGGAGGAGTATGTAAGCTGCCTTGGGTTCCTTGCAGGAAAAAAGGCAGGGTATAAATATAATAAATAAATAAAACATCTAGAGGGCATCACGTTGGGGAAGGCTGCTTTAAGTACCCCTCCCTACTCTTGCCCTGAGCCCTACAAATCTGAAGACCACTCCTGCTGACTCAGTGTTGCATAATAACAATCCGGCACCACATTGAAAAAGCTCCTTGTGTTTTGCAATAATGGCCACTGTGCAGCTTCCGTGGAGTGCTCTAACCATCCCATATCAGCAAAACCACAGCATGGCTTGGAAGCTTCCCTTTCCCGCCCCCCAGCATTCTTGTGAAAGAGGAAGAAGGAGGCCTGCTCAACTCATAAAGCAAGGGGCTCCTCCCAAGCTGTGTGGGTCCTAGCCCAGGCTTTGCCACTGATTTGGCGTGTCATCCATGTTAGCATCCTTAAAGGCCACATTTGCATAAGTTACTACTGTTATTTCAGATTACAGAGACTGGAAACAAGAATTATTATAATTCTTTAAATTTCATTTGCAGAGAGTGGAAACTATTACTACACAAGCATGGTGACCCATGGTACACATGCTTTTTTTCTTTTGTTCCACTTTCATCTTTGGGCAAACGGGTCTTGCAGATTTTTGTAGCACTTTGAAAACCTGTTTGAGCAGAGATGATAGTGGAACAAAAGGAATGAGTGTGCACTCACCTCCGGTGCAGCGGATGCCGCCGCTGCGCCCACCGAACTGGGCCAAAAGCTGGTGCACGCTGCACTGCCTGCCAGATTTCCAAGTTCCTGGTGGGCAGCTGTTTGTGTAGAAAATGCCTTAAGATAAGATACATCAAAAGCGGCTGCAATTTGTGCAAGTTACGTAACTTGCTGCCACTTTGGGCATATCTTCAGGCACTTTCTACATAAATAGTGGCCCGCTGGGAACCCAGAAGTCTCTTTCCCGGCTTGTCAACATTGGGGAAAAGGTAAGTGGGACGGAGTTCAGGGGGGGTCAAGCCCAGCTAGTCCGCCGGATTTCCACCCCACCCCACCCGAACAAAATCCTTGCATACCCTTAGTGTGTACACCCTGCCAATGATGCCTGTATCGCAGGGCCGGTGCTACCATTAGGCCAACTAGGCAGCCGCCTAGGGCGCAGGGCTAAAGGGGGTGCCAGAAATGCCTTGAAAACAAAATACAGCGCTCTCAAGTGGGAAGGGGGGCGCTAAATATCTGATCTTGCCTAGGGCACCAAACTGCCTTGCACCGGTCCTGCTGTATCGTTTCTTTTGTCAAATCTTAACACTACCCCAGGGATCATGCTGAGTGGTAAAGCAAATGCTGTCCGTGCAGAAGATCCCTGTTTCAATCCCTGGCATCTCCAGTTATATATACGGTATATATTTTTCAAAGGATCAGGTAATGGTCATAGATTTCATAGATCATAGAGTTGGAAAGAGCCTACAAGGCTATGGAGTCCAACCCCCTGCTCAATGCAGGAAACCAGAGGAGGGGTCTCCCATCCAAGAAATAACCAGGCTTGACCCTGCTTAGCTTTCCACACATGTGAAGGATCTCAGCCTTTGCCCTGTAGTTGTGGCATATGGCACCGTACTGGGATCTGAGGATGGCAAAACAGAAGAGCTTCAGCTTCTACCACAGCCAGGTGAGACTGCCCGTGGAGTTTGTCTTTAGCCGCAGTTAAAGATGCGGTCACACTCCTTCTACACACTTCTGGATGTGGAGGAAGACCTCATTCCAAATGTGATTGTCGCTTGCTGCATCCTGCACAACATCTGCGAGTCAACGGGAGACGTTCTCCTTCAGGACAACCCAGAGTTACCAGGACCAGGGGCAGAAAATGACACTGTTGCCATTGATGGGTGGTGGGGATGGGTCCCCGCGAATCCAGCATCCGAATCAGCAACTTGGGAAGAAGCTAGAAATATCCATTCAGCTATCTCTGAGTGGATCTGGACCCATTACTGACTGGTGTACAGTAATACCTTGGATTGCAAGTAACTTGGTTTGAGAGCGTTTAGCAAGACAAACAAATTTTTAAATACCGGTATTTATTATTTAAAAATTTTTTACTTGATATACAAGCGACGTCTTGCAATACAAGTACCGTAGTACGGCTTAAATTAAAAATCTCTGTACACATTTTTTGGGGGGGATTTCGTTTTGATATAAGAGTGTTTTGGATTACAAGCACGAATTATGCTCTCAATCCAAGGCGTGGCTGTACCACCAGTAAGAAGGAACGACACCTGCAGAAGTCCTTTCCCGTCAGCCTATGTATACTTGTTAGCATAATGTAGAATAATAATGTCGCCTTTCTCTCCCCGCTTCCCCATATAAGCATATAAGCATCTGCTGAAGCATAGCATACCAGTGTAAGCCCCCCCCCCCCCGTAGTCTCTCAGAATCTTCTTTTATATACCGGTAATCGCAGCCCACCCCACCCCACAAGCCAGTAGCCCAGCTCCTTGCATTACTTTTTTGACCCAGCAGCCCACCGGCTCAGCACCCCTGATGGAAGCGATGCCTTACAGTGCCTTCCGAAGCAGACGTTGGTTTTTAAGGTGATGTGCTTAAGGTGGCAACAGAAGCCGCAGAAAACTGATGTTTCTCAATAAAGTTCTTCTTTGCAGTTGCAACCCAGTATGCTCTTCTTGGGGGTCAAATAGGCAGGTACATCATGTGTGTGTGTGTGTGTGTGTGTGTGTGTGTAAGGGGGTGTAGCAGGAGAGGTGAGTGGAGGGAGGCTTCACTAGCAAGACTGCTGGATAAGTCAGGCAGAGAGTGTGGGTGGGCAGGAAGAAGGGTGAGTGAACGCAGCCTCTCCAGAGGGCCTGGCGTGTGTGTGTTTGCGGAGGGGGGGTGGCAGCAGTGGTGGCTGATTGCAAGAAGCCTATGTGGCGGGCCGGGGGCATGGCGGCGTGGTGGTGGCAGAGTGTGGGAAGCTTCTCCCATGGGCCTGGTGTGGGTGGGGCAGCTGGCTGCAATACCAAATGCTACTCCTGGGAGTTGGAGAGCGGGGCGTGAGCCAGAGCAACACTGATAGCCACCTCAGAGAGGGAGGACGAGGGAGGAGAGGTGAAGGCAGCAGCGCAAAGTGCAAAACCAATAAGGGAATGAAAGGTTTCCAGGATTCATGGGAAAGACATGAATTTCCCCCCCTTTACTTTTCAGTTGACAGCGGGCAAATGTGCGTACATTAGCCTATATGCAGCCTCATCTTCTCAGTTTTCATGTATGTTACCTACTCCACTTTGCTGCTCCCTTTGACAGCTGAAACAACTTACAAGGCCATTGACAAAGAAAGACTAACACATATCAGACAGCTGTAAGTGCGGACTTGTGCGCCTGCGAGAGACCATTGAAAGTAATAATAATATTTTTTTTAAATGACAAACACAGTTGCACAATTTTCTGGGGCCAAAAAAATAAAAATGCAACCCCAATTGCGCTTGTTTGAAGCTCCAGGGGGGGAACACCCGGCAACGAAGAAAAAAGAGAAGAAAGAAAGAAAGAAAGAAAGAAAGAAAGAAGAAAAAAGGAGCGGAACCCATTGACAGTCGCTCCAAAGTGCTACTTCTTTAGTGATGGAGGAGCTGTCACTGGTGGTGGCGAGGGCAAGATTGTGAAGAGCGGCCAGGGGTTTTGTTGCTTTTGCTGAGCAGCTCGCTAAGCGATCCTCGCAACCCACAATGGAATTGATCTCTCAGGTTCAGACAACACGACAACCCATCATGGGCTGAACAACCCCTAGAACAAGCCATGGGAGTCAGGGTGGCTTGTTGCCCCAAAATAAGCCACCCTGCAGGAAGTGGTCTAGATTTGGACATGACAACGCACCGTGGCTAGTTACCCACGATGGATTGTCATGTCATATGAACCCAGTCAATACAGGGCTAGATGGAGGAATAGCTTGATCTACTATATGGCAGCTGCCCACGTTATCAGATTTACTAAAAGGGCTCACAACAAAGTTTCAGACAGAGCTGCAATGAATTTCTACCCTAACATTCTCCTTTGCCATTTTTGTGGTTGAATATTCTCCAGAATATTCTCTGAATGTTCAAATATTTGTTGAACTTCCCCCAATGTTTTCTGTCTGTATTTGGTTTCCAGTGATCTTTGGTTTCGGTATTTGATACCTGGCGGTTGATATCATGGTTAAGAGAAAGTAGCATTTAACAGATGAGAGGCAAGCGAAAAATATCTAAGTATTCAGTCTACATTCCTGGAATTGTTTGATAATTAACCTAGATCTGTGAGCTGTTACTTAGAAATTACCTTCCCTACTTCCTTCCCTCCACTTCTGCTCTCCTCTTCCTCCTCTTGTCTTTTGTCTCTTGTATATTTGATTTGTTTGTTTGTGCGATTGATTTGTAAGTTCTCCACATGTGTGGTTGAACAAAATGTTGTAGAGCCAATGTTAGTTGCTGAAAAACAGGCAGGGTTACTGTTGAGGGAGGGAGACAGATGATTTTTAGGGAGCTGTGGATGGTTTGGAGGAGATACTGATAGGTGTAATTTCTCTGTATTAAGAAAATTTATAAAAACTTTAAATAAAAAGCAGGATATATATATATATATATATTTATATGAGATAAAAATAAGGGGTTACATTTATTTCAGATAAAAAGGCAGGCTTAAAGTTAGCTGCTCATCCAACCTGGGCAATTTGCTTGCTAGATCAAGGCATCCTGTTTGTTGCTTCTGGGCAATTAGCTAGCTTGCTAGATTAAGGCATCCCATTAAATGCATATTTTGCAGAGGGGGCAGACTGGTGATATCTTTGCGTTTACTAGAACAAAGAAATTTGAATACTGTCGCACTGCAGTTCCACAAGATTTAATTAAAGAGACTCTGCACGGCCCATCCAGCCTCATAGTGCAAGGTACAGTACAAACATGGAGTAAATGACCAACCATTTCCCCAATATACCGGGTCCTTTTCTAAGTATTCAACAAATTCTTCTCTGTTGACAGAAATAGTTAATGATTACAGAAATAGGTCAGTCTGACCCACAGTCTTCTTAAGCAGGAGAGTTTGGGTGGAAGCGATGTTTTACATGCCCAGAGAAATACAAAATGGAAGTGCTAGAACAGGGTTTTAAGACTGCACAAGCAGCAGGATCAAGTGGTCGAGTCCTGATGTGGCAGGAAACGGGCTATATCACTTCAGGCTGCAGGTGAGGAATCATATGAGAGCCAGTGTGGGTTAGTGGTTAGAGTGTTGGACTGGGACTCTGGAGATCCGGGTTCTAGTCCCCGCTCGGCCATGAAGCTCACTGGGTAACTTTGGGCCAGTCACTGACTCTCAGCCTCACCTACCTCACAGGGTTATTGTGAGGATAAAACAGAGAGGAGGAGGGACAGGATTATGTAAGCTACCTTGGGTTCCTTGCAGGGGAAAAGGTGGAGTATAAATATAATAAATAAATATAATAAATTAATATAATAAATAAATATGCCACCAGCAATCTGAAGGACAGGTAAGGCCCCTTCCATCCCCTCAGCTGGAACCACCTGCCATTTGGCTCCTTCTCTCCCAGAACTGTCTTCCCTCAGAGACCATTCCATCTGGTCATGATAACATTTACAATAATACCTACAACAAAATGTTGCAGTATTGACTGCCTCTGTTCAGGGTCCTCCCAGCCAGCCAGCCAAGACCTGTTCTAGGATACTCCATTCCATTGCCCCTTCCTCCTGGTTTTCCCCAGCATTCTGTGTGCACTGAGCATGCTCAGTCCTCACTGGGTTGTTTTGGGGGTTTCCTCCTCTCCTTGGGTTTTCAACTTCTGCATACCTGGAGGCTCCCTCAAGTCTGCTGATACCTGCCTCTTGAGCATGGATGGTGCTGTTTTGGTTACATAACGATCATGGTTATTAGACTGTAATTGTGTGAAGAATTGGAACCTGAATTTGCTTGTTTTCCTCTTTCCTCCAAAGGTGCTCCCAGGCGAGGCTTTTACTGTGCAATCACACTGACCTGGTTTGCATGATCAAAATATGTGGGTTGTTCAAGCCACAGTGGGCTGTGGTGCGTGCCGGGCAGAATTTGCATATTCAATGCCTGGCTGCAACTTGTCGTGTCGTGTGAACCTGGGAGTCATGGGTTATGCAAGGGTTAAACAACCCTCGCATAACCCATGGTCCCTGGGTTCGCATGGCACAACAAGTTGTGGCCAGAATTTGAATATTCAAAATGGCAGCCTGCACACACTTAAAGAAGGCGTGGTAGGCAGTTTGATCATGCGAACTGGACTACTGATTCATTCAGGGAATTTTTCAGGGATCCAGAAGTCATCATCTTCAATTTGTAGCTATCTTATTTTCCCCCCAGCACTTCTTCCATCTTTTTTCTTAAGAGAAAAAAAATATCTGTTAAGGAACCAAAGACGGGATAACAGCACAACACCTTTGTTAGTGCTAGGAGCCCTCTGTCTAGAAGCACCCCAGGTCCCCTTCTCCATGTGCACGTATCAGGTCTATGCCTGTGGCTTTCTTTCTTTCTTTCTTTCTTTCTTTCTTGTATAGCACCTAGAAAATTTTAGGCACTTGGCAAATGATCATAATTATATTTTTATTGTTCCCCTAAGTGGATTTCCCCCATCCCACACTGCAAATAGAAAACTAGTACAGCAGGGACAAGGCTGGGTTAGACCCTTTCCTCATGACGTGTTGTTTTTCTGTTCGCAAGGAGATTTTCATGGAGGGAGGCTTTCAAAGAGTCTCTCACGATCCGTTGACTGGCACAGGTTGTCTGTGTTTGAATTTATCAACATGAAATGTTGGCTGCAGGCCTCTAGTGAATTTGTAGTGTAGGCAGTGCCTAAATATGGATATAAACACCTATCTTTATCACAATTACATTTTATCATCCCAATAAAGAACAAACAAACAGTTTTTCTTCAGAAACCTGTTTTTAGCTTCCCACCCACCGCCCTCTTCTTAACTGAACCAACCACAATTATTTTGCTGGCTAATATTGTCAAGACAAGATAGGACATGCGGTTTCCTGCCAGGACCTGGCCTCCTTCAAAAATTAATAATGTGGTTTAGATGCTGAAGATTCGGGCTGAATGAGGCATCTTAGATAAAAGGCGACAATGACATGGGCAAACCTTCGCCCAAACCTTCACCCAAATTTCCTCTGCTTTGAACACTTTCTGTTTATTTGTTCTATAATTAAGATTTAAGTCAGTGATACATGAGTATTTTATTAGTTTATATTTGAGAAGTGCTTTGAAGAGGTTTGTGAGTGCTAAAATGTATACTGATTGAAAACAGAGGAATCATTATCCTTCCAGGGTTGTACCAATAACAGCAGTTGTGGTTCAAGACTATTTTCTAAAAAATTAATGCCTGCCAGTATCTTGGTTAATAAGATTAAACTGATCTACTGTGACTTTTTCTATTTGGCTAACAAACTCAATTCAGGATTTTTCTTTGAGCGTCACACACACATTATTAACAGCAGCACCCCATATTGGAGCCTGGTTTGTGTAATGTCTTGCAACTAGAACTGGATTAAGTAAAAGTGGTCATCTGTTCTACGATGCAGATGGCAGTCCTCTATTCGTAAGGCTGTCCAGTCCAAGTATGGTGTAAAGATAAAGAACCACCAGAAGGAAGAGCTGGGCCTTGAGGCTGCCAATCAACAGCACCTGGACAACAAACTGAGCAAGGCACACAGGTCACCTGGGGGCAATCTACACCTATTTATTTATTTATTTATTTATTGTATTTCTAGATCACCCATCTAGCTGGTACCCAGCCACTCTGAGCGATGTACAACATACAATGAAACAAAACAGATTAAAATACACTTAAAACAGTATAAAATGTTAAAATCCTAACCCACCCCACATTCCCACATGAAAAGCCATGTTTTTAATGAACGGTGGAAGCTCCTCAAAGAGGGGGCATGGCGGAGGTCACTCGGGAGTTCCACAGTTTGGGGGCTGCCACAGAAAAGGCCCTCTTCCTAGTCCCCTCCAGTCTGGCTGCTCTGGCTGATGGGACAAGGAGAAGGCCATCTGTGGCGGATCTTGTTGAGCGGCCTACTTGATGTTGCTAACGATTATTGCAGTATTGTGGGCTGGGGAGGACACACGCACTCTTCAGTTCTGGTTGCGTTTGTCTTGCGTTATTGTTCTTCTTTTCTTCCGTAATTTTCTGGACTACCTTTGGTATGATTTTTCCTGTTATTGCGATTCACTATCGCAGTACGTGGCTATGTGTGTTCTCACTGGGCGCTGTCATTGCCTGTCTCGGCTACGAGATTGTCCTAAGCGATGTTAGCCAATTATTTTCAAGAGGCGGGGAACATTTGGCTTTTGTCTCCCAAAGCTATATCAGAACTTCAGCAAAGCAGTGATTGCTTTCCCGCCTCTCCCCCTCTCCCCCATGGCTTCTCTCTCTTGCAAAGTGAACTGAAGAGTGACTGCTTCCCCCCTCCCCTCTCCTTTGAAAAAAATAAAGTTTTGAATGCCCTTTTCATCCCCCTGCCCCAAAGTACAACTAGTTGTAAATGAGCCAAAATGCATGTCTACTCAGAAGTAAATCACATTATCTTCAATGCCCTTACTCAGAAGTAAATCACATTGATTTCAATGGAACATATGTTTGGGAAACAGCAGGGGAGGAAGACTGCTTTGGGAAATTGGTTTTGGGTGGAGGGGAACGGGCGTGCTGCTCTTACTGACTTCCCTGGCGCAGCACAGCCTCCTACTCTCTTCCCTTCTCCTTCTCCATGATTTTTTTGTAAGGGGGCAGGAGGAACTTTCCCCCCTCTTTAAAAAAAAAACCAATCTCGCTCATGCGCTCATTCGCTCCTGCGCTCATTCGCTCCTTTGCTCCTGTGTATAGATGATGAAACATAAAAACAAAAACAAAAACCCTTTCTCTTAAAGGGCCATTTCTTCTGCATGTGCAAGGTGACACCCAGTCTTACCACTATGGAGTTTAGGTGTGGGGCGACAAAATGGAATGACTGCGGTACATTTAACGAAAGTGTGAGCTGTGAGTAGTGACTACAGATTGTGAATATAGCAGTACTGTAATGCTAACTTGATGATATCTCATGTAGTGTAGATCTGGCCCTGTTTACAATCTTCTACACCAGGGCTCTCCAACCTTGGGTCCCCAGATGTTGCTGGACTCATTATTTCCAAACCACCCATATAAATTAGTATATGCTGATTTTATGCAAATCAGCATCCTCTTTTGTCCTCTTTTTTGACGATTTGCCCTAACTAAACAGCAGGGACTGTTACATAATAAGGAAATGTCCCACTGCACAATCTTCTCAGTAAACCTAAACTTAACTGAGGTTCAACTGCATTGCTTGACATTTATAGCCTGTGGATTGTGGCTTTTGCTGATCTTTTTACCCCACTTCCATTCTACCACAGGCTTAAAAGCTGTGATAGCAGACCACTGACACCGCACATACATATACTGAACTCAGATGCCAGAGCAGCAATTTGTATTCTGCCACAGTTGCTTCTAAAGACAGATCCATCAGAACTTCATGCACACGGAGAATTCCATGCTGTCTGAACCCAGCCAGTTGTGTTATATTTGCCTCCACTTCTGTCGCCCTCACAAGCTGTAGAACAGTCTTCCATTCCTAGTGACCTCCAGATATTTTGGGCTTCAGCTCTCAGTAGCCCCCACCAGCATGGCTAATGGTTAGGGCTTCTGGGAGTTGTAACCCAAACATCTGGAGGGCATGCCGACGCCAGGGCTAGAGATGGCATTTGTTGGACTGGGCTGTTGTGGGAGGGTAGTCCACAGGTATCGGTGAATATTTGCAGAGTGAACTAGAACACACACACACACACACACACACACACACATGCACCTTGAGTTTGCTAAATATGTGCACTTGGCCTGGGCTATTTTTGAGATGTATGGAAGTCCCAGATCAATGATACATTTAGGCATGGTCCATGTCACACCTTTCTTTCTGACTCCCCCAGGGCATACACTCACATGGGCAAATGTAATATATGAACAGGGCGGTCAGAGCAGAGGTATAGTCAGCAGCAGAAGCCAACCCTGCCCAATCATGTCACACACACACACACCCCAGTAACTGCTCAAGGCATATCAAATAACCATTTCATATTCATCAAGGGGCAAGTACTTTCTGACACCACAGAATTAGCTCGTTGGTTCTACTTTTAGCCACCAGGGAGGGAGGTACTAACTTGGAGTGAGGTTTATGTTGCAATGAGTAGAACTGGCCATCCTTTCTGGAGTAATTATTGGGCCTGCTCTTGTCCTTTCCCTTTGTGGCTTCGCCTTTCAGTAGAAAAGAAAACCGGAAATGATGAGATTAAGGAGGCGTTTGATTCAGTGTGTTGGGTTTGAAGTTATTTTGTGTTAGGAAGTTTGTTTGTTGTTCCTACCCCTGCTTTGTGAAACACTTTGCATGCCAAACATTCTCAATGTCAAATTTTGTGCCAGGTTTATATTTAGTACTACAAGCGATTGCTTATATTTAGCAATACGAATGATATTACTAACTGCTATTCATTCCGCAAGTCAGCACAAGGGGATCGTGTGTTTTTGGCCTGTGCTTCATTTAGATATCTTGGTTGTCTGTCCTTCAGCCAAGTACGGTAAGTGCAGAAATATGGATTTCAAGCAGTCCCAGTTAACCATTTTTTAGTCCTGCTGTTTTTGACTGGAGAATTACCGGTAAGCACCATAGCATGGCCACCTATTTATTTATTATATTTATACCCTGCCTTTTTTCCTGCAAGTAACCCTTGCAGCTTACATAATCCTCCTCCTCTCCATTTTATCCTCACTACACTGCTGTGAGGTAGGTTAGGCTGAGAGTCAGTGACTGGCCCAGAGTCACCCAGTGAGTTTCATGGCGGAGCGGGGACTAGAACCCGGATCTCCCGAGTCCCAGTCCAACACTCTCACCACTATGCCACACTGGCTCTATGTATTGCATCTCTCTCCCTCCCATCTCTCTGTCTTTGTTTTCTCTTTGTTTGTGTGTGTGAGTGTGTGTGTGTGTGGGGGGGGTGCTCCCAACATTTTGTGACTGGCCACATCCCCACAACAGCCATTTTGTGACTACCCATGTCCCCCCACAGAACCCATTTTGTGGTTGTGCCCGCAGAACTTTTTAAAAAATGCCAATTCTTTCCTGTTTTAAAATGACAATGTTCAATAGACTGTTTAACTCACAATTGACTTGGTTGTACTTATAGAAAAGCTGCAAATATTTAATGTCTAGATTCTAGAGATTGTTAGCAGGGACTGATACTATCCTGTTTTGTGGTCCCTTGAGGCTCACAGGGGAAGCTGGTAGTAAGATCAAGGCAGGAAGGCAGATCAAGGCAGAAAGAAAGTAGCAGGACCTTGGATATTGCCAAGTGGGTCCTACTGGCTGGAACTCTCCCCTACTAGAGCAATAGGAGGATGTTGTCTCAGCAGGGAGCTAAAGTCAACTGAAGCCTTATGTAGGCTGAAAAGACCTGTAGTTTGGTCAGTTCCGCCCTCCTGGAGGAGCTGACTGGATTGTTAAAGGATCCTCACCTGATTTTGTAGCCTGAGACTTCAGCAAGGCTAGAGAAATGGAGGCTCTGCCAGGGACTCGTCCTCTGAATCAGAGGATGATGGTAGAGCTGTGTCCTCTGGCTGGGAGGGCCCTGAATAAGGCACTGACTGCCCTACCCCCGAGGAAGTAGCCTGTGCCTTGTTCTCATCAGAATCCTCTGCTGCACACTGGAAAGCCCAAGGGCTGGGGGGGGGGATCATGACACATACCTGAAAAAACTATCATGCAACATTTTTAAAAGGCATCCCCGCCATCTTCCAAAAATCAGGATAGCATTGTCCAGGGGCAGGTACTAGAAAACAGGGACCTTCCCTGGTAAATTTAGCACGTGATAAGCTCTCTCCCATTGAAATCAAAGGGTGGTTGTGTTGGAGGATATGGAAAGGAGTCGGTCCTATACTGGTTAGGATGAAGCAGAGTTTCCCCCCTTATGTGCAGCCTGGTTATTGAAACTGGTTCTCACCACGTGGGTTGTGGTGAGAGTGTTGGACTGGGACTCGGGAGATCCTGGTTCTAGTCCCCGCTTGGCCATGAAACCCACTGGGTTACTTTGGGCCAGTCACTGACTCTCAGCCTAACCTACCTCACAGTGTTGTTGTGAAGATAAAATGGAGAGGAGGAAGGAGGGTTATGTAAGTCGCCTTGGGTTCCTTGCAGGAAAAAAGGTGGGGTATAAATATAATAAATAAATAAATAAAATAGAATAAATAAATAAAATAGAATAAATAAATAAATAAATGGCTCTTAAAAGGCACAGATTGTCCATACAAGGTTTAAAACTAATAAAGACATTTATTAGTTTTACTTACAGTCCGTTTATTCATATATGCAGGATGCATATACTGTAGGCAGGTTAGAGTCTTTGGTGTTAAGAATCTGCTTCATTGGAGACCACTGGCTGGAAGCCAGCTCAGACCATGTGTCCATCAGGTTGGAGGGGTAGAGAGAGACAGCTGGCCACAGAGGCCGGAAGTAGGGAGGAGGGGTTACAAAACATGCACCCTGGGGATAGTTCAATTAACCCTTTCCTCCCACTATAATTAGTGGTTGCATTACGTCGTTGATTTAAGCAGGCAATATTACAATTTCCAACAGGTTGTTGTTTTTAAAAGCTTCACTTTGGCAGGCCTGTGGCTTACGCTGGCTCAGCTTGTCTGAGCGCTAAGCAGGATCAAGCCTGGTTATTACTTAGATGGGAGACCCCTCCTCTAGTTTCCTGCATTGAGCAGGGGGTTGGACTCGATGGCCTTGTAGGCTCCTTCCAACTCTATGATCTATGAAAATCTATGAAGGATACACTCCCATTGTGTCTGATAATGCCATGCCTTAATACAGGCCCGCACAATTTGTGATCCCAGTGCAGACGACCAGCCATATATTGTGACTGCTATACCCAGAATGATGATAAACTGCTGAGGTGTTAATAAAGTATGCGATTATATCTAACAGCATCATCAGCATCAGCATCAGCATCAGCATCACAACAACAATAATAGATCAAAGGAGTCAGTTCATTTCTTAAAACAAATTCAAATTGAAATGCAAGAGTTTTAGTTCTGTTTCCCAATTGAATTTGCAGTGTGGAAATAAACTCATGCCAGGGATCTGATAGGATATGTGGCTAAATTGTTACATGTACCAAACCTTATCTAGTTTGTTATCTATCCATCTGTCATTGTCTACTGTCACTTTAATAAGGAGGTAGCGCACCACTTGATTAAGGAGGTCTTACTTCACAGCCCTAACTGGATGTGTTCATAAGGAGATGGAGGAGCATTTGGAGAGAATCAAGAGGAAAGCAGGGGGAGCAGTATTAATGATCATTTAACTGAAACAGCTTACGCAGGAGCCTTCGGTCATTAAAAAACAAGGGCCGGTTCGCACGACACGGGAACCGCGGGGGACGGCTGCGCGTGGGAAGCACGCAAAGTGACCATGGGCGGTAGAGGGGTAAGCCCCTACCGCATGTGGCCACCCTGCCATGCAAACCAGCCCCAAGTGTTTGAAAATGACAACTTCATAATTGTAAGATTAAGGGTGCAATCCGGTCGAGACTCCTGTAAGCCTCCGAAGTCGGGGGGGGGGGCTTATGAGCATCCTATGCATAGCGGGAGGAGCAGTGAAGGTGATCTCCACTCCCCACTCCTCCCACTCTGCATTTCGCTAGATGGCCATTTCCGGCCGTCTAGCTGGGGTGCTTCAGAGGGAGAGGCTGCAGAGGACACAGGATGCCTAGAATCACCCTGTGTCTCTGCAGGCTCCTCTCCTCCCTGCCCACCGGAACGCCCGCTTTACCCCCTCTTTGAGGTGAGAGGCAGCTGGCGCAGAAACTCTGCGCTGGCTGGGAGCAGGGTTGGAGGGCAGATTTCCAGCTCTGAGGTCAGAGCTCTGTTCCCGACTTTGGATCTGGTAATCCAAAGTATCCTATGGCCTCCCAGATGATGTATTGGGGCCCTAAGATCACTAACCCCCGTCATGTCAGGAGCTGCTCACCACTGCCCCATATCGTGAGCCATGTCACTTCAGTTTCTTGGTGAAGGGCCTTCCAGACTGATTCCTCCCTGGCTGGCCATTGGTTCCTCTGGGCAGGAAGGAGTATAAGAGGTCTTCCTGTCTCAGTGGACTGCCTGAGTGATAAGGTCTACCTAAGCTCTGATGTGCCTCTGTTTTTCTGGTCTGATTCCTGGTTTGCCCTTTGATCTTAATTGCTCTTTGGTCTTGACTCCTGGCTTGGTCACAAGTCCTGCCTTCTGATTTGCCCTTTGGTCCTGATTGCACTTCTGTCTGGATGCCCACTTCCTAGCTCCTGACTCGTTCAGATTACTGCCTGTGGCCTGGCTCTGACAAGGAGAAAGCTGTACAGTAATACCTTGGATTGCAAGTAACTTGGTCTGAGAGCGTTTTGCAAGACAAGCAAATTTTTATATAAATTTTGACTTGATAAACAAGCAAGGTCTTGCGTAGGGATGGAACCGCTCGCCTTGAGTGGGTGTAGCGGGCCGAAATCAGCCCCGCTCACAGCCCTCCAGAGACTCGCTTTGATATAAGAGTGTTTTGGATTACAAGCACGGTTCCGGAACGAAGTATGCTTGCAATCCAAGGTATTACTGTATATTACAGTAGGCTCAGGGCTGCTGCTGAAACCAACAGATCTGTGTCTTCTTCTTTGCTTTTCCTATGATATGGGATCATCACCATGCAGCAAGTTTCCTTGCCGGCTCAAGTGGCAGCCAATGAAGCAGAGCAGGTGCAGGAAAATGTGTAGTGCACTGCCATGATGTCACACTCTTAAAAAATTCTTAGACTTGTGCAAGAGTGGAGAAGATATTGTGCTGCTGATCTCAAGCAGCAGGCAAGCAACTGCCATAACAGCTACTTCTAGGCTGATTTGCAGTGTGGGTGGGTGGGTGGGCTATCAGCAGATGGACTGATGAATCACAAAGTTAAAATGTGGATTTTTCTTTCTTTAAGGAAAGGCTTCCCAATCCCACTAGAGTGGTGCCTTTTGAAAAGATGTTCAATGCCATTGTTACAATCAGTGTGCATCTGTTGATTCAGGCACTAGGTTGATGCCTTTTAAAACATTAAGGGCACAATCCTATGCATGTTTAGACAGAAAAAAAGGCCTACAACTCCCAGCATGCCCCAGCCAGCTATGCATAACTGGCTGGGGCATGCTGGGAGTTGTAGTTATGTTCGTTTATTGCAGAAAAACAAGAAAGAGACTTGTGGTACCTCAAAGACAAATTGATCCTGGCATAAGCTTTCGTTGACTATATATAGCCCACTTCATCAGATGCATGAGGTATTATGGAGAGTTTCAGGTATGAGAGAATCAGCAAAGCCTGAGCTCATCAAGGTGTTCCAAGTTCCACCGCGAAGCGAAGCTCACCTCCTTTTGTTCCCGATTGCGAACGGCTTCTTTTGTCATTGTTGTTCAAACAGAAAAAGTGTACATTTGAGTACACATCTTTTAAAAGTGCATACTCCCAAATGCGTACTCCCACCACCACCCAATAAACTAAAGCATGAAAATACACATCGTTCCAAAACGTGAATTTTTAAAGTGTACATTTACCCACAATATGAGTTTTGGGTTTTTTTTTAAACCAGCATCGCAAGTTCGGGAATGTGTGAGCATTTCCTGCAAAATGTGTTCACATTTGCACTTGCGTGGATCAGCGGTAACGGGGCAAGTTCTGGTCACAAACAAACTGTAATGAAATTCTCATACATCCCTCATTTCAAGTTTATATACCACATGTACTGTATATAAACCCGAAACTCTCCACTGAGAGAGCGCCTTCTCCCTCATCAACTTGCCCGATCATTGCGGTCATCGGATGGCATCCTCCTGGTGGCTCCACATGGACCTATGGCCCAACTGGAGTCTACCCAGAGTCCACCTTCAGTGTGATGGCTCCATTTCTGTGGAACTCTGTCTCTGGAGGTCAGGCAGGCACCAACATTGTGTTGTTTCCAAAACCTCCTGAAAACATCTTTATTTCAGGAAGCCTTCCTTGGTTGACCAGACACTGGGTGTTTTTTTTCTTTTTCATTTTAATGATATTCTGTTTTAATATAGTGTTTTATTGTTTTGATCTTTTTATTGTTCACCGATCTGGAATCTGTTTAGATGTGGAGCGGTATATAAATGTTGAAAATAAATAAATAAATAAATAAATAATACTCCATGCATCTGATGAAGTGGGCTATAGTCCACAAAAGCTTGTGCCAGAATAAAATTGTAATTCTCTGTGGTACCATAAGACTTATGGTTGCTTTGATTTCTCCCTGTTTATCGATTCAGCCTAGGGAATCTGTTGTCTTAATTATCGGAGGATGTAGCTATTAATTTTAACACTGATGCAAGGAGCTACATAATGTCCCACTGCTGTCCGTTGGCCTCCAATTAGGGTTCCATTTAAAATCTTGTCCAAAGCAATATTTGAAGCCAATTTGAGGCTGACTCCTTGGGCAAATTATGGGATTTACAGTCCGAAACATCTGGAGGAGACCATGCTGGGAAAGGCTGGTCTAATCATGCCTATCTGAGCTATGCATGATAGTTTTATTTACTTAGTCACGCATAGCCCCAATTCAGATCAAGACCATGCTGCTACACCAAGAGGGTGGGGGTGGGAGGGTGTTAAACCTCTCCCACATTTTCATTTTTCATCCCAAAATTCCAGCTCCCGCAAGGGCAGGAATAATAAAAGAAGAGGGAAAAATCTCCATTGCATAGGATCAGGCTTCAAGAAATCTTTAAAAGTTTTGCTATGAGAAGTACCCCACCCCCAAAAGAGAGCATAATCATTGCTATGTTCTTTATTGATGGCTACATTTAGAATTTTTAAGGTTATTTGCCACTCTTTTTCCACCATATTTTTCTTTCTTTTTTTTTTTTTAAAAAAAAAAAAGGAAAAAAAAGAAACTTATGAACTTTTCCACTTAAAACACCCACCCATATCATAAGGGTAGTGATAGACTTATGAGCTGTCAGCCCTGTGATCTGCCCCCGTACACATGCTTCTCCTTAAGACTGCATGTCTCTACAATATCTTCTTTGCACACTGAGAAACATTTCCTCACCCTCCTCTTCTCCTTCCAATCCCTGGATTCCCTTTTTGGATTTGGGGAACTACAGCCTTGAAAATAAACATGATTGGAAATATACGGAGCAGCTTGTTTACTTGGCCTTCCAAAAGGCTTTTGACAAAGTCCCTCACCAAAGATTCCTGAGCAAACCTAGCAGTCACAAAATAAGAGGAGAGGTCCTCTTATGCATCAGTGTTAAAGTACTTGTGGCTTATGCTGGCTCAACTTGTCTGAGCGTGGAAAGCTAAGCAGGGTCAAGCCTGGTTGTTACTTGGATGGGAGACCCCTCCTCTAGTTTCCTGCATTGAGCAGGGGGCTGGACACGATAGCTTTGTAGGCTCCTTCTAACTCTATAATCTATGAATCTATGAATAAGGGTTGTCACAAAGAGGAGGGCCAGGATCCCTTCTCGATCATCCCAGTTTGCAGGACACGGAATAATGGGATCAAGTTACAGGAACCCAGATTCCACCTAAACATCAGGAAAAATGTCCTGACTGTTAGAGCAATAAGACAATGGAACCAACTACCTAGGGAGGTGGTGGGTTCTCCCACTCTGGAGGCATTCAAGGTGCAGCTGGACAGCCATCTGTCAGGGATGCTTTGACTTGGATTCCTGCATTGAGCAGGGGGTTGGACTCGATAGCTTTGTAGGCTCCTTCTAACTCTATAATCTATGAATCTATGAATAAGGGTTGTCACAAAGAGGAGGGCCAGGATCCCTTCTCGATCATCCCAGTTTGCAGGACACGGAATAATGGGCTCAAGTTACAGGAACCCAGATTCCACCTACGGTAAACATCAGGAAAAATTTCCTGACTGTTAGAGCAATAAGACAATGGAACCAACTACCTAGGGAGGTGGTGAGCTCTCCCACTCTGGAGGCATTCAAGGTGCAGCTGGACAGCCATCTGTCGGGGATGCTTTGACCTGGATTCCTGCACTGAGCAGGGGGTTGGACTTGATGGCCTTGTAGGCCCCTTCCAACTCTACTTTTCTATGATTCTATGAAAGAACAGAAAGCAGAGAGTAGGAATAAATGGTAAATTCTCCTAATGGAGAACAGTAAACAGTGGTGTCCCATAGGGATCTGTATTGGGACCAATGCTTTTCAACTTGTTCATAAATGATCTGGAATTAGGAGTGTGTGTTGAGGTGGCAAAATTTGTTGATAACACCAAATTATTTAGGGTGCTTTAAAAAGGAGTGGGTGGGGATTGTGAAGAGCTCCAAAATGCTCTCTCCAAACTGGGAGAATGGGCATCAAAATGGCAGATGTGGTTCAGTGTAAGCAAGTGTAAAGTGATGCATGTTTGGGGGGGGGGGATCCCAGCCTTCAAATATAAGCTGATGGGATCTGAGCTTTGTGACTGACCAAGAAAGAGATCTTGGGGTTGTGGTGGACAGCTCAATGGAAATGTCAACCCAGTGTGTGTGTGTGTGTGTGTGTGTGTGGCTGCTGTGAAAAGGCAAATTCTACGTTACGCATAATTAGGAAAGGAATTGAAAATAAAACTGCCAATATCATACTCTCTTTATACAAATCTATGGTGCGACCACACTTGGAATACTGTGTGCAGTTCTTTCTGGTCACCTCAGACAATATAAAAAAGTATATTGTAGAGTTGGAAAAGGTGCAGAAAAGTGCAACTAACATGATCAAGGGGCTACAGCAACTCCCCTATGAGGAAAGGTTACAATATCTGGGTCTGTTTTGCTTAGAAAAATAGTAATGGAGACACGGTAGAGGTGTACAAAATGATGCATGCTGTGGAGAAAGTGGACAGGGAGACATTTTTCTCCTTCTCATAATACTAGAATCCAGAGTCATTCCATGAAACTGATTGGTTTGAGATTCAGGACTGATAAAGTGAAGTACATCTTCATGCAGTGCATAGTTAAACTATAGAATTTGCTTCCCCAAAATGTAGTGATGGCCACCAATTTGGATGGCTTTACAAATTCATGGGTGAGAAGGCTATCAATGGCTACTACTCCTGATGGCTATGTGCTACCTCCAGTATCAGAGGCAGTATGTCTATGTACACCAGTTGCTGGGTACACAAGTAGGGCATGAGCTATTGTGCTCATGGTTTCCCATGAGAAGCTGTTTGACCACTATGTGAACAGAATGCTGGACTAGATGGACCTTGGTTTGATCCAGCACGGCTCTTCTTGTGTTCTTATGTTCTCTGATCAAGCTAAAGTTAGCTGTGACATTGGGCAACAGCATCTGTGGGAGTTCCAATCCAGATCAAGGGTGCAGCACGTGTGGGGGATGGGGGAGGGCATTCAATGTTTGGCCTCACCACAGTCCCATTCCAGATCACCTTCCCCCATGCCAGCTTGTATTTTCCCAGGGACAATAGCTCTCATTGGCACTAATGTCAGTTTTCCTTCTAGGGCAAATAGCATCCATGGGGGTCCCGTTCCAGAATGGGAGTGTAGCATGAGGGGGAGAGTGGATTTAACCATTTGCCTCCACCATGGTTCTAATCCAGATCACCCTCCCCCACAATAGCTGTTGTTGTTTTTTCCTGATTGGTACTAATGGCAGTTTTCCTCCTGGGGCAAAGAGCAGCTGCAGGGTGCCCAATTTAGACTGGGACTGTGGTGGGAGCAAAGGGTTAAATCCCCATTCCATGTTGATTTGGGCCCTGTCCCCCCCCCTCCCCCAGTGCTTAACTTCACATGTAGGCTGCAATACTGTCTACATTTACCTTGGAGTAAGCCCCAGTGAACAAAGGGGGATTTACCGAAACATGCATAAGATATGGTTGCACGTCCCATTAAAGCATTGGGACCAGTGAGTTGTAAGTAGCAAACCTATTCCATTGGCTTCAATGGGATTTATTCATTTGCTTGCCTGCTTCTTACTTTTCACCAATGTGCTCCAGGTGGTTCACAGTGTTAAATAAGAGCTTTCCATCTAAGAGACATGATACAAAAGGAAAAAAAGCATCAGGAAGGAAAGAAGAAATTAAGCAAAATTCAGGTATCAACAACATTTCCAGACTGTTGTGTAATAAAGTTACATGAAATGACTGCTACATAATGAAGTGAAAGATAATGACCAGTAGGACAGACAGCTCTGGTAGAGGAGGAGCCAAATGACAACTGGTCCCAGCTGAGCAGATGTACTAACTTTAGCTTTTATGGATCCTCTATGTTTAACTGCATGAAAATAAGCATATGACCTACTATAAGCAGTAAAGATGGTCACAATCTAATGAGTCACACAATGAGCATTATCCATTTCAGTCATGGTCTATTGTGGTGTTGATGACTCTTGCATGAAAGGTCTACCATGCATCCAGAGCTTCAAAAAACCCAAAGGCCATCTAATCTGATCCTCTGAATTCAGGTGTTTCTAGATGAGGCTTTTATTGTGCCATCACCCTGCCTCATTCACAGAACTCTAAGGAGGTCCAAACAACAGTGGGCCAGTTCACATAATCTTAGAAGTGAAATAAGCCATGGTGGCTATTTCCTCTCTGTGCATGTGCCCATCATGTATCAAGGGGATTACCATAATTACTGCCAGCAGCGCGGCTTGTGTTGTGCGAACCTGGCTGGGGTGACTTGTTGCCGTGGGCAACAAGCCACTCAGAACTCTACAACAGGCCATGGGTTCTGATTGGCTTGTTCCCCATGGCAACAAGCCACCTGGCCAGGTTTCCAGACAGGACAAGCCACACTGCTGGGGGTAATTATGCCAATCCCCTAGCATGCGCCTGGCATGCGTGGGGAAGGGAAATAAGCCAGTGGCTAGGTTCAGACAACATGAGATAACAAACCATGGTGAACAACCCACAGTTCACATCCCAACAATAAACCATGGGTTCTTTTAATGGGTTGTTCGTGGTTAACAAACCATGGCTTTTACGATATTTTAATGATGTTTAATGATGTTTTAATGATGTTGTTTATGATGTTTTTAATATGTTTTAAGATGTTTTAATAGTATGTATTGTGTATTTTATATTTTTGTTGTTCCCCGCCTCGATCTAGACGGAGAGGCGGGTAAGAAATAAAATTTATTATTATTATTATTATTATTATATGGCTTGTCAGCGTAGCTGGGTTTAGGCCACACGATAACCCATGTTTCAACAACCCAAGGTTCAAAGACAACCCACACTCAACCCATACTCAACGCTTACGTGTGGGTTATCGTGTTGTCTGAACCCAGTCACCGTGGCTTATTTCCTTTCTTTGATCATGTGAACCTGGTCAATATCTCCCACTTGTAACCCTCCCATGTTTTCCACCACTTCTCCTGTCTTTTTCCTTACCACAGAAAATCTGTTAAGGAAGAAATGGTGGAATAGCTACGCAATGCCTTCTGATTGTTAGCTCTAGAGTTCCTTCATCTAGAAGCACCCATGGCATTCAGTTTACAGCATGACCCGAGCACAAACCAGGAGCACCCAGTGTGCACCATGCTAAAGTTGGCCTATGTCATAATAACAAGAAGTACAACTTAAGTATAACATGGACAGGTGGTAAGCAAAGCAGGTGCAAAGGCAGAAGGAATTTCTTTGATCCTACTCTTCTCCATCTTGTCCTCATAACAGCCCTGTGAAGTAGGTTATGTTGCGAGTCAGTAACTGGCCCAAAGTCACCCAGTTTGGCTTCATGGCTGAGTGGGGACTTGAACCTGGGTCTCCCCAGTCCCATTCCAACACTCTAACCACTACACCACACTGGCTCTCCACCACCTTCCTCTTCCCCTCCCCCTCCCCCATTCACCAGCCAACCTGAGCTGCAGGGAATAAGGCAATTATTCAAGTCCTGAGCCATAGGGCTGTTTCACACAATCATGCGTAATCTCTTTATTTCAACACATCATTGGCTAATTTGCTACTAAAAAGTCTTGCATTGGAGGCGATATAAGGAAAGATGAAATATCCTGTCTCTTGGTGTCAGATTTGTGATATCTGCACACATGCAAGTAATCATTTAGGGCTGGTACATACATGCACGTTCCTCACTTGAGCTCTCTACACTTGATTACTGGCCATTGAACGTGCGATGTGATTTTTATTGGTTCCAAGAGTATAGAACAAAGAACATGGAAACTTTGACTCCATTTCCCAACCCAAATCTCATCCCCCTGCTCTTCCCGAAAACACCTGTCAACAGGGGGACAACTAAACCAAGAGCATCATGTTGGAGGTGATGTGAGACAGCGTGACAGTCTTATCTAAGGCTGGGCTGAAAATGTCCTCCTTCCACTTTTCCACTTTCACAGGGCCATTCAGTTCCTGCAAGAGAGGGCGGGGGCATTATCAGAGGCCCAGTTCACATGATCACAGGGTGTTTAACAACCCACAGTGACTTGCTAACTACCCTGCGCGTGCCAATCACATCCTGGCAGATTCACATAATTGCCCCTGCCGGGCGGGCACAGCTTCTTGTGTCATCCGAACCCGGCGACGATGGCTTGTTGTTGGGGTGGTTAAGAAACCACTGAGAACCCATGGCCTGTTGTAGGGTTGTGGGGTGGTTTGTTAACCATCCCAACAAGCCACCCTCACTGGGTTCGGATGACACAAGAAGTCACAGCAGTAGTTTGATTCGGCAACCTGGTGCCCACTGTGGCCAATAAGCCATGGTAGGCTGTAGGGATCGTGCGAACCAGGTCAGAGACTTTTGGAGGGTGGCTGAAATTTCTTAAATTTTTCAGAGGGGGTGAGCTTACTGTAGATATGAGGTGGCAAAGGGTTCCAGGCATCCTTTCTCCCCCCCGCTTTTTTTTAACTGTTAACGTGCTCTTCACTCCCTCTATTTCCAATGTTCGGGCTGTGAGTGCCATTGCATATACAGGCAGTCCCCGAGTTAAGAACGTCTGACTTACAGACAACCCATACTTAAGAACGGACTTCTGAGTTCCCCGGCACTACGTTGTTTGCGTAGAGTACATAGCGTAGTATACCATGCCATTTGCGTAATTTACGCAAATCGCGTAAACGCCGATTTTTAACGTATAGAACGCTATACTGTTCCGACTTACATACAAATTTGACTTAAAGACATTCTTAAGAACGGAACTTGTTCGTAACCTGGGGACTGCCTGTATAGCCAAATTGGCATCACCTTGTGCACAGAAGGAAGTACAGTAATACCTTGGATTGCAAGTAACTTGGTTTGAGAGCGTTTTGCAAGACAAGCAAATTTTTAAATATTTATTTAATTTTTTTTTACTTGATATACAAGTGACGTCTTGCAATACAAGTACTGTAGTACGGCTTAAATTAAAAAATCTCTGTACAAATTTTTTTGGGGGGGATTTCATTATGATATAAGAGTGTTTTGGATTACAAGCACGTTTCCGGAACGAATTATGCTCTCAGTCCAAGGCATGACTGTATCAGCAAGCTTGCGGCATCCCTGCAGTTTGCAGAAGTGCAAAACAAAACAAAACCAAAATATTTAGGGGGGGGACCCCAAGGGGGAGACCCCAAACAACCCAGTGAAGACTGAGCATGCTCAGTAGTCACAGAATGCTGACTGAATATAGAGGGGGCAAACCGGAAAACCTGGCTAGGGGTGGTGGAAGGGAATGTTGTGGCTGGGATTCTGCTGGGATTCTGAACAGGGCGCACTGCACTGCGACATTTCACTGCAGATCTGACTCGTCTGCCTTGTTCTCCTTCGCTTTCACTTTGAAGCCCCACACAAGTGGCCCCTGAGCCGGAGCTGGAAACTGCCGTTGGAAAACTGACCCTGATCCATGGGAGTCAGAAGCTACTGGCGGCTTACAGCGACTCTGCTCTCATCACAGTCTGGCTTTATGGGCATGGCCTCAAGATGTTTCCCTCCACTTAATTAAAGAGACCGATAAGTATCTAGGTGGAGTGCGCAGATATGTCCAGAATGAGTTAGCAGCCTAGGCTGGTTCACTACGCCTATTGTTGAACGCCAAGATATAATATCAGATTGGTGCATTATATGTGCCTACTATAACACTATGTCATCACTTTACATGACATCTTATAATTAAAGCTGGAGCTCGAAACAAAACTATTTGACATGGGATGTGTCACCTGAAATGCTTTCATGGTTAGTTAGGGTTCTTTCTGTCTTATTTATTAACCCCTTGTAAACTTGCGTTTGACTTTAAAAAAAATAAATAAATAAGCAGTCTGATATCTTTCCGTGCACTCAGTAACAGAATACGTTTTGAGGTGGGTGCTAGGTTAGACAGACGGAAAGGAGAAGAATAAGATCAGTTGCAGCCCCAAAATTTCCCATGGCAAAGCTTATTTGATAGGCATGTGGGAGAAAGGTTGAAGCATTGAAGCATTGCAACTATGGGAAGAAGAGAGAGAGAGAGAGAGAGAGAGAGAGAGAGAAAGCATTCGCATCTTGCCTATTTAGACCTGTCCATTTAATTCTGCTGTGCATATCAGAGCATACTTCGGGACAATCCTCCCATGGAGCAGGGCACCCCTGAGCACACATGCATGCGCGCACACAAACTCAGTACAAATTTAGGCTGCAATCCTGTGCAAACCTACTTTGGGAGAAAGCCCTATTGAACAACATGGTAATTACTTCTGAGTTGATATACATCGGGCTGGGTGCTTCTCTTGGTTTTATTACCTGGTTTCAGTAGCATGCAAATGCAAAGAGTTCTGAGAACTGTAGTTTGGTGAGGGGACTGAGGGTGAGTTCACCCCCCCCCCCACAAACTCACCATTTCTCTTACATGACACAATTGCAAATTGCATCCCTGTGATTTCCCCCTCCTTATTCCTTTCCTTTCCTGCCCCGCCATTTCCTGCCCATGGGTAAACTCCAACATAAGTCCTACTTAGAGTAGACCCATTGAAATGAATGGGACTTATGACTATCTAAAGCCCCATTCATTTCAATGGGTCTACTCTAAGTAGGACTTATGTTGGATTTTGCCCCATCTGTTTTTCCCCTTGGGTTATTTCCCAGTGCAGTTGTGCACAATAATGTTATAATCTTCAAAAAAGCATATGGCTATTTAAAAAAAAAAAAAGGTTCGGCTATTGGGCAGTATAGAAATGTAATAAATAATAAATTAATGGAGTTTTGCCACTGGGACAACTATGCAGAGTAGTATTCTTCTTGTTTTATACTTTTTACTTTATGTAATGTCCTCTTTTTTGGAGATGTGTCCTCTTTTTTGTTTTTTATTTTCTGGTGATTCAGAATGACCACCCTAAGAAGGAATTACTTTAACTTTTTAAAACTTGTAATGTAATGCTGAAGCTGAACCCCGACAAGACTGAGGTACTGCTGGTGGGGGACAAGGGGAGGTTAGGGGATGTTGACCTGGTGCTGAATGGGGTACATCTACCCCTGAAGGACCAGGTCCGCAGCTTGGGAGTCATTCTAGACTCCCAGCTGTCCATGGAGGCTCAGGTGGCAGCTGTGAGCCGGGCAGCGCTGTATCAACTCCATCTGATACGGCAGCTGCGCCCCTACCTTCCTAATCACCTGCTCCCATCAGTGGTTCATGCCTTGGTCTCCTCTCGCCTAGACCACTGTAATGCGCTCTACGTGGGGTTACCCTTGAAGACGGTTCGGAAGCTGCAGCTGGTACAGAACGCGGCAGCTCGCCTGGTTAAAGGCAGCCGCCGGCGGGATCACATCACGCCAGTGCTGAAGGATTTGCACTGGCTACCAGTTGCTTGCCGAGCCAAATTCAAGGTGTTGGTTTTGACCTTTAAAACCCTATACGGCTCTGGTCCAGTTTATCTCAAGGAGCGTCTCCAGCGACACCAAGTGGGCCGCTCAACAAGATCTGCCACGGATGGCCTTCTCCTTGTCCCTTCAGCCAGAGCAGCTAGACTGGTGGGGACGAGGAAGAGGGCCTTTTCTGTGGCGGCCCCCATACTGTGGAACTCTCTCCCGAGTGACCTCCGCCATGCCCCCTCTCTGATGAGCTTCCGTCGCTCATTAAAAACCTGGTTGTTCAGGCGGGAATATGGGGTGGGTTAAGATTTTAAAATTTTTATATTGTTTTAATGTATTTTATTGCATTTATGTATTTTATTCTGTGTACATCGCCCAGGGTGGCCAGTTGCCGGCCAGATGGGCGATAAATAAATATTAATAATAATAATAATAATAATAATAATAATAATAAATAATAAAATAATATTTCATTTCATTTATTACATTTCTCTGCTGCCCAATAGCCAAAGCTCTTTAGGTGATTTACAAAGACTAAAACCCTCAAAATACAATATAATAACATAAAACCAATGTACAACATTATGGCAATTTTAAACAACCAACAGAAATCCCAAGACCCATTAAAACCCTTATCACATGCTGTCAAATGCCTGGGAGTAGAGGACCTGGCACTAAAAAGATGACAATGTTGGCACCAGGTGGGCCTCACTGGGGAGAGCATTCCATAATCGGAGGGCCACCACCAAAAAGGCCCTCTCAGAGGAGGCACTTGGAGAAGGGCCAAAGATGATGAGCATAGTATATGGGTAGGTTCATACTGAGAAAAGCACTCCATCAGGTAATAAACTGCTATATGCAGAGAGGGAAAAGAATATGAAACAAGACTGAATTAAGAGTCTGGCGTAGCATAACATATAGTATATACTTTACACAGCAATTGTGTTAGCTGCAGTCACACAAGGGTCGCCACCTCTTACCCCAGATGGAGGCCTTTGAATCTTCCAGTGCAGCAGGAGACAAGGCAGGCAGCCCCATAGAACTGCATTCGCTCCCCAACCCCTTGCTGTGTGGTGAATCTGGACACCTGCTACTTGCCATGACATATAGGGAGCAGACAACTGTGAACTATTCCTGCTGCATATCTCACCTTCACATCCTTTTACATTTCATTCGTGAACATGATAGGAACAAAATACAGTAATACCTTGGATTGCAAGCATAATTCGTTCTGGAACCGAGCTTGTAATCCAAAACACTCTTATATCAAAGCGAGTCTCTGGCGGGCGTGAGCAGGGCCAATTTCGGCCTGCTACGCCCGCTCGAGGCGAGCGGTTACATCCCTACCAGGACCGGTGCAGGGCAGTTTGGCGCCCTAGGCGAAATAAAATTTGCGCCCCCCCTCTCGTGCCGTGGGGGGGGGCTCCGGAGCAAAGCAGCCCTGCTCTGCAAACCCCCCCCGCGCCGCCGCCACCACCACCACCACCACCACCACCTACCTACCTACCTACCTTCCCCCCGCCCTGGCTGCTGCCTCCTCCTAGGAGGAAGTGACGCGACGGGACCCCCGCGCTCTGTTTTTTGCCGGGGAAACTAGGGCAACAGGGCTGTTTAAGCCCTGTTGCCCTGGTTCCTCCCGCCAAAACAACGCGGGCAGGGGCTCCGGAAGCGACGCGGAGAAGGTAGGGGGTGGGGGATGAGGCGTGGCACGGCGGGCGAGGCAAGGCGCGGTGGGGGGCGAGGTGAGGCGCGGCGGGGGTGGGGGTGGGGGGAGGCACGGCGGCGGCGGGCAGGGGAGGCACGGCGGCAGTGGCGGACGGGGGGAGGCGCAGCCGCGGCGGGCGGGGGGAAGGCCCGGAAGGGGTGGCGCGGCAGCGGCAGCGAAGAGGAGCGCAGCGTTTCTGCGCCCTCTTCAGCCACACGCCCTAGGCAACCGCCTAGTTTGCCTAGCGGTAGCGCCGGCCCTGATCCCTACACTACTTGTATTGCAAGACGTCGCTTGTTTATCAAGTCAAAATTTATGTTAAAAAATTGCTTGTCTTGCAAAACACTCTCAGACCAAGTTACTTGCAATCCAAGGTATTACTGTATGGTTATTTCCCAATCCTGCCTTAAGGTTCTTCCCCTTTCTGTTTTAGCAAGCATATTTTTAGATCACATTTATTATATATATATTTTAAATATTTATTTATTTATTTTTAAATGAACACACATACAAAAGAATATAAACCCAGAAATCATAAACTCCAAAGTGCACCCGTCACCACAGGGCCAAAAAAAAAAATTCTATCCACATAATCCATTATTAATCTATATTCCAAAAATACATCATATCTTGACATGGCTGACTCCCTTTTCCCTTTACTAAAACATAATCTAAAAATGGTCCCCATATATCCTTAAAATTATTTTTCTTTAATTGTCCCTTTTTACATTTAATACTACATGTTAATTTATCATTTAAAGCAATATCCCACACCTCTTTATACCTATCTATAATTAAATACCATTTATTATATTTATAGGGGGAAGGGTTATGTATAGAAGTGTAACTGTACATACGCCGCATTAACTGTTTTTGTTTTTAAATGTCCACAACTCTGGGAGGAGGAAATATGTTTGTCCAGGAGACCAGCACAGAAGTTTTTTTCCTGGTCAATGGAGGACGAAAAATCAGAATGTGACCGAAAGCTGAGACAATATAGCGTCGGATGCCCACACCTTGCATTGCACTCACAGGGACAGATAGGACGGTTCAGAAATGGTTTTGCTGATGGACAGGGCGTTGAAGAGAAGGCTTAAAGGACAAGAAGGGAGTGGCTTCACAGCTGGTAAGGAAGGCAAAGGAACAACACATCTGAAGGGTGTTCTAGGCAGGGCCCACCACTGCCACCTGCCCTACTTAAACATTTTCCAAACCAGCTCTCCAAGCAGCACCAGGCAACTCAGTTTGGCTACCATTTCAATTTCTCACAATACACCCAACCTAGCATCACTGTGCAGCATTCTGGGAGATCTAAATGGTTCCCCCACCCCACCCCAGACACACGGTGCTGTTGGGAGCACTGCTGCTCTCCACATAATTAATTTACATTGCATTTATTTATTATTTTTATTTATTTATGTATTACATTTCTATACTGCCTGATAGCTGAAGCTCTCTGGGCAGTTTATAACCATTAAAACCACAAAATACAACATAAAATACAGTTTTAAAAATTTAAAACGACAGTATAAAATAGGAGTAAAAGCCAAAATAAAACCTAGCAGCAGTACAGAGATTTAAAATACAGCAAAAGGTTTAAAACAACAAAGACTAAAAGACTAAAATTGCAGGGAAAATAAGATCTTCACCCGGCGCCAGAAAGAGCACAACATAGCAACATAGGTGCCAGGCAAGCCTCTCCAGGAAGTTCATTCCACAGTCAGGGTGCCACAGCAGGAAAGGCCCTCTTCCTAGTAGCCACCCACCTCACTTCCTTTGGGAGGGGCTCCTAGAAGAGGACCGCTGAGGGTGATCTTAGGGTCCAGGCAGGAATATATGGGAGGAGACGATCCTTCAGGTAACCTGGCCACCAAGTCCACCTGTGCCTCCAGTGAAAGTGCTGGATCCAAGAGCACCCCCAAACGACGAACTTGATCCTTTAGGGGGAGTGCAACCCCCTCCAGAACAGGTTGAATATCACTCATCCGGGCAGGTGAGCCACCCACTAACAGTACCTCCATCTTGTCTGGATTGAGTCTCAGTTTATTGGCCCTCATCCAAGTAAGCTCTTTGGGGCAGAGACCTGCCTTTTTAAATTTCCACTCTTACTCTGCAGTCCTCTACACCAGTGTTCTCCAACCTTGGGTCCCCAGATGTTTTTGGCCTACAACTCCCAGCATGCCCCACCCAGATGTTTTTGGCCTACAACTCCCAGCATGCCCCAGCCAGCTGCTGGCTGGGGCATGCTGGGAGTTGTAGGCCAAAAACATCTGGGGACCCAAGGTTGGAGAACACTACTCTACACACTTACCTGACAGTAAGCCACACTGAACTCAGTGGGGCTTCCTTATTATTAGCCATGCATAGGATTGCACCATTAAAATGTCATGTACACTGCTTGTGCTGTAGTTTACTACTACTAATAGTAATCCCATCATAGATTACCATCATACAGAGCTTAACTTGGATCTAGTATATCTGAATTCAATTCAAATCCCTCTCTCCCTCTCTCTCTCAGCTTCAACTGTATGTTGGAAATGATAATGACCTTCTTCCAGGGCTGGCGCTACCGCTAGGCCAACTAGGCTGTTGCCTAGGGCGCGTAGCGGAAGAGGGCGCAGAACGCTGCGCTCCTCTTTGCTGCCGGCGCGCT
Source organism: Shinisaurus crocodilurus (assembly GCA_021292165.1). Classification (NCBI taxonomy): domain Eukaryota; kingdom Metazoa; phylum Chordata; class Lepidosauria; order Squamata; family Shinisauridae; genus Shinisaurus; species Shinisaurus crocodilurus. The sequence goes on from JAHFWL010000434.1 coordinate 62,849, forward strand.
CCTGCCCTGCCCGCCCGCCCGCCTCTCCGAGAAAGCCAGGTCAGTGCGCCCGGAGTAGTGGTGGGGCCGAGCCTGGGCGCCTCCCCCCCACCTTGCCTCGCCTCTGCGCCGCCTCCCACCTCGCCTCGCTTCGCCTCTGCGCCATCCTCCCCTCGTGCCCCCATCGCGCACCGCCCTCCCCTCCTACCTTGCCTCGCTTCGCCTCTGCGCCGCCGCTCCCTCCCCCCCCGCGCCACCGTCCCCCCCACCTAAACGCCTCGCTTCGCCCCCCCCCACCGTCGCCATCGCTCGCCTCTCTCCTCCGCCGCCGCCTCCCCCCCCCCACACTTACCTTCTCTGTGCTGTTTCCGGAGCCCCGCCCGCGCTCTGTTTTGGCGGGAAGAACCAGGGCAACAGGGTTTAAAAACAGCCCTGTTGCTCTGGTTTCCCCCCGGCCAAAACAGAGCGCGGGGGTCCCTTTTCGGAGGAGGCGTGGGAAGGTAGGTGGGGGGCGGCAGCAGGCAGCGTGCGGGGGGGGGTCCGGTGGCGCGGCGGCGGCAGCGCAGCAGGGGGGGCGGGAGGTTGCAGAGCAGGGCTGCTTTCCGGAGCCCCCCCCCACGGCACGAGAGGGGGGGCGCTAAATATAATTTAGCCTAGGGCGCCAAACTGCCCTGCACCGGTCCTGCCTTCTTCACAAGATTGTTCTCAGGGCAAAGAACATAACGTTGCTTGCAAAATGTAATAAACGGTTAACAACAATATGACAAAAAATGGTAAAATGTATCAAGCATGTAAGATAAAATGCTTCCTAAATTAACAGTGCTATTCAAAGTACAAATTTATTTATTTATTTATTTATTTATTTATTTATGCCCCACCTTTTTTCCTGCAAGGAACCCAAGGCGGCTTACATAATCTTCCTCCTCCTCTCCATTTTATCCTCACAACAACCCTGTGAGGTAGGTTAGGCTGAGAGTCAGTGACTGGCCCAAAGTCACCCAGTGAGTTTCATGGCCGAGCGGGGACTAGAACCCGGATCTCCCGAGTTCCAGTCCAACACTTAACCACTATGCCACACTGGCTTATTGTGTGGAGCTTGTCTCTGGGGATGTGCAGAGTTTCTTTTCCTCCTCACTGAACAACCACAGTTAGGGCTGGTCACCTATGAATGGTTGTTATCTGATGATGCATGTGTGACTTTTTGACATCATAAAACTCACCCTGTCTGAAAGGAGGCCTTCTGTTGGCATCTGTTAACAGCCGCATATGTGAGAGATCTGGTATACAGGCAGTCCAGTACCTATAATTAAGTCCAGCAGTTCTCAACCAGGGTCCATCAAAACAAGCAACTCCACTATTCTGTTTCTAAGGGTGCAATCCTATACGTGTTTAGACAGAAAAGAAGTCCTAGAACTTCCAGCATTCTTCAGCCAGCATGGCATAATAATTTGTGCTGGGATTTTTTTTCTAGTTTAGCAATAGGTTTTATTAATAATTCTTTTACAATAACTTCCACAAATCTCTAGCTGCAGTGGCTGTCTTTACTTTCTTCTTGGCTGGGAGCTACCTTTAAAAGTTATATGCAAAACTAGCTAGAAATATTATTCTCACCTAGGGGTGGTTCAGTTAGCATCTCCAATTTGCTTGTGTGAATAAGGGCTTTTCATGGACTGTTTGAAGCCAATGGCTCAGCTTGTCTGAGCATGGAAAGCTAAGCAGGGTCAGGCCTGGTTATTACCTGGATGGGAGACCCCTCCTCTAGTTTCCTACATTGAGCAGGGGGTTGGACTCGATGGCCTTGTAGGCTCCTTCCAACTCTATGATCTATGAAATCTATGAATTTCCTGCCTTTTACAGAGTTACTTATAGTGGGCAGACTGTGATATTAAAGGGGCACAGTAGCGCCCCTTTAGTTAAGGCAAATTGCAAAAGGAAGATTATGCCACTATGCACCTCAAAATTCTTTTGCTCTAAAAATGACAGTTGGTGAACTATTAACTTGAAACTTGGCATCCATGATCTACTTGATGAGTTCTACAATTGTGCCAAATTTCAAACTCATTACTACATGGATCAGCACCCTAGCATGGTGGGATTGGGGGGCTCATGCATGCAATTAACAGGCATGGGTCAACTCATGGGAGGATTCCTCTAGCAATACAATAAGGCTAAGATGCTTCATAAGGCAATATAGGACCAGGACAACGTGGGGCATCTTTGCTGGTACAACACCATCCTCTCCATCTGGATTTGAGCCTGAAAGGCGAAGGAAAGGTGTAGGTGCATGGAGGACACACATCACACCTCTTAAGGCATCAGCCTTAGCTTTCAGTTTCTTGGCTTTGGGTGCAATCCTATGCAGGTTTAGACAGGAAAAAGGCCTACAACTCCCAGCATGCCCCCCAGCCAGCTATGCTATGCTGGCTGGGGCATGCTGGGAGTTGTAGGCCTTTTTTCTGCCTAAACCGGCATAGGATTGCGCCCTTTGTGAACTTGAGCCAACATGGGATAACTTTAACTCTGGTCCTAAACCAGCAGGGTTTTTTGTTTTATTTTTTCCGGCTGCCTTTCTCAGTCACTATATGATGGAACTCTTGTCTTGCAGGCCTGAACTCTGGTCTCAAAATTGGCAGGGTTTTTTCCTTTTTTTGATAATTAAATTAATATTTTGCATGTATGTGCAGATATGAACAAACCCTACTACAGCTCCTACTCGTCTGGGTGCAGTGGTCCCTCTCATATTGTCAGAAACTGCTGAGGCTAGAAGCAGGAACATACAGGTCTGTGCACAGTTACTCCATATAGGGAATAGGTGGCCACTTATACATCAACAAAAAAGGGGACAAAAGATGGCATTGATTTGCATAAAAGTTGCATATGCCAATCGATACATATAGATGCACATTTAGAAGTAATAACTATAACTTACATAGAAATACACGATTGTGGGGAGCTGTGACCAGACCAGGTGACCTGTGTGCCCTGCCTGATCGGTCTGCTGTTCAGGTGCTAACTGTTGATGGACAACTTCAAGGTCCCTGCTCTCCTGGTTTCTTAGCAGGGAACCACCATCGCTCTTACAAATCATCGCCCTGGGCAACAACGGGTTTGCAACTACTGGAGTGGCTCCACCCCCACCCCCCCAGGCTGGCAAATGGCTCTCCCCAACAGGAAGCACTATAAAGGCTTCCTATCCAGGGTGAGGCTTTGCTGGGCAATGATGGCCTTCCTAGGGTTCTGCAATGAAAAGTAGAGGCAAACTCCCAGGGTGTAAAACAGGGGTTCCCAATGCAATGCTTGTGGATGCCATGGCACCTGTGGGCACCTCCAATGGCCCCTAATGTGGTGCCTGTGGGCACCTGCAAAACTTTTAAATTTTTTATCCCCCCCCCTTTTTAATATACATACATGGATTTGTACATATCCATAGCAATGAATACATATGAAATGAATATAGCTTTCTAGCAATTATACATAGGCTTCAACAAAAGCAGCCCAATTATCAAAATAAGTATCCGTTTGAAGGTGGCATCTATATGCCACCCGTTCAAATATTGAAAGTGCTGTAAGGTCCTCAATCCATTGCATTATAGGAGGTGAGTGTTTATCTTTCCAATGTTGTAATATCAGTCTTTTAGCTGTCAAAAGGGCACAGAGAATCCAGTTACGCTGACCATTTGTTAATTTCCATGAAGCAGGTAATTTAAAACCGCTTGGACATCAATAAATATTAAAGACTGTTCCAGTACAAAATTTATCCATGTAAAAAAATAAGCTCCTCCCAAAAAGAAGCAACTACTGGACATTACCAAAACAGATGTGTAAAAGATGCATTAGCTGAATTGCACCACCAGCAATTAGCCGAATTAGACAATCCCTTATTAAAGACATGTTGCAGTGTCCAGTAGACACTAAACAAATGTTTTTGCTGAATAATACACAGCCTAAGATCCATAGACGCGACAGGTAGATGCCAAAGCAGCAATCCACTTATTAGGCATTTTGTGGTGGTGCCTGTAGCGCAGTGTTGTCCAACCTTGCATGCTGGGAGTTGTAGGCCAAAAACATCTGGGGACCCAAGGTTGGAGAACACTGCTGTAGTGTATGTGTTATGGTTGCTGATTGATTGGCTTGCCTGCTATCCATTGCTCCTGCTCGTTTGCTCAGGGCTGCCAACAGGCAGTTCCAGGCAAGCATTTCTTTTGTGTGTTTGTTCAGTTTTGTTCTGGAAGCCTTCGATTAAAGATGTGTTATGAGCAACTTTAAGCTTGCCTCCTAGTCCTCTATTTAGACAAATAGTGAGGACACTACAGTGCCCACAGCAATTTCTCAAATTCCTAAATGTGCCCACGGGTCGAAAAAGGTTGGGGAAACATCCAAACAGAGTTTTATTCCTCAGAGTAGCCAAACACATTTTGGCCCTGTACCATATATTTGGTTCATATGTATCCAAGAATAAATCCTGTGACTGGTCCAGTCACAGGATTTATCCTTGGAGTCATATATTTTTTCAGAGATGTCTGCAGGCTATATTTTAAAAACTGAACCCCTGAACCCGGCGGCGGCAGGAGCAGGAGCAGCAGCCACGCGAAGCAAGCAGGCTCCCAGAGAGCGAGCGAACAGAGCGAGCAACAGGGAGAGCAAACAGGAGTTTGGCAGCGGAGTAGTACAACAACAAGTGCTGCAAGGGAAAGGCGTGGCCTGAGAGCTCATTCTGTTGAGCAGAAGCTCCTGCTCACTGCAACTACCTGGGCTGATTGCAGCTGATTGATTGCAGGAAGTGGGGCTGATTGCAGGGCGTGGCCTGGGGAGCTCATTCTTTTCCTGACTCCCAGCTGAGCAGGAGCACAACAGAGAGAGCTCCAGCTGTTTTTGTGGGACTGTGAAAAGGCAAAGCAGGCTCCCAGAGAGCGAGCGAACGGGAGAGCAAACAGGAGTTTGGCAGCGGAGTAGTACAACAACAAGTGCTGCAAGGGAAAGGCGTGGCCTGAGAGCTCATTCTGTTGAGCAGAAGCTCTGCTCACTGCAACTACCTGGGGCTGATTGCAGCTGATTGATTGCAGGAAGTGGGGCTGATTGCAGGGCGGTGGCCTGGAGCTCATCTGTTCCTGACTCCCAGCTGAGCAGGAGCACAACAGGAGAGAGGCTCCAGCTGTTTTTGGGACTGTGAAAAGGCAAGCAGGCTCCCAGAGAGTGAGTGATAAGAGTGAGGGAACAGGGAGAGCAAACAGGAGTTTGGCAGCGGAGTTCGGCAGGGGAGGTCAAGGGGAAGGTCCCTAAAAAATAAAAATAAATAAATAAATAAATAAAAAAAATAAAAATAAAAAATAAAAACATATATATATATATATATATATATATATATTCTAGGAAGACAGAAACAGAGCATGGAAGGAAAGGACTCAGCAGTGGTGGTGACCTGCAAGGGGTGTGCAATGTTTGTTTTCCTGCCGGAGATCAACATGGCCTACACATGCAACAAGTGCAAGCTGGTCACGCTGTTGGAAGAAAGGGTCAGAGGACTGGAGCAGCAAGTGTCAACCCTCAGGAGCATAAGAGAAAGCGAGGAGTTCTTAGACAGAACGGTGGATCTACAGCACCAAAGCACAGTACAGGAGCCAGAAGGGCAACTGCAGGATGAGGCGGAGTTGGAGACTGCAGAGGCAAGGGAAAATAACGCAGGGGGAACTCCCTGGAAAAGGGTGACTGTTAGGAGCAGAAGAACTACAAGACACTCTGCGCCTGTGGAAGCAGTGGAGCTATGGAACCGCTTCCATGTACTTGAGGACGAGAGCAGAGGACAGCCTGCAGAGGATGGATTACCGGGCACCCAACGTGACAGCGAGCAGGAGGCTGAGGGTCAGTCAAGTGGAGGCAGTCAAACCAAGGCCTACAGCAAGAGGAAGAGAAGAGTACTCGTAGTGGGAGACTCCCTCCTGCGGGGGCTCGAAGCCAAAGTATGTCGCGAAGACCCATGGACTCGCCAGGTGTGCTGTCTCCCTGGGGCACGGATTAAGGATGTGACAGAGCAGCTGCCGAGGCTCATGCAGCCCACCGACACATACCCCTTTCTTCTCTTCCACGTGGGTACAAATGATACTGCCAAGCGGAGTTACAAAGAAATCACGGCAGACTTTGAAGAGCTGGGAAGGGAACTCAAGAACTTCGGGGCCCAGATAGTTTTCTCATCCATCCTTCCAGTACTTGGAAGAGGCATAGAAAGGGAAAGAAAAATACTCCGAGTGAATGACTGGCTACGAAGGTGGAGCCGACGTGAGGGATTTGGATTCTGGGACCACGGGCTACACTTCCTGGAAGATGGACTGCTGGCAAAGGATGGGTTGCACCTCACAAGGACTGGGAAGAATGTGTTTGGACACAGCATGAGGAACTTAATCAGGAGGGCTTTAAACTGAATCCAACAGGGGAGGGAGACATAAACTCGGGGGTACCAATGGAAGAAGGACTCTATGCCACAATGGAGAGAACAGCTCCAGCGGTGCCCATTGATAGTCTACCACAAAATGTAGGGGGAAAGTCGGACTATAAAGCACATAGTCTTCAATGTCTCTATACTAATGCCCAGAGTATGGGCAATAAACAAGACGAACTTGAACTCTTGATACATGAGGGCAAGTACGACTTGATAGGGATAACTGAAACCTGGTGGGATGACTCCCATGACTGGAATACAGCAATTGAAGGGTATAACTTGTTCAAAAGGAACAGAAGCAACAGAAAGGGAGGTGGAGTTGCACTGTATGTTAAAAATACGTATCTCTGCACAGAGATACAGGAAGAGGTGCTTGGCAGCCCCATTGAGAGCATCTGGGTTAAAATAAAGGGGGCAAAGAATAAAACGAACATGGCGGTTGGAGTCTACTACCGACCACCCAATCAAGGAGAAGACGAGGATGGAACTTTTGAAAAGCAAATTGCCATTGTTTCAAGGAGGCACGATGTGGTAGTAATGGGAGACTTCAATTTCCCTGATATCTGTTGGGAGACTTATTCAGCCAAACATGGCCCCTCCAAGAAATTCCTGAGCTGTGCTGCTGATAACTTCCTCCTACAGAAAGTGGAGGAAGGAACTAGAGGATCGGCTATCCTTGACCTGATTCTAACCAACAGAGACGAGTTAGTGGATAAAGTGGCAGTTTCGGGAACTCTGGGGGAAAGTGACCATGTTATACTTGAGTTCTTGATTCTAACGGAAGCAAAAGCTGAGTGTAGCCAAACACGTACCCTGGATTTTAGGAAAGCCAATTTTAACAAACTCAGAACAATGATTAGTAAGATCCCATGGCAAGTGACTCTCACGAGAAAGGGAGCCCAGGAGGGGTGGGAGTTTTTAAAAAAGGAAATTTTAAAGGCACAATTGCAAACAATTCCCACAAGGAAAAAAGGCAGAGGGCAACAGAAGAAGCCAATGTGGCTTCACAATAAACTCAAAGATGACCTGAAAACAAAAAAGGACACGTATAGGAAGTGGAAGGAAGGACAGGCTACAGGGGAAGAGTACAGGCAGGTAGCACAGAACTGCAGGAATAGTGTCAGGAAGGCTAAAGCTGAGAATGAGCTAAGGTTAGCGAGGAATGCTAAAAGCAACAAAAAAGCTTTCTTCAGATACATGCACAGTAAAAGACAGAAGAAAGAACTGGTGGTTCAACTACGCAATGAGGATGGCAAATTGATAACAGAAGACAAAGAAAAGGCAGAAGTGTTCAATTCCTACTTCGGCTCGGTCTTCTCCCAAAAGAGGGTCTATGACCCCCCTGGCAAACCTGAAGTGCAGACTGAAGGGGCAGAATTGCAGCTTGAGATTGATAGGCAAATGGTCAAGAAGCACCTGATTACTCTGAACGAGTTTAAATCTCCAGGGCCTGATGAGCTGCATCCTAGAGTAATAAAGGAACTGGCAGAAGAACTCTCAGAACCACTGTCTATTATCTTTGAGAAATCATGGAGGACAGGTGAAGGTGCCAGATGACTGGAGGAGGGCAAATGTTGTTCCCATCTTCAAAAAGGGCAAGAAGGAGGAACCTGGGAACTATAGGCCAGTCAGTCTGACATCAATCCCCGGGAAGATTTTTGAGCAGATTATAAAGAAGTCAGTCTGCAAGCACCTTGAAAACAATGCAGTGATTACTAGAAGCCAGCATGGATTTGTCAAGAACAAATCCTGTCAGACTAATCTGGTCTCATTTTTTGATCGGGTAACCTCCCTTGTGGACTGTGGGAATGCTGTGGACATTATATACCTGGACTTCAGCAAAGCTTTCGACAAAGTGCCTCATGATATCCTGATTAGTAAGCTAGCTAAGAGTGGGCTAGATGGAAAAACTATCAGGTGGATCCACAATTGGCTACAGAATCGGACTCAAAGAGTGCTTATCAATGGTTCCTTCTCAACCTGGGGAGAGGTAACGAGCGGGGTACCACAGGGCTCGGTCCTGGGCCCAGTGCTCTTCAACATTTTTATTAATGACTTGGATGAGGAGGTACAGGGAATGCTTATCAAATTTGCAGATGACACAAAGTTGGGTGGAGCAGCTAATACTCTGGAAGACAGAAACAAAATTCAAAGTGACCTCGATAGGCTGGAGCGCTGGGCCGAAAACAACAGAATGAAATTTAATAGGGATAAATGCCAAGTGCTGCACCTAGGGAGAGGAAACCAAATGCAGAGTTACAGAATGGGGGACACTTGGCTCAACAATACTACAAGTGAGAAGGATCTTGGAATTGTGGTAGATCACAAACTGAATATGAGCCAGCAATGCGATGTGGCTGCAAAGAAGGCAAATGCAATTTTGGGCTGCATTAATAGAAGTATAGCTTCCAAATCACGGGAAGTGATAATTCCCCTTTACTCGGCACTGGTTAGGCCTCATCTTGAGTACTGCGTCCAGTTCTGGGCACCTCACTTTAAGAAGGACATAGACAAACTGGAGAGGGTTCAGAGGAGGGCAACAAGGATGATAAAGGGACTGGAAACAAGGCCATATGAGGAGAGACTGAAAGAACTGGGCATGTTTAGCCTTCAGAAGAGGAGACTGAGGGGAGATATGATCGCACTCTTCCAGTATTTGAAGGGATGTCACACAGAGGAGGGCAAAGATCTCTTCTCGTTCATCCCAGTTTGCAGGACACGGAATAATGGGCTCAAGTTACAGGAACCTAGATTCCACCTAAACATCAGGAAAAATTTCCCTGTCAGAGCAATAAGACAATGGAATCAACTACCTAGGGAGGTTGTGGGCTCTCCCACTCTGGAGGCATTCAAGGTGCAGCTGGACAGACATCTGTCAGAGATGCTTTGACCTAGATTCCTGCATTGAGCAGGGGGTTGGACTCGATGGCCTTGTAGGCCCCTTCCAACTCTACTTTTCTATGATTCTATGATTCTAAGAAGGCCCAGAAATATACGGTGCAGGGCCAAAACATGTTGTGCTGCCCTGAGGAATAAAACGCCATTTATTTTTTACATCCTGGGACTTTGTCTCTCGTATTCACTGTGTGATTTTAGACGATTTCCAGTTTTTTCTGACTTTGCTTCCCAGGGTTCTTCTGACCTGTGACTTGGCAGAAGCTCACTTCCACCGCCGTCTTCTCCTCTTCCTCCAGCAAGTTGCGCTCAGCTACCACTCACATCTGGTGGAAATAGGATGGCTACTTATGAATTGCCCCAAAAAGAAGAAGACATGTATCACCAATTAGCCTAATGTTTGCATATGCTAATTTAATATGTAGAAATGCAAATTTAGAAATAATAATTAGAAATATGTAACTAGAAATACAGTGGGATAGTGGGAAAGGCTATGACCTCCCTTCTTTGGCAATGTTCTTCTGCTTTGCTGGTGATGCAGAAGTGGCCACCCGCCCAGCAAGTACATTACTAACCCATTAGCATGAATAGTGCAACTAGGAGTTAAACTAGACAGGAGATGGGAAATGCATGAGCAATCTCGAGTTATTTTTGTTCCAACTTAAATCCAGTGTCACAGGGCTGTGAATTTGATTGGAGCATTGTGGCGGGGTGGGGTGGGGAGGAGAAGGGAAGGGAAGGGAGAGGGGGAATTGACCCTATCCTCATGGGCTATTCCTCCAGCTGCTTTTCTCCCTTCAGTAGAAAATTTACATGATCACAGGGTGGTTAACAAGCCACAGTGGCTTGATGATGATGATGATGATGATGATGATGATGATGATGATGATGATGATGATGATAGTAGTAGTTTATTTCTTACCCGCCTCTCCATCTAGATCGAGGCGGGAACAGCCAGGGATGGGGACTCGGACTCAAGGACTCGACTCGTGAGTCGGACTGAGTCCCCCCTCTGACTCGACTCGGACTCGAGTCCCAATATTTTTAATGGGACTCGAGACTCGACTCGGGACTCGAGACCAAGGACTCGTCAACATCCCTGGGCTGTGCCAGAAGGAGTGGAGAGGAGCGCGATCACCGGTGAAGAGCTCATGGAAGCGAGGCGCACTGCTGCTAGGCCACTATGGACAGCTACCAGGAGCGCAGCCCCAACGATGTGTTGAGATTTATTTTGATTGATGTGTTGTTGTGGGGGGTTAGGGTTAGGGTTAGGGTCAGACATTTTGGGTTTGGCTGCCTCTGCCTGCCTGCCTGTTTGGGGTTCCCAGCCTCCTCTGCCTGCCTGGTCTCTTCTTAACCAGTTCCACAGTTTGAATTGTCCAAGACAAACGCCTCTGCCTGTCTGCTTTGGGGTTCCCTGCCTCCTCTGCCTGCCTGGTTATTTTGGGTTTGTCTGCCTGGTCTGTTCTTGCCAAAATCAGTTGCAGAGTTTTGAAATAAAAAGGCACACTTGTGCCTAGAATTTATTTAAGCCACACATCTGAAGTAGCCTTATTTTGTTGTGGGAAAACCCCATTGATTTTAATAGGGACTCGTGGAGTCAGTTTTGGGAGGGACTCGTGACTCGTGAGTCACCATTTTGGACCAAGGACTCAGACTCGGACTCGAGACTCGGGTCCAAAGACTCGTGACTCGACTCGTGACTCAAGACCAAGGACTCTTCAACATCCCTGGGAACAGCAGAAAATATATAATACATAAACTAATCAAACACAACACATTCTATTAAAATATCTTAAAACATCTTTAAAACATATGTAAAACATCCTAAAGGCATCAAGAGATCAGTCTTTATGGCTTTTTTAAATTCCAAGAGACTGGTAAGTTGACGAACCTCCTCTGGCAGGCCATTCCATAATCTGGGAGCAGCAGAAGAGAAGGTCCTCTGGGTAATACTTGTCAGCCTAGTTAACCACCCTGCACGTGCTGGTCATGTGCCAGCTGATTAATTACCTTCGCCAAGTGCAGCTACTCATATCCTCCAAACCCAGTGAGGGTGACTTGTTGGGATGGTTAAAAAACCACCCAGTTAAATTGGTTAAATTTAATTCAATTAGTACAATGGGGTAAGAAATGGAAGAGGAGACATGAGCATGAAAGGGATTTCACTGCATTTGAGCAGGTGGTTATGTCTAGAGAACTTGTAGAAGGAAATGCATCAGCTAGGGGTCTTACAAAGATGTTATATAAAATGTTGCAGAAATCAGAAGAGCAAGCAGAAAATCTTAAAATAGTGTGGGATACAGAGTTTGAAGAGGAAATATCAAAGGATGAGTGGAATAAGATTTGGGATAGGCGAATATTGAAAAATATGTCTATAAGAATTAAAGAGAATTTTTATAAGCTAATTTGGAGATGGTATTTGACCCCAGTGAGATTAAATAGAATAGATAATAAATGTTCTCCAATGTGTTGGCGAGGATGTCAGGAATTGGGTACATATGCTCATATGTGGTGGAGTTGTAAAAATGTAATGGATTTTTGGAAAATGATTTTTGAGGAAATATCAGAAATTGTTGGAGTTGATTTAGAGGTATGCCCTAAACTAGCTTTGCTAACAATAACGGAAAAGGTGATCGGTTCTCAAAATGTTAAAGAATTAATCATAAATTTGTTAACGGCAGGTAGACTAATGATAGCAAGGAAATGGAAAATCCAGCAAGTTTTCACTATTACTGAATGGTATAAGGAAGTATGGGATATGGCTTTGAATGATATGTTGACTTGTAATATTAAATGCAAAAGGGGTCAATTAAAGAAAAATAATTTTAAGGATATTTGGGGTTTATTTTTGGAATATGTGTTTAAAAGGGGGAAAGGGAGTTTACCCTGTCAAGATATATTGTATTTTTGGAATAATGAACAATTATAGAGTTATTGGATTGTTTGGTCCCATGGTGATGGGAGCACAATATTAGTTATGTGTGTATGTTATTTTCTTTGTATTGTTTTAAAATTTAATAAAATATTTAAAAAAAAAAAAAAAAAAACCACCCAGAACCCATGGCCTGTTGTAGGGTTGTGGGGTGGTTTGTTAACTGCCCCAACAGGCCACCTTTGCTGGGTTCAGAGGACACAAGAAGCCACGGTGGCAGGGACTTGGATTGGCAACCTGGCGCCCATGGGCGCTGCAACCCATGGGCTATGGTGATTGTGCGAACCAGGTCAATGTCTTTTCTCCTGCAGGAGGAAAAGCATCTGGGCGGAGAGTTTGATCTGGAAGACTTGGGCAAGAAGTCTCAACTCCCCACCCTTCCTGCAGCTTGCTGAAGAAAGATCTTCTGGAGTACTGCAAGAAGAGGCAATAAAAGAGCCAGTGTGGTGTAGTGGTTAGAGTGTCGGACTGGGACTCGGGAGATCCGGGTTCTTAGCCATGAAGCTCACTGGATGACTTTGGGCCAAGCACTGACTCTCAGCACTAACCTACCTCACAGGGTTGTTGAGAGGATAAAATGGAGAGGAAGAGGAACATGTAAGCCACCTTGGGTTCCTTGCAAGACGAAAAAGGGTGGGATATAAATATAATAATAAATAAAATACATCTTTCTTCTTTTATTAAGACATGCTTTATCTGAATGGAAGAGACCAGCACAGGCACAGTGGAAGGTGGTCTCCCTAGAAAACTAGAGTCAAGCTAAGTGGCATATAGCAAGAATTGCTATACTGCATTTCTTTTTGACCCCATACGCATACCACCCCCAGGAGGCTGTGGCTTTCAACTTAGGTATGCTCTTTTCATGCTCTGCCATTCTTCTTGCTTTTCTTTTTTTTAAGAATGTAAAACTCTGTGGCTGCCCTGCTAATTTCTCTGAGCATTAAACGGTTCTCTCTTGCCATGCAACTTCTTTCAAGCTGCACTGACTGAAATCCAATCAATCCTCGTTGCCCCACTTTGTTCAATGAGTCAAGCAGAATTACACGGAGAGTTTATTGCTATTACATGCTGTCACCGTGCAGTGTGTTATTAGGTACTTAATAAAACTGTGACTATTCCCACCAACACTGGGAATGTCATGCAGCCCAAGGGGAAGTCATCTAGCTGGAAGAGAGTCCGTGAAACCAGCATTATATATGTGTATATGCATGTATAGTGATGTGAAGACATGGAAAAAAGTCCTGGAAAAAAACAGAACCACCCCAACCCCCACCCCGCCGATTTTCCCAAGGGCAAAAAAAAAGTCCCCAGAAAAAGCAGGGTGGTGTTTTTTTAATTGTAGGTGTGCATTCCAATATTTGACGATTGGGGGGAAATACAACTTAGCTGGTCATTTTGGAAACTACCATTGTTTTAAAATTCATATAGTGTAATACCATTAGTAGGCCAACTCAAAGATCACAAAAAATGTGCAGGTTGGTGATCTCAGCCTTTTGTGATCTCCAGATCTCTTCATCAGGCAAGATGTCACAAAAAGCAGGTGGGTGGGTGGGTGGGTGCAGGAAGGGGGAAATAGTGGGGAAGGAAAGCATGAGTAGATGTTGTAGTCAGAAGGGCTGCATGCTCTTAAGATGATGATACAGAGGAGGTTGAAAACTTGCACATTTTTGGTGATCTTTGAGATGGCCAAATAAAGGTATGGAATTTAGATTTTTTTTTACGGCCAACACAGCTGCCTTTGGGGGGGTGGTGTGTCCATTCATTTTGGCCTTCAAAGAATTTAGAGCTTAATGCTGTCAAAGAGTTCTGTTGCTGGAGAACAACATGGACCGGGAAGATTTCCCTCCCCTTAAAGGCACAGTAGAATTGCATCTCATGAAGCTCTTCTCTTTGGTAGTAGATACCGATCAACCACAGTGTCTGTAGGAGGTGAATTGAGTGCAATGTCTTGTCCCCATCACTGCATAGCAATTGAGGGGGCTGGAATGGGCCTTTGTTCTTAACGGAGGGAGTTGCTCTGCATTGGAGGAGAACAGGGGTGAATTAAGGTTGCTGTGGAGAGCAGGCTCCACTCCCACAGAGTGGATAGAAGAAGCACCTGGCATGGGCCAGGTTAGCCTTCTAAAATGTGTCGTTTTTAAAGTTTTTACTATTTATAATGGTCTTGTTTTTATCGTTGCGAGTTTTTATTGTTTTAAATTGTTGTATACCACCTTGATGGCTTTTTAGCAAATAACGCATCATCATCATCATCATGACAACCACCACCACCACCACCACCACAGCCACCACCACAACAAAACCAACAATTATAATATGCAGGGCATCCTCCATTGCCATCTTAAGAATGAAACCAACAGCAAAGTTAACACCAGGCCCTGTGCCCTCTTTTACAGAGGACAGTCCTCTGTTTGAAGGGGTGCCAGAAGACCATCCTATAGTTGAAGGGCTGCCCAGTCCAAGTCCGGTTTAAAGATAAAGAACCATCAGAAGGAAGAGCTCAAGGGCCTTACAGTTGCCCCTCCACAGCCACCTGGACTGAGCAAAGCACAGAGCTCACCTGGTCACAGCCTTCCACACTATGGTGAGATTTCTATTTAATTTACAGTTTACAAATTTGCAAATTTATTTTTAAATGTACATCTACACATATACATTAGCACATGCAAATTTTATGCAAATCGGTGTCCTCTTTTGGCCTCTTTTTTTGGTGATTCACAAGTGACCACCCTACCTTCTCCCAGAAACATTGTTCTTTTTTTTCTTTTTCTTTGTTTAAACTTTTTAAACTACCATTCTGCATAATGTGAACGTTCACACACACAATTTTGAGCAGTGGTCAGTCCTAATAAAGGCATGATACTACAGTGTTCATAATTTTTCATACTGCTACCGAATGGTCAGAAGTTCTTATCTAGGTTTGGAAGAAGATAAGAATGGAAACTTATAGTATTTCTGTAATATTTGATTTATTTACAGATATGCAAGTAGAGTGAGGGTGGAGGCAAACCACATGGCACTCCTAGCAATACAGCAAACCTGCTACTCCACATCAGATCCATACACCCATATGTCCCACTCCAAAAAAACCCATTACCCTGTCAAAAACTGTTCAGGCGCAGCTTGCAATCACACCACCCCCTTTTCGAGAGCAAAGATCATTTGTGCCTTTGGTTTCTCTTGACAGCTTGCCTTTTGACAGCTATCAAGAGAAACCAAAGGGGGAAAGGACCTATTTGGAGCCTTTTGAGGAAATGTCCAGGGTTGGCACCTGCTACACTTTGGCAGCAGGTACCCCCCAGGACATCGCCCCAGCCGAGGTTTCAAATTCCCGCACTCGCACAACTGTGAACCTCTGCAATTGCGCAAGTGCAGCTAAAAAAATTAATGAAAACAAGAACAAACTAAAAAAAAAAGTTCAACCAGCCACTGACAGCCCCTCCAAGGTGCTGCTCAGGCACTTTGAAGAGGCTATTAGTGGCTGTCAAAATGTGGATCCAAAAGCCAGCTGTCAAGCCAGCTTTTGAAATCTCTGAAAAAGAAAAGTTAAAGGGGCAAAAAAGCTGCAGCAAGCTGAGATCAGCTTGTGATCACAGTGGGGGACATCCATCCAGTGCCAGTCACCCCCAAGTGCCGCTTTGGCACTTGTGGGGCAACCGGCACTGGTAGACACCCGGGCAAGCTTGTCAAGAGTGGCAAGGGGATTTTGCTGTTCTTGCCAAGTGAGTCACTAGCCGATTCCCAGTACCCACAATGGGGTCGGTCGCCTGGACTTTGATAACACAACAACCCATTGTGGGTACAACAACCCCAAGAACAAGCCATAGGTTGTCAGGGGTGGCTTGTTGCCCTTAAACACGCTAGCCTGTGGGAATCAGTCTGGGTTCGCACGGCACAACAAACCATCGTGGATAGCCTAGGCTGTGGGTCTCAAGACATTTGTTCAAGCTGCTCACACCCCTCCAGTGGTGCTGCTAGGGCTGACCCTTGGGGGCCAAAATCCAGGGCCCCAAAGCCCAGAGGGCACCCAGAGTATGGCGAGTGATGAGGGCATCAGGGCGACAGAAGGAAACTCCATTTTATTCCTGTAGTCATGATGGTGCTATGATTAAAGTGTGTTTAAAATGAAAAACTGCACACGCTCAGTCTCTCTCTGTGTGTAGATGGATGGATGGATGGATAGATAATGAGGGTTGGCAAACAGTTTTGTTTTGTTTCTTTTTTTATAACATATCAGGAACGTAGAAGCTGTCATGAATCATAGAATGGCAGGTGGGGAGAGAAGAGAAAGGGCCCCCATAAGGCCATTTAGTCCAGAGTCTAAAATTACCTATCTGCACCACTGCACCCCTCCTGACCCCAGGTTTAAAACTCACACCCATTCTACCATAAGACACAGTCCAGCCTATTGTTGGGGGCTTCTTACTCCTTGGTCATAATTCCAAAGACAAGTGAAATCTTCCGGTCAAGGAATTAGCACCTTAAGAGGGCTTTGGACGAACAAGTGACCACTGACCAGAACGCAAGTCTGTGGCATGGAAACTGAGCCCAGCAGAGTTTCCAGTTGATGACGCTGCAGCAGGGCCAAAAGGCCAAACGTTCTCTCTCAGCTGATGGGGTTTTGCCCATTATGAAACGCTGGTTACATAGGAAGGTGATTCATTCTGGTTCCCATCTGCCCCAGCCCATCTCTACTTCCTCAAAGAAGACGCCATGGAGGTTCAAGAGTGAATGACAAGCCTTTCAGAGGGTAATTCCCACTTTGAGGCAAAACGAGATTGCAACAGTCTGAAGCTGTGGATAGTTACATTTTTGGCTCTCGGAAATGATAAATAGAATCCTGGGCTGTTTTGTGTGGTGAAAAGGAGCAGGAGGAGTTGCTGAAAACAGAGCCATTTTAGACATTATGAAGAATTATGCTAATTTGTGTTAAACCCATCTGGACTGCACCATTTTCAAACTGTTGGTGTGTGGGGCTTATATTTCTAAATGCTCCCCTATGTAAACAGCGTACACGTACACACACACACACACACACACACACTGCTGCAATAGCCTGTCCTGCACTGACTTCATTACAGGAGGGGTCACAGCCCAGTGGTAGAGCACCTGCTTTGCATGCAGAAGGTTCCAGGTTCAATTCCCAGCATCTCCAGGAAGGGCTGGTAAAATTCCTGCCTGAAACCCTGGAGAGCTGCTGCAAGTCCATGACAACGATACTGGGTTAGATGGACCAATGGTCTGACTCAGCATAAGGCAGCTTCCTATGTCCTCTGATGTGCTAGTAAGCTGACCATAATGATTTTCTTTTCTTTTAAAATGTAGCAGCGTTTAATATTAGCTGCATCAGAGGGAGAGATACGAGACAGTATGGCCCCCTCCGTTGGCTTGGTTAGATTCATAGATAGAGTTGGAAGGAGCCTACAAGGCTATCAAGTCCAACAACCCCCTGCTCAATGCAGGAAACTGGAGGAGGAGTCTCCCATCCAAGTAACAACCAGGCTTGACCCTGCTTAGCTTTCCACGCTCAGACAAGCTGAGCCAGCGTAAGCCACGGGCCTGTATATTACCAAGAGGCATTTCGTTCCTCCCCTCCATAGACTCTCCATTACTGGCAATTCCACTGGCTGCATCGGAGGGAGAAGTGAGAGAGCAGGGTCCCTCCACTGGCTCGGCTGGGGCAAAGTGTTATTTGGCTGCCCAGAACTAGCGGTCATACTAATGTTCATTCCAATGTAACTTCATTGTGTAACAGTACAAAAGTTTTGGTTACCTTCATTTTCTTCTCTCTCTCTCTCTCTCTTTCTCTCTCTTTCTATTTTGTATTGTGTATCTTAAATTTTAAGACATTATTTTAAACTGCAAATCACCTTGAGTGTTTTGGCAGAAAGGTGTCACATGAATATAGTACAGTTTAAAATAATGGCGTACAATCTGAGATGAACAAATTATCTGGTTATACTGTGGAACAGCAAATCGAAAGGGTTCAGGATGCTCTTTAATATTTACCGATGCACACGTTCTTTTAAATTATTTACCTGCTGCATGGAAGTTAACGCAAGGACAACGTGAATGGATTTTCCACGCCCTTTTGACATCCAAAAGAGTGATATTACAACATTGGAAAGATGTTCCACCTCCTATAACGCAATGGATTGAGGACAATGCTTTCAACATTTGAACGGCTGGTATTTAGATGCCACCAGCGAATGGATAAATATGTGGATATTTGGTCTGCCTTTTTTTAAGCTTATGCATAATTATTTTTATTGATAGCTATATTTTCATATATTCATATATACTCATGAATGGCTCACACTGGCTCAGCTTGTCTGAGTGTGGAAAGCTAAGCAGGGTCAAGCCTGGTTATTACTTGGATAGGAGACCCCTCCTCTAGTTTCCTGCATTGAGCAGGGGGTTGGACTCGATGGCCTTGTAGGCCCCTTCTAACTCTATGATCTATGAAATCTATGAATCATAGGTATACATTTCATACACACCTATTGTAACTTTTTTATTTTATTTCTTATAAGAAAACTATTTTTATGGTTTGGTTTTGTTGACATTCACAACAACAACAACAACAACAATGTGTTCAGTAACATTTACTATCTGTCTTATGATGCATGCTGGACACATGCATGTCATGATGCTCTCTGCTCACCCACAACCTGAGATTTAATTTCTAGATAGCTCTGGTAGGAGGCTGATGCCTGAAGAACGTGTGTGTGTGTGTACACTAAATTTGTTAAGGCATCTCCGAAGTAATGGTGTAGTAAATTTTATCATGACAGCCCCCTTAGTCACTCCCCCAGGATAAGTGTGTGCACACGCATGTGTGTGTGTGTAGTAGTAGTAGGTGATCACTCGTGACCGAGTAAGATTGTCTTCCAGCATAAAATTACAAAAAGAAAATTATAAAAGGAGGAAATTCTAAAAAATTGTGTAGACTCTAGCGATGGGTCCGTAAGTGACTGTGGAGGCCAATTCTAGATCCACAGCTTCCCACAGTGAGGACACAGGTTACCAGATGGAAGATGGTCCTGTAAAGGATTCGTTTGACGTGCTTTTCGCTTAGCATGTTTCTCTCTTTCACCTTGCACTCGGGCTTCTTCAAAGTCCATGGAACCTTTGTGAAAGGCCAACCTCCATTTAGATCGTTCATGGGCCAGAGCTTCCCAGTTTTCGATGTTTATATTGCATTTTTTAAGATTAGTCTTAAGAACATCTTTAAACCTTTTATACTGACCACCGATATTCCGCTTTCCATCCTTTATTCCATCCTTGGGAATAAAGTAACTGCTTTGGGAGATGGCAGTCAGACATTCGAACAACATGACCGGTCCACTGAAGTTGGCGTTGAAGGATCATTTTTTCAACGCTAGTACTCTTTGCTTCTTCCAGTACACTGACATTTGTTCCCTATCTTCCCAAGTAATTTGCAGGATTTTCTGGAGGCAACGTTGATGAAATCTTTCAAGGAGGTGGACATGACGTTTATAGATAGTCGATGTTTCGCAGGCATACAATAAAGTTGTTAATACAATGGCTTCATAAACCAGAGTTTTGGTCTTCTTACAGATATCCCGATCCTCGCACACACACACACACACACACACACCTTTTCTATTATATATGCTCATAGGAATTAACACTCTTGTTAAAATCTCCACAATGAAACATAGACATCCAGCAAAAAAACAAAACAAACCCCACCCTGCCAATAAAATCTCATAATTAAGTTTATGGGGCATGACTGTAATGCTGTATGTAGTTACCTAAGAGTAAGCTCCATTGAACTCAGTGGCACTTACTTCTGACTGATAGGTTCAACTTGTAAAACACATGGAGTTATAATAACAAAAGATCTTCAGCCAGCTGAAATACATGTAACCTTTAGCTTTTAATTAGAAATGCAAACAGTCCTGCAAAGAAATGTTACCATTTAAACTGCTAACATGAAGTAGACATCCTATCAAACCAAAGGAAAGAAGTATCCGGCCTCTGCTTGATTATTGGCCTCCCTTCCGGACTTCTTCTATATACTAAACTGTCATAAAGAATAGTACAGCTTGAAAACCTCATGATCTCCTCTTTCACTTACCAGAGCAAGGAGGGCCCATCAATGACACTAGTGTTCTGGCTGATGACATCATCATCACTACTGCTCTGAAAAAGGTCCCTGGTGTGGGGTGGGGGGCATGTGTCTTCTTTTACACAGGACAGTCCTCTATTTGAAGGGCTGCCAGAGGACTGTCCCCTATTCTGAAGGCATCCTCTATTGAAGGGCTGTCCAGTCAAGCCCAGTTTAAAGATAAACATCAGAAGGAAGAGCTGGGCCTTGAAGCTGCCCAACAGGAGAGTGATTTCCCAGGGGCAGAGACCAGAAAATAAAGACAGCATACACTGTCACTCACAGTCATTAAGGGTGCAATCCAGTTGAGATGCCTGTAAATTGCAGGCACGGGGGGCCTGATCCAGACCCTGGCATGGAGGTAGGTGGGCTTTAACCCCCTCCTATGGTTCAGGTCAGGCCTTCCGCATCTGCTATTTGCGCTGAAAGAAAAGCTCCCATTGGAGCAAATGGAAGCTCCACCCGCCACCACCCATGCAGTTAGCAGGAGCAGGGCCCTGATCCAGATTGGGAACACAGCAGGGGGCCAACGGGTTTAATCACCCTTCTCCCCACCACCTCCAGGGTCCCAATCCACATCAGGGCCTCCACAGCTGGAGTTGGATCCAGAGATAATAATTCTTGAAGCAGACTCACGGAAATCAGTGATATTGAAGCTTGTCATCTCAAACTTGTCCCCTTTATTTCAGTGAGTCTGCTCCAAATATGACTACCGTACATCTGGATCCTACCCCTGCAATTTACTTTTAAAAAGCCTTTTGTGCCATTGCTAATTGCATGAATGGCATCTCATCTAGTCTGGCCCTCAGAGTGAGGAAACCCCTATCTGCCATCTATCGCCATACAGACTACAAGTAGGACACTGTGTTTGAAGGGTAAGAACATAAGAAATATGCTGGATCAGACCCAAGGGACCATCTAGTCCAGCATTCTGTCTTCACCGTGGCGAACCAGTTGTCTGTGGGAAACCCACAAGCAGGACATGAATACAATAGCATCATAGCATCATCTGAAAGATACTGAAGGCTATCAACCCTGCATTAAGCAATCTTGAATATATGCCCCAAGGATCTTTCCCAGTCATAGGAGACTCCACCCCTTCTGCGAAAAGGTGACCTGTTCCCCAAGAACAATATGCACCCACAGAGCCTCCTGTTGCTCAAATTCTGTGATCCCTTTCTCACCTAATCACTGTTTCTGATGGTTATCTCTATCTACATAAATATTAACTATCTTTCAAGTGCTTCACGTGATTGCTTTCTTCATCAATAGAATGAGCCTTGTGGTCACTTAATGGTGATAGCCAGGTGGAATTAAATCTCACGAAAGCCAGGGTCTAAGACATGTTTTTTTCTTGTCAGGCCATTCCAGTAAAGTCAACATGGGCCACTTTATTGGACAAGAAAGACCAAAGACTACAATTGTTTGTGCATCTCAGCAGTGTAGCCAGTGCCGGCTCCAGGTTTTTGAGGACCCTTGGGCAAGACACCCTCAATGTGTCCCCGTCCCTCAGTGAGTCTACCTTCTCACCACTGTGGGCACTAGCTGCTACTGCTCCTCATCCTCTTTCTCATTGTTCCTACCACTTGCTTGCCTGAGCCAGTGAGCAAGTCGGCAGTGGAATCTACTGCTCCACCACCACTGTCTGGGCCAGAGAGAGAGGAGCAGATGAAGAAGCAGGTTGCAATGGTGAAGAGGAGGAGTAAGTCCAGCGGGCTATAGTCAATGGGCCCTAGCTGGAGTGTTGGCCCTCCGCAGGTGTCCAGCCATGCCAGCCTTTGATACCGGACCTGAATATAGCTACAAAAATCACTGTTTAGGCTGGTGTAGGGAGCAACTGTATGAATTAGCACTTCATCTTGTTGTAGCTACTGTCAAGATATGTTTTGAAATGTGCCCCTGAATTAACAGGCATAGTGAGGTTTGTCTGATAAATTCACAATCTGATAGGTGCACTTATCTCGTTCACCTCAAAAGACCTTTTCCACACAACAAGATGAAGCCTGCCCTGAGTGGATTACATTACAGGACACTTCTACAGTCTTAGATCCTTTGATGATGTTGCAACATTCCTTCTTTGTGGAAGGGATGAGAACTAGGGATGCCGCTGAGACTCAAAATTACTTGGTTCGCAGGTTGAATCCAGTAGGTTGGAATCCTCAAATGTATAATGAGTTCAGCATTCGATTCAACAAACTTTAAGATTGTCATAATTCAACCAGAAATTGATTATGAGTTAGTTTATACTTTCTGTGCCTCCACCATCTGCAGGGTTGGCGTGACTAAGCAGCCAAACTCCATCATCTTTGCACATGTTCAGTTGTTTGTTGCAATAACCCTTTCATTTCCAAAGGAAATAGAAAAAACCCATTAACCACGCAGATACGCAGAATGATTGTACTTTAACCTGTTACTTACTCTTTGCCAAAGGAGCCAATCAGTTTAAATATTTTGAATCTGAAACCATGCAACAACCAATCACATTTGGTATGTGCCTGTATGCTTCCAAGCCCGATTCAAGGTGCTGGTCTTAACCTTTGAAGCCCTACATGGCTTGGGACCGCAATACTTGATGGAACGCCTCTCCCAACCACAATCTACCCGGACACTACGCTCAACATCTGGGGCCTTCTCTGACTGCCACCTCCAAGGGAGGCTCGGAGGGCGGCAACAAGGGGAAGGGCCTTTTCTGTGGTAGCCCCCTAACTCTGGAACAAACTCCCCCCTGAGGCCTGCCTGGCGCCAACTCTGTCATCTTTTCCGTGCCAGGTTAAGACTGCCCTCTATGTCCAGGCTTTTAACAATTCTAAGTAGTGCATGGTGGGAGGTGGGTTATTTTTTAACTTTTCTACTGGTCATATTGTATTAACTTGTTTTTAGCTATTTTTGTTATTTTAATTTTGGTTTTTAAATTTTTAATAATGTTTTATTGTGTATTTTATATTGTACAGTAATACCTTGGATTGCAAGTAACTTGGTTTGAGAGCGTTTTGCAAGACAAGCAAATTTTTAAATATTTATTTAATTTTTTTTTACTTGATATACAAGCAACATCTTGCAATACAAGTACTGTGGTACGGCTTAAATTAAAAATCTCTGTACAAATTGTTTGGGGGGGATTTCGTTTTGATATAAGAGTGTTTTGGATTACAAGCACGTTTCCAGAACGAATTATGCTCTCAATCCAAGGCATGACTGTATTTTTTAATTGTTGTACACTGCCCAGAGAGCTTTGGCTATTGGGCGGTATAGAAATAATAATAATAATAATAATAATAATAATAATAATAATAATAATAATAATAATAATAATTTGAAGAGGTAGTTGATTTGTATCCACCCCTTGTTCAATGTTTCTTTCTCATTTGTAGTTGGGTGTTATCATTCTTCCAGCTGCTTGACTTATGACCACCATTCATCTTGAGTATCAGATGGGAGGAAACCATATCCCACCTTTTTTCCTCTTGCAAGGAACCCAAGGTGGCTTACACGGTCCTCCTCTTCTCTATTTTATTCTCACAACAACCCTGTGAGGTAGGTTAGGCTGAGAGTCAGTGACTGGCCCAAAGTCACTGGCCCAAAGTCACCCAAAGTCCTAGTCCAACACTCTAACTAGGTAAGCAAAAGTTTTGGCTTGGATGCTGGGCGGCACTGGGATAGATATGGGAAGGGCAATGTTTTCTCCAGTTGCATATTTTACTTGTGATTGTGAGTTGCAGGACTCAGTAATGCTGGGTGTGTGGTGGGGATGCTGATTTTATTTCTTTGCTTTCCCACTGTGTGTGGTGATGTGCTCTTGAACTAGTTCTGCTTCTGCAGCTGCTGCTTCCACCCTATGACTTCATGTCAATCTACTATGGTAAACAAAGCAAATTTGATAACAGCTAATCAGAGACATGCAGGGTAGAAAAGTGCACCTTCTTTCTTGCGCTATGTTCCCAGGATGCACTGTGGCAATAGGCATGCTCAAAAAAGCAAAGATACTTCAAACTCTTGTAACAGAGATTTTGGCGAGCAAATTGTAACTCAGCAAGCCAGTTATGAATTATGACAGGGTCAGTTCACCTATCACTAATGAGGACCATGGCCTCAGACTGCAGTGTGGCCTAGTGAATTATCAAAGACTGTGCCTAGTCAGACCTCAGAGCTCTCATCAGGGACAGAAGAGAACAAGAGAATATAACATCTGCTCACATGATTGGCAGGCCGTATGAAGCTTCTGGATTGGCTGGATTAATGCTAGGAGCCCGGCCTTCTGGCTTTGCCCAGCCAACAGAACTGTACCTTCTGCCTGCTGCACTTTCTGTTCCAGCAGCTGAACCCATGGAATCTAGGTTGGAGAAAACATGTTGCTCCACATTACGATGGACGCTTCGCTCTTCCAAACACCTGGAATGCAAGCCACATGGAACATCAGTATGGGAGGGCTCCAGACTGAGTATGTGTGGGAAGAGAGATGGAGAACATCTGTTTCTGGACATTTGGATTTAGGGGAATAGGACTGATGGTGCTGTGAAACTGGTACAGCCTGTGTGCTTGCTCCTGCACCTGCATCATAACACCTCAATGTGTTCATTTGTAACTAAATAGATTAGTTAGTTAAAAGACAAGTATCTAGTATGTGCTCTCCAGGGGCGGTGGTAGGTACCAAAAAGATCTTGGGCTCAGGACCACAGGACAACCACCCCCCATACAAATTTGCATACACTCTAAAGTGTGTGTGTGTGTGTGTGTGTGTGTGTGTCTTTAAAGGACCCTGTCTTCTAAGGATACACCTATTTGTAAAAAGGGATGTATGGACAGGGGAGAGGAGGGCATTTGATTCCAGAGAAAAACTCAGGCAGAAAGATTCAAGGGGGGGAAGCAGGAGGGGAAGCACATGTGGGCAAAAAGCCAACTGATCCAGAGATCATCAGGGGCCCTGCACCTTTATTTCAGCAAGTGCCCGTGGACAGCATGGTGGTGGGGCAGATGGCCTCCCAGAGATTCGGGGCTCCAAATGAAAGATTCGGGGCTCCAGCCCTAGTGGGCCACCCCCTAACAGCACCTCTGGTGCTCTCTCATTCTCTCCTTATCTCTGCCAAAGGAATCTAATCTTGTTAAGCCTGCTCTGATACTCTCAACCTTAAAAAAGTGCAAAGCAATGTTTTAATTTTTGTTTTAAAAACATTTTTTTATGACATTCTCAGTATATCCTGCATATTCCCTGGGAAAGCGTCTGATTATCTTGATCTATGCCCTGAGCAGGTTGGTTTGCAAGGTAGGCTTTGCCCACCCACATTAACCCACTGCTTTGTGCATCATCATTCCTGCCCTGGAGGGACCACCTAGTGGGCTGGGAAACAGCCTGTAATCCACCCTTGTGTGTGTGTGCAGCACGCAAATCACGATCCTACACCAGTCAGGCCGAGCCTATGGTAATAAAGTCTGCCACAGGATTGGTGCAGTAGAAATGCCTGTTGCTAGAGAAGGTGACTGGGAAAGCTGGTGGCTACACTGCAAGAGCAAACGTTTGTGTTAGGGTTTTGCATTGAGGGGCCAGACAGGAGAAAGTGGAGCAATTCTTTATTAGCCATGGCTTCTTTAAAGTCAGTGGCTTGGCAGTACACAACCTTGCCCCTTAGAACCATCTAGAACCTGTATAGAACCTTGCCCGTTAGAAACATATAGAACCTGTATAGAACCTTGTCAGTTAGAACCACATAGAACCTGTATAGAACCTTGCTCATTAGACCCATATAGAACCCATACAGAACTTTGCCAGTTCATATAGAACCTGTATATAACCTTGCCAGTTAGAACCTTGCCAGTTAGAACCAGATAGAGCCTGTATAGAACGTTGCCAGTTTGCACTGTATAGAACCTGTATAGAACCTTGCCCATTAGAACCATATAGAACCTGTATAGAACCTTGCCAGTTAGGACCATATAGAACCTGTATAGAACCTTGCCCGTTTGCACTGTATAGAACCTGTATAGAACCTTGCCAGTTAGAACCATATATCACATCACTCCAGTACTCAAAGAGTTGCACTGGCTACCATTTATTTGCTGAGCTGAATTCAAGGTGTTGGCGTTGACCTTTAAAACCCTGTACGGCTCTGGTCCAGTCTATCTCAAGGAGCACCTCCAGCAACATCAAATAGGCCACTCAACAAGATCTGCCACGGATGGCCTTCTCCCTGTCCCATCAGCCAGAGAAACCAGGCTGGTGGAGACTAGGAGGAGGGCCTTTTCTGTGGCAGCCCCCAATTTATGGAACTCTCTCCCCAGTGACCTCCGCCATGCCCCTTCCTTGATTAGCTTCTGCCGGGCATTAAAAACGTGGCTTTTCAGGCGGGAATATGGGGTGGGTTAGGATTTTAAAGTTTTGTACTGTTTTTAATTGTGTTTTATACTGTGTGTGTGTGTGTATGTGTGTTCCCCCCCCCTTGTATTTTATTGGACTGTACATCGCTCAGAGTGGCCGGATGTCTGGCCAGATGGGCGATTCATAAATATAATAAATAAATAAATAGCCCGTATAGAACCTTGCCAGTTAGAACTATATAGAACCTGTGTAGAACTTTGCCAGTTCATATAGAACCTTGCCAGTTCATCTCGCCTTCCCTTTCTCCCAGTTTCCTTTTTTTTTAGCAAACAGTCTTTAAAAAAAGAAGGGGGAAAAGATGTTTAGTCATCACATGAGAATGAGGCTGTCTAGGCCACCTCAGCTCATACTGAGCGGCGCGCTGTCTGTCACATACCAGATGGAGTTCCACTGAAGCCAATAAGGCTGCTACTCCTCCTCGCTCCTTCCTTCCCCAGTTTGGAGCAAGTGGCATGGACAAGACAACACTCATTAGTGTCAACTGTGTATTATTCACATGAACATTGCAGCAGACATGCAAGATAGCACTGCAGGGAAGTGCCCACTGTGTGGTTCAGTGTGCATGATGGGGAGGGGGGTAGAGGACTTAGTCCTTTTGATTTCAGTGGGAAAGATTTCAGCATGTGCTTAAGGGTGGGACTAGATGTTGCTAAAGTCAGGATGCTAATGCTGCTGCTGCTGCTGCTGCTGCTGCTGCTGCACTCCCTTGTCAAGTTCTCCTTTGTAAGACATAACACAACATTTTCCATCACATGATGTCATTACACTCTGCATCTTTCTGCCCCCGCTAATGAAACGGAGTGAAGGCAGGCACATCTGACATTGTGCTACATAATAAGTACTTTACTTCATGGGTCCCCAACACAGCACCCACGGGTGCCATGGTGCCCATGGGCATCTCCAGTGGTGTCCATGAAAGGGTCCCCAACGTGGTGCCCAGTGGAACCCGGCAAAATAATAATAATAATAATAATAATAATAATAATAATAATAATTATTATTATTATTATTATTATTATTATTTTAAATTTATTTTCTATTTTTTGAATAAACGTACATGGATTTGTATGAAATGCATGTAATTTTCTAGCAATTATTCTTAGGCTTCAACAAAAGCAGACCAAATATCCAAATAAGTATCCATTTGAAGGTGGAGTCTATATATGCCACCTGTTCAAATATTGAAAGCGCTGTATCCATTGCATTATACAAAGTGAGTGTTTACTCGTCCAATATCTGTTGCAATATCAGTCTTTTAGCTGATATTGGGCACAGAGAATCCATTTACACTGACCATTTGTTAATTTTCATGAAGCAGGTAAATAATTTAAAAGAGCATGTACATCAGTGAATAATAATAATAATAATAATAATAATAATAATAATAATAATAATAAATTTTCTTACCCGCCTCTCCGTCTAGATCGAGAATAGTAAAGCCTGTTCCAGTACTAAATGTATTTGCATTATAACCTCCTCCCCCCAAAAAGCAACTACTGGACATTGCCAAAACACATGTAAAAGAAGCATTAGCTGATAGCTCCTTCAGCAATTAGCCAATTAGACTATCCCTTATTAAAGAGACATTGTGGTGTCCACAAAGCAAACGTTTTTGCTGAATAAGACACAGTCTAAGATCCATAGATGTGACAGTTAGATGCCAAAGTGGCAATTTGTGGTGATAAGGCATTTTGAAAGGCATTTTGTGGTGGTTCCCACAGCAGTTTCTCAAATTCCCAAATGTGCCCATGGGTCCAAAAGGTTTGGGGACTCCTGCCTTATCTAGTCCTGTCCAGAAGAGCTCTTCCACTGAAATCAACAGGGCTTAACCTTCGCTGGATGATTGTACCCATTGTTTGAGTAAACAAAGCCACTTCCTCTGTAACAGTTTGGATGGTGGTGAGGTGCCTTGTGTTTTGACAGGGGATTTTTGATACATGGGACACGTAGGAGTGGGCTAGAAAAGGTGCCCTAAACATAGTCTACCTCTTTCTCCCCTGACTGGATTACCGCGTCCAGTGGGGTCACCAATTTAGCGGTCGAAAAAGACATTTGAATTTTGGAACTTGGAATATACGGACATTGCTGGATAACATAGATAGTGAACGCCCTGAGCGTAGGACTGCTATTATTGCAAGGGAGCTGAGACGGTTTAAAATTGACATAGCAGCACTTCAAGAAACTCGAAAGGCAGGAGAGGGACAGCTGAAAGAAGAAAAAGGAGGTTATACCTTCTTCTGGAAAGGACTACCTGAGCAGGACCGACGAATACATGGTGTAGGCTTTGCCATCAAAAATGAACTAGTGAACTCTTTGTCAGAAGTTCCTACTGGCATTAACGAACGCCTGATAACTCTTCGATTAAAGCTCGCCAATAACCAACAGGTAACTATTTTGAGCGCTTATGCACCAACATTAGATGCTGATGATGACATCAAGGAAAGTTTTTACAGCCAGTTGGACACTCTCCTGTCAGAGATACCTAAGGAGGATAAAATTATCCTCCTGGGCGATTTTAACGCAAGAGTCGGGCGTGACTTTGATTTATGGCCAGAAACTATTGGAAAAGACGGAGTTGGTAATAGCAACCCAAACGGACTCTTACTTTTGTCTATATGTGCAGAGCATAATCTCACTATCACAAACACGCTCTTTCGACAAAAGAATAAGTTTAAAACATCATGGCAGCACCCACGGTCAAAGCACTGGCATCTTCTGGATTATGTAATTGTCCGTGTTAGAGATCGCCGCGATGTACTTCTTACTAGGGCCATGGTGAGTGCCGACGACTGCTGGACAGACCACCGACTAATCCGGTCCACAATGGTTATCAACATTGCTCCCCAACGTAGGCTTCAAGGAAGGAAACCAAGGCGTAAAATGAACATCCAAGACCTTCAAGATCCTATTAAGCAAACTCGTCTTCAATCACTTCTTAAGGAACATCTACCTACGGAACCTCCTGACAACATTGAGGACCATTGGTCTAAGCTGAAAACCTCCATTACTGCAGCTTGTGAACAAACTATTGGATATGAAACTAAGAAACATCAGGATTGGTTTGATGAAAATGACAATGAGATTAAATATATAATTGACCAAAAAAGGAAAGCCTTCCAAATATGGCAAAATGATATTAACTGCGCTGCCAAGAAAAAAACCTACGCTAGCGAAAAGGCTGAGGTCCAAAGAAGAACAAGAGAACTTAAGAACGCTTGGTGGAAAAAGAAAGCTGAAGAAATTCAACAACTTGCAGAATCTCATGATGCACGGGGCTTTTTTAAGGCCAGAAGGGCCATTTATGGACCAAAAACCTATGGTACAAACCCTTTACAATCAAAAGATGGCACCAAACTCTTAAAAGACAAAGAGTCTATTGCACTGCGTTGGAAAGAGCACTATTATGACCTTTTAAATCGTAAATCTAAGGTGGATAATGAGATTTTTTCGCAAATCCCGCAAAAACAAATTAGAGAGGAACTTGCAATACTCCCCACTTTGGATGAAGTAAAAAAAGCCATAAATCAAATGAAGAACAACAAAGCTAGTGGACCAGATGGGATTCCTGCTGAAATCTTTAAAGAAGGGGGGCCCGAACTTGTACAACATCTTCATAAACTCATCGAAAAAATCTGGATAAGAGAAGAGATCCCAGAAGACTTCAGGGATGCCATAATTATCACCCTCTTTAAGAAGGGTGATAGAACAGACTGTGGAAACTATCGGGGCATTTCTCTCTTAGCAACCGCAGGTAAAATATTTGCTAGGATTCTCGCAAACCGTCTTCTATCTATTTCAGAAGAGATCCTCCCTGAAACTCAATATGGTTTCCGCCCCTCTAGAGGGACAGTAGACATGATTTTTACTGCACGTCAGCTCCAAGAAAAATGCCGGGAGCAAAATCAACCCCTTTATATGGCATTTATTGATCTGGCTAAGGCCTTTGATACTGTAGACCGTACAGCTCTCTGGACTATCCTTATGAAAATTGGATGCCCCAATAAATTTGTGAATATCTTGCGACTTCTCCATGACAACATGACGGCAACGGTTTTGGACAACAACGGCTCTCATGGTGCTCCATTTAAAGTGGGATCAGGTGTTAAACAGGGATGTGTTATCGCCCCAACATTATTTGCCATTTTCATCGCCATGGTTTTACATCTTGTCAAGGGGAAACTTCCCACCGGTGTGGGAATTATATATCGAACAGATGGAAAGCTTTTTAATCTCAGCAGGCTGAAAGCAAAAAGTAAGGTAATTACAACCTCCGTTGTGGAACTTCAGTATGCTGATGATAATGTGGTCTCCGCACATTCAGAGGATGATCTCCAAACTATCCTAAATGCTTTTGCAGAAGCATACGAAAAACTTGGTCTCTCACTTAACATCAAAAAAACCAAAGTGCTTCATCAGCAAGTGCAAGCCAATCCTTTGGTGATGCCATCTATCCAGCTTGGCGGGACAATACTGGAAAATGTCGATCATTTTCTCTATCTTGGCAGCTATCTTTCTGTTACAGCTAACATCGACAGTGAAATCCAGCATCGTCTGAGCTCCGCAAGTGCCGCATTTTCTCGAATGAAACATAGAGTGTTCGAGGATCAGGATATTTGTAAGAAGACCAAAACACTGGTTTATGAAACCATTGTATTACCAACTTTATTGTATGCCTGCGAAACATGGACTATCTATAAACGTCACTTCCACCTCCTTGAAAGGTTTCATCAACGTTGCCTCCGGAAAATCCTGCAAATTACTTGGGAAGATAGGCGAACAAATGTCAGTGTACTGGAAGAAGCAAAGACTACTAGCATTGAAAAAATGATCCTTCAACGCCAACTTCAGTGGACCGGTCATGTTGTTCGAATGCCTGACTGCCGTCTCCCAAAGCAGTTACTTTACTCCCAACTCAAGGATGGAAAGCGGAATATCGGTGGTCAATATAAGAGGTTTAAAGATGTTCATAAGGCTAATCTAAAAAAATGCAATATAAACATCGAAAACTGGGAAGCTCTGGCCCATGAACGATCTAAATGGAGGTTGGCCTTTCACAAAGGTTCCATGGACTTTGAAGAAGCCCGAGTGCAAGGTGAAAGGGAGAAACGTGCTAAGCGAAAAGCACGTCAAATGAATCCTTTACAGGACCATCTTCTATCTGGTAACCTGTGTCCTCACTGTGGGAAGCTGTGTGGATCTAGAATTGGCCTCCACAGTCACTTACGGACCCATCGCTAGAGTCTACACAATCTTCTTTAGAATTTCCTCCTTTTATCCCGGAAGACAATCTTACTCGGTCACGAGTGATCGCCTGATGATAGTTCAGCCTTCCCCAGCCTGCAGATGTTCTGGACTACAACTTCCATCATTCCTGGCCATTGGCCATGCTGGCTGGAACTGATGAGAGTTCTGGTCTCACACATCAGGAGGTTCCATTTCAAGTGGGAGAGGAGCCCTCCTTGCTGGCAGATCTGATGTTCCAGTTAAGGCTCCTTCAGGTATAACCTGAAACATCACAGGAAGAGTTTGCTCTTCTTTAAAGAGGAATGTACGTACTTTCCCTGCAGCTAACTAAGAAGGAGGGTGGTGATCAATTACTCCCAGGCTGACCAGCCACTTATGCATTGCCAGAGAAGAGGAAATGCAGGACCAAAAATGTGGAGGGGAGAGGACTCCAATTTGCATAGGATACAGATGTGCTAATGTATATGTATAGGTGCAAATGTGGAACTATTTACTTGAATAGAAATACAATTTAAATACAATTCTATTCAAATAGAAATACAGTACATCTCACCATCCTGGGGACTTCTGTGACCAGGTTACCTGTGTGCCTGCTGAGTCTTCTTTTCAGTGGATTTATTTATTTATTTATTTGTTTGTTTGTTATATTTATGCCCCGCCTTTTTTCCTGCAAAGAACCCAAGGCGGCTTACATAATCCTCCTCCTCCTCTCCATTTTATCCTCACAATAACCCTGTGAGGTAGGTTAGGCTGAGAGTCAGTGACTGGCCCAAAGTCACCCAGTGAGTTTCATGGCCGAGCGGGGAATAGAACCTGGATCTCCCGGGTCCCAGTCCAACACTCTCACCACTACGCCGCACTGACAGCCCAGTGCCCTCCAGAAGTTTTGGAGGGCACCAAACATCTGAAGGGCACATCTATCCCTGTGCTAACTGTCGATGGGCAACTTCAAGCCCGCTGCTGTCCCTTCTTATGGTTCTTTATCTTTAAACCCAACTTGGACCAGCCAGCCCTTCAATCAGAGCACGGGTGTTGAAACTCTTTCATTCCGAGGACCGAAATTCATTTCCGAGAAGCTGTTGGGGCTGCATGCTGATGGCAGCTGGAGCCCGGGCCCAGGCCCAGCCCAATGTATTTTGCCGCCTCAAGCGTTGGCCAGCCCACCTGGCCAGCTATTCTCTCACTTGCTTGGCCAGCCAACTGGACTGGCTGCTCACTCCTGCCCACTGACCCGCTCACTCCTGCCTCGTGCCCCAGCTGCAGGGCTCTCGTGAGGGGTCGGCTGAACTATCGCTGCTGGGGCACAAGGCGGGAGCAAGCAGGTGGGTGAGCAAGCAAGCAGCCAGCTGGGCTGAATGGCTGCGCAAGTGAGGGAGCAGCTGGCCAGCCAGCTGGCCAAGTGGGTAGTTAGGTAGGTAGGGCTGCCACCACGCTCAGAAGGAAGAAACAGCGGCAGCAGCTGGCAGTGCACCCAGCAGGCTGCTCTAGAGAGCCTTGCCTGTTGTTCTCTTCCTGCCGCAAATGGCACAGTGGGAGAGAGACTGGCAGGGGGCGGAGAGGCAGTGACGGGCGGGCCCTCCTGACAGGAGCGGGGGGGGGGGAGGGGAAGAGCAGGTGCATCAGCCCGCATAATGGTAGGGCCAGCCCTGGTGGGGCCAAAGGCAAAAGGGGTGAGGTAAAAATACCAGCCTATTTTGGCGTAAAGCTCTTACTGCCAGTAATAAAGAAACCTTAGGAGAGGCATTTCAACCTTTCAGAGGGGGGGGGGGGACTGCACAAAAGCCGGGAAACTGGTCATAGCTGGGAGAAAGGGGGAGGGGCCAGGAGAAGGGTCGTGGCCACCTGGGGGACCCCGGAGGGCTGGTTTGGGCCCCTGAGCCCGAGCTTCTGCACCTCTGAAATAGAGGATGCCTTCAAATACAGGATTGTCTGTGACAATGGCCGTGCTGGCTGGAATTATGGGAGTTGCAGTCCAACACGTCTGGAGGGCGCCAGGTGGAGGAAACCTGAAGAAAGGTTTCTACCTGGCCACATTTTCTCAGCCAGATTGGCTTTCCAACACGCAAGGACTGGTTTATTTTGAATGGCTCTTCCGCAGGGCCGCTTAGCCGAGAAATGGCAACTAGTTTCAGTATTCAGATCCCGGCTGGTGAAAGAAGAATATTGTATACAATCAGTTTGCAATGATCTGGCAGCCGGCAGGCTGCACTGGCTACATTATCCTTCCTGTTAGTGCTCTACTGGCTTTGCCTACTGCCATCCAAACTGCTGGAGCCTATGGATCTTGGCACCAGACATGGCCAAATTAATGAGTGACTGCGTCACAAGTCTCTGATCACCAGCCAGTTGCCGACACCCTGTCAGGGAGGCCAGGCACAGGCATACTTACATACATAAGGGGACTCTCCCAGTGTCACTGAGAAGAACCAGAATTCTTAGAGGCCTGCCTGAGCATGAGTTGACCTAGATCTTGTAGTGCCTTCACTCTGGTGCCCCAGCTTGCGCTGTTGTTGTTGTTGCTAGTTACATTTATATCCCACCTTTCCTCCAAGGAGGCATACATGAGAACATAAGAAGAGCCATGCTGGATCAGACCAAGAAGGGTCCATCTAGTCCAGCATTCTGTTCACACAGTGGCCAACCCATGTTCCCCTGCAACTGGTGTACATAGGCATCCTGCCTCTTTTTGTGGAGGTAGCATAGAACCATCAAGACTAGTAGCCATTGATAGCCTTCTCCTCCATGAATTTGTCCAATCCCCTTTTAAAGCCATCCAAATTGGTGGCCATCACCACATCTTGTGGAAGTGAATTCCATAGTTTAACTATGCACTGTGTGAAGAAGTCCTTCCTTTTACCTGCCCCGAATCTCTCACCAATCAGCTCCATGGAATGACCTACACGGTCCTCCCCCTCTCCATTTTATCCTCACAATGACCCTGTGAAGTAGGTTAGGCAGAGAGTCAGTGACTGGCCCAAAGTCACCCAGTGAGCTTCATGGCCAAGTGGGGATTAGAACCCAGATCTCCCAAGCCTCGGTCCAACATTCTAACCACTACGCCACACTGGCTCTTAGCACTTATGCCAGGCTGCTGCTGCCCAGGCACACCATAGCTGCCTCATAGCAGCAGTGTATAGTTTTCATCGTTAAAAACCTTGCAGCTTTGGCACCTTACGCTGTACAGCTCCTATCAGAAATTGACCCATCCTTCTCAACTATCCAGAGAGACTTGATCAAACCTGATACCATCTATGCCATGGGTCTGCAACCTTTAAGACAAAAAGAGCCACTTGGACCCGTTTCCGAAGAAAAAAAAAACCTGGGAGCCGCAAAACCATTGTGACATTTAAAACAAATATAACACTGCATATATTGTTTCTTACCTTAATGCTATATATACAGGATCATGTATTCATGTACAAATTATTGGAAAACTAATAGCAATAGAACAAAATTATATCTCCATAAATTTATTTATTTATTAACTGCTTTTTTAACCCTGCATTTCTTAAAAACAATCCAAAACAGGTTATAAAGAAGAATAAAACACAAATTACAATATCGCTGCGGGGATGGGAGGGGGAACATTATAAAATGGGAGGGGGAACATTATAAGAGTCCCTGACTCTCAGCATAACCTACCTCACAGGGTTGTTGTGAGGATAAAATGGAGATGGAGGAGGAGGAGGAGAAGGAGGAGGACTATGTAAGTTGCCTTGGGTTCCTTGCAAGAAGTAAAGTGCAATGCATGTTAGGGTGCAATGCATGTTAAGACAGGGGAAAAGTCCTACATCTCCCGGGATGCCCCAGCTATCATGCTGGGAGTTGTAGGATTTTTTTCATGTCTAAACATGGAGAATATCCTGGCAAGCCTAACTGGAGGCAAGGCACGAAGAGGTGGCTGGCAAGGAAGGAGTGGATTTCAATTCAAATGCTGCCCAGAACTGGCCCCTGCTTTATATATGAGCAAAAGGGATTTGTGGCGGAGGGGGATGCGGGCAGCTGCCGCCGAAGGCCTCGGCCTCGGCCTCCTCCCTTCCTTCTCCGCCGGGGAGGCGCTTTCTGCAGAAGCGCTACAGCTCGCCGAAGACCGAAAGCGCCTCCCCGGCGGAGAACGAAGGGAGGAGGCCGAGGCCTTCGGCGGCAGCTGCCCGCATCCCCCTCCGCCGCCTGCCCGTCGCTCACCGGGGGCCGGTCCTTGGAAATGGGGAAGAAGCGGCGGTTGGAGGCCTCGGCCTCCTCCCTTCGTTCTCCGCCGGGGAGGCGCTTTCGGTCTTCGGCGAGCTGTAGCGCTTCTGCAGAAAGCGCCTCCCCGGCGGAGAACGAAGGGAGGAGGCCGAGGCCTTCGGCGGCAGCTGCCCGCATCCCCCTCCGCCGCCTGCCCGTCGCTCACCCGGGGCCGGTCCTTGGAAATGGGGAAGAAGCGGCGGTTGGAGGCCTCGGCCTCCTCCCTTCGTTCTCCGCCGGGGAGGCGCTTTCTGCAGAAGCGCTACAGCTCGCCGAAGACCGAAAGCGCCTCCCCGGCGGAGAACGAAGGGAGGAGGCCGAGGCCTTCGGCGGCAGCTGCCCGCATCCCCCTCCGCCGCCTGCCCGTCGCTCACCCGGGGCCGGTCCTTGGAAATGGGGAAGAAGCGGCGGTTGGAGGCCTCGGCCTCCTCCCTTCGTTCTCCGCCGGGGAGGCGCTTTCTGCAGAAGCGCTACAGCTCGCCGAAGACCGAAAGCGCCTCCCCGGCGGAGAACGAAGGGAGGAGGCCGAGGCCTTCGGCGGCAGCTGCCCGCATCCCCCTCCGCCGCCTGCCCGTCACTCACCTGGGGCCGGTCCTTGGAAATGGGGAAGAAGCGGCGGTTGAAGCTGTCGGCGACCAGCACGGCCTGGAGCGGTGGAGGCGGCTCCTCTTGGGGCTCGGACCCCCGAGAGCCCCCGGACCCGAATCCACGCTTCGCAGAGGCGCCGCGGGCCGCCATCTTCTCTCACGCTCGTGTCCCTGCTGCCGGAGCGGAGCCGCGGCAAAGGCTTGAAAGAGCCGCATGCGGCTCCGGAGCCGCGGGTTGCCGACCCCTGATCTATGCTGTTAGGTATCCCGATTTTCAACTAAACGTTAGGATGAAGTTCCTAATGGTCCAAACTGTTCAACAGTGAGTGGGATAGGCAGTCTTGGAAGTTGGTGGACTCTCCTCCATTAGAGGTTTTTAAGCAAAGGGTAGATGGCCACTAATCAGGGATGGCATAGCAGTGGATTTCCTGCATTGGCAGGGAGTTCGGCTAGATGACCTTCGTGCTCTCTTCCAACTCTGTGATCCTATATTGTGAAAAAGGACTGCCAACCGGTCCTTTACTCAAGACCAGAGATCAAAGGTGCAAAACTGCCAGCCTTAGCTCTGCCATCTTGACTTGATTCTCTCAGGGCCTTGCCCTTGTCTGTACACTGGATTTAGCACTGGACCACAGAGGCACCCCACACTCCGTGTGGGGTAAAACCAGGAAAGTTTATTCAGGTAAACAGATTACAACAAAAGGTGGGAAATGAGGGAAGGGGGAAGGGTGGGGAGACACTTTGGTATACACAGTAGAGCTATAAAACAACAAAGCTAGTTCCTTTACTATATCACTACCCAGGCCTTACTCTCTTTACCTGGGGGTTGGTCTTCTCAGGGTTGCCTTAGCAAAAACCCTACTCTGTGCTGCTTCACGTCCAGACTCCAACAACAGAACCCAAATGCCACAGCAGGCAGTATAGATTCTCCCCCCCCCTCCTTTCACTACCCAGGCGTCTTTAGCCAATCAGGAAGGATGAACTTCATCCGGCCCAGGCAGAGGGGAGGGGTGACTCATGACTAGAGGGCTTTGGGGCCACATTTGCATGCGAATGGCTGTGGCACGGAGACATCAAGATGGGGAGCCTCTGAGGCGCCATCAAAGCTATGTACATTTTGCATTTCCCAGCCCCCAGCTGGGATTATACTTGTTTACACATGAGGAGGTGTGTGTGTGTGTGTGTGTGTATGTGTGTTGCAGGAAACTGAGGCTTTTTCTCCACATATATATATCTCAATCATGACCCATCTCTTCCTAAACCCCTGCTAGACCATCAATCTGTTCGGAAATATATATTTGGCTATAAATAAACTGTTTATACCTGTTTAACTTATATAAATAACCTTTGTGCAATCATGGAATTGTATTTGGGCAGGAGTGGGTTCTAGACATCATTATCTTTGATGGGTAGCTATCCCATGTTTTCCTGCCAATTCTTCCATCTTTTTTCTTACCAGAAAAAAAAAAATCTGTTAAGGAAGAATTCGTGGAATGGCTATGCAATGAGTGCCTCTTGCTTGGTAGTGCTAGGAACCCCCTGTCTGGAAGCCCTGTTTCCTTGTTCATGCTAATCTGCCCATGGCCACTCTAGGCACCATCCTATTAATTCCAGTGCACAGAAATTCCACTACATACATGGGACCCATTTACCTCTATAGAGAGGGCAACTCTGTATGTTCAAGGGATGGTGGATCCAGGAACTACTACTGCTATTATCATCATTATCACATTCACCATGACCACCTCTAGCATCATCATTTTGTTAATTCATATTTGTTCAATTCCCCCCCCCCTTTTGTATCCATTTTACCTTTGCATTCTGTTCATAAGCACTATAAAAAGAATTATGACGTCTGAACACGGTGTTCGGTTTACAAACCACCCAGAAAACCGTGTCTTGTTCTAGGGCAGTGTTTTCCAACCTTGGGTCCCCAGATGTTTTTGGCCTACAACTCCCAGCATGCCCCAGCCAGCTATGCTATGCTGGCTGGGGCATGCTGGGAGTTGTAGGCCAAAAACATCTGGGGACCCAAGGTTGGAGAACACTGTTCTAGGGTTACAGGGTGGTTTACAGGAGAGGCAGGTGGCGCCAATGTCAGTGGGGCAGCTTATCCACTCCAGGTTTCAGTCTGAACTTTTTAAGGAGGTATCCATGGTGCTGGACCAAGTTTGCAGATAGGGTTCAGCGCCATGGATAGCTCCTTTAAAGTTCAGACTGAAACCCCGGAGTGGATACACCGCCCCACTGACATTGCAGCCACCAGCCTCCACTGGTGGTCTGGAATCCACCCCAGCCACCCACCATCAACGGGTCTGGATGGCGAGCGTAATTATGCTGATTAGGTGGCTCACAGCCGGCATGCACGGGGAGGGGAAATAAGCCACCATGGCTCATTTTCCCTCCGTGATTGTGCGAACCTGGTCTCTGTGTCCTACTCTTCAGAAGACAGTCCTGTATTTGAAGGCATCCTCTATTATTAGAAGGGCTGTCAGCTCCAAGGTCCTTTGAAACACAAAGAGTCATCAGAAGGGAGAGCAGCGGCCTTGGATTTGCCCATCAACAGTTAGCACCCGGACAGCAGACTGAGCAGGCACACAGTGGGGTCACAGTCTCCCCCACTTGGATATGTCCTGTATTTCTTTTAAATTATAGTAATTATTCCCAAATTTGCATGCATACATATGAATTAGCATGTGCGTCTTTTATGCAAATCTGTGTCCTCTTTTGCCCTCTTTTTTGGTGACGCCGCATTCTCTCTATTTTGGTGATATATAAGTGGACTAATTTCTAATTCAGATGTCTAATTTCAGTGTGATTATGACCGTCTAAGAACTATACAGGTCTGTTACCCTGCGTAGACATTCACTGGTATTCTTCTCTACATATGGAGGGGGGCGGTTGTGATCTCCGAGGCAGGAATTACCCTTTCTACCCACCCAGTATCCAGACATACAGTAGACCAGCTTTCCCCAACCTGGTGGCCTCCAGATGTGTTGGGCTACAATTCTCCTAATGGCTGGAAGATTATGGGAATTGTGGTCCAACACATCTGGAAGGCAACAGGTTCGGGAAGACTGTAGTAGACCATTCACGTCAAGGCCTACACACGTATCACACAAATTGCACTTATGTGCATAGGAATATAGAACATAGAAAGCTGCCTTATACTGAGTCAGACCATTGGTACACCTAGCCCAATATTGTCAACACTGACTGGCAGCACCTCTCCAGGGTTTCAGGCAGGAGTGTTTCCTAGCCCCACCTGGAGATGCCAGACATGGAACCTGGGACATTCTGCATGCAAAGCAGGTGCTCTAGCACTGAGCCATGGCCCCTCCCACATAAGGATCGACACATGCAGAACTCTTTGCACACATTCTTCTTTACAACACATAGCCATTAGAGGTGCTGAGGGGGCAGGGCCTATACCACAATCCCCCCCCCCATTCCCGCTTCCATGTCTAGAGAAGAAAATTGAACATCCACATGCGGCTCCTGTATAAACGATGGGATTCCTTTAAATTGAGATGAACACATGAGGAGCTGAAAAGAAAAG
Organism: Shinisaurus crocodilurus; assembly: GCA_021292165.1. NCBI lineage: Eukaryota > Metazoa > Chordata > Lepidosauria > Squamata > Shinisauridae > Shinisaurus > Shinisaurus crocodilurus. Next base: position 103,212 of record JAHFWL010000434.1, read on the forward strand.
AGGATTCTAGGCGAGATCCGTGTGAAGTGAGTCACAGAGAAAAATATTGACCCCTGTTTTATACCAGAGTGAAATGGGAACTGATCAAAGCAATCATTTTGTCAGCCAACCAGTAGATCCGTGTCCCTTCTGTCTCCTGAGCAAGCTCAGGCACTTTCCTTTATTCCTACGATTCTCCTTCTGATTTTTTCCCCCCTTCCCAGCCCAAGTAATTGTTTCATCATGTTGCAAAGGAACATTTTTTCCCATTGCGGCACTGCAACATTAATTTCAGCTCAGTGACACGTGCATAAATCTGCTTCATAAAACTCCTCTGGACACAGATCGCTGGCAGCCAGGCGTAGGAGTGGGGGATAAAGGTTATAAAATGCAGCGATGTTAGCATTGTTTTCTGCAAGACAACAATGCAAGATGACTGTTACCATCCTTTGGAGGCCACATGAATGATCTAGCAGCCCGCCCGCCCGCTAATGAACTGCTGTTGCAATCGGATGGTAAACCCAGGGTATTTATAGAAAACAAACAAGTCCCTGTGCTTGCTTTGAAGGGGCTGGGGGAGGATAGAGATCATTTACCCTTTGATGGCCTTAACAACAGCTCGGTTTTCTCACTCCTCGGCTTTGAGTCTTCACTCTGATTGGCTTGCAATATACAGTTCTCAGTTAGGGAGCCAATCAGAGAACAGTTCATGAATAAAAAGTCAGCGTGTGAAAAGTGAATTTGGATTTAAGGGGCATGGTGAGTTTTCAGAGACGATTTTCTCTGCACTGATTTCTCAGCAGATAAAACTGGCAAGGCAATCTGTCTTTCATTAGAGTAACATCTGTCTGTGTGAAAGTATACAAGCTTTCAAGGTCAACAGAGCTCCTTATCAGGCGGTGCGCCGTCTAACTAGGAAGCTTGCATAATTAAGTTTAAATGAAAAGACGTTAGTCCAATGAGAGAAATCACTTTACTTACTTTGCATCTCTAGCCCTATAGAGCCAAGAAGGCATCCACCATCTGTTTATATTTTGAGGAACAGAATATTTGCCATAACAAAAAATACAAATATCTGTGGGTTCCGAGTTTGAGATGGGCCTTCTTAAGCAAGTGCCCCATCACTGCTTGGGGCACAAAATATCATGGTATTTATGATGCTAGGAATATCTCATGATTTTAATGCTGTGGCCCACAAAAGGACATAACAACTATTAGTACCCCAGAGAACTTGTCCAAGGGCCAAACTACACATGACACTAAATGTGTGACATGTAGGGTGGCCTCTTATGCATTGCTAAAAAAGAGGAAACACATCACCATAAAAGAGAACAAAAGAGGGTGCCAATTTGTATAACATTTGCATATGCTAATGTATATGTATAGATGCAAATTTAGAAGTAACAACTATAATGTAAATAGAAATGCAATACATCTCCCCATAATGGGGAGGATTTCGACCAGCTGGCCTGTGTGCCAGCTCAGGCTAGGCCCCTGCTTTCCCTTCATTTATTTATTTATTTATTTATTATATTTATTATATTTATACCCCGCCTTTTTTCCTACAAGGAACCCAAGGTGGCTTACATAGTCCTCCTCCTCTCCATTTTATCCTCACAACAACCCTGTGAGGTAGATTAGGCTGAGAGTCAGTGACTGCCCAAAGTCACCCAGTGAGTTTCATGGCCGAGCAGGGACTAGAACCCGGATCTCCTGAGTCCCAGTCGAACACTCTCACCACTACGCCACACTGGCTTATAGTTAGTTCTTTATCTTTAAATCAGATGTGGACTGGACAGCCTTTTAAATAGAGGGTGCCAGTAAGTGGAGGACTGACCTCTGGAAAGTAGGATACATGGCCACCCTACAGTCCCTGGTCATGCAGTCACTTTCCCCCTTGGAATCCATTTGCCTCCAACTCTAGGGTTAACATTTCCCCCGTGGGCTGTGTGTTCTTCTGCCATTCAGGGCTTGCTTGATGCTGTCTCTCAGGCTGACACTACATTGCATCAGGATGTGGGGGCAGACGTTGCAAAGTTGTTTAGAAGGCAGCTAAACAATCCAATCGAGGGAGAGACCACATCAAGCTGCCATCTGAGTACTCGGAACACATCGTCCTCCCATTTGTACTTGTTGACAGTGGCCAGATTTTCACTTATTGACAGGCCTGTGGCTCACACTGGCTCAGCTTGTCTGAGCATGGAAAGCTATGCAGGGTCAGGCCTGGTTATTACTTGGATGGGAGACCCCTCCTCTAGTTTCCTGCATTGAGCAGGGGGTTGGACTCGATGGCCTCGTAGGCCCCTTCCAACTCTAACTATGAATACTAGGTTCACCTGATCATTGGGAAAAGAAGCCACAGTGGCTTCTTTTCCCCGCCCCTGTGCATGCTGGGTGGGCGCCACGCAATTTGCCTAATTACCCTCATGCTGCACGGCTTGCTGTGTTATCCGAACCTGGCAAGGCGCGTCACTTCGAAACCACCCCAGAACCCATGGCTTGTTGTCAGGGCCGGTGCAAGGCAGTTTGGTGCCCTAGGCAAGATCAGATATTTAGCGCCCCCCTTCTCCCACTTGAGCCCTCCCTATTTCTGGTGCCCCCCTTAGCCCTGCGCCCTAGGCAGATGCCTAGCTGGCCTAATGGTAGCACCGGCCCTGCTTGTTGTAGGGTTCTGGGGTGGTTTCGAAGCTCCCCCCCTTGCACACCTCGCCGGGTTCAGATGACACGGCAAGCCGCACAACACGAGCATAATTAGGCAAATCGTGTGGCGTGCACCCAGCATGTGTGGGGGCAGGGAAAAGAAGCCACCGTGGCTTCTTTTTCCTCGGTGATCATGCGAACCCGACCACTTCATCAGTTGATTTCCCTGTGTTACATTTTAAACTGGAAACCCCACAGGGCAGGGACCTGTCTTCTTGTACCTTGTGCATGTTTGAATACAGAAATGCCCTGCTGCAGCTCTGGCCTAGTATTGTTCACTGAGAGATACTAAACTGGTTCCTGGGGCTGTGCCACTTCATACTGAGGCAGGGGTTCACGACAAGATTGAAAGCTCACCCATACAAAGCATTCCCTCCACACAAACCCACCCCATGCACTGAAGGAATGCTTAGGTGGGGGGCATGGGGGAACATGGGTTACCCCACCCCATTAGGGTGGCCACGTACACATTGCCAGAAAAAGAGAAATGCATCCCCAAAAAAGAGGACAAAAGAAGACACTGATTTGATTTGCATAACATTTTGCATATGATAATTTATATGTATAGATGCAACTTTGGAAATAATTACTATAATTTAAATAGAAATGCAGTACATCTTGCCATAATGGGGAAGACTAAGGTGAGCTGTGCGTCTCCTCAGTCTACTGTCCAGGAACTGTTGACAGGAAACTTCAGAGCCCCTGCTCTCCCTTCTTATGGTTTTTTATCTTTAAACCAGACCTGGATTGGCAGGCTTTCAAATACAGGATGGGTTCAAATAGAGGACTGTCCTCTGACGGCTTTTCAAACAGAGGACAATTCTTTGTAAAGTAGGACAGCTGGCCACCATACTTTCTCTGCCACCATCACCAATGGCACAAACACTTCCTTGCTGCATGCTGCCATCTGCATGCTGCCTGTGCATGCAGATGGGGGTGGGGGTGGGGAACTCTCCACACAGACAAACACATCCACATAGAGCTACTTTACACAAGGAGGGATTCTGGCCCTATCAAGCTCCTTGCTCACAAAGAGGAGCTCTCTGTGTGTACATCAGTACACACAGAGAGCCCTTTCCCACATTGACTGGGTTTAGACAACACGATAACCCACACTCAGGGGTTGAGCATGGGTTGTTGTTGAACTGTGGGTTATCATGTTGTCTGAATCCAGCTGCGCTAACAAGCCATGGCTTGTTAACCACGAACAAACCATGGTTTGTTGTTGGGTTGTGAACTGTGGGTTTTTTCACCATGGTTTGTTATCTCAGCTGGGTTCGGACAACATGAGAACCCATGTTTCAAGAACAACCCACACTCAACCCTTGAGTGTGGGTTATCATGTTGCCTGAACCCAGTCACTGTCTGAATGCACAGAAGGCAGGGTAACATTTCCACCACAGCTGCGGGCAGCAGAGGACTTAGCCACAGCATTTGATGGTGGTAGGTGTGGGGGCAGCTTGCATGGCCCCATGAACCCCCTTGCGCAGTCTTTCAATGCATGGTGCAGGGGATTTGTGGAAGCACCTATCTATATATATTGTCAATACTGCATTTTACTGTGTTTATTGGTTGTACCCCTCTTCGCAGTTATTTTATAATGAAAAGTGGGTAAGGAATTTTAAAAAATAAATAAATATTTGCTGGGTATTTTTTTTCTGGTGGGGGTGGGGGTGGGGTTGAAGGCACATTCAATCAAATAATACACACACACACACATACACACACACCTGCATTCTGAATTAGTACAGCTCAGATGCAGGGTTATCACTTCAAAGGTAGGCCTCTGGTTTAATGTACAACACTGTAAGCGTTCTGATAGGGCAGTTGTGAATTGCTCTAAGATCTGGTTTACATGACCATTTTGCGGGGTGGAAAAGTCACCACAATATGATTCTTTCCTTCATCTGGTAACAATCATTTTGTGAAGGGGGTTCATAGTCATAGAGTTGGAAGGAGCCTACCAGGCTATCGAGTCCAACCCTCTGCTCAATGCAGGAAACTAGAGGAGGGGTCTCCCAAGTAATAACCAGGCCTGACCCTGCTTAGCTTTCCACGCTCGGACAAGCTGAGCCAGCATTCTTTTCCTGTTCTTTGTAGAACATGGTCATTTGTGATCTTGCCAGATGAAGGCCCATTCACTGGACTGTCTTTACCACATATGTAGCGAGGAAAAACACTTAAGAACAGCTCTCCCACTTCTAAAACAGTTGTGAGAATCAGTCCTACATATGTTTGGAGGTCACTGTGGAATCTTTTCGGTTTTTCCTTCTCTTCTGGGAAGCTGCAGTAATCAGGCTGCCTCTCCCTACCCTTTTTTTGCTCAGGGCCAACAAGACCAGGCAAAAGATATGCTGAAGGCAGAGGCGAGGTGGGGCGGGAGAGGCAAGCATTCAATTGACCAGGGGCAGCCTTACCATTCCAGAAGGCGAGGTGGTCTGCCCCAGCTGGCAGGTTTTAGAATAGCAAATTGTAACTTATTTCATTTATGATTTATACGTGAATCATCAAAGGGAGAGTACCGCTTGAATATTCTGTCTTTGAAGTTTCCCAGCAGGGAAGAAAACAAACAAACAAACAAAAAACGCCAAGTTGGTTCCTCCCACTTTCAGCTTTGGAAAAGGAGCACGAAGCCAGTAGAGAGCTAGCAACTATATGTACTCCCAGCAGCTTGCTCCTCCGCCTACATGATTCTCACCACAGAGAACCTCTACTTTGGGGCAATCCCACTATCAAAGGGAGGAGAGTTCTACCTGAAATGCACAGGAACCCTTGAAGGGCAGGAGATTTGCTTCGGCCCTGTGTGATACCCCAATTTTCCAGGGATTGTATGTCATGGAGTTCAGCACCTTCGCTGCATGCAGATGTTTGCTAGAGACAATTGCAGGTTCCTTTTCTTGCTCGAGGAGCCCTTGTCAGCAAGACTAGCGATTTCTGCATATTCGCTCACTCGCAGCTTGTCAACTCTTGTCTTTATGGCTTGCTGTGGCGTGGGTTACACCGCCCTACTTCAGGGCTTGATCACAGATATGCAAAAACTCAGGTGGGTCCTGCAGTTGCGATTGGACTGAGGAATTGTATTTGCTTTTGTGATTGGATTCAAATGTCTCCCAGGTCAAAGCAATGCCTGTAAGAGCTCTACCGCCCACAAATACTGGTCAGGTTTGAGTCTCACTTCCCTGTCCTATGCAAGTTTGCTCGGCCCATTGACTGCAATGGGGCTTATTTCCTAGTAAGTCTGCATAGGATTGCAAAGTTAGGCTATAGTCCTAAACATTTGCTTGGAAGTGAAATCTCTTTGAAATCAGTGGCACTTATTTCCGAGTGCATACACTTAGGGTCCAGGTATAAACCACAGTTACCTGCTCGTTCTCAATTCTCTGCCTCAAAAACAAAACAAAACCATTTAAGTAACTTCACGTCCCTCCCTGTTTGTATCAAGGTGCATGCATGCATGCGTGCGCGCACACCCCTCTTTTAACCTAGTTCACTTCTGTGGTGTTTATTTGCATGCTACTACAGCTCCCTGCAGAAGTATCTGGGTCTTCGGTTTTCCCATGCTTTTCTCTCTTACCGCACTAATGACTGAGAAGCAATGCCATCCTCCTCTGTGGGTTGCTGGCAAAGGAATGGCTCTAACCATGAATTTACATCCAGGTGGACAGAACCAATCAGTTCCTGTTGCAGAACAGCCTGAAATGCAATGGCGGCAGCATTCCCAAGGGATGTGTTGGGTGTTCCTTCCAGCAACTGTTTGGAATTCTTTCAGAGCCCATTTGGAATGGGACATGGTGAGTGCCCATTTGCCAGGAGACTGGCAAAGGAATAGAAGGCTACCAGGGGTGAGCGGTGGGGTGGGGTGGAAAGAAACTTTGTAAAAACAGCCTGAAGGTCTTCTCTAAGGAGACAGTCCAGGACCATTATCTTATCCAGGATACACCTTTGGGGAGGGGGTTCTAATCTTGTAACCTTCAACTGAAAACCTGTTCCTCCCCTTTGTACTCCATTGTCACCATTGAATACCTGGCCCATTCCAGCTTATCTTCTGTCTGGCTTTATTGGCCCTGAGCAAAAAAGAAAGAAATGTGTGTGTGTGTGGGGGGGGGGGGGTAGGCAGAGAAGACAAGGCAGCATGATTGCTGCAGCCCAGGTCTCTCCTCCCTGACCCACCCTTTACAAATGGTGGCTTCCTTTTAGCAGTTCTCTTAAGTCCCCCAATGTTGGCCACATTCCAGGGGCAGACAGAATTATTCAAAGTGTCATTCAATTCTAAGGGTCCCCCCCCTTTCTCTTCACATACAAGTATACTATGCTGGAGGCTAAAGACTGGGTGACAGAAGGAGGAGGACCCTGCAAACAGACAAGCCACATTATAGCTCAGTTGAAGGAGTAGGTTGTTGCCTAGGAAAGCTTTTGCCACAATAAAACAATTGAGCTTCTAAGCCAGGGCTCTCCAACCTTGGGTCCCCAGATGTTGCTGGCCTACAGCTCCCAGCATACCCAGCCAGCATGGCTAATGGCAAGGGATTCTGGGAGCTGTAGTCCAGCAACATCTGGGGACCCAAGGTTGGAGAGCCCTGATCTAAGCATTTCCCCCCAAGCAATTCAAAGCCCATTTACTGAGGAATTTTAAACTCACCAAAAACTTACTCCCGAATGTGGAGATATAACTGCAGCATTTGGCCAAAGTCCAAACCCAGGTGAGGCCACTTCTGATGTCCATGCCAATCCTGCATTGGATACTGTAGTCCAGTGATGGCGAACCTATGGCACGCGTGCCACAGCTGGCACACAGGGGTCTCTGTAGGCACTTGAGCCATTGGTCGCCAGATCACGCAAAGACCGTCCCCTTCTGCATTCAGCGTCCCATAGTAACTCCTCTCCACTCATTCCTCGCTGGCCTCCACAGGCAGGGACACTCCAACATCTCCACCCCCAGAAGCGGACTGTGCAGGCACCCAGCCCTACTTCTAACTGAACAGACAGCTCAGAAGCACAGTGCGCGCCCGAATCTTTGCGCACCCGGTGAAGAGCCATGCCCTGAGACAGAGCGGGGTGCGATTAGCTAGTGCCCCCTCCTCCTTCCTGCCAAATTTAAGGCACTTTGAAATAAATAAGTTGGTTGTGTGTTGCAGTTTGGGCACTCAGGCTCAAAAAGGTTCGTCATCACTGCTGTAGTCGGTCTTTTACTGCTTCCAGCTAAGGGCACAATGCAGCAATTTTGTCCATGGATCACAAAAGACATCTGTGCCCTTGATGTGTGCTACTCACAGGGAAGAGAGTGGTTCATGCCAGTATGTCTATTTGTGCTGTAGCCTTTAACACTGTACTTTTGGGGAAGTTCTGATTCACAGGCCTACATCTTAAGCGTTGGGAAGAAATGAGGTTGACCACACAATCATATTATTTATTTATTTATTATATTTATACCCCACCTTTTTTCCTGCAAGGAACCCAAGGCGGCTTACATAATCATGCAATCATGCAGTGGCCTTCAGTTCTGGCAGCCTATATGGCCCCTTCCATCTCTCTCCCAGTCCCCGAAATATAGCCTGGTGCACGCTCTCTCTCTCTCTCTCTCTCACACACACACACACACACACACACTAACACCAGGACCGGTGCAGGGCAGTTTGGCGCCCTAGGCAAAATGAAATTTAGCGCCCCCCCTCTCGTGCCATGGGGGGGCTCCGGAGCAAAGCAGCCCTGCTCTGCAACCCCCCCCCCCCGTGCCGCCACCACTACCAACCTACCTTCCCCCCGCCCTGGCTGCCACCACCTCCTCCTCCGAGGAAGTGACGCGATGGGCCCCCCCGCGCTGTTTTTTGCCGGGAAAACCAGGGCAACAGGGCTGTTTAAGCCCTGTTGCCCTGGTTCCTCCCGCCAAAACAACGCGGGTGGGGCTCCAGAAGCGACGCGACGCGGAGAAGGTAGGTGGCGGGGGGGTCGGGGTGGTGGTGGCGGCGGCGGCAACGGGCAGGGGGAGGCGCGCCGGTGGGCGGGGGGAGGTGCGGCGGCGGGAGGGCGGTGGGTGGCGCGGCGGCGGTGGGTGGGGAGGCGCGGTAGCGGCGGCGGGCGGGGAGGCAGAGGCCTGGCGGGGGCGGTGCGGCGGCAGCGAAGAGGAGCGCAGCGTTTCTGTGCCCTCTTCAGCCGCGTGCCCTAGGCAACCACCTAGTTTGCCTAGCGGTAGCGCCGGCCCTGACTAACACCTTCTGATAATCAGGATACTTCAGAATAAAATGAATGAATGCACTGTGTAGGCTATTTAATATTAAAGAATCCATGCACAATTTCTAACTCTCACCCTTTTATCTTGAGTCTTACATTTAGGGGTTCTTTTTTCCTTTTTTAAAAACTGAAATGGTTAGGATGAACAGAATAAGAATCTCAAACATTTAAAATTTCACTGCCATATAAAAGCTCCGAAGACAAAACCATGAAATTTTATTTATTTAAACTTTGAGATTATTTTTTTTTAGCAATCTTGAATTTGGGTTGCTAGCTACACCGCTGTTGCTTCGTTCACACTATTATACATAACTGGACATTCATATGCCTGGTCCTGGATTCTTAAAGTATAACGCCATTTGGCAAACTGGCTTCCAGTTCTTTTTCAGCTGGCCATTATAAGAACTACTATTTAAACTTTAAGAATCGGTTCCTCTTTTTGTTCCCCCCTCTTCCCTCCCCACCCCCTTTCCTTGTGTGCTGTGACTTTTAGATTGTAGGCCTGCAGGCAGGGACTTCTTCATAGATTTCATACATCATAAGAGTTGGAAGGAGCCTACAAGGCCATCGAGTCCAACCCCCTGCTCAATGCAGGAAACTAGAGGAGGGGTCTCCCATCCAAGTAATAACCAGGCCTGACCCTGCTTAGCTTTCCACGCTCTTGTTTTATTGACTGTAGGTAAGCCACTCTGGGAGCCTTTTGAACTGAAGAGTGGGACATAAATGCTACAAGCAAACAAACGAACATTTCTGGTATAACTGAAATTAATCTAATTTGACATTTCCTCCCTTTATGGCTACACAAGCATTGCTTGTAAACCACAGAGAAAGGCTATAACAAGGTTTCATACACACATCACACACAATCCTTTTATTGATCACAGTGTAAGAGGGAAACCTGAGACTTCTACAAGCCTGAGATATGTCCAAGTCAACTGATCCAAAGGAACAACATGCAACCACCATGCTACAGCTAAACAGGTCTGGGTCTGATCAGTGTCTGGAAAGGAGACTGCCTGGGAACCCCACAAGCTCCATAATAGAAGGTGGGATAAAAATGTAACAAGTAACTGCCTTATTCATTGCTTACTTGTGCTCTGTCTTAGATTTATGAGGCTACCTTCATAGTACTTGTACTGTAAGCCCACTCACTAGTATATGTATTTCAAAGAAACATATTAGTAAAATCAAGTACAGTTAATTCTATCAGTTTACAATTGCAATAAAATGGGGGTCTTGCAGCACCTTAAAGACTTAAAAGAAATATATTGTAGCACAAGTTTATGTGAAGCCTGCTTCATCATGAAAGCTTATGCTATAGTAACTCTGTTAATCTTTAAGGTATCACTTTAGTCATCTTTGTATAATGTTGTCAGCTGGTTTGGACTTCATTTGGGAAGGAAAAGCTGGATCCAAATAAAGGCTGAAATGAAACATGAAAATGAAAGCAAGACTGCTGGTTTGGCTGCAAAAGATTAACACAACTGCCTGTTTGGAAACTGCTACCATGGAACTGCAATCCAAGATTTTATCCTCAATATATAGCAAAACATGAAGAAAGGAAGTGAATGAATGTATGCATGCATTTGGGGGCATAAGGGATGCAACTTGAAGTGATTGTTGTATTGTTGTACACTGCCAAGAGAGCTTTGGCTATTGGGCGGTATAGAAAATGAATGAATAAATAAATAACCTACCTAACAGGGTTGTTGTGAGGATAAAATGGAGAGGAGGATGAGGATTATGTAAGCCACCTTGAGTTCCTTGCAGGAAAAAAGGCAGGGTATAAATGTAATAAATAAATAAATTGTGAATGGACATAGGAGTTACATATCTTCAGATCTTCACATCTACAAGAATACAATGAATGTTACTACTGTGTTTAAGATATGCATATCATATGATAAGTGTAGTGGTTAGATGGCTACTTACTTTTAATGGTTTGGATGGAACCATTTTCAAATTATATTTCAAGAAACAGATTTAAGGTTATGGACCTAAGAGCCAGTGTGGCGTAGTGGTTAGACTGTTGGACTGGGACTCAGGAGAACCGGGTTCTAGTCCCTGCTCGGCCATGAAACTCACTGGGTGACTTTGGGCCAGTCACTGACTCTCAGCCTAACCTACCTCACAGGGTTGTTGTGAGGATAAAATGGAGAGGAGGAGGATTATGTAAGCTGCCTTGGGTTCCTTGCAGGAAAAAAGGCAGGGTATAAATATAATAATAAAATAATAATTTATGCTGAACTTTAAATTAACTAGAATGTGCTATATAAAACCATCCTTTAAAAACACAGGAAGTCCAATAAACTTTATCCATTGTGAAACTCATGTGCATGCTTTAACTTTTGTTAGAAGCCGTTTCAGACAATTTTAAAGAAATATCAGGCATAATCCAAAATTAAGCACTTTTAAGTCCCATTGATTCCGGAGGGAGAGTGGAGCACACACTTAAGTGTCTCCCACTGAGATCAATGGATTTTAAAAGTGCTTAACCCCATCTAGATTATGCCCATAATTGTAACCCTTTCTTTTAAACTTCTGGGAATTTGGGTGCTTCCAGACAAAGAGCTTCTATTGCTAACAATCAAAAGGCATTGTGAAGCTATTCTGTCTTTTCTTCCGTAATGGTAAGAAAAAAGATGGAAGAGGTGGTGGAAAAACACGGGAGGCCCCTACAAATTGAAGATGGCATCATCCTGACCTCCCATAAAATTCCATGAGTGAGGCAGTGCAATTGTACAATAAAAGCCTCATCTAGAAGTACCCTTTGTCCTTTTTAAAATCACAGAAGTGGTCTTAGGCTAAATGAGGAATATCACAAAAGACAAAGAATAATTATTTTGTGTGCTTTGAATCAAGAGGAATTAAGAATGCAACGCACACACACACACACACACACACACACTGAAATCAGCAACAAAACCCTTCAAAGAACCATGCAACTAGCACCACACACACAAAGGTGTTTTGAATTTTTGCATCCTGAACAGCAGTCCTATATACTCCATGGCAAACTATGGTTGAATTTCATAGTAGCTCACTATTCATAGAAAAAAGAAATGCACTGGGGCGCATGAAAGCCTTGCCAAATGAAATTCTTTGACTCTTGGCCTATTGATTTTAATGATGCTGGATTACAACCTAAGATCACAATCCAGAAAAACGACTAGGTATGCCCAAAGACTTCTGTACACCCAAAGGAACTTTTATGCACCACCCCCACAACAGATTGTCCATGTGATATTGTAAACTTCTTCTGTTACACAGCCCAGGGGGCTGCTGTTCAAGTAATACAGGTCTTAAGCCCTGCTGGGCAAACAGAAGGAATCACTCAGTTCTCAAGACTGTGGCCTGCATTTTGTAGCTAAGAGATCAGTGGTTACAGAAACTGCAGAAATAGAGAGTTGAAACAGTCAAAACTAGGAAAACCTAAAGGCAGGATCTGACACATTATGCCAAAAGAACCTAACCTTTTACAATGTATTGTACATGCACAGCATGTTTAATCTGAACCATGGCTTTTATCGGACTTAGGCTAAAATCCTTTACCCACTTACAAGAGTGTGAACCCCACTGAACTCAATGGGTCTTATTTCAATACGTATAGGATTGTGCTGTAACAGCCTGATCCTGTGCAGATTTACTCAAGACATCCAGTGAGTTCAACGAGACCTATTCCCAAATAAGCATGCACATGATAGCAAATGAAGCACAGCAGCAATTTGCCATAATTGACAATGACTACAGCTGACTTCCTATATTGGATCAAATAAACTTACGCCAGCAGATCAGCTATAAGGGAAGATACATTGTACCTTGCAGGGGGAATTGATTCGATCATGTAGAAAAGTCTGTTTCCAACCAGACTTTTTGCACTGATAATGCTTCCAACCCAAGCTACTGAATAGAAAGACTTGCACTGATTTTGACAGACACTACGTGGAAAAATGTCCATACCTATGCACAATCTGCAAAACAACATAAAGACTTCTCACTTAATCCTTTAAGGTGTGTCCTTGCATACTTTCTAGCAAAGGGTTGTGGTGGCTGCATACTACAGCCTGGTAGACCCAATTGGACGCTCTGGCGATTCTGACAGCATGGGCCTATCTGGACTAGAGACCACTGTAGGTAAAAGCTGAACTCAATTCTTCTATATGGCCATATCTGTGGCTAGCAAATGCATAAGTTTCATCAACAATGAATCAGGAGATGCTTCTAGTTTTCCCTTGCAGGGAGATTTATTAGAAAGAGTTTAGGTCAACAGCCTTCAAGCTAAGTGAATTCTGCATTTCACCACAAAGGTCAGCCAAGAAGGGTTGAAGAAATACTTTGCTGGGGATTTTAATATCAGTGTTTAGAAGCTGGAAGTGCTTTAAAAACACAGGAAAATGCTGATCAGATCCTTTATCCAGCAACAACCCCCCATAATGAACTCCAGGCACTGTTAACATTTTACAAGCGGCACAGACACAAGAGCAAACTATGGAAGGCCAGGAATGTTCCACTTCCAGGCCTTGAGAAATTCTTCATTTTACTACTGCTAGTACAATTCACCACCGCTTTTGCCACAGGTTCAACGTCTTGCTTGCATTCGTACATGCAACCCCTTGCACTCTGCCCACAGTCAATCTCACTGTAAATCCCAAGACATAAGGCAACCACCATGAAAATAAGAAAATAAAGCTGATGGGAGATGGCGTTAGAAAACAGGCAAGCGTGCCCTAGGAGTGAAGACAGCACTAGAAACAGACTATAAGGAGCCAGAGGCTGGGTCTAATTGCCTTATTTTTGTTAGCTGCAAGTAACACAATTTGCATCTAGTTTATTTTAATATAGCGGATGCTAAGCTGGGAGACATGGAGCACACTTATTCTACCATATTTTCTTCCTGCCACTATTAACCCTATTTGTGAAGACACTGCTTAAGACTGGATCATAAGACTGTTGTAAAACAGGTTCATTTTACCCTAAAATGCATGAAATCCACTGTATTAAAATAATCAGAGAGACCTGAAAGCACAAAATGAATCTGAATGGCTTACTTGGCATCTGTTTTGACTGTTCTGGCATACCTTGCCATTTTCAACCTTATCTTAACCCAAGAGGCCAAGAAACTAGTTTTTCTTCAAACTAAAATCTGGGATGCTCAGGATTCTAGCCTGATCCTGGCCATCACAAAAATTACTATGGAGAAGTTGGTTGCTCACCATTCTTTGGAAACCTTAGAAAAGTTTATCAAAGAAAGACTTTCTCCCAATCTTTTTCATGTAGACTTGTTTGTGAAAGAGTTCTCAGCATATCACCTGTAAACTATCCACATGCCACATAAAATTGTATTTTTCTCCATCATTTATTCCCCCTCTCCTGCAATAAGCTAAACAGATCAGAAATACTCTTCAGACCAAGCAGATAACAGTTACAAGAAAAAAAACAATCCTATTGTTTTTCACTCAGAACTTACCTGTTGCACTTTTCAATGCCCCCTCCCAATTTGTAATATTTCACATGTAAATCAACAATTTCAGTAATTAGTGGGGTTCACACAAAGAAGTCAAGGGGAGTTAGTGTTCTAGTTATGTTCTGGTTCTCCTGGTGGCTGTTTTTAATAACCAATGAAAATCAAAAGGGCTAGCAGCATGACTTAGGTAGACACTGGAAGAAGTCTATATCCTATTTAAGCTGATATGACAACTGCATGGATTTTAATGGCTCCAGATGAACCCACCCACTACCTTCGCCCATGGAACGCTGACATTTTTCTTAGCACCTTAAAAAAATCAAGCTCTCATTTTCCATCCTAGCAATAAAGTTTTATTAAAATTGTTCATTAATGCTTCATATGTAGCAAGAATGCATAGATCCCAAAATATACATATGTATTTTTTTCCTTATAGAAATAGATCATTCTTTATAATAAAAAAACCTGTAGGAACATCTTTAACAGATTACTCAATCCATGACTGACAGTTACACGAGGTTGCATCATGTAGCCAGCTTTCCCAGCCATGTTTTAAAGATTGCATCACTCTGGCCTCTTTCTCTCCCTTTCGCTCTACTTTATGTTATTATCGCTTTCTTTGTTTTTTTGTTTTTACTTAAATAACACTAGCATTCAACCAAAAAAAGGGGGGGGGAAGGTAGGGGAAACCCTGCAAAAACATTCAGATCAGAGATTAAGTGGTTTATGTTGGATTTGGTGTCCCATTTTTTTTCTTAGAAAAAAATATATTATAAAGTTGAAAAATAACGATTCCTCCATGAGGTTGCAGAGGTAAATGGAAACCGCCAGGAGCCTCCCCCCGCCAGCCGAAGGAGTTGTAAAGCACGGAGCTCCTGACGGAAGGCTTCTCCCATTATCAGAGTGCGAATTAAAGGCCAAAAATATAATATATATATATGTGTGTGTGTGTGTGTGTGTGTGTGTAAACCCTCTGGGCTCTTTACCTATTTTCTCCCTCCCACTCCCCTAATCCGTTCCCGTCTTGAAAGGGGGGGGGGGGAGACGCATCCACCAGATTCCACACACCCGTAAACCTCAATCGTCCCCCCCAAACCCCGGTCCTTTCCCAACCCAGACCGTCGCGTTGCTCCAGCGGCGTCCAGCTATGCGGGCAAAAAGGGGGCGGGGTGGGGAAAGGGGGCTAGCAGTGTCCCGAGGTGGCCAAGAGCGGCTCGGGCAGCTGTTTGAATAAGTTCCGGAGGGTGCTAAGCTCCCGGGTGAGCTGCTCCACTTTCTTTTGGAGCCTCTCGTTCTCGACTGTCAGTTCCATGACTTTGTGCTGAGTCTCGAGGTTGCGCAGTTTGGCTTTGTCGCGGCTCTTGCGCACGGCGATGTTGTTCCGCTCGCGGCGGATCTTGTACTCCGCGCTGTGCTTGTCCACGCACTTCTTGGACTTGTGCTTGCCGCCGCCGCCGCCGGGGCCTGCCGGGTAAACGCCGCCGCCGCCGCCGCCACTTCCTCCTCCGGCTGAAGCTGACTTCGAGGAATCGGACGGGTTCGGGGTGCCCGGGGGGCTGGACGAAGACGACGTGGAGAGGTTGCCGCTGCTGCCGCTCGGCACCGATTGGTAGCCTAGGTAGGAGCGCACCGTGCTGCCGTAAGGCGAGGACATTCCCGCCAGGCCGGGCCCTGCGCCGCCGCCTTCCTCCTTGCGGGGCCCTTTGCAAGAGTCCAAGTGCTCGAAGACCGGCTCCACTTTGGTCTCCACCATCTGCGGCGGGAAGCAGCCCAGCAGCGGCCCGCCGGCCTTGTGGCTCTGCCCGACGCCCGGGTGGTGGTGGTGGTGGCCGTGCCTGGCCAGGCTGATGTACGTGTAATCGGGGTGCTGCTGCTGCTGCTTCTTGCCGCCGCCTTTATAGTCCTGCTCCGAGAAGAGATCGGAGAGAAAATCTTGGCCGCTGTTCCCGCCGCCGCTGCTGCTGTTGCTGCAAACCGACTCAAAGTTGCCCCCTGCTGCCGTGGAAGGAGGCTGCTGCTGCTGCTGCTGCTGCTGCTGCGATGCTAAGGGGTCCAGGTAAGGGCTGAAGTCGATGGCTCTCTCGTGATCCCCCACGCTGAGCTCGGTCATGGAGCGGGCCCCTGCCGCCCGCGGGTGCAGCTTGCTCAGAGCAGCCAGACAGTCCGCCTCGTAATAGAAATTAGCCACTTCCATGGATTTAAAGGCCGGCGGCTGGATGGGAAGGCATGCCTGTTCCCAGGCCACCAGGCGTTGCATGAAAGCAAAAGGAGGGGACCCGGGGAAAGGGGGGGAAAGGGGAATCTCGGCGCCGGGCTCCCCCAAAAGCCTCTGGATCGCGAGAGGGGCGGGTGGGACCGTTGCAATCGCCAGCGGCGATGGGGTCAGCAGCTCTTCTCGGACTGGCCCCCGCTTCAGTGTCCCTTAACGGCTTTCCAAAGCGGGGCTGTCCCCCCGCAAGCGCCCGCCTTGACAGATCCCGACGCGCCTAGCTGGCCCCTGACGCCGAGTGCTGCCGACCGTCGGGCGCTCTTGCTCCGGGTGACTCCTCTGGACCATCTGGCGCGGAGTGCGGTGAGCGACTGGGTTCCTGCCGCGTCCTCTCCGAAAGCCTCTGTCTTGACTTGGGAAAAAGTTCCTCTGCGCTCCCTTATTTATAGGGGCGGCCCGTCCCTTGGCAACAGGCGCGTCACGGCTGGCCGACTGCCACACGCTGCGCACTGGAGCGCACGGGCGAGCGGGCGGCAGGAGCCTCGCAGGAGCGCGTCCCGAGAGCTTGTGCGTGTGTGCGCCTCCCTGGGCCTTGGCCATTCATAACAAAAACAAGGCGCGATTCGCGGAGGGGAGAAAGAGAGAGAGAGGACAGAGCGCGCGCGCGGGGGTGGTGGTGGATGGCTGAGTGAGTTTGGCTCGGGCTCACCACGAGGGGAGGGACTTCATTTCCGGCCGGAGCAAAGTTTTGTTGTGCGCGTGATCATCTCTTTTTATCTCTCTCTGTATTCCAGCCGCCCCCAATCTGGCGCCCTTCCAGAGGGGTCGATGCTGGATGGGGACGATGGAGGTTGTAGTCTGACCCCTCTGGAGGGCCCCAGGTTGGGGAAGGCTGTAATACGTGGATCTTCTCCCACACACACACACACACACACACACACCACGACCACCCCAAGCAAAGTTAGTAGGGACAGAATACCATTACGTAGAATGCTCTTATGCACCCTGGTATTACTGGGAGATACATTAAAAAAAAAGAAAAGAAAAAGAGGAACTGTTTGTTCAGCCTTGTTCATGTCAAGGATGCATGCTCAAGATTGCTTCATTTTGCTTAGTTGCCGGTCAAACTCAGCGGGTTGGGGGGGGGGGACTTACTTCAGAGGATGGACGAGCTGCAATCCTCAACACAGACTGGAGTAAGTCCCGTTGAACAGTGTGGGACATCTGAGGAAACATGCTTCGGATCGGATGGCAAAGGCGGGTCCCCCTTCCCTTTCACTGGTTGCTTCTGGCTAAAGTGGGTTTTTGGACCCATTTCGGGCTGCAGTACTAAACCTTGCTTACTTGTGGCATTCCCCAACCTGGCGCCTTCCAGGTGTGTTGGATTACAACTCCCATCATTCCCACCCAGTATGCCTATGGCTGATGGGAGCAGTAGTCCAGCACATCTGGAGGCCGCCAGGTTGGAGAAGGGAAGACCTATGATTGAATCCAGTTGAATTCACTTTGGAATAAACAGGCGTGGGAGTGTGCTGGATATGTTTGCAAATGCAGCCATGGGGCCTATACAAATTGTGTGTCGAAAAGTGGTAGCAAACGGGAAAGGGATATTGTATTTTATTCTGTTGTACATCGCCCTGGGTGGCCGGCCAGATGGGCAATTTAAAAATATAATAAATAAATATCACCATCATTCCACAAATGTAAAACGGGTCAAAAGAGGCAAAGTGATAAGCAAACTTGCTCAGGTATGGGGTTGGCTGGGGGAGAACTGTCTGCATTTTCCAGTTCAGAACCCTGAAACTCACCACCCCATATGCTAAGAGATGCCTACGACTATGGAAAAGGAGGAGGAATTGGGTCAAGGAACCCCACCATGGACTGATCTCAAGACAGAATACAGTGAGAATTTGGATGAGCCTTGGAGGAGTGACTAGAATTGGTCACTGATTACTTTTTAAAATGGGGCTGGGGCATGTCTAGACATCCCACCTCCAGCTGGGAAGACCTTCTCCTTAATCCCAGATCTGGGGGTGAGATAATGGGGAGATGGGAAAGCATCCTGTGAGCATTCAAAGGAATGCTCTTCTTTTGCAATTGCTCCACATATTTCTGCTCTGTGCCTTGGCATTGAAAACAACTTCTGGTGCTACTGGAAAGTATCAGGTTACCCCCACCAGACCTCCAAGTTTCTCTTGCCTGGGCCGTTTTTGTTTGGCCTCTCCTTCCTGGACAGGCTCTGGGCTAAATTGTCATTGATTGGGTCTAGAAATGTCAGGCATGCATGCCCAGAGAGAAAGCTCTCCGCTTTCCAACAGAAGGCTTTTCATGTTGATTTCGCAGTTTGTTTATTTATTTAATTAATTTATTATATTTATATCTTGCCCTTTTTTCCTGCAAGGAACCCAAGGCAGCTTACATAATCCTCCTCCTCCTCCTCCTCTCCATTTTATCCTCACAACACCCCTGTGAGGTAGGTTAGGCTGAGAGTCAGTGACTGGCCCAAAGTCACCCAGTGAGTTTCATGGCCGAGCGGGGACTAGAACCCGGATCTCCTGAGTCCCAGTCGAACACTCTCACCACTATGCCACACTGGCTCTCTTTCAAATGGTGAGTTTCAAATGGTGTTTGAAATGGTGAGTTTCAAATGGTGTTCCTGGTAGGGCATTGACATTATATGGCAAAATACAGCCCTGATGGACTTCTGAAGTCTCTGCCATCGGGACTGGTGAAGTGCATGTGCACTGGGAAGGCCTCAGCAAGCTTGGAAGCAATGAACCCTGATGCCCTGTTTAATTAAAGACACCCACCTTTGGGGAGCCAAGCATATATTTTCCCCTCGTTGACTCCCACATTTACCTGTTTGCAAGGTGGTGAGTCACTCCCAGTTTAAAGGACACCAATTTGAAATGAAACATATAATTAAAGGAAGTACGAGTATCTTCTGCCTTCGCAAAGACGACCCAGCAACGGGGAGGACATGGCATTGCATCTCAGAATAATGTGAAGCAATCCTGCGGTGTAAGAAACACTGTAACGTTAAGCCAGAGGAACAGGTATTGCATTATGCGATTCAAACAGTCAACTGTTCATGAAGGCTCAAACCTCAGAGCTTTAAAAAGAGGAAGAATTCAAAAATCGGGCAGTGCAGTCCTATGTTTATTCTCTTCTCAAATTGATTTGCCTGATTAGAAGTATGATAATGACTGAACACCTAGAAATCTGCATAGCTGTTCTCATATTATATGCACAACCTTTGGCTTTGCAGCCTGGATTCTTAGCTGGGTTTTGAAAGAAAGAAAGAAAGAAAGAAAGAAAAATCTTAAAAAGAGGGTTCTGGTCCTCATGCTAATAGACCAAAAAAAGAAGGGGGGGAAAGCTTGTAAGCATTGCATGTTGTATTTGTAAACAGCTGAGAAACCTAAGAGGGAACAGGTGGAGCTCATAGCAACTGAGATCCAAATCTGCCATATGTATTTCAAATCTGCCATATGTATTTCAAATCTGCCATATGTATTTCATATGCATTTGGTGAAATTGACAAGACTTTCCTCCAACCGTGTCAGTTTCAAAGGAGTCCAGTGATTTGAGAGTGAAGGAGATCTCTTATTATAAAATTGGCAGGGCTTTCCTTCAGCCTCCCCAGTTTCACCAGAGATGGGGAATGATGAGAAAATGGCTATGAGGCAGTTGCTTACTGCTATGGAAAAGGAGAAATTGGGTAAAGAAGCTGCACCGTGCCTCTTAATAGTGATCAAAGTGGGGAAAAGAAATTAAAAGTGTGTGTGGTGTCGGGGGGAACTATTCTCCAATACGCACAATTCTATAGGGAGAAAAGCTGGTGGATGGATGACCATGAATGCACTTTTGGACAGAATGCATCTGTTCACAAATGGCATTAAAATGCAGGGAAGTTGAAATGTAATTGAAAATTTATGTTCCCTTTCTTTCTTTCTTTCTTTCTTTCACACATATACACAGGACTGCACGAGAGGGGCTCAAAGGTGCTTTTAGTGACACATCCGAAATTGGTGTAAGGAACAGGATGTCATCATTGTTGTCATGAGGTCCCATGGCAGGGAAACATTGAAACCCCCCCTCCTCCATCATTAAAACCAAAGAGGAATTTCAAGCAGGTAGGTTGGCAATACAGGTTTTTATTCATTCTCCAGTTACTTCACTGGGTAGTGTAGATCCCCCCCCCCCGCTTCAGTCCTTCCTTAAGTTCATGACTGAAAGTCTCTGGCTCCCAGCCACATCATCAGGGCTGGTAGCCCCCCATACCCAACCCCCCCAACCCTGGGCAATTCCTTGGGAAGTCCAGCAACACTCTTTTTCTGTGGATTCTTGCTCATGTTTTTCTGGATAAATGAATAGAGACTTCACAGCCAGAGGGCCACCTTTGCTAAGGAGCAGAGGCAAGTGGGACCACAGGAGCTGGAGCTCCTAATGGGGCCAATAATAAAGTTAGTCCTTTAGGAAAAGGGGTTTGGAGCAGGGATGAGTCTACATCTCCCCGGGAAACCTGCCCTTGTTTTCAGGTTACTTCCCCTACGTTGGGATGACTTGGGGCACCCTGAGACAAAGAGCACTCCCTTCTGTCATCTGAGGCAAGAATCTGGCCTTCCAAAACCTTCAGCTGGGGTAGGGAATGGGTCCCTTTGCTACCTGCCCAGGACAGCCAACCAGCTTGCCCTCTGTGAGCAGTTGTCTTTCACCTTCCTCTCCTTTCCTACAGCCTTCACTCACTTTTGCCTTCTCAGGCCCCTTCTCCTTCCATTCTTTCCCCTCCTGCTTTCCTCCAGGCTATTTGAATGACCCTAGATTAGTGGGCTGCCCTGCCTCCTCCTCCAGGGCCCAGCTGATCCCCCACCACAAGTGAGCAGCTGACCAGCTGGCAAACACCTGATGCCTGCAGCTGATGTCAGCATCTCATACCCGGGCAGCTCTCTATAGTCCTACATGAATGCACTAGGGTTCCTCAAGTTCTGTCTTTTTCAATTCCTGCCTCCAATAATCCATGAAGCCCCTTCCCTTCTTCCTTGTATGCCATTCCAAGTCGCTACCAATCATTAATCTAAATTCTCAAAACTTATTTTTTTATTATTATTATTTTTTAAAATTATATTTATACCCTGCCTTTTTTTCCTGAGAAGAAACCCAAGGCGGCTTACATAGTCCTCCTCCTCTTCTCCGTTTTATCCTCACAACAGCCCTGTGAGGTAGGTTAGGCTGAGAGTCAGTGACTGGCCCAAAGTCACCCAATGAGTTTCATGGCCGAGCAGGGACTAGAACCCGGATCTCCCGAGTCCCAGTCCAACACTCTCACCACTACGCCACACTGACAAAACTTGCTGATTTTGTCATCCAAATAAATTGTGCAGATTAAATAAGGGTGCAATCCTATGCATGTTTAGATAGAAAAAATGCTGGGAGTTGTAGGACTTTCCCCCCCTGTTTTAACATGCATAGGATTGCACCCTAAATGTCTCGTATTCTAGTCATGGATGTTGTGCATTCTTATAGAAGAATGTGCAAAGTGGGGCTAAGAACATGAGGACGTAAGACAAGCCGTGCTGGATCAGACCACGGATCCACCTAGTCCAGCATTCTGTTCACACGGTGGCCAAACAGCTGCGTAAAAGAAACCCACAAGCAGGACATGAGTGCCACAGCACTCTTCTGCCCATGTTCCCCAGCAACTGGTGTACATAGGTGTACTGCTTCTGATACTGGAGGTAGCATAGAGCCATCAGGACTAGTAGCCACTGATAGCTTTATCCTCCATGAATTTGTCCAATCCCCTTTTAAAGCCATCCAAATTGGTGCCCAGCACTACATCTTGTGGAAGGGAATTCCATAGTTTAACTATGTGCTCTGTGAAGAAGTACTTTCTTTTTGAAATTCACTTGTAAACACAGCAGTACAAGAAGTTTCAAAGCTTATATTTATTTATTTATTAATTATACAATTTATAAACTACTCTACATCCAAATATATTGGAGTGGTGAACAACAAATTAAAATACAAAAAAAGTACAATAAAAATAGGAACACCAGTAAAACAGTAGCTGGAATTTAGTTATTAGTCAGGAAATGCTTGCCAGAAAAGAAACGTTTTTAGCCAGTGCTGAAAACAAAGTAACACAGACATGCCTGTTTCAGTTGGAAGAACATTCCATAGGGTGGGAGCCAACACACTAAAGGCCCTACCTATTCCTGCTGGCTTCCAAGTGGATCTCTGACCCATGCAGACCATCTTCCCTTTGCTAAGACTGACTGAATGAAGCAACTTTCGATGGACCCACCATAGTTTTCCACTGCAAACCATTCAAAAAGATCACAACAAACAGCAGCATGTTAAAGCTGGGATCTGAGCTTCGGGTGGTCACTTGACCACCTCAGCATTCAGTCTAGGTTGGCACAACAGAGTCCTCACAAATGGCAGCCACGCCCTAAAAGTGTTTGTGTGAGTTAGCATTGGTTTTTCAACAGAATATATTTCAAAGTCTAAATGAATATAGAATTGCAACTTAACAGCCCAGAATTGCACAGAAGCAAGTTCTGCTGAGCTTCTCCTGCTTAACATTGCAGCTGTACATAGCATCTGGAACCCTGTTAGCGGACCACAGTTTGTGCTGGTGTGGCTAAGTTTGGGCGTGGGAAATCCAGGTTCATTTGTGGGAAAGGTATAGTTCTGTGGAGCGGCAGCCAAATTCCCATTGGTGTCTATGGAGAAAAGGATTCACCTATGACTTCAGTCTAGTTTAGGATCTCCATTTCTCTGTGGGCAGCACTGTGCATCTTCTGCATTTTGTAGATGTCTGGGCAAGTTGTTCCGATTCAGGGTTATGGCTAGCTCTGTGTGCTGTTCCCTTTCCATTCTCTGCCATTATCCTCTTGAATAGTGTTTGCACCATGCAGCTCTTCGACCTGCGTTTCAAGACGTAGACACTCCTTTCATTGAAGGCTGAGACACCTTTTCCAAAGAGCTAAGAATAGCAGCATTTCTATTGCTTTTTTTTTTTTTTTAAGTTCTGAATACGTGTGAGGTTTGTTTTGGTTTTTTTGTGCTGGGTTTTTTTTTTGGGAAAGGAGAGGTACTGCCACTAAAAGAATGCAATGAGATTAATTTTTTTTAAGGCAAAAACAGCAGAAGCTGGTTTTAGATCCATTGCTTTCAGTGGAACTTCTTATCCCTCTATCAGACAATGCAGCCTTCCCCAACCTGGTGCCCCAGAAATTTTGAACTCCAACTCCCATCAGCCTCAGCCAGCATGGCCTATGGTCAGGAATGTTGAGAGTTATAGTCCAAAACATTTGGGGGGCACCAGGTTGGGGAAGGCTGAGAAAATAGGACCCAGTTCTATTTACATGTAAAGTCCTGTTTACATGTAGTTATTTCAGTTTAAGAGTTCAATCCTGTAAGTGTATGTTTACAGAAGTAAACCTGATTGAGATCAATGGAATATACTCTCAAATATGTATGTATAAGACTGCAGCCTTAAAGAGTTAAGGCTGCAATCTTATACCCACTTACCTTGGACTAAACCTATCGAACTCAATGGGACTTAATTCAGAGTAAACAAGTAAAGGATTGTGCTGTTTGGCTGCAATTTTATACTTCAGGCGTGGGCAACTTGTGGCCCTGCAAATGTTTTGGCCTACAACTCCCATCATCCCTCACCATTGGCTATGCTGATGGGAGTTGTAGGCCAAAACATCTGGTGAGCCGCAAGTTGCTCATCCCTACACACTTATGTCCCATTGAACTGAGTCAGGTTTACTTCTGAGCAGACATACTGGTAAATAGGATTCCACTGTTATACCTTTTTCTGTTGAAATATAAAAGATTACAATTTCCGCACAGAAAAAAACCCCTTGCTGTATACATAATATTGATCTATGGTACTTGTAGTCTAATATTTTCCTCTGGTTTACTGCAGTTCCAAAATAAATTAAAAATGCTACCATTTTTCCAACAATGATAGTCCATCCCTCAGATGTCTGGAATTAATATGTTTATTCATAGGCTTACTATGGTTTTCTTGTCCATTCCTGCTATAGGTATCAATTTTGTTTCCCAGTATTTTGCCAATAATATTTTGGCAACAAAAAAAAAGAAGAAGAAAGAAAAGAGGGAAAGCCTCAAAACAATAGTGGGGAAAAATACAGTAATACCTTGGATTGCAAGTAACTTGGTTTGAGAGCGTTTTGCAAGACAAGCAAATTTTTAAATATTTATTTTTTAAAAATTGACTTGGTATACAAGCGACGTCTTGCAATACAAGTACTGTAGTACGGCTTAAATTTAAAATCTCTGTACAAATTTTTTTGGGGGGATTTCGTTTTGATATAAGAGTGTTTTGGATTACAAGCACGTTTCCGGAACGAATTATGCTCTCAATCCAAGGCATGACTGTAGTGAAATGCCCAGCTTAGGAACATAGGAAGCTGCCTTATGCTGAGTCAGACCCTTGGTCCATCAAGCCCAGTATTGTCAACACTGACTGGCAGCAGCTCTCCAGGGTTTCAGGCAGGAGTTTTTCCAGCCTTACCTGGAAATGTCAGGGATCAAACCTGGGACCTTCTGCATGCAAAGCATATGTTCTGTTGCATGGAGCTATGGTCCCTCACTTGTTCAAAGTGCCCCAGTGACACCTTGCAGGGGCTGCCCGTGGTTGTCCAGCCTTTAAAAAAAAAAAAAAAAAGTTCGCAAACAAAACATATATTTTTAAATTTTACTAGCTGCAGTTGCGCAACTGCAAACGATCACAGTTGCATGACTGCGGGGGTTTGAAGCCTCAGCTGGGGCAATGTCAAGGGGAGTGCCTCCTGCCAAGGGGTAGCAGGTACCAACCCTGGACATTGCCTAGAAGAGGCTCCAAATACATACCCCCCTTTGGTTTTTCATGACAGCTGTCAGAAGGTGAGCTGTCAAGAAAAACCAAACCCACAAGTGATCTTTAGCCGCGAAAAGGGTTTGGGGGGGGGATTTAAATCTCCTTCGCAGCAAGATCCTCAAAATCCCCCCCCCCCCGCTTTAGTTCCCACCAAGGTGCACTTTTTGCACTTTGTCCCAAGCCTCTAGGGCAGTGTTCTCCAACCTTGGGTCCCCAGATGTTTTTGGCCTACAACTCCCAGTATGCCCCAGCCAGCTACACTGGCTGGGGCATGCTGGGAGTTGTAGGCCAAAAACATCTGGGGACCCAAGGTTGGAGAACACTGCTCTAGGTGCTCAGGAAAGTGCAAATGTGCACTCTCCCACTTTTTTCAAGGGAAAGGGGAGTTTTGACAGCTAGCTGTCAAAACTCTGGGTCCCTTTAAAAAGGAGTTTTTGAGCAAGTACTGGGGTAGTGCTGAACAGTATGATTTCACTAGCCAGGTGCTGAACTCCTCTGACAACACCATTTTATTCATAAAGTACAACTCATTCCAAATTAGCTTTGAATATTGCTTTTCCTCTTATGTTACACAACATCCAATGGCTTGAGGGGTTTTGTGTGTGTGTGTGTGTGTGTGTGTGTGTGTGTTTTAAAAAAATCAAGATTGGGGACCCATGAGTCACTGTCTCTAAAATCTCACTTGCAAAGGACCATGCTTTTGTAAAATGCAAATATTTTCAGTGGCTCATAACCTAGCCTATCAAAAAGCCCTTTGTCAGCGAATGTTTTCAAACACTTGGAATGCTGATTCTGGGGGAGTTATCTGTGTTGAATCTGTTACAGAAAGAACAAAAGAAAGGAATTGAGTAGCACCTTAAGAACCAACTTATCCACCAGGTGGTTTAAAAAGATTCAAGGTTCAGGCCCATAGGACAAAAATATGCATGCACATTTAGAACTAATTACTGGGATTTATTTAAATTTCACAGAAGGCAAACCCAGCCAATTAATTTCTCATCCAAATCTCCTAAAATAAAATAAATTCTTCAATAAATTCACACCTGTCCCAGATTGACCCAAATCAGTAGTTCTTCCATTTCAAGGAATCTTCTGCAATCTCTTGCTGTCCCTTCCCGCACTTCAACACCCACCCCCCCCACCCCAATAACCCTCCCAAGCCTCTTGTCTTTCCTTCCTGGAGGAAAATTACTCCCACCCTATGCACTTAAGCTTAGAAGGAAAACTTCCATTAGCACCAATTAATTTCCATTAGCACCCCCCCCAAGCTTAATTGCCATGCGGGGGGGGGGGGTAGCCCTTTCCAACTGGGATCCCATTGGAAATCCCTCTATGCATGCCAGTTAAGCTCAGAAAAAGCTCCCGTTTGGCACCAATGGAAGACTTTTAATACGCTTAATTGCCATGCAGGTGGGGGATTTGGGTGGTGAGATGTTCCAGTATGTGGGAAGGGTTAACTGTCCCTCTCCAGCTGCAGTCCCCCTTGAAAATCACTCCCTGCGTGGCAATTAAGGGCATAATCTTATGTATGCTTAGACAGAAAAAAAAGTCCTACAACTCCCAGGATGCTCCAGCCAGCCATGCTGGCTGGGGCATGCTGCTGTAGGATTTTTTTTCTTGTCTAAGCATGCACAGTATTGTGTCCTGAGCTAAGAAAGAAAGCTTCCATTGGCATCAGTGGACACTCAGGACTCTGGGAAGTAGATTTGTCGCCCTGGGAAATAGATTTGGGGCCAGGGCTGCCTGGACCTAGGCCTAGCAGTGTCCCTGCACTTATTGTGGCACATGCTTTTATTGACAAGAGCAGGGGTGTTAAATCTCTTCCAGCCCGAGGACCCAATTCAGTTTCGGAGAAGCTCTTGCAGGCCTCATTCCAGGGTTGGACAGGGACAAAGGCAAGAGCGGTGGGCCAAAAAGCTCTTACTTACTGCCACTGATTAAGCCTCTGGAGAGATATTTCAACCTTTTAGAATGGAGGTGGGGGGAAGTGCAAAAGCTGGGAAAGTACCAAAAACAATGGGGGGGAGGGAAGGGGGTGTGGCCACCTGGGGAGCCCTATAAGGCTGCATTGGAACCCCAGGTAGGCCGGATTTGGTCCCTGGACCTGAGGTTGAACACCCCTGGACTAGAGCCGACGTCCATCAGAGGTGTCTGATGAAGTGAGCTCCACATCCACGGAAGCTTAGGCCACAGTCCACCACTTTGTCTTTTAAGGTGCTCAATCCCTCCCGAAAAAGAGCGTCTTGAAGTCTAAACATGGGTGCACCCGTACACCAATCTGAGTTGGTCCATTTAGAACAGCCTTCCCCAACCTGGCTGTGGCCCTCCAGATGGGTTGGACTGCAATTCCCATCATGCCCGCCCAGCCTGGGCATGCTGGCTGGGGAGGGTGAGAGTTCTAGCCCAACCCATCTGGAGGGCGCCAAGTTGGGGAAGTCTGGTCTAAAAGTATCATTTTGCCCACTTCATATTTCCTAACCTTACTGCTCTTTTACTTCCGGGTTAGGCAGCAGTCCTCAAACCACGTGCTGGCTGTTTAGCTTACATGGGGTTACTGTGAAGCCCGTGGCTTGAGGACAAGTTGGGGGAAAGTGATCTCCTGCAGCAGTGAGTTCCATAGGCACCCACTCAAAAGAATCGCTCCCTTGGTACTAATATTCAAAGCATGGCTTCAAAGAAAAAACCACACCAACGAACAGGAGTCCTTTGAAGAGACAAGCCTGTACTCCTATCCCCTCCCTTCTACCGGCCTGGGCGATGCTCTGCTGTCCTATAACCTCATCCTGATGCATGTTCACCTCTGACCCGGTGCTCCCAACTTTTGCAACGCATGAGGTTGCACAATCTCAGCGTTATCTGGCCAAACGATGCTCTTTGCCCTACAGAGCGCACAGAGAGAGACGTCACCCAGCCATAGGCAGTTCTGGTCTCTTGCCTGTGGGACAACATGACCAAAATGCCTTCCTCTGCTCTTAAAATTTTTCCAGTGCAGCAGAAAGGTCAAAGGAGCAGCTGCATTTCAGTTTCTGTGGAGGGAGCCGCTAGAAGGGCTAGCCGGCATGACAGCTGACCAGCCGTTTTTGGTGCAGGCCAAATGGGGTTTTCAGGCAGTCCAGTGGCACTTTGCTTTACTCCAGGTTGGACTGTTGGCCTTCCATGAGGACATAAATGTAAATTCATGCTGCACATACCTGTGAAGTCCACCACATGCAAAATCTGTTGTGTACCCATGTCTCTGGGCATTTCTGTAGCCCAGTCCCAGGTATGCCCCATGAGTTCAGTGGGGCTTACTCCCAGGTAAGTATGCATGGTACTACTGCCTTACATGCTATCTACTAATATTTAGATCAGCTTTTCCCAACCTGGTGCCATCCTGGTGTTTTGGTCTTCAACTCCCATCAGCCCCAGCCAGCATGGCTAATGGTCAGGAATGCCTGGAGTTGTGGTCCAAAACATCTGGAGGGCACCAGGTCAGGGGAGGATGCTGTAGATTATTGGTTGGATCCAGACTTAGTCGTACTTTAGAGTAGACCCATTGGAATCATTGGACTTGACTAACTTAAGTCCCACTGATTTCAGGGGATCTACTCTAAGTATGAGTAAGTCTGGATCCAGACAATTGTCTATTGTTATTATTGCCTCTCAGTGTTGAACAGATTCCATTAATTCATTGGCCAAATGATTGGCTGAAAGAACATTGGTCTATTTATTGATTCATAGCTGTAATCCACAGGAGATAGCAGCTAATTAGAAGGTGTTCCACCCAAAAAAGAATCCACTGCCTGTAAAAGCGATACGAAGTACTATCTATCAGTGCAATGCTATAGACGTCTACTCAGAAGTAAGCCCCTCTGAGTTCCATGGGACTTACTCCCAGGTACATGCGTATAGAATTGCAGCATGCGTCTCTTTTTTCAGGGCATGCTTATAAGATGACTTACTTATCCTATGTAGTTCAGGAGTAAACAACCCTTGGCCCGTGGACTGCATGTGGCCCTCTGCTACTTCCTATGTGGCCTGCCAGCTTGCAGGTGTCCCACCCACTTTTCCCTGCAGCCCAACTGTGTGTGCATGTGCAGCCTCCAGCCATCACCAGATATGGCCCTTAGGGCCGAGAAGGTTGTGCACGGTGCACCCCTGATGTAGCCTCGAGAAATTGATCTTCTGAAAGAACCCCCCAAAGTACACATATATTTGTCCATTGTATATACTCCAAATACCATTTATATTGAGAGACGCTTATATTTAATTATTAACAGTACTTGGCAACTATATAGTATACAGGCAGTCCCCGGGTTACAAACAAGATCCGTTCTTAAGTCTGTCTTTAAGTCGAATTTGTATGTAAGTCAGAACAGAAGCCATGCAATGTTTTCAAAGTGTTGCAAAGTATAGTGCGTTCGTTCGTAAGTACAAACCATTGTATTTAACTCAGATTTTTACATATATGGCGGTCCGTTCTTAAGTATGAGTTGTCAGTAAGTTGGGACGTTCTTAACCCGGGGACTGCCTGTATTTCAAATGCAGTAATCCTTAGAACAGCTTTGTATGCTAGGCCAGTATCATCACCTTCATATTATAGACTAGGGGTTAGAAACTTGCTTTTGTCTATAAGGCAACCCAACAAGTTCATGGTGGGGTTTGAACCAGAGATTTCTCAGCTTACACTCTTTGGTACTATACGATGCCATACCACATCTCTGTAATCAATACATGCTCAAGCTCACCATTCTACACACAGAGCTCAACTACGGTGGTGGTACTATGTCCATTTCAGAGCACGAGCACGCCGGCGTTAATAGTTTGCAGATATTATTGCACCATCTATGTACATCTGTGTAGTATTATTAAAATAGCAGCACAGGCCTGCCTCAAGGGGCTTATAGTCTAGAAATGACACCAAGAAGACAGCAAAGGAAGGAGATGGAAATGGAATCAGGGGCGAACAGGAAGAATCATAGAATCATAGAAAAGTAGAGTTCGAAGGGATCTACAACAAGGCCATCGAGTCCAACCCCCTGCTCAATGCAGGAATCTAGGTCAAAGCATCCCTGACAGATGGCCATCCAGCTGCACTTTGAATGCCTCCAGATTGGGAGATCCCACCACCTTCCTAGGTAGTTGGTTCCATTGTCTTATTGCTCGGACAGTCAGGACATTTTTCCTGATGTTTAGGTGGAATCTGGGTTCCTGTAACTTGAGCCCATTATTCCGTGTCCTGCAAACTGGGATGATCGAGAAGAGATCCTGGCCCTCCTCTGTGTGACATCCCTTAAAGTGCTGGAAGAGTACGATCATATCTCCGCTCAGTCTCCTCTTCTGAAGGCTAAACATGCCCAGTTCTTGCAGTCTCTCCTCATAGGGCCTTGTTTCCAGTCCCTTTATCATCTTTGTTGCCCTCCTCTGAACCCTCTCCAGTTTGTCTACGTCCTTCTTAAAGTGTGGTGCCCGGAACTGGACGCAGTACTCAAGATGAGGCCTAACCAGTGCCGAGTAAAGGGGAATGATCACTTCCCGCGATTTGGAAGCTATACTTCTATGAATACAGCCCAAAATAGAATTTGCCTTCTTTGCAGCCACATCGCATTGCTGGCTCATATTCAGTTTGTGAGCTACCACAATTCCAGGATCCTTCTCACTTGTAGTATTGTTGAGCCAAGTGTCCAAGGGCTTGAAAACTTCAGTCTTACTTACTTACCTATGTACAGCGTCTAGACAGGCATAGGATTTCTTGGAGTCCCAGCTCCCACCTTGGAAATTCGCTCTGAGGTCGTAGCTGAGACTCCGAGCTCACAGTGCCTCTCCCCCCTCCCCCCCCCCGCAGTTGGTGGGGAAAGAACTGTGCCAGGCTGCCAGTTGCTTCTCTGAGGTCACAAACACGACCTCGGAGATGGGGTTTAGTGGGTGTTCCGGGGGGTGGGGAGACTAGTGACAGCAAGATACAAGGTATCCTGGTGACGTCTCAGCCTCCTTCCCTCCCCCTCCAAAGCACTGCACTTAGACGGCTGAAATTGGCCGTCTAAGTGCTTTGCAGGGCGGGAGGAGTGTGGAGGCGATCTCCTCCTCTGTGCTCCTTCCACCCTAGATAGGATGCCCGTAATCCTCCCGAGTTCAGAGGGCTACGGGCATCCGGATTGGATTGCGCGCCCTTCATTACTGACTGTACTTTTAAGCTGCCCAATAACCAAAGTCCTCTGGGCAGTGTACAATATATTAAGAACATAAAATGCAAACATTGAAACAAGGAATAAAACCAGCGCAGAATAAAGCCAAGTTAAAACCAGAAGCAAAGAATAAAGCCATCCCAGCACGTAAAACCAAATTAAAACCAGCAGCAGAATAAAGTACCAGAAACACTAAAAGTGGCTTTATCTTGAAAAGGAGATTTTGCCAGGTGAAGCAAGACTTTGGTCTCAACGGGAAACCACAGAGTTATATGAAAGTTGAAGTGATCAATGGAGTAGTAAAGCGATTTATCTGGGAAATTCCAAACGCAGTGACAACTCATAATGATTTTTACTTTTCTGCCTTTAGAGCTAACCCAGACATGGGCAGATCATGTTTTCCGAGCGAAAGGTTCTTTTTTCCCCAGGTGTGGATCTAAGCATGATGTTTCAGAAAAAATGAAATGCTGCTTATCGTATACTAATAGCGAAATTAGGTGTTGAGTTATGACAGGAATAGAGCCAAGCTAGGACTACTGAGATACAAGAGGGAGGCATCAGCAGGCCGGGGGAAATCCTAAGGTTATCAGAAGTAGAAAAAATCTTTAAGGGGGAAAAAAATCTAAGCCCCCTCCCCAACCGAACAGCCAGCCCAATGATAACAGCATACTCAGTGGCCAGAAATGCTGTTGTGGAAGGAAAAGCAGCAAACCAGGGGGTGAGGGAATGGAATGGAGTGTGCTGGAAGAGGGTGTGACAGGCTAGCTACAATCCTGAACAGGAGCACTCTATACTGCAACATTTTGTTGCAGGTCCCGCTTGTATTAAAGAATAGAAATATTACCGAATATTCCAGGCTTCGACCTGGAAAATACAGGTTGAAATCCCCGCTGCAACTCTGAACTCATTGAATGACCTTTTTCAGCCTCTGTTCCCATCTGTAAAAAGGGAATAGTAATAGCCTGCTTGCATAATTATGAAGCTGAATAAGGTAATGCACTTTGCACAGGAATGGAGCAAAGGCTAAGGGCCCCATAGAATGTAGATTCAAGCCTTTTTCTGATCTGCCCCCCAACATACCCATGGATCACTTCCTGTTTGCCTCTACCGATGTCAGTACTCCGATGTTTGGGAGGCAAAGGCCATGGAAGTTTCTATGGTGGCTGTGGAGGGGGTTGGGTTGCAAGGTCATTTCTCCCCCTCCAAGGCTGGTCTTTTCTTTCTGCCCTCGGAGGGGGAGATCTAAAATGTCCTATGGCCCCTAGACATAGGATTGCAGCCTAAAGGACTATAGAAACAAATGCTTTAGGACACGATCCTATGCATGCTTAGACCGAAAAATGTCCTACAACTCCCAGCATCCCCCAGCCAGCTATGCTTTATCTCTCTAAACATGCATAGGATTGTACCCTTAAATTTCTAGAGCAGGGCTGTCCAACCTTGGGTCCCCAGATGTTGCTGGACTACAGTTCCCAAAATCCCTTAACATTAGCCATGCTGGCTGGGTATGCTGGGAGTTGTAGGCCAGCAACATCTGGGGACCCAAAAAGAGTCCTGTTCTAGAGGACGGAGCCAATGTATTTATTCATCACAGAAATGACATAATGTGTTGTTTATTAATCGGTTATTTAATTTTACGCACCCATATCCAGCTACCCTCTGCTTTGATTTTGGATTTTCATTTATTCTTATTTAGAAATGTATATCCTGTTTTTCTTTAACAAAGTGTACACTGCAATGCCATGGATGTCTATAGAGATATATTTCCTATTGCGTTCAGTAAGATTTAAGTTCAATAGTTCAATACACAGGTAAGTGTGTATAGGATTGCAGCCTGAAAGTTTTTTGCAAAACTGCCCACTTGGCCTTAATTTGTTGCAGGTCTTCTATAGCCAATTATGCCCCCAAAAATGCCCTTTAAAGCTAAATAAGTCAAAACTTCATGATTCAAAACAAAGGAAGGGATTCACAATTTGCAGAAATGATCCAAGGCTATGCTGACCTTTCTGAAAACAAAACTGGGTTAATAATACTGTCACCGAAGGAAAGAGTCCAGTGGACAGAATTTTATATACTGCTTAGAGATATTTTTAAATAAGTTCAGCTGTATATAAATTTATTAAATAAATAAATCCTAGGCTGCAACTTGCACATCACAATAGAGACTTTAGAACTTCAGACTGCAGCTCTGCACATCATTATTAGGGACTGAGATGAATTTAACATTCAAAGTCTATCTGAAGAAAAAAATATACTCAGGATTTGAACAGCTGAAGTCCAGAAAGCAATATTTGACAGTCAAAATTTTTGCACATGGTTTGGCACTGACAACACAATTCTGCACATGTCCACTCAGAATGAAATAGTGAGTTCAGTGGGGCTTTCTTCCAGATAAGTGGGCATAGGATTGAAGTCTAAAGCTGGAGTGATGTGTGTGATATATGGAAAAATGGCCTATAACATCATTGGATTCTTTCAATTAGACTTTTAATCATGAGCTAATGGACAGACCTGTCATCTACAAGTGAGCTGCTTGGGGGATGCTAGCTGAAAGTGGGGTATAAATCTATTACTTTCATTGGCTCTGCTGAAAGACCAGCTCCAGTTGGTTGCTCTTCCTCTCTCTTCCTCAGACGTATGTTCCCACTATTTTTAACAGGACACTCCCAAGTTGAAGTCAATTACTGGGTTCAGACAACATGTCGTTGAGCCGTGGGTTGTTGAAATATGGGTTATTGTATTGTCTGAACCCAACTGAGATAACAAACCATGGTGAACAACCCACAGTTCACAACCCAACAACAAACCATGGGTTCTCTTCATGGGTTGTTCATGGTTAACAAGCCATGGCTTGTTAGCTCAGCTGGGCTCAGACAACATGATAAACCATGTTTCAACAACAACTCACGGTTCAATGACAACCTACACTCAACCCATACCCAATCCTTGCGTGTGGGTTTTCGTGTTGTCTGATTCCAGTCAATGAGTTTTAAGGCACCCGGCCAGGGGCTGGATTGCAGTTTGAATCACAACTGTCTTTTATTGGGTTGTGCCACACAGCGCAACAAAAGTTAGTTGTGACTAACAGTGCAATCAGGATTCCAGGAGAGAGAGGGAGAGAGGCAAGTGAAAAAGACCTCTGGGCCTGTTCCAGCTTGATTCCTCACCACCTCTACAGGGTCATCTACTACCATAAACAGCCCCCATGGGAAGGATTTCGGGAGAAAGGGAGGTAGATGAGAATGTCACCAGACACCTGCCCTTGTTCCAGCTAGATTCTCCCTACTCCAGGGCCACTTTCCACCTGTCCTGAAGGAAGGTTTTTTTTAAAAAAATTGTTAATATTTTTATTGTAATTTTATTGTTTTTATGTTACTTGCAGGCTGCCTTGGTAACAT
This sequence comes from Shinisaurus crocodilurus, assembly GCA_021292165.1. Lineage (NCBI taxonomy): Eukaryota > Metazoa > Chordata > Lepidosauria > Squamata > Shinisauridae > Shinisaurus > Shinisaurus crocodilurus. The sequence goes on from JAHFWL010000434.1 coordinate 138,256, forward strand.
TTGTATCCTGAAAGGTATCATAAAAATAACTGTAATCAATCGATCAATAAAACAGATGCATGTTGCTCAGAAGTTATCTACGTGGAGTTGGCTATCGTCGATGTAGGAGTGGTCATTCTCTCCTTGCCACCTTTGTATTGTGTGGTTGTGTTTTGGTATTTTATTATTTACCTTTCCGTTCGTGATTTGATGCTCTATCTGCTTTCATTTCTGTGAGTGGCTCTGGGTCCATGTTTGATAGGGAAAAGAGGGACACAAATGCTTAAACTAAGCATCCCACTTTATTCAGGGAGGCTTACTGCCAGGTGAGGGCACAACAGATTGCAGCCTTAATCCCACGGAATCCTACATGCGCAGAATTTGGTTTCATGGCTGCAGGCCTACCCACACCTGGGTCAGTAAAGGTGCAATCCTATGCATATTTAGACAGAAGAAAAAAGCCTACAACTCCCAGCATGCCCCAGCCAGCTTTGCTGGCTGGGGCATGCTGGGAGTTGTAGGCTTTTTTTTTGTCCAAGCATGCATAGGATTGGGCCCTAAATCCCATTGTACACAGTGGGACTTAAATTCCAAGTAAACATGCTTAGCAGGACCGGTGCAAGGCAATTTGGTGCCCTAGGCAAGATCAGATATTTAGCACCCCCCCTTCCCACTTGAGAGCGCTGTATTTTTTTTTTCAAGGCGTTTCTGGCGCTCCCTTTAGCCCCGCGCCCTAGGCAGCTGCCTAGTTGGCCTAATGGTAGCACCGGCCCTGATGCTTAGGAGTGTGCTGCATGTGTTGTTCCAATCCTTCTCAACAGGACTCAGTGGTTGTGACTGGCTTGTGCCCGTCATCTAAAAAATGTATTGGGATTTCAGTACATGAGTACAGAACAATTGCTGTTAACACCAAATGGGAAACAGTTAGGTAGCATCGTCCCCAGTAGAAAGGGTATCTCAAGAAAGCAAGAAGGGAAGTCTTCTTTAGCATTATTGTAGGCCCGATTTGACTTGGAAGTACCTGCTGATTTGGACGGTACCGCCTGTGGTGATCCTGCTACTGCAGGCTGGCAGCATTCAGCATGGGGACCATCATAGTTTCCGTGTAGCTTTTGGGTGCCAGATGTGCTGCTGATTTTGCCTGTCTGCATGCTCAAAAATCCCTTACTTCACTGTTCTCCAACCTTGGCTATGCTGGCTGGGGCATGCTGGGAGTTGTAGGCCAAAAACATCTGGGGACCCAAGGTTGGAGAACACTGCCTTACTTGAAAAGTGCCTTTAATTCCCCTGCTGTGTGAACAGCTTCCAAAGCAGTGAAAGTGGGCCCATGCTGCCATCTAGTGGCCTGCTGTTGAAAGGAAAAAAGAAGAAGATTGTGTGATGAAAAAAAAGATCCTCCACGTGAATTTATTTATTATTTAATCATCAGGGGCAAACTACCAGTTGCAGGGGAATAGCTCCTGTTGGAGCACACCCACCAAATGTACAAATTTGGGGTTGGCACAACTTTGTCTTAACTTCCTTGAGAACTAATCAGCAACCACTTGGAAGAGGGCCTTCACACAGTGACAGCTATTCCTTGGAATAGCCTCCTTGCAGTCCACAATATTATTTTGTTGCATGCTGAAAAGGTCTTTCTTTCGACACGCATTTCCTGCCCATTGAGATTGCCAGCATACACTGCCACCAGACTGGATATTGTATTTATTATGAATTGTTCTGGGATTTCTTTCTATTTGTATTATCTATTTGTACGCCACTTGGGACATTTTAAAATATAAAGCAGCATAGAAATGTTTTTTAAAAAGAAATAAATTCACAATAAAGTGATGGATAAGAAGGAACCAGCCATTTAAAACAGATAGAATATAATGATGCATGGCTAACACATAAATAGCAATTGAAGGAAAGTAAGATAATAGTTGATGTGCTGGCGAAGGCTGAGCCTGTGGCATGCATCAGTGTCATGAAGAAATCTAAGCCTTGGAGGACAGTTTTGTGAAGTTGTGCTTATATTTAAAAAAAACCCTAAAACTGAAAAAAAAAACAGCAACAATATTTAAGGAACAATTGCTCTGGCTGGGAAGAGGAAGCTAATGATTGACACCCACACACACACTGCCCACCCCAGGGAACAAAACCTGACTACTTAAGGGCAATTCAGGCATGTCACATTTATTGAACAGGAAACAACTAATTAGCTTTTAAAAAGAAAATGACAGGGAGAAAGCTTCTGATTAAACAGACAGTAACTCTGAAAAGCCTCAGTCAAGGCAGACTGAGGCTTTTCAGAGCTATTGTCTCTTAATTAGCTTTCTGCCTGTCTTTTTTTTTTAAAGGCTAATTAGTTGTTGCCTGTTCAGCTGGGGACCAAAGTGCAAGGAAGACCCTTCCTGCATACATACTGTCCTCCCCATCACAATTGCGCTCACCATAGCCCAGCAAATGCCAAAGGAGAGGTGTTCGGGAGCTTGACCATAAAACTGCAGTCCTTTTCAGACATTCAAAAATGTGATAACAAGCGCATGTCCACTGCAGGCTTTAGCATCTATGCCTAAGTCTATATGCTTTCATTAGAATGTCCATAGAGTGCCCTCCACTGGTACATTGGGGCCCTTTGCAGGCATTCTAACAATTGTGTATAGCCTCAGCTAGAGCCTGCCACCTAGATGACCCCCCCCCCCCGCACATCATGTGCATTCAGCATCCATGTTTTGAATGCCTGAAAGGGGCTAAACGTTCCTAGCTGCCTTCAGGAGAGGTTTTGACAGGTTAAAGTTGTATAAAACCACTCTAATATGTAGAACCAATATGCCCCTGGTTGCAAATGCATAAGGACATAAGAAAAGCCATACTTGATCAGACCAAGGTCCATCTAATTCAGGATTCTGTTCACACAGTGGCCAAACAGTTGCCTGTGGGAAACCCACAAGGCAAGACATGAGCACAACAGCACCCTCCCACCCATGTTCCCCAGCAACTGGTGTACATAGGCACACTGCCTCTTATACTGGAGGTAGCATACAGCCATCAGGACTAGTAGCCTTCTCCATGTATTTGTCCAATCCCCTTTTAAAGCCATCCAAATTGGCGGCCATCACTACATCTTGTGGAAGTGAATTCCATCGTTTAACTCTGCGCTGTGTGAAGAAGTCCTTCCTTTTATTTGTTGGGAAACTCCCGCCAATCAGCTTCATGGGATAACCCCACTGGGTTCTAGTATTATGAGGGGGGGGGGAAATGCCTCCTATCCACTTTCTCCACACCATGCATAATTCTGTACACCTCTATCATGTTTCCCCTCCAAGTAGTTTGAGGATTCTAGCATCTTGGGCAAGTAATGTTGTCCTTGTGCTGTGCACGAACTTTTACTAGCATTGGCCTCTCTCTAGGGTTTCCTTACTCTCTTACTTATAAGACATGTACATTTCTCTTGCAGAACTTTGATATATTTTGATCTATCCTTGCGTTCACTTTACAAGATCGCTTACGTTTTAGTAAAAGGATACATGTTTTTAGGAGAGAAAGAGAGATAAGGTGACATACATTAGGGCAGCCTACCCTAACCTGGCACCCTCCAAACACACTAGACTACAACTCCCATAACCCCCAGCCAGTGGTCAGGCTGGCTGGGGATAGTGGGAGCTGTAGTGCAGCAAATCTAGAGGATGTCAGCTTGGGGAAGGCTACAATTTAAGGCTCCAAATCATGCTGCTGCCCAGGAATTGTTCAAACTGCAGACATACCAAATGAAAAGTGGCCACAAGGTGGAGCCATTATAGAACAAATTTAGGGATGTGTGAGGAATCCGTTTGGGGGGTGGAAATCCGTTGGATTTCCTTGGTTTGGTCCCCCAGATTCTGGTTTGCCGCCCACCCGCATGCTGGTGCCAGCTCGCGGATTTCCGTCTGTAAGACACCATGATTTACTTTTTTTTTTTCCAAACCACCAATAGAATTTTTGCAAACCGATGCTGGGAAAGTACGTGGCTTTAACGTGACTAGCGCGTGTTGCACAAATAGTAGCAAGCCACATGTTTTTCAGGGGCCATTTTGCACCAAAAAAGGCCTTTTTGCACAAAAAGGCCTTTTTTGTGCAAAACAGCCAGTCTTTTTTGTGCAAAACGGCACCCCAAAAACACTTGGCTTGGCGCTATTTACGCAAATCGCGCTAGTAGTGTTAGAGCTACTACACCATGTGAAGATCCCTACACACTGGGAGGCCAGCCTAGCAAACTGGCTTAGAGCTGCATGCTTTCCTGGTGCCGGTTTGTGAAAATTCTGTTGGCAGTTGGGGGGGGGGGAGGCTCAAATCTCCATCCATCTTACAGATGGAAATCTGGGGGGGGGGGGATCAACTTGGCCCACTTCCAATCATTGGATCAGGAAGCGGGCAGGAAATCTGGTGAACTCAAACAAGCCGGATTCCTCTGTTTTGGTACATCCCTAGCTACATAGGACAGAATTACAACTAGGATGAAAGGGTCTGTCTTTCCCTTTCCCTTGCATCTTGGGTGGTGGTGGGGTTATCCCAGGGAAACACCTCCCAAATGTCTTCCCTCTTGGCCACAAAGCTGCCTTCTACTATATTGAGTCAGACCAATGAGACCCTGAGATCCTATTCAGTGGAGACTGCAGGGAGTAGTAGACAATACTGGAGTAGCAGGGCCAATGGTCCAACTCAATATACTAAGAACAGCATCTGTTGAGGCTGTATTTCCCCCTCCTCCTACAAAGAAGATCCCTACACACTGGGAGGCCAGCCTAGCAAACTGGCTTAGAATGATAAAGAAGTGATTTGCAGAAATCTATCACAAAGGAGACAAGCTAAGTTAGAATACTTGCCATTAAGAAAGATTGCCCTATTGTTGAGAAGTTGATTCTAAACTGGGAACCTCTCCTCGCTTCCAGACTCAAATTACCCACACCCATACCGCTAAGCGGTACTTTATTCTTAAGGGCCAATCTCTTCGAGCGAATGCCTGACACTCCTCTGTTGCTCCATCCTCCTTAGCTGACCTCTGACCCAGGCGCTTGTGGCACATGAGTCACCCTCCTCCTGATCAGAGAGCTCAGCCTGCTTTCCCACTGAATTTGACACAGATTGACCCTCCCTGCCTGTAGAGCAGTGGCTCTCAACCTTTTTTGCCCCATGCACCCCTTTCACCATATGTCAGAATGTCATTCCCCCCTTTCCAAGATTGTCTGACTTATCTGTGCCATACAATAAGGTGTGATGTCCTGTAGATTATGTCCAAATCTAATCTGTAGAATTGTAATTTGTAGAAAGATCAGTATTCCAACAGTTTGAGTCTGTGGTCCCAATTACCCCCCTGAAACCCTAAAATTCCCCCCTGGTTGAGAACCCCTGCTGTAGAGTTTATCTCCAAGGCTCCTGGCCTTGAAGATTCAGGTGCCTCCCCCCCCTTCCAACTCCTCCTCCTCCTCCCCCACGTTCTCAGAATCTGTTTCCAGATCCTCCTCTGTAGGAAGAGTGGGCCCAATCCCGACAGCATCATTGGAGAAAGATGTCCGATGCGGTGGGGATGCAGGGAACTGTTCCTGGGGCCTTCTGCCTGCAAAGCAGGTGCTCTACCACACTGAGTTACAGCTCCTCTCCACTATGTAGTCTAGGGGTGCTGAACCTTTTTGCAGCCTGACGGCCGCATTCCACTTAGGATAAGCTCTCCGGGGCTGCATGACAGTGGTGGGCGTGGCCAAAGACAAAGGGGGCGGGGCTTAAAGCACTTGCTGCCAGTAATTAAGCCAATGCCGGCACAAACTCTCCCACTGTCTGAGGTGGGAAAGGACACGCGCCGCCGCTGGCTGCCATTGCCACCCCCGCTTCCCTCCCCTTCGCCCACTGTGTCTTGTCTCCCTCCTCCCACACCTGCCACATCTGTCTCCCTCCTCCTCTCGTCCTCTATATCTACCTCCTTCCCTGCCCGAATGCCCGCCTGGTCTGTCTCCCTCCTTCCCTCCCCCTATCCAACTGAGGCTGGTGGTTCATAGGATCATAGAGTTCCAATGTCAGCAGAGCTGTATATCCCCACACACCATCTTCTGTAAGCGGGTTAGGTCATCCCGCAGCTGCTGCATCCATTAAAACAGTATTCCTTTAAGCACACTTAAGGCACAATCCTATGCAAGTTTGGACAGAAAAAAAGGCCTACAACTCATGACCCAGCCAGCATAGCTGGCTGGCGGCATGATGGGAGTTGTAGGCCTTTTTTCCTGTCTAAACTTGCATAGGATTGCACCCTTAAATAAGTAAAACAGTATTACTTTCAACCCTTCACACACACCCCCTCAAGAAAGGATAGCCGTGGAGGTTGGTGGCTCTAATTTCAGTGGGGCAGCGTATCTACTCTACTCTGGGCCTTAGTCTGAACTTTTAAGGAGCTATCCATAGTGCTGGAGCCTAACCCCGCAAAGTCGGTTCAGCACCATGGCTAGTTCCTTAAAAGTTCGGAGTAAAATCTTGAGCAGATGCACAGCCCCGCAGACCCTGGAGCCACCAGGGCCAGGCTCCGTTCCATCGCTGCCACCGCCACCTGCTCTGCAGGGCGGCCGAGCTCTCTCAAGAGCCGCATCAGCCAGAAAAGCAGCCACTAGTACTCTTTAGAGAAGCGCCCGTGGCCAAATGCCTGGCTCGAGGGGTCCTTTCGCAGAGCCAGGCATTGTGGGAGGGGGTGTCCCTGGAGACATGGCGGTGGCAGCAGCAAAGGGAGGGAGCATGGCGGCGGCAGGTCCTCCTGGCAGGGTTGGGGTGTATGTGCAGTTCGCCAGTCCTCCTGCTCGGCCGCCTGAAGTCGGGGCTTCACCCCGTTTCATGGGAGGGCTGGCCCTGAGCTATGCCTTGCAAGAGGCATTTCAACCTTTAGAATGGAGTGGCGGGGGGGGGGATGCACAAAAGCTGTGAAACCACCAAGTGATTGGGTGGCGGGGGGCATGCTGGGAGTCGTAGGCCTTTTTCCCCCTGTCTAAACTTGCATAGGATTACACCCTTAAATAAGTAAAACAGTATTACTTTAAACCCTTCCCCACCCCCCTCAAACAAGGATAGCCGTGGAGGTTGGTGGCTCTAATTTCAGTGGGGCAGTGTTCTTAGCCTGAACTTTTAAGGAGCTATCCATGGTGCTGAACCCTAACACACACACCCATGGGTTCAGCACCACAGATAGCACCTTTAAAGTTCAGACTGAAACCCGGAGTGGATACAACACCCCATTGACATTTGAGTCACCAGTCTCCACGGATGGGCCTGGACCTGCACGAGAGCAGTCTGTCAGATAGGCGGCAAGTGCTTACCGGGTGAGGTCCTTGGGCTGCCCAGATCACAGCGACGTGGTTCCTTCCTTCCGAAAGACAGAGACAGAGTTTCCAGATAATACAGGTCAACATGGATTTAATTTTGTTCACAGGCCCAGCGTCAGCACTCGGTACCCTCCAGCACAGCTTTCCCCAACTGGGTGCCCTCTGGATGTGTTGGACTGCAACTCTTATCATCCCCAGCCAGTATGGCTGTACCGGCGGGGTGGTGGTGGTGGGCATTGTAGTGTAACCCATCTGGAGGGCACCAGGTGGGGCAAGGGTGATCTAAGAGCGAAAGGATCCTGCCGGCAACGTGCAAGCCACTAGTACTAAAAGTTCATGGCACATGTGTGTGTCCTCGACCCACATTGAACTAATAGGAGTTGCCCTCATGTGTGTATGCAAACAACGGGAACTCCAGATAAATGTCAGTGCCTTCCTGACCTCCAGTCACCACCCTAGTCAGACAGCCCGTGAGGGTACCATTACACTGGTTGATCTAAAGTCTTAGCGGGGAAACGATCCGATCCTGAAGCATCCTCACCTCAAGATAGCTGAGCAGGCTGAAGCACCGCCTGGTTATCCCTCGTGGTACCTTTTTTGTTCTAGGAACCTCCATTAGATTGCCCCTTGGAAGCATGGCTTTGTAATGCTGAATTGAGCCGCCCAAACTCAGCCAAGAAGCTAAAGGTTGGATCCAGATTTAGGCTGGATCCAGTGCGCTGGAGGAAATGGACTTCCCAGCCCCCTCCTTCCCATGGCAACCCCTCCAGCCCCCTGATCATGCTACACAAGAGAGTCAGGAGACCCTGCTGAATGGGCTGAACTGGGGTGTGAGTGGGAGGGGAGAATCCCCAAAAACTGGGCAGAGGGAACCTCCACAAGCGGAGCACTTCCTGTCGCAGAAGGTCCCTTCCTCTCTCAGAAGGCAGATCCTGGGCCCAACCCATGGAGTCTAAAGGAAGACTCCAGGAGCTATTCACTGCGGGAGCTAAGCTATGGAACGTTTTGTTTAAGCCATCCGGAATATGCTCACAGTGGTTGCCTCCTTGGTGTTCTTTGCTGAACTCTATAACTACTCTCCCCACTCTAAATCAGGGGTAGGCAACACACACCCCATGGACCTCAAGCAGCCCTCTTTGGTTCTTTTTGCTTTCTCCGTGGCCCTGCAGTTGCCACCACCACCAAACTTGCTGCTGTAGCAGCAAAAAAAAAAAAGGGAGGGAGAGCTATTTTGCAAGGAAACAAGGTGTGCAGGGAGCACACGTCTGTCTTGCAAGCAGAATTATGCTCCCGTAAGCTTCCCAGGAGCACGATTCTACTTGCAAACAAGGCACACGCTCTCCATTCACACACACACACACACACACATACACACCCTTCCTCTCCAGTCCTAAACAGCTCCATCGAGATCAAGGGGGTTGATCGCTTCTCTTCCAGCTCTTCGCCAGCTTCGCAGCCTGCAGCGCCTATCTCCACGCTGCCTGCACGCTCACATCAAACTTTGTTTCCCCGCCCAGCCGCCTCTCTTTTCTCCTCTCCTGCCGTGTCACGGGGGGGGGGGGGCATTATTAACTGCCTTCTCTTTCTCCTTTGTCTCGATCGATTTGCTTCAAAAGTGGGCTCAATTCCCAACTCTTTAGCGCTGTATTTTTTTCCCAAGGCATTTCTGGCGTCCCCTTTAGCCCGGCGCCCTAGGCAACCACCTAGTTGGCCTAATGGGAGCACCGGCCCTGTTCAGTAGCAATTGCACCAGTGGCGGCAGCAACTGCAGTGATTTCAGACGTGTGGGATGCATCCCCCCGGTGGGTTCTGGGGGGAGTCGATGCACCACCACCCAACCCCCAGAGGTTGCCTAGTTTGCACTAAATTCAGTGGTGTAATAGAGCCAGGGCTCGCAGGGATGCAACGTTGACACTTTTATTAGCAGGGATGCTGACCTCATCTCCTGCCATTCCCCTCAGACTTCCTTGCTCTTTCTGAGCATAGCTGCAATCCTCACAGTAGCTGGGGTTGGGGGGGGGGATGAATTTTCTCAACAATATAGTGTTCCCTTTTGTAATGCAAAGTATTTTGGGGTGTCTTGGTCTTGAATGGGCAATTGAGACCCAGTGACTGGGTTCAGACAACACGATAACCCACACTCAAGGGTTGTCATGGATCCATGGGTGGTTGTTGAAATGAGGGTTATTGTGTTGTCTGAACCCAGCCAAGATAACAAACCATGGTGAACAACCCACAGTTCACCACCCAGCAACAAACCATGGCTTCTCTTCATGGGTTGTTCATGGTTAACAAGTCATGGCTTGTCAGCGCAGCTGGGTTCAGACAACACGATAACGCAAGTTTCAACAACAACCACCCTTGATTTTAATTACTGCTTAGAGATATTTTGCAAATCAAATATGGTAAGTGGTATATAAATCTATTAAATAATGAATAATAATGAATAGTAACTAATAATAATATAATAGGAATGACTAACAGTTTTCATTTCTGTGTGGTGCAGATCTGAAATAACCCGCCAATAGAGGATACAGTTGAGTTGTCATGATTCCCTATTTATTTATTTATTTGTACTATTTTTATACTGCTAAGTATTTTAAAAAAATAAATCCTGAAGTGGTTTACATATAACTATTAAAATCACATTTAAAATATCAATATTAAAATCACAGTTAAAATACAATTTTAAAAACAATTCCAATTACAGTAATAATACTATAGAGTAGTTCAGGAGCAGTACAGCATGTTTAATTTAATTACAAGCCAGGGAAAGCCTGGGTGAACAGGTGTGTTTTCCAGAGGTGTTTGAAAGATGCCACATTTTCTGCCTTCCGAACTGCACGAGAGAGTTATCTCCACAGGATGGGTGCCGCTACTGAGAAGGCCCGCCGTTGAGGTATTACATGGCAACATTCCGATAATGTTGGAATGCCCAGCAAGGCCTCCTCTGCTGATCTTAAGGGTCAGTTGGGTATATACAAGGGAAGGCGGTCTGCTAGATATCCTGGTCCCAAGTTATCACTGCATGAGCAGAAGTAAAAAAGAAACCCTGAACCCATTCAAAAACAAAGACTGCTGTGTTGGTCATATGAAAAATTCCAAAATACATATAGCACAATACCTTTATTAGGCCACCTCATAGATCACAAAACATGTGCAAGCTTTCAAGATCTGCAGATCTCTTCATCAGGCAAGAAGTTGCAAAAAGCAGGTTGGCAGCAGAGACGGGTGGAATGGGAGGTGGGAAATTAAAGTGTGTCGAACGGAGGGGGGGGCAGGACCAGCACACCTGGAGGCATAGCATGCATGGCCCATCCTTCTACCCAATTTAACCTTCACGTGAATGCCTGAACAGGGCTAGAGTCTTAAGATGAAATTGAGGAGGAGGGTCTGCAGATATTCAAACGGGGCTTTGCCAGGTCTCAGAGGCCCTAGGACCACTGGGAACAAGGTAGCCGACAATTGTAGATCCTCCATTTTTGAAAATAAAAAGATAAAGCTGTTCACTCAGAGCTGTCTCTGTCCTGGGTGAACTGGATAGGTTTCTTGGTTGGTGGAAAACGGAAGTAAAGATCAATTTTCAAAACAAACACTTGTCTTTAATTGGTCCTTACCCTGAAACCGCCGTTGTTAGCTTTCTCAAACACAAGTGGTTTCGGCTCCTCCACCCACACACATTCTGCTTTAAATCCCACCCACCAACCCACCCCATTCTGCCTCTTCATAGGAATGCAATGGCAGGGACCTGATTTTGTACACAAGTCTGCTGCCATCACGTCTGGTTAGGCCCTCGATAAGAGCTGTGTGTATATGCCATGCTGTTCTCCTGAAACACAACACAGCCGAAGGCCCAGTGTACAACTCTGCAGCTTGTCAGTACCAGAGGTGGTGTTAGGGGGTGGCCCAGCTGGGCTGGAGCCCCGAATCTTTCATTTGGAGCCCCAAATCTCTGGGAGGCCATCTGCCCCACCACCCTGTTGTCCAGGAGCACTTGTTGAGATAAAGGTCGAGGGGCGCTGAGGATCTCTGTTGCATCTGTTCCCCCTGGATCAGCTGGCTTTTTGCCCACATGTTGCATCCTCCCCTCGAATCTTCCTGCCTGGGTTTTTTTTTTTCCTGAAATCAAATGCCCTCCTCTTCCCTGCCCATTCATCCCTTTTTACAAATAGGGGTGTCCTTAGCAGACAGGGTCCTTTACAGACACACACACTCACAGACTTTAGAACATATGTAAGTTAGCATATGTGAATTTGGGGGTGGGTGGGTTGTCCTGTGGGCCTGAGCCCTGGATCTTTTTGGTACCTAGCACCACGCCTGGTTAGTACCATTTCATGGGTTGGATCCAGCCTTAGTCAGACTGAGTGAAATCAATGGGACTTAGGTCAGTCCCATTGATTTCAGTGGGTCTACTCTAAGTATGACTAATCTGGATCCAACCCCATGGCTTTCGCCTTGCTAAGGCCTGATATTGGATGAATGAGTTGCTTGAGATGTACCAGCCCCCCCCCACACACACATTTTCTTAACATACAAAAGCATGGAAATTATGTCAAACGTCTTTTACCGTATCTTTTTAATAATGCATCTAGTCAGAGCAGCTGCTTCAAATGCACTGTTCCATGCCCTGAACAAAACAAAGCAACGAGGCTCACTGCATTCAAGAATAGCTAGCCAGTCCAAAAAAAAAAAAGGCTTTAGATGCGCTGTTGTCCCTTACTGCCTTTTTAATGTTGCCAAGCTACATTCGCTGTCCCAGTACAATCTGAGTGATCATTTGTCCAACGATCACAAAAACGGTGCCATCGTCCACCACAAATTTCAAGAAAGTTCACACTGGGTTTGGCTCAGTAACTCTGCTTGCAGGGCTGCTGCCAAGGGTAGGCATTGTCGGGCACCTGCCGAGGACTCACACCTCACCTGGGGGCCAACCGACAAGAGCCCCCAGGAGTTGCTCCACCACTGCAACCTGCTTGTACACCTGCCTTTCGCTCTGGCCCAGACAATGGTGGTGCTGAGGAGGAGCAGGAGATGCCACTGACTACTTGCTCACGGCTGTCAAGCAAGCAAATGCTAGAAATGATGAGAAAGAGGACGAGGAGCAAGAGCAGCTGGTGACAAGGGCGGTGAGAAAGAAGACTCACTGAGGGAGGGGGCCCATGGAGGGTGTCTTTCCCGAGGGCCCCCAGAAACCTGGAGCCACCAATCTCTGCTTGCATTCCTTACTAAGGTTATCTTGGTTATTGGGGAGGAGGCGGGGAATCCAAAACCCACAGTTGGGCAATATTTTTTATTAATATCCATCAAAATATATATTAAAAAAAAAAAAAGTGGGCAAGCGTTCGTCCATTGGGTTATCCAATTCTGACTCACGCTTGAGTGTCCCATGTTTTCCCTCAGGTACTTTGTGGAAGTATGAATGGGTGGTGAACCTTTTGAGGCCAGTCCTGTAAGAATCAGCATTGGCAAATAAGGGCGCAATCCTATGCATGTTTAGACAGGGGGGAAAAGGGCCTACAACTCCCAGCATGCCCCAGCTGTAGGCCTTTTTTCCCTGTCTAAACATGGATAGGATTGTGTCTTCAATTCATAAAACTAGGCTAGGATTAAGGGCAACCGCAGAGTGCAGTGTCACCCCCGTAACACTGTGCCAGTGTGTTGCTAACCAAATCAAACCAATCGATGACACGATACTGGCATTACATTATGAGTCGATGCTACTGCACTACAGTGGTTGGCATCAGCAGATGTGGCATAATGCTGATAGACAAAAGCATTACAATTTTAGTCCTATGCATACTTACTTGGGATTAAGCTTGATCCAACCCAATATTTTCAAGTAAACATACATAGACACAATCAGGGTGTAAGCAGCGCAGAAAATAATATTTATTTATTTAATACATTTTTATACCGCCCAATAGCCAAAGCTCTCTGGGCAGTTTACAACAGTTAAAACCATAAAATACAATACAATATAAATATAAGACTTAAAACCACAGATTAAAAACAAACAGCAAAGCTAGCAGCAGCAGTTCAAATTACAATAACAGAGTTTAAAAAAAAAAAAAAAACCCTAAAAGATTAAAATGATTGTTTACTTAAAATATTTCTAACCCACCTTTTAGGGTCAACTCTCCCAAGTGCTTAATTGTGCTTAATTGGAACACAGTTCCACAAGTGGGGGGCCACTACTGGGAAGGCACTATCCCCCATGCTTGCCGGCCTAATTGCTCTGACATGCAGGCACAGAAACAGGGCAACCAATGTTGATCTCATAGGATGGGGACAGCTCAACCTCTGGCCCAGTTGCTTCAGGCTCCACCCATTCCTTTGGGTCAGGGTGGGGAAGGGAATGCCTCCCTAGCCCCATCCCTGCTGTGGTACTAAGGAAGCAGGAGGGCAGCAGTGCAGGTGCCGAGAGAGTCCACGTGCAGCCTCGATAGTGCACGTGCAGAAAAATGGAGACATCTACCACATGTGTAATAATTCCTGATGCAGACTTTAGGGTGAGGCCATGCCAACTGGGCCAGGTTATGTAATGGCTAAGTCAAGAGGAGTAGCCATGCTTTTGTTTTTCTTGTAATTTTATTTATTTATTTATTATATTTATATCCCACCTTATTTCCTGCGACTTACCTACATAATCCTCCTCCTCTTCTCCATCTTATCCTCACAACAACCCTGTGAGATAGGTTAGGCTGAGAGTGAGTGACTGGCCCAAAGTCACCCCGTGAGCTTCATGGCCAAGCGGGGACTAGAATCCATATCTCCCGAGTCCCAGTCCAACACTCTCACCACTACGCCACACTGGCTCTCTGTACCCTGCCATAATGGTGTTCAGTTATGGCAGCCTTCCCATACCTGGTGCTCTCCAGATGTTTTGGAGTTCAACTCCGATCAGCCTCAGCCAGCATGGCTAATGGTCATGAATTCTGGGAGTTGTAGTCCAAAACACCTGGAGGGTACTGGGTTGGGGAAGGCTGAATGATGGTCTCTCTTTCCAACAGCGTCAACTCAGACGCCTCCAGAAGGACCAGAAGGAGGCAGGAAGGCCACAATCTTCTCCTGAGAATCTTTTGTTCTCAGTATGTGGTATTCTGAAATTTAATGCCTCTGAACATGGAAGGTCTTTAAACTTTTAGCTACCATGTCTAATCATCATCAGGCGATCACTCGTGACCGAGTAAGATTGTCTTCCGGGATAAAAGGAGGAGATTCTAAAGAAGATTGTGTAGACTCTAGCGATGGGTCCGTAAGTGACTGTGGAGGCCAATTCTAGATCCACACAGCTTCCCACAGTGAGGACACAGGTTACCAGATAGAAGATGGTCCTGTAAGGGATTCATTTGACGTGCTTTTCGCTTAGCACGTTTCTCCCTTTCACCTTGCACTCGGGCTTCTTCAAAGTCCATGGAACCTTTGTGAAAGGCCAACCTCCATTTAGATCGTTCATGGGCCAGAGCTTCCCAGTTTTCGATGTTTATATTGCATTTTTTTAGATTAGCCTTATGAACATCTTTAATCTATCTGACCACCGCTTCCATCCTGAGTTGGACTGCTTGGGACACTCAGCATTCGATGACCGTCACGAGCGTGAAGTCATTTTTTCTGCTTAATGCTGCGATCCTAACCACCTGTATTTGGCAGTAAGTCTGATTGAACTCAGATGGAATAAACATGGATAGGATGGGGGGGGGGGCTACATGATCTCTGCTGAAAAATTTGGTTATTTGAACACCTAGTGAAAGCAAACCAAGGAATATTCAGACAGATTAGACCTTACTCTCATACCGTGGCAACCATTCTTTCAAGATAGCTCAACATAATGAGGAACAAAGAAAATAAGCAATGTGATTTATTTTTTTTAATTGAACTAATGGAGGATAAAGTTATCAGTGGCTACTAGTCACGATGACTATATTTCCTACAGTGTGAGAAGCATCATCATCATCAGGCGATCACTCGTGACCGAGTAAGATTGTCTTCCGGGATAAAAGGAGGAAATTCTAAAGAAGATTGTGTAGACTCTAGCGATGGGTCCGTAAGTGACTGTGGAGGCCAATTCTAGATCCACACAGCTTCCCACAGTGAGGACACAGGTTACCAGATAGAAGATGGTCCTGTAAAGGATTCATTTGACGTGCTTTTCGCTTAGCACGTTTCTCCCTTTCACCTTGCACTCGGGCTTCTTCAAAGTCCATGGAACCTTTGTGAAAGGCCAACCTCCATTTAGATCGTTCATGGGCCAGAGCTTCCCAGTTTTCGATGTTTGTATTGCATTTTTTTAGATTAGCCTTATGAACATCTTTAAACCTTTTATATTGACCACTGATATTCCGCTTTCCATCCTTGAGTTGGGAGTAAAGTAACTGCTTTGGGAGACGGCAGTCAGGCATTCGAACAACATGACCGGTCCACTGAAGTTGGCGTTGAAGGATCATTTTTTCAATGCTAGTAGTCTTTGCTTCTTCCAGTACACTGACATTTGTTCGCCTATCTTCCCAAGTAATTCGCAGGATTTTCCGGAGGCAACGTTGATGAAACCTTTCAAGGAGGTGGAAGTGATGTTTATAGATAGTCCATGTTTCGCAGGCATACAATAAAGTTGGTAATACAATGGCTTCATAAACCAGTGTTTTGGTCTTCTTACAAATATCCCGATCCTCGAACACTCTATGTTTCATTCGAGAAAATGCGGCACTTGCGGAGCTCAGACGATGCTGGATTTCACTGTCGATGTTAGCTGTAACAGAAAGATAGCTGCCAAGATAGAGAAAATGATCGACATTTTCCAGTATTGTCCCACCAAGCTGGATAGATGGCATCACCAAAGGGTTAGCTTGCACTTGCTGATGAAGCACTTTGGGTTTTTTGATGTTAAGTGAGAGACCAAGTTTTTCGTATGCTTCTGCAAAAGCATTTAGGATAGTTTGGAGATCATCCTCTGAATGTGCGGAGACCACATTATCATCAGCATACTGAAGTTCCACAACGGAGGTTGTAATTACCTTACTTTTTGCTTTCAGCCTGCTGAGATTAAAAAGCTTTCCATCTGTTCGATATATAATTCCCACACCAGTGGGAAGTTTCCCCTTGACAAGATGTAAAACCATGGCGATGAAAATGGCAAATAATGTTGGGGCGATAACACATCCCTGTTTAACACCTGACAAAGAGTCTATTGCACTGCGTTGGAAAGAGCATTACTATGACCTTTTAAATCGTAAATCTAAGGTGGATAATGAGATTTTTTCGCAAATCCCGCAAAAACAAATTAAAGAGGAACTTGCAATACTCCCCACTTTGGATGAAGTAAAAAAAGCCATTAATCAAATGAAGAACAACAAAGCTAGTGGACCAGATGGGATTCCTGCTGAAATCTTTAAAGAAGGGGCCCCCGAACTTGTACAACATCTTCATAAACTCATCGAAAAAATCTGGATAAGAGAAGAGATCCCAGAAGACTTCAGGGATGCCATAATTATCACCCTCTTTAAGAAGGGTGATAGAACAGACTGTGGAAACTATCGGGGCATTTCTCTCTTAGCAACCGCAGGTAAAATATTTGCTAGGATTCTCGCAAACCGTCTTCTATCTATTTCAGAAGAGATCCTCCCTGAAACTCAATATGGTTTCCGCCCCTCTAGAGGGACAGTAGACATGCTTTTTTACTGCACGTCAGCTCCAAGAAAAATGCCGGGAGCAAAATCAACCCCTTTATATGGCATTTATCGATTTGGCTAAGGCCTTTGATACTGTAGACCGTACAGTTCTCTGGACTATCCTTATGAAAATTGGATGCCCCAATAAATTTGTGAATATCTTGCGACTTCTCCATGACAACATGACGGCAGCGGTTTTGGACAACAACGGCTCTCATGGTGTGAGAAGCAGTACACCTCTCAATACCAGTCGCTGGGGACATGACTGAGAGGGTACAACTGCACTCATGTCCTTCTTGTGGGCTACATAGGCCTTCGGTCTGATTCAGCACTCTTCTTACCGTCGTAGTGTTTAAAAGGTGTTGGAAACTTTTGACACGCAAATTCTTTATAGAGTAGAAAGGATACACGTTAGCAACTGTGTATTTACTGTACACATTTACAGTTGATGCAGAATTAGATACATACAAAGGATTGCAACGTTCATAGAAACAAACATACAATGGTTTGCAACATTAATTCAGCACAACCCCTAGGCATGTTTGCTCAGAAGGCTCTTCCTCTGAAATTGGTAGGCATAGGATTGCAGGAGTGCAGCTCAATCCTATCCAATTTACTCAGAAGTAAGACCCACTAAATTCAATGGGATTAATTCAACAGTAGTGTTTACTACTAAACCATCAGTAGTTGGCTCCATGGAAGAAATCTTTTCAACTCTTCTTAGGCTTTTAAATTCAAGCATAGACATTTCGCTGACATCAGCAGCCAGACTAGTTTAATATATATTTTGCAGAATTTCCAAATCTGAATCACAATGGATTGGTTTGTTACAGAAACAAAAAAGTTTTGTGGCACACACTGGCTCAGCTTGTCTGAGTGTGGAAAGCTAAGCAGGGTCAGGCCTGGTTATTACATGGATGGGAGGAGACCCCTCTAGTTTCCTGCATTGAGCAGGGGGTTGGACTCGATGGCCTTGTAGGCCCCTTCCAAATCTATGATCTATGAATCTATGAACCTTACACACGCACGCACGCATGCATGCACAGATGGGTACAGAGGGGAAAGATTGTAAACAAGGCATGTAAAAGGCCATGAAATGCCAAGAAACACAAGGGCCCAGTTTCTATGATTGTTCCAGGCTTCATAAACCATAAACTCTGATCCATAGGTATAAACTCAGAAATGAGCATTGAGGCCAATCACTCTTCCCGTTACCAGTTTTGGTGTGAAAATCCTGGCTTGCTTGTATGTCCAAACCAGGGAACCCTGGCTTAGGGTGCAACCCTATGCAAGTTTAGACAGGAAAAAGGTCTACATCTCCCAGCATGTCCATGCTGGCAGTTGTAGGCCTTTTTTCTGTCTAAACTTGCATAGGATTTCACCTTTAATGTGAGTTAACAAAACAGGAAAATAAGGCATGATCACACCCAAGCTGGATGGTTATCTGAACTGGACCAACAGTTGGGCCATGAAATTGTACAGCCAAATAAGCCTCTTAGTATAGGGGTGGTGAACCTGTGGCTCTCCAGATGCTGGACTACAACTCCCATCAATGACTACTGGCCATGCTTGATGGGGCTTATGGAGTCCAGCAACATCTGGAGGGCCAGAGTTTCCCCACCCTTGTGTTACTGTTTTAAGAGGCCACACAGGATTTGCTGTAACGGATTAGTTTAGCTTAAGTTTATTTATATGTCGCTATTCCATGGCAGAGTGGACCGTGCACAAAGCAATAAAGAAGTACCAAAGTGTACAGCTTCCTTTCCCCAACTTAACACCCTCCAGATGTGTTGGATTCCAACCCCCATAATTGGTCTCTGGGCCATGAAATCATACAAAGAAAGTTGTTAGTACAGAGGTGGGGAACCTCTGGTCCTCCAGATGTTGTCAGACTCCCATCAGCCCTAAACAACATGGTCAGTAGTCATGGATAATGTCAGCTGTAGTCCAATAACCTCTGGAGCGCCACTGGAGATTCCCCACCTCTGCACTAACAGGTTTCTTTGGCCCAGAGACATAATGCTGCCTTCCCCAACCCGGTACCCTCCAGATGTTTGGACTACAACTCCCAGAATTCATGACCGTTAGCTATGCTGGCTGAGGCTGATGGGAGTTTACATTCAAACTATCTGGTCCAGAGGAGTAGCCATGCTTTTGTTTTCCTTATAATGGCGTTCAGTTATAAGAAATTATAAGAGCTTTGGCTATTGAGTGGCTTTGGCTATAAATATTTATTTATTTATTTATTACATTTATACCCCACCTTTTTTCCTGCAAGGAACCCAAGGCGGCTTACATAATCCTCCTCTCCATTTTATCCTCACAACAACCTTGTGAGGTAGGTTAGGCTGAGAGTCAGTGACTGGCCCAAAGTCACCCAGTGAGTTTCATGGCCGAGCAGGGAATAGAACCTGGATCTCCAGAGTCCCAGTCCAACGTGTAATAAACAAATAAAAGATAAATTATATCAGTCTTTCCCACCCTGGTGCCCACCAGATGTTTTAGGCTACAACTCCCAGAATTCATGACCATTAGCCATGCTGGCTGAGTCTGATGGGAGCTGAAGTCCAAAACATCTGGAAGGCATGAAACTGGGGGAGGCTGCCAAGACTGAACGCCATTGTGAGAAAAACAAAAGCAGGGCCACTACCTGGACTCGGCTGTTACATAACCCGACCCAGTTGGCATAGCCTCGCCCTAAAGTCCGCGTACACGCGTCAGGAATCACTACACGCGTGACAGATATCTTCTCCCCCCCCCCCCACGTGCACTAGTCAGGATGCACGTGGGCTCTCCCTCGGCTGCGGCACCACCCTTCCTTAGTTACGCGGCGGGGGCGGGGCCAGGGAGGCGTTTCCATGGATGGGCGGAGCCTGAAGCGTCCGGGCCACCGGTTCGTCCCACTCGCTCTGACGCCGTTGGCCGAGGCGGGGCGTCCACCGATTGGCCGGCCCCGCCCTGGAGGGGGCGGGACCCGGCCTGATTCTTCTTTCGGGCCGGGCGAGGGACGGCGAGTGCTTGCTGCCTGCTTGCCTGCTGGGCGGGTTGCTCCGCGATGCTGCTCCCGCCGCCGCTGGCTCGAGCGCTGGCGCCAGGCGGCTCCCCCGGGCCCGGGGCGCGAGCAGCGGGGCCGGAGCTCCAGGGCGAGGCCGGCCGGCGAGAGGGGGAGGAGGAGCTGGGGGAGGAGGAGGACTCGCGAGGCCGCGCCGGAGCCATGGCTGAGGGCGCCCCACGCCGAGCGGCTGGAGGCGTCGGCGAGGTGGAGGCCGCTGCGTCAGCCGCCCAGGAGGAGCCCGAGGGCGCCTGTCCCCGCTGGGGCGCTCAGCACGCCGGAGCCCGCGAGCTGGCCGAGCTCTACTCCCCCGGTGAGTGAAGGAGCGCGGCATCCTCAGTCTCTGGGCGAAGCGTGCTAAGCTAGGCTGGGATTGCGGATCTTGGGCGAGTTAAAGGGCCGCTTCGCACACGACGCTCGTAATTTTAATTGTTACTATTTTTAATTTGTGTGTGCACCTGGGATATTTGGCGTCTCTCCTTCCCCTGCTCCACCCCAAACAGTAAAATCTGGCCTGGTTCACACGTAAATGTTCATTCCTTTATTTCTCTGCCCGGGATTATTGCGCACTTGATGAGCGACCGCTGGACGTGTGAACTGGCTTCCTTAAAGAGCATTGCATTGGAGGTTGCGCTCGGAACGTTCGTTTACTTACGACACGGAATCTGCCGTGCCCCTTTTATGCTTGCAAGTTGTAATTAGGGCTTTCTGTTTAGTCCATTGGGTAGCTCCGTGGGTCGTCGTCGTCCCCATTGTGGGTTGATTTTAAAAGCTGATGCTGATTAATCTGGATAGCAGATTTTGAGATGGTGATTGCCTCTATAGTTTTATTACTTATTTTTTTAAAGAAACGCTTTTTTAAAAAGGAGGGAATGCTGCTGTCCTGTGAATGCAGCAAGCACGTGTATGGCTACAAGTATACGTGTTAGAGATCTAGGATTGTCTGCAGCTTCCTGTTGGGTGTATGCTGAGTGGCAATCTGGATTTGCTGTCATGTAATGTGTGAAATGATTTTCTGAAGCTCATGCTGGCAAACATTACTATTTTTGAATTTTCCAGTAACTACTCTGAAGAAGCCACAACCTGTGTCATGTCCTTGTGATCAAGATCATTTAACGTGGGTTGATTATCCCCTAACACTCTTATGTTCAACTTGGAGGTACTCTGTCCCTGGAGATTTACCAAAATTCCTAGGCTGTGTATTTTATAAAAGTGGTGTCAAATGTGTTTGCTCCAACTGGTGTTTAGTGGCTAGGATAGAATCACAAATGGATTATTACTCACCCCAAAGCCTTGGGATAGGGTGGGCTGCAAGGCTAAAAACCTTAGCCGGTCACATTCTCTTCAGTAAGTTGGTGTGATAAAAGAATAGATCTCCTCCTCCTCCTCCTCTCCAAAAACCCCTTTCACTTCTTACTATGAGAGAAGTTGTAATGGTCATCTGTGGTAGGTACCGTGGGGCTTCTGATATTAATAGTTTTTATATTGCACGTTTGGGTTGCTTAAAATATGTAATACATTTGTGGCAGGGCAACTGCAGAAAGACAATCATGTGGGTGCCCTTCTCGGTGGAAAAATGTTAGTGAACTAAAATATTTCCTCCTTGGAGCTAAAGGGTTGTTTTGATACTTAATGAAAACAGATTACAAGAGTGGGATCTTATATATGTGACACTATATTCAAATGTGGTTTAGTATCCCCACTTCATATGAAAGCTAGGGAAAGTCCACTTGACCTCATGGTTTATGATGGTGGTTCACTTTAAGGAATAGTGTGTTTGCGTACTAGTTGCCCATCTCCTGTGTTGGAAAGGATGCTCTGGTCAAACTAGGGCGATCTCTTCAGATTGTCTTTTTTTCTGTAAATCTGTCCTGCTCCTACCTTTTCACATGCTTTTCAAATCTTGTCTTCTCTGAAAGTGATGGTGCAAAGGCCCCAATGCTTTTTCAGGCTCTGCTCCCCAAAGTAGCCCTAAGATTGTGTCATATGACTGAATTAACGAGGTGAGAGTGATACATTATTTGAACCCTTTCTTTAGCCATTAATTTAGTATTTGAGGACAAGGTAGGAGGTTCAATCTTGTGGTTCCAGGTTGGGGGTATGGTGAAATTGGGTGGAGGGAGGGAGAGAAGGCGGGTTACAAAGCATTTATGATAGGGAATCAAAACTTTTGAGAACTCATTACGAGTTCACGAATAACCCCAGAAAGAAAAACAGACTTTCTTTTTAGAAGTTCAGCCAGCGGCTCAGCTGTGAGCAGCTCCTCACAAAGCTTAGGGAGGGTACATCAGGCCCCTCTGTGAAAACTCAGTCTGATCGCTTGGGCTTTCTCATGAAATCCAGGTGCTGATCCCACTGGAAGCTCCATGCAGTTGCCCCAGCCCCAGACCACGGGTAGGCAACCTTTTTGGGCTGTGGGCACATTTGGCAATTTGAGAAACTGCCCTGGGCACTACCACAAAATGAATGGAGACATGGCGAAGGACACGTAACCTGCCCAAAAGACTGAGTACAAGGCAGAGGTAGGGTCTGAGCCCCAACATGCTAAATACTCCTTTCATAGATCATAGAGTTAGAAGGGACCTACAGGCCATCGAGTCCAACCCCCTGCTCAATGCAGGAAACCAGAGGTGGGGTCTCCCATCCAAGTAATAACCAGGCCTGACCCTGCTTAGCTTTCCACACTCAGACAAGCTGAGACAGCGTGAGCCACAGGCCTTTGAACCCACAGTTTTCAGCATCAGCAGAAACCTATTTCACAGCAATTCCAGCTACCGGTAAGAAAATGTGTTAATAAAACACATTTTATTACAAGTAAGGTATCTTGGTGGAAACCAATAAAGGTGTCTGTGGTGCCCGTGGTCAACTACATGTTCTCCCCAGCCTCATGGGCAGCTACAACATGACTGGCAGAATGTATAGAGGGGTGTAGCCATTGTGTTGCCAAGTGTGATAGTTGTTTGAAATCCTGACTGTGGCACATCTCAGTGTTGATCGTTTCCATTTTGAGTCCTTTAGAGATTTTAAGTAAGCATCATAAGAGAAGTGAGAGCTGGGAATTATAATAGGAATCTGGAGAAACTTCAGAGATCTTAGCCAGGTCTTGGTTTCCCACAGACTGTTCTAAGAAATAAGATGCAGCAAGTTTGTGGGGGGAAATGAAGGAAAAGACAGGGCAAGGCTTATGTTGTTGTAGGATGTTTAGTATGGATGCCAATAAGTTTTCCTGATCTGTGTGGGACTGGTATCTTAAAAATTTTGTGGCATATCTTAAAATTTCTGGCATTCAGAAACTTGGGCTTCCTTTTTTCTTCAGCTCTGTGTATGACAGAGCTGTCTGACTCTTGGTCAGCCTCTAACACTGTGAGAATTTTAAGTCCCTCCTTCATTCAGGAAATAGCACGTATTTCCTCCAGTAACCTTTCCTGTTTCATGTGACTAAGGCTTATAAGTGTGCTTTTTAGGTCACTTTCTCACTGTACTGAAAGACAAACCCCCACCCATTCCAGGGCTCCAGTGAAAGAGGCCTGTAGATGCCAAGTGTCTGGTAGATGCAGTTGCAGTGCAAACTGATCTGCTTGATTTAATTCTGTTTGTCAGTCTATTGTCTTGCCACTGCTGATCAGAGCTGGCATCTCTTCAGTGTACAAGAAACAAGGTTTGAATCTTGATCTGAACTTCAACATTTAAGACATGTTTACCTGTTTGCAGCCTTGATGGCATTTTGAAACATCCTATGCTGCGCTTCTTGAGACCAGTGTGCAAATAAATGCATAAATTACTAGGTTACATCACATCAATGTACTGCAAGAGCCAACTCATGCAGTTATGAATGCTTCCCTTCCTAGTCACCAGGAGGTGATTTCTGCTCACCATAGGTGAATGACTCTTTATAAGTCTGCTTTAGTGCAAACACATGCTCATTGCAGAATCAATTGTTTATCCCCATGTTTTTGTCATCTACACAAGTTATTCTGTGGGTTTTCATATGCAGTTGGGATGTTTAAACACATGTTTGGAGTCTTAAAATCCAAACGTCTAAAGGACATTTCTGGCTATTTTGATTGTGTTCCAGAAATCGAGCACACACAAAAGAGCTGGCATTGTCCCTGTTTTTCAGTTAATTGAAGGTACAGCAAGATGCCTTGTTCAAGGTCAGAACATAAATTGGAACTCTCTTACTTTCCACAATGCAGGAGTTTGTTTCCTCAATCAGGACTTAAGGTATGAAGGGCTTAAAATAGAGATCAACAACTGAAGGGCCCCCCCAGGTCAAATCAAGTACTGTGAGGAGGTACTGTTTGCCCCACCCTCTTTTGCCAACTCAAAGATGAGATATGAGTGTGAAAAGAGTTGCAACAGGACATGCCTGCAGGCCATTTTGGGAGGTGAAATTTGGGGCCCTCTCTCTCCATCCCTTACTAAGTTCACAAAAGATGTCTAAGAAATCTAGTTGCTGATCAGGGCTTAAGGGAAATAGTTATAAAACCTTTACCTATGTAGTGTTCTTCCATTATCTGAGAGTGCTGTTGTGGCCTTAATGAGTAAAGTGTTGGACTTGGGTCTGGGGATTCTGTCTTCAAAACCCATAGGTGACCCAACACACATCAAAAGTTGCATATATAAAACTGGAATCATAGCTACCTACCCTACCTATGCTTGATGGAGAAAAAGTTAGGAAATGCTTGCATATTAAGTACTCCTCATAAATGTGTAAATGAAAATTGGCTACTGAGGATTAATGCTTCAAACATGATCCCCATTTGCTGGGTCTTTTAAGTTCCTTAGTTGTTGATTTTGCAACAAGCTCTGTAATTTATGATTTAGCCTCACATTCTTACAGGGGGAAGTAGGTTTGACAATATTAAAGGTTGTCGCCTCTCCACCTCTCAGGAATGTGAGTGGAACATTCCAGGGGTATCCTGTTCTGTTCCTCTTCTGCCAGTGCAATATTACTCCCAAATCCACAGATTCTTGCAACCATGGCAAATGTACAAAAGATCACTGTTCATTAATCTGTGCAACACATGAGTGATGCTGGCTGGGATAGTATTGGGAGAAGGTAAGTTGAGAAAAGGGGGTGAGAGTTCTAAATAGTTGAGAACAAAAGCCTGATCTAACATTTCCTGTGCTGAAAATGTGCAAGGGACACCTGGGCTGATCGAAGGTCCATTGAAAGCGTTTTTGATGGCGTTTTTGTAGCTGGTTCACACGGCCATATTCCTCCATGTGATTCTGTACACAGGTATATAACAGGGTAGTGTGAACTAGATGATTAACATAACGGAGCTTGCAGCCATGATGATGGAGATGACTGTACTTCTTCCACTAGCACTCCTTGCTGACATAAAAATATAAGAACCATGCTGGATCCAGCCATAGGCCTATCTATGTTCAGCATTCTGTTCCCACAGTTGCCAACCAGATGCTTACAGGAAACCTACAAGCAGGATACGAGCACAATAACACCCTCTCACTTGTGTTTGTTTATAAAAAAATTATGTCCTGCCCTTCATCACAAAATGATGGTGGCACTGGTTAGGCCTCATCTTGAGTACTGCATCCAGTTCTGGGCACCACACTTTAAGAAGGACGTAGACAAACTGGAGAGGGTTCAGAGGAGGGCAACTAGGATGATAAAGGGACTGGAAACAAGGCCCTATGAGGAGAGACTGAAAGAACTGGGCATGTTTAGCCTCCAGAAGAGGAGACTGAGGGGAGATATGATAGCACTCTTCCAGTACTTGAAGGCTTGTCACACAGAGGAGGGCCAGGATCTCTTCTCAGTCATCCCAGTTTGCAGGACACGGAATAATGGGCTCAAGTTACAGGAAGCCAGGTTCCGCCTGGACATCAGGAAAAATTTCCTGTTGGAGCAATAAGACAGTGGAACCAACTACCTAGGGAGATGGTGGGCTCTCCCACTCTGGAGGCATTCAAGGTGCAGCTGGACAGCCATCTGTCAGGGATGCTTTGACCTGGATTCCTGCATTGGGCAGGGGGTTGGACTCGATGGCCTTGTAGGCCCCTTCCAACTCTACTTTCCTATGATTTCTATGATCCCAGGGCAGGTCACAATCCACTATGTCTCTAAAACTAAATACCAATAAAAATGCACATCTGGTCAGTATTAAAAAAAAATTACGTATGTATGTACTGTGTGTCGGCTGTCTTGCTCTAATGCAGTGTTCTCCAGCCTTGGGTCCCCAGATGTTTTTGGCCTACAACTCCCAGCATGCCCCAGGTCTGGGGACCCAAGGTTGGAGAACACTGCTCTAATGCATAGGCCCAACCATCTACCGCATTTTTGCTCCATAAGACGCACCTGACCATAAGACACACTTATTAGGTTTTGGAAGAAGAAAACAAGAAAAAAATATAAGACGCACTTATGTAGGTTTTGGAGGAAGAAAACAAGAAAAAAAATATTCTGAACCAAATGGTGGACTTTAATACAAATGAACTTTCTACCTCCAGTTTAAAAGGAATTTTATATGCTAGTCTTTTCTGCTTTATCCTTGTATGTAGAATGAGGAGGTGGTATTTTTCTGCAAGAAAATACAGGAAATGATGGAACTATCAGTAATGTGTCCTTCATTGTTATGAGATTGTTATTGTTACCACCTCAATTTTGGAAGAGATATAAAAGAATAAAGATGCCTCTGAGTGCATTTGCCAGCTTTACACTGAGCACTGGTGTAGTGGCTAAGCAATTTCTTTAATTTAGTACCGTATTTGTTTATAAAATGTTTATAATGTTACTACCTCACAGGGTTGTTGTGAGGATACAATAGAGAGGAGGATTAGGATTACCGGTACCAGCCGCCTTGAGTTCCTTGCAGGAAAAAAGGTGGGGTATACAAAATGTAATGATAAATAGGTACGTAAATACAATAAATAAAGCATCTCCAGAGATCAGTCATGATTCTCTTTGTATTGCTTCATCACCAATATAGAAGACCCAAGGAGGAAAAATACGGTACAATCCACAATTCCCTCCCAATAATGGATATTCTTAATTCCAGGATCATTTTAAAGCACTAGGGTAATAATACCTAGGTTTTATGAATACACTGATCTGACCGACGTAGAAATCCGGCTCCCCCATGCTTAGCCTGCTGCCCGCGCTGCGACAAGATTTCAGTGTTGGCGGCGGCAGCATTGTCCGCTGGCTGGCCCCCCTCCGCCGCGGTGCCTCCAATGAGAGCATGGCAGGCCGGGCGAGGCGCGCAGCCATTGGTGCGCCGCGGCTCCATCGCAGCAGGGACGGGAGGGGTGGCTGAGAGGGGCAGGGGCTCGGGCAGCTGCCGCTGCGCTGGATGGGATTGGGGCCCACGAGCTCCGCTGCCGCCTGCCCAGCCGCTGCCGCCTGCCCAGCCGCTGCCGCCTGCCCAGCCGCTGCCGCCTGCCCAGCCGCTGCCGCCTGCCCAGCCGCTGCCGCCTGCCCAGCCGCTGCCGCCTGCCCAGCCGCTGCCGCCTGCCCAGCCGCTGCCACTCTCTTCCTGCTCCACAGCGCCAAACAGCTGATCCTTCGCCCAGCTGTTTGGCGGGCCCGTGACTTGGCCTCGCTCCATAAGATGCACAGTCATTTCCCCCTATTTTTTTAAGGGGGGGAGTGCATCTTATGGGGCGAAAAATACGGTAATCAAAAGGTGTGTTGAGAAAGGATAGTTTTCACTGATGCCAAAAGCTGACCCATTTTGGTGCCAGTCTGCCCTCTAGATCATTACACAACCAGGGTGCCACCACTGAGAGAGGCCTATGATGAGTTCCAGAAGTCTGGATTATGTTAGGTGAGGACCTCCCTGGTAGATTTCAGTTCATCAGCAGGGTGACAAGGGGAGAGTTACTCCTTCAGGTAGCCAAGTCTTAATCCATTTAGGGCTTTATACCAGCACCTTGAATTGGGCTCAGTGACAAATAGGCAGCTGGTACAGCTCTTTAAAGGCCAGTGTTATATAGCCTTGCATAGCTGGACCTGTCAACACCCTTTGGGATGCATTTTGCACAAGCTGCAGTCTCTGAGCCATCTCAAGGGCAGGCCTATGTAGTGCACATTACAATAGTCTAACCAGGAATTACTGCCCCTAGGCTATCCCTGTCCAGAAACAGATGTAGCTGGAAAACCAGCTGTAGCTGGAAAAAAAGCACTCCACGTCACTGCAGCTGCTTGGGCCTCCAGTGACAAGGTAGAACCAAAGAGTATGCACACACACACACCCTGACTGCACACCTCCGGGGTGTGTGTGCAACCCCATTGAGAGCAGGCTGCTGTCATAATTCCTAAGAACCCAAGAACCACCAATCCAAATTACCCCTGTCTTGTCCATCCTATCTCTACCTCCGAACACGGATCAAATGCCTACATAGCTGTACCCAGTTCTGATAGAAAGGAAAGAGAGGGTGCTGCGTCATCAGCATACTGTTTGCACCTTGCCCCAGTTCCCTTGCTGACCACTCCCGATAGTTTCATATAGGTGTTAAATAACATCTATAATGAGTTCTCCAGCAACAGGAATTGAGTCATACTGCCTCTGATATTGGCGGTGTTACATAGCCATCAGGACTATTAGCTTTTGATAGCCTTCTCCTCTGTGAATTTGTCTAATTCCCTTTTAAAGCCTTCCAACTTGGTGGCCATCACTACATCTTGTGGTAGTGGATCCCATAGTTTAACTGTGTGCTGTGCGAAGAAGTACTTTTATCTATCCTGAATCTCGCACCAATCAGCTTCATGGGAAGACCCCGAGTTCTAGTATTATGAGAGAGGGAGAAAAAGTTCTCCCTATCCGCGCTCTCCATGGCATGCATAATCTTATACACCTCTATCATGTTCCCCCTTACTTACATTTCTTCTAAGCCAGGGGTGGGCAATACATGGGCCACGTACCACAAGCGGCCTCCTGGCTCTTTTTGTCATCCCCACCACTGCTGTCAAAGTACAGTAGGTAACATCCATGGATATTGACCAAGCAAGGCTGCATATAGGTTACTTTGTGCACACTTGACAGCTGTCATTTGATGAGCTGTCAATTGAAAAGCAGAGTGGCAAAGGGGTTTTTTGCCCTGTAAGGGGGTGGTGAGTATATCTCCCCCTTAGCAGTCTGATTCTCTAGTTTTTAAGTATTGCCCTAACAGTTCTCAGTGCCCTCCACCTTTTCCACGTTTCCCCAAGCCTCTAAGTACTTCAGAAAGGGGAGATCTACAGCCTACCCCCTTTTCATGAGCACTTACTTTTGACAGCTGTCAAAAGAAAAGATTCTTTAAAAAATCTGTGGCAAATTTGAGCATTTTGGGGGGACAGGGTAATATGGTTGTAGCTGTCAAGTATGCAGAAAATAACTTATATGCAGCCTCACTTCGTCAGCATCCATGGATGTTACCTGCTGCACTGTGCAGATACCTACCAGGACATTGGCCAGACAGACTCCATATTTCAGGCAGCCGTAAGTGCGCACCAGTGCAAGACCCCAAAAAATTATGATCTTAGTTGTGCGCAGTTTTGCTGCCCCCATTTTTTTTAAAAAAGGGTAATGAGCCAGTGATGGTAATGCCAAAGTACCACATGGGCATCAGTGGTGTGGCTGTCACAGCGGCATGGGCAAGATCACCAAGAGTGGCAAGGGTTTTTTGCCACTTTTGCTGAGCAGCTTGCTTGCCACTTTCCGCACCCCGCGATGGGATTGGTCTCCCGGGTTTAGATGACACAACAACCCATAATGGGCCAAACAACCCCTTGAACAAGCCATGGGTTGTCAGGGTGGCTTGTTGCCCCAAAACAACAATGGGTTGGTGTGTTGTGCAAACCCAGTCAAGTTAATTAGTAACGATGAATGGATGCCAATTGCAAATACAATATTAGGCAAGCTTGCCATTTTCAAAGTTGTGGTATGCTTTTGGCATACCATGCAGAATTCTTTGGGTTCCTAAAATTTATTTGTTTCAACAATTTTCAGTGCCTCTGTTATTTCCTTAAACTTAAACAATGTAAGGGAAGTATATGCTATTGTATTCCAAGAAAGAATTCTGCATATTCTAACATTAAGTGTGCTTTAGTTTTTCCCCTCAGATATTTCAGGTCAAATACTTGTGGTGTATTGGGACAATAAATAACAAAGGATGCTTGTTTTTTAGTTTTGTTTATTAAATACAAGTAACATAAACATGCCATGTTAGCTTACACTAGGGCAGGGGTCCCCAACCACCAGTACCAGTCCATGGCCTGTTAGGAACCGGGCCGGGACGTGTCGCGAGCACCCCACCTGGCTCTCGGGGTGCTCGCGAGCTCCGGCGAGTATTTCCGGAAAACCGGAAGTGACGCGACGGGAGACCTGGCGCATCACTTCCTGGTTCTCCGGTGCTGCTCTTTTTATTTATTCTATTTATACCCCGTCTTTTTTCCTGTAAGGAACCCAAGGCGGCTTACATAATCCTCCTCCTCTCCATTTTACCCTCACAACAACCCTGTGAGGTAGGTTAGGCTGAGAGTCAGTGACTGGCCCAAAGTCACCCAGTGAGTTTCATGGCCGAGCGGGGATTTGAACCCGGATCTCCTGAGTCCCAGTCCAACACATTTGCTATTCACGGCCGTTTTAAGGTACTTTACCATACCATGGTATTTACGTAAAAAGAGCAGCGCCGGAGAACCAGGAAGTGCGTTTGGGTTGAGCGGCAGCAGGCAAGTAGCCGAGAGTCTCGGGAGGGCTGAAGCGAGTTTGACTCGCTTCAGCCCCCCTCAAGACTCTCGGATAAATCCCTGCCTGCAGAGCAGGAGGTGAGCGGTGGGCGACACCCCCCCCCCCGGACCGTGGAAAAGGTTGGGGACCGCTGCACTAGGGCATCAGAAAAAATTCAGATGCAAGTTGCGTGATAGATGCAAGTTACCCTATACAAATAATTTGAATATGAAAATTTTCAAGGAAACCTACGTCACAGTGTCATTTCATTACATATCTTTCCTCCATGTCATGCATAGTTTTAGATCGACTGTCTTGCTCAGTTTTCTCTAAAGTGCTTGCATGTGGCTGCATATCAGTTTAAATGTCAGAATGGAAAAAGTTAGTATGTTTGCTGAACTGGCCCATTTCTTCTGTATTTAATAGATGCTTCTTTTTAGCTACTATGGGTTAGTTTCATGTTTACTCGTACTAGTATAAGTAAAACTGGAATCCAACCCTATGTCTTTGTTCATACTACTTGGGAGCCTAGATCTCTGTGTTTGATTTTTACTTTGTCTGTTAGGATTTTTAAGATACCTTAAATGTGTGTCCAGAAACATTGTGCGGGTGAACTTGACTGTCCATTTGGCAACCATGCCATCTGGAATAGCGGCTACAATTAAATTTCATGTGACAATTTTTTTTCTGCCTTTCATCACATGATCATTATGAGTGTCTTTGGCAGACTGCCAGCATATTTTCCCCATAGTTCAACCTAAATCTTTTAAGGGAAGGAAATGGATTGCAGCATTTAGTAGCTGTGACTATTATTGCTGCTTTCAACAAAAAAAAGACCTTAATGACTCTTGGGCTAAAACATCTTACCTGGCAGGTTTTACCGTACTTATATTAAAAGAGTGCCCAGCGTTCTGTGGATTAGAGATCTTAAGTTCTCTAGTTTCTTATGTTATTTAGCACTTGTTGGGTGATTTATGCCAGCTAAATAGTCAATACTGAAGCAGTGAGCAACTGTCAACACATCAAATGGCTATCCCAGTATCTGAATATTAGGAGGATGCTAAAATACCCTTGCTTTAAAATCTCTTCTATGTTTGAGGATCTTAGCTAGGTATTTGTGCAAAATGTTTTAGTCCTTAAACCAGGAGCTCCATTACTTTGTCCTTTGTATGTGAAAAATGTTAAGTGATTTAAACCTTGTGGCTTGTGGTTTTGCAGGGAATCGTCCATTGCTGATAGATGCAAAGTGTGCATACTAGATCTGCATTGCCCATCAAGCAAAACACAGCAAACTAGCCATGAACTATGTTTTGCTAGGTGCTCGATAATGTCTTCTCTCTGGCAATTAGAAACAAGAGATTATCAAGCCCCTTGTGGGCTGTGCTGAGCTTTGTGAATCAAAAGGCCTCGTGTAAATCATGAAAGCAGTAAATGGATTAAATTAGGCTACACAGTGTAAAATTTGTGAAGCTACCCTACTTTGATTTGAGACACAAGGGAAGGCTGACAATTTCAAGTGCAAAGGGGTTATAGATGGCAATTCACATTCAAAAATATTGTTGCAACAACTCAGTCTTTGCAGTGTCTTATCACTGAATGCTCCAGAGTGCTATAAGCACCCACTGTCCTAATCTAGGCACTTTCCAGTTATGTTCATTCTTGCCTTCAGGAACATAATTGGGATTTCATTTGGATATGTGCATTAGGGCTGAGCTCTTGATCCATTAATTCTGCAAAATCCTAAGCTTTGACTTGAAAAGGCAGGGCTATCTTCACAAGCTTGAACATAGTTTCCCTTGGGAGACGTACTATATATAAGTGCCATAATGTTTCCCACACCTTAATTGTTCCTTGTGGACTTGGGCATTTAGCTCTTCTGTTTAGGGTGCAGTTGCTCCTATACAGAATGTGGGTGCTAATTAAGTTTCTCGGATGTCATTCAGGCTATCTTAGAATAACAGCCTTATTGTGACCATACACGTTCTGGAAATGTGCTATTTTTAGTCTTGTAATGTGTCTTGTTTCACCTACGACAACCATGGGGTTAAACAAACTGCATTGGCTTCCGAAAATTCTTCCCACTTCACTTAAAAACTGCATTTCTGGGCTTGTTCAGTTAATTTGAGACAATAAAATAAGATTTTAAAAGCAGCAGGGTAATCCATTCCCTGGATGTGGGGACCTGTGCAGCATGCTTTCCCCTTGAGTCAACTTAATGCCTCCCTGGTTCATGCATTTGATGGGGCTGAAGTTGTCTTTGCATAATGGAGGAGTGAATTGTCCCCACCACCACGCAGGTAGAACTTAGTGTGATGTAGGTGTGCCATTTGAATTCATGCAAAGGCCTGGTTCATGTGATGGTCTCCCCACAACCCCCAGCAATAGTTGGAAGTGTATAGCAAACTGGACCTGGTGTGATTGAGCATTCATGTGTAGCAACCAGTTAACATTAGATGTCTGTAGTAGAGGAGAGAGTGGTGACCTCATTCCTCCCATCTCCTGAGCAGCACCCACTGCTACTTTGCATAATCAACCTATGATTAGTTCTTAGGTTAACTTTGGGTTGTTTAACCCATTAATAACCCATAGTGTCTGGATTACAACCTCCAATCAGTGGTTGTTTATGCAAAGCGTCAGTGGCTCATGTGCGGCATGTGGCAAGGCAACTCATGGGTTAATTAACCCATGACTTGCCGCTGTTACATGTGAATGGGCCCAAAGTTGTTTCATCTTCCCCAGAGGTCTCTGCTGAGCCATGAATGTAAGAAGGCTCATCCCTCATAATGGCTTCTGTGAAAATGTTGGTCTTGGATTCTTTAACCTGCTGCTGCTACTTCCAAAATGCAGTAGCTGCTACCATGATAAGTGTACCAAGCATGGCCACAGCTGAGGGATCTAGCTTAACTATGCAAAATCCTGGTATGACAAAGGAAACTTGCTTATATTGTCTGTCTCCCAGTAGTAGCACACAGCAGATCATTTTGCGGTATTGCTGCCAATAACTTTCATCCTGTTGCTCAGTGACTACAATACAAGTAAGGAAGGGATTTGCCCATCCAACTTCACTGCTGGTGGGCTTCACATAGGCATCTGGTTGGCCACTGTGTTGATTAGGATGCTGGGCCAGACAGGCCTTGCGTCTGATCCATCAGTGCTGCTATTATGTTCACTATTAGCTAGTTTGTCAAAATAAGCAGGGGGGGAAGTTCACTGCTCTGACTCTTGAAAGTTTCTATAAATAAAAATTGCCCTCTTTTGTTCAACAGGGAAGAGGCTACAAGAATGGATTAGTGTCATCTTGTGTTTTTCTCTGATGTCTTTCAACTTCTACAATCTCCTCTTCTGCTTGAGACTGGAACATGCCTTCTCAATTATTGTTGGGATATGTAAGTATTAACTAATTTATAATACAGTAAGTGATACATTCTGTAACTGCTGAAGTGCATGTTGGAAACAAAATGCCGTCATAAACAAGTTGTGCCTTAACTAGAGGCAGTTTGTTGTCTGCAACTATAAATTGGATGCCACAAGATCCATTACTTTGGATCTCTCTCCCTGCCCCCCAGTCTTTCCTAAATCTAGCTGTGACACATAGAACAAATGGTGCATTGAGTTTAAGTCTGCTGCGTTATCTTGAACTCTGAACTTTAAAAGTTAAGTTGAAGAATTAAATTGGACAATGTTTAATTCTCCACCCTTCAGTGGAATTCGGATGGCTCCTTACAGACTTTCAAAATGCACACAGTAAAATTGCTAGCAGCTGGGACATAAGCAAACCCAGCCATCATAATAAATCAATTCATGCGGGTTTGGTTCAACATTTCCACTTGCTATAGCAAGTGTTTTATCAACCTTTGGCAAGGGTGATGAGAACAGCCTCCACCTTCCTCTTCATCCCAGAGATGGGGGTGGGATGGCCAGTACCATCCAGGCAGTTGCATTGAGCTTCAGAGGGCTCAGCACATTGATGGGGAAGATTCCCTCCCCCTTCCAGTTCCAAGCTAGAGAGGAAGACTGGGACTGGCCATGTTCATAGTGGGTGGCCAAGTGCCCTAATACATTTTTGGCCCATAAATGAGGGAGTACCAACATAGTGACCACATTTGCACATAACAAAGCTAGGAATCCCGGTTGGTTCCACAGCGTGGAACAAGCAGTGTGCTCATAGCTGATTTGTTCCTGCTTTTCTTTTCTTTCTGTCTTTTGCATGTGAAGGTAAACAAGCCAGGCAAGGATAGCTTAGCATGAACTCCAAACCCAGGATTATGTCTTACTGCATCCAAGCAAGTCAGGATTCATAATCCAGTTTTAAACAAGAGTTCATTGGCTTATGTATCCTGGCTTGCTTGGGTGCAATATACTATCATCCCAGGTTTGGACATCGCAGAAACTATCCCTGCCTGATTGATTTACCCACTTGTAGGAAGGGAGGAGGAGCTAAGTGGAAGTGAATGGGCTGTGTGCATCTCTATGCAGTTTCTTCACACTGTAGTTTAAGAAGCAAGGATTCCTGCCTTACTATGTACAAACATGGCCAATGAAAACACAATTTTGGTGGCTTAAGGTGGCCCAGATTATCAAATTTAAGCCATGACCCATATTCTGGAAAGTATTAACCAGTGCAAAAAGGGTTGACTAACCAGTAAAGAATAAGACTTTTGATTACATTTGTTGCCTTCATCTGCCTGGATGAAGAGGAGGGAGGCTGAGAAGAGGGAGAAGAGAGGGAGCGCAGGGCCATTCCACCAGCCCTGCTGGGAGTATTCATTAATATTCCCCCTTCTTCCCTCCCCATTCCTTTTTCCTTGTGTGTCGTGTCTTTTTAGATTGTAAGCCTGCGGGCAGGGACTGTCTTGTTAATTGCTGTGAGCCGCCCAGAGAGCTTCGGCTATTGGGCGGTATAAAAATGAAATAAATAAATAACAGAGCAAATGTAAGAATCTGCTAGTTTCTGTGTAGTGGCTGTGACCTGGGTTGCACATAATGCTAACCCATGGTTTGTTGCCCTACTCGGGTTTGTCTGGCATACGACTGAACAAACTGTGGTTTGTTTTTTCAATCCCTGGATTGTTGGTTTCCCTCCTTCACTTGCTTCTTCTCTATATCCAAATACCTTTGTGGTGCTGTAGTTCTGGCATGTACAGTGCCTTTTTTTTTTGTTTGCTTTTTTACCACTCTTGCATGCCGCTTTTGTAGCCTGGTGAAACAACTCATGGACAACCCATGGTTCTGGGTTCACATGTAATGACAGCCTATGGCAGTGATGGCGAACCTTTTTGAGCCCGAGTGCCCAAACTGCAACACAAAACCAACTTATTTATTTCAAAGTGCCAACACTGCAATTAAACCTGAATACCGAGTTTTTAGTTTTAGAAAAACAACTCATACAGTTGTCCAAACTAATTAACATATTTTGTCTTAAAAGAAAAACAATAACAGAGTTTTCAATGATACAAACAGTTTTTTGTTGGAAAAAAAATCAACTCAAAAATTATTATAGTACTACATTGTACACATAGCCTGAAGGGAATGTATACAAAAATAATTAGGCACATGTATTTTTGGATAAGGGATTCTCAACTTGTAATATGATTATATGTCAGACTGAAATTGTATGGGGCAAGCTTTACCCCGCGTCCTTTCCCTGCTTCTACAGGTGTCGGATTAGTAAAAGTAAAACTCAACCTGTACTAGGATGAGCAAGATAAACAAGAAAACTAAACGTGCTTAACACATTTTAAACACTTTATGTCTTGGACTGCAAACACTGCATTAGGTAAAAGTTTGCATTGGGCATGCTTTTGCACAATTAATGTGATTTTTGCTATTGCATGCATGCTGATAATTTGTCAAACCTTGGCTCATACTCCGTTAGTTTGAGAGCAACATGTGCAGCACTCAGGTCATGTTAGGGCTTTACATCCAAGCCATGCTCTGTGCATCATTCTTCAAAATCTTGTAAATGTGATAACAATGAAGAGAAGAATTCTGTAACAGGAATTCTAGAACAAAATCATTCTGTTCTACACTGTGAGAAAGAACAAGATCATTAGTGTTTTTGGTAATTAGGATCTATACTTGGTAATCCTGAATTTAACATGTAATTTAGGCTGTACTACAGTGTAGTCCAGAGTTATCCAGTCTGCTAATGGGCTGGGTTTTATTTATTGATTTGATTTGTACCCTGCACTCAAGGGGTACAAAGAAAATTGGCACTCAAGGTGGCTTACAATCACAAATAAACTTGATAAAAACAGTAAACTAATACATTCAAACACATTAAAAACACAGCAACAGGCGGGGACTAGTACCCAGGTCTCTTACCACTACACTGGCTCTCATATTTGTTTTGCCTTTCCTCCAGGAACAAATGATCTCTCCATTTTTACCTTCACAACAATCCTGTGAGGTAGGTTAGGTTGAGAGGTAGTGACTGGCCCAGATCATCCTGTGAGAAATGCGAGGCATTTGCCAGTCCTCTTCAGGCAGCAGAATGTCCTGGGCCAGGACTGGCTGTGTATGTATGTGTGTCCTGTTTGGCTGCTGTGTCTGAATGAGGCAGTAGGTCAGTCTCTGCTTCTTTCTTGAACGTGTGTGTGTGTGTGTGTGTGTGTGAGAGAGAGAGAGGGAGAGACTGAGACTTTTCAGAGCAACTGGGCCTGAAGAATCGGTTTTGAGGCAGGCAACGCTGGAGGAAGAGGAGTGTGCGTGAGCGCGGGGATTTAAAGCAAGGAGCAGCCCAGCCACTCCTTTGCAGGCAGGCAGGGCTGAGAGCAAACGCGCAGGTGAGAGAGAGAGAGAGGCGGAGAGGAGCCGACCTAGCATTTAAAGCGGCAGCTGCCCGCCACCTCGCCTTGCCTTTCCCGCTTGCTCTCCCGCCCTTCCCCTTGGGGAATCTTCATTTAAAGCTGGCAGCTGCCCTCCCCGCCTCGCCTGGCCTCTCTCTGCTTGCTCTCCCTCCCTCCCTCCCCTCGGGAATCCTCGCTGCAATCCCAGCCTGATCTCGCTCCTCTCACGTGTCCACAGATTGGTCCCTGCGTGCCAGCTGTGGCACGCGTGCCATAGGTTCGCCTTCACTGGCCTATGGTTTAAACAACCCAGAGTTCACAACCCAACAACAAACAATGGGTTCTCTTCCTGGGTTGTTCATGGTTAACAAACCCTGGTTTGTTAGCACGGCTGGGTTCGCACATCAAGGCAACCCAGAATTCAACAACCTATGGGTTAAATAAACTGTGGGTTAGGATTATGTATGAACCAGGTTTGTCTCTGCATTGTACTAGCTGTACAGGGAAGCTGCAAATTGGATGTATCCGGAGAACTGTCCTAGCATACGGTCCTTGAACTGGATGCCTCTAACTTCTCAGTCAATTCTCCTGTCTCAGCACTGAAAACAGAGAAACACTGTGAGAATTGGTTTATTATCATCTTTGGTTAATGAGTGCCATAAGACCTTTAATTGAAAGCATTTATTTGAAAGGCAGACTTTAGTTCAGGGGTGTGTAACCCTTGGCCTAATTTCAAAAGCACTCTGCAAGCAATCAGGTTAGGCTGCTAACAAGGACCATCTCTCCCTCCCCCAGCAGCCTGCTGGGTGGTTTGGGTGGGGGTGAAAGGCGGGGTGTCCCTGCCTGCTGGTGGCATGTGGCCCCCCACAGGTTACCCTTGAGGGAATGTGGCCCTTAACAGAGAAAAGGTTCCCTGCCCTGCTGTAGTGCATTCTTTGGAACATTTCTCCTAGATGTTCTACCTGTTTTTCAAGTGCAGTAATTTGATTTGGCTAAGTAAAAATTTGTAGAACAAGTTGTGTAAATGTTTTTCATTCAGTGCCTAGTGCCCATGTGCTTTGGGTTATCTGATAGAAGTGCTACTGTTCTGATGTTTAGGATGTTGCAACCTGCGAGGGCGTGACAGATTGTACCCAGTTCAAATCATGCACATTAGGAAGGAGAGAAAGACTGGCAGTGGTCCGACAGATTTATTCTTGAGAATTGGAGATACAGGAGTATATAACACTTCAAAGCTGCATCTCAACATAGATGCTGAAACCCTATCAATTTATACAGTATCTTCTGACGCAATCCCACGCATGCGCCGTACTAACAGGAATTTCTAGCTGAGAAAGGGAAAAATACAGAAAGGTAAACAAAATCTTAAACATGCATACTAAGCAACTGGAACAGAGGTAAGTCAGGTCATACTAACTCCTTCAGTCCCCTTTCACCCACTGTCTTTAGCTAGCTCAAGGAAAAGAAGATAGCAGGACAGCAACATTCCTCAGTCTCACAGTCTAGACATCAGTCTAAGCAACAGGCAGAACTGGAGAGAGAAGCATTTCATTAATTTGAACTCATTAGTTACTGATTTTTTACAAGATGACTGTATTCCCAAACTGCACCATTCTTCTCACATTGTGAACTTTGTAGTCCATCTGTTGATAGTTGAGAAAAGATGTTTCTGTTCAGGTAGATGCTGCTGGCATGAGAGACATCTTAGAAAATGGGGAGCTGTTTAATATGTAACCCATTGGATTAACTGAGAAATCTGCCAGAGAAAATATTCGCTGTTGAGAGTGCTTACTGTGTTGGCCTCAGAGAGAGAGAGAGAGAGAGAGAGAGAGAGAGGATTTAAAATGGCCCCACCGTCTACTTTTATTGTATCTGTGTTGTTGGTCTGGTGGGCAAGTATTTGAATTTCTGCTCTGAGCGGTGCAGTCCAGAAACTTGCTACTATGGCAGTGCCTGATCCAATAATAGGGTATCATCCTGCAACCTGGCATACATTTAACTGGCTCCTAGGAGCAAACCACCTCTTTGGTTCAGTTCTGCATATTAAGGATGTTTGCTTTGGTGTTGCCCTTTTAAAATGGAACAGAGAAATGTCACTGCAATTAATGTCTCAGAACCTGTGGTGTGAACACTATATTAGGAGTTGTGCTTTATGAGTTTGCCTGGGTGCAATCATTCATCTCAAAACAGTTCAGCCAAGAAGAGCATTTTGTGCCCTGTGCTCTTTGGCTTTGGTTCTGGTCCAGATTGTTCTTCTAACGGTCTAACTTGAGGGTAAACACTAAAAATGAATTTAGTACAGTAATACCTTGGATTGCAAGTAACTTGGTTTGAGAGCGTTTTGCAAGACAAGCAAATTTTTAAATATTTATTTAATTTATTTTGACTTGATATACAAGGGACGTCTTGCAATACAAGTACTGTAGTACGGCTTAAATTAAAAATCTCTGTACAAATTTTTTTGAGGGGATTTCATTTTGATATAAGAGTGTTTTGGATTACAAGCACGTTTCCGGAACGAATTATGCCCTCAATCCAAGGCATGACTGTATAGATTAATTGACTGGTGTCTTATTTTTGGAATTCACATGTTGAAAGCTTCTATTCAGAGTTATCACCTATTATGCTGTTGTGACAATTCAGTTAAGCAACCATTTACAACCCAAACTGGATGTAACCTTAATTGCATTAATGCAAGATGCTGTGGGCAATGTGGAGGGAATAATGCAAGATGCTGTGGGGGATGTGGAGGGAACTCTCTCTCCTCCTGCCATGGCCCCAACAAAAATTGCCTCTCCAAAGCTGCCATTTGCATTTCAAGGGAAATGTAATTATACATAACAATGCATTCAGCTCAAATCCAGCTTGCTGAGCAAGTGATGCTTCCCTCCCTTTTTTGGGAAGTATATTTTTTTGTCTTGGATCAGTCTTGCTTGTAGAAATATTATAGACTTGTTTGTAGAAATATAAATAGATGTTCATCAACTGTTCCTAGTTATGCACATTAATTGATAACAAGTTCTCACTTCCTTGGTGGCAAGGTTCTAATCAGTTCAGCTACCAGTAGATAAGGTTGATAATCTACTGATAATATTTATGTAGTAGTAAATCATTAAAATAGTAGAACTGCTGTCTGCACTCTGTGGCCTCAATCCAAAGAAGCAGCTAGTTCCCTGCATCCAAGGAAGCTATGGCCTTTTGTTTCTCAAACATCTTCTTGCAAATTGCATTTCTAATTGGGGAGGGGGCTTAGATAGGCTACTAAGCAACATTGCTTTGGATTCTGTTTGCTTGTAATGAATTCCTTCACTTGCTACTGAGTTGTTCCCTAAACTGTAGAGAGAAATCAAAATGCCTGACATGACAAAGTTGCTAGTAGCTTAATAAAAGATTATAGGCACCTACTGTGAAGAATGTTTTGTTATACTGCGTTATTGCTTGAAGCCCAGGAATGTTGGAGTTCTACAGCGCAGCAAATATAAGAATCTTGACTTTCTAGATGATTGATTTTGATCTCATCCTGAGGACCATTGTTCATCCCCTTTCTAGCAGCTGAGATCAGCTCTGTATCTAAAAACTTCTTACAGTGAGAAGCCATTGTATTGCAGCCCAGTTTTGTATCTTTTTTTTCTTACAAAGGTATGAATGGATTGTGGAGTGCTAAATTTGGAATCATAGTCTGCAGAAGAGGCATTTTGAAAAGATTGTGTGCAAGAGTTCATACCTATTCTGTCTATTTTTATTTTTGTCGAATGGGGTG
Organism: Shinisaurus crocodilurus; assembly: GCA_021292165.1. Lineage (NCBI taxonomy): Eukaryota > Metazoa > Chordata > Lepidosauria > Squamata > Shinisauridae > Shinisaurus > Shinisaurus crocodilurus. The sequence continues at coordinate 179,492 of JAHFWL010000434.1, forward strand.
TACTTTCAACACCCCTTCATTAGCTCTGGGGTTTTGATTGGGAAAGAGAGACTTAGTCAAAATGTGCTTGCACTTAATTACAAAAAGCAAGGTCCGTTATGTGCCTCTGCAGGAGAGCCTGCTCCGTCCCATGTTGGCAAAGTCAATGAACCGAGCACTGGATTCACAAGTTGTTTTGCAATAACTGCTCATTTTTAAAACAATTCTCTAACAAGATTTGAAAGTGATGGGATGAAATTCTATGCATTTAAAACATATAGTCCTAAAGTGGGTATTGACAAATTGCGGATTAACAGCTTTCAAAAGGCATTTACCAAAAGGGTAGCAAGGTGTTCAGTTTTTAGTTGTAAAATGTTTTGGAGCTATAATGCCTCACAACATTGTGGTGACTACTGTGTCTGTATACAGTGGGTAGAACATAACATAAGAAGAGGCATACATACAGGCCTGTGGCTTATGCTGGCTCAGCTTGTCTGAGCGTGGAAAGCTAAGCAGGGTCAAGCCTGGTTATTACTTGGATGGGAGACCCCTCTTCTAGTTTCCTGCATTGAGCAGGGGGTTGGACTCGATGGCCTTGTAGGCTCCTTCCAACTCTATGATCTATGAGATCTATGAAAGAGCCCTGCTGGATCAGACCAAGGGTCCTTCTAGTCCAGCATTCTGTTCACACAGTGGCCAGCCAGCTGCCCAAAAGATCCCACAAGCAGGATATGAGTACAACAACACCTTCCAGCCAATGTTCCCCAGCAACTGGTGTACATAGGCATACTGCCTCTGATACTGGAGGAGGCATATAGCTAATCAGGACTAGTACCGGTAGTCATTGATAGCCTTCTCCTCCATGAATTTGTCCAATTCCCTTTTAAAGTTAGGTGCAATGACCAGAACTGTATACACTATTCTAAGTGCGGTCGCACTATAGATTTGTATAAGGGCAGTATAATCTTGGCAGTTTTATTTTCAATTCCTTTCCTAATTATGCTTAACATGGAGTTTGCCTTTCTCACCATAGCTGTACACTGGGTTGACATTTTCATTGAGCTGTCCACCACAACCCCAAGATCTCTTTCTTGGCCAGTCTCCGCTAGCTCAGATCCCATCAGATTATTCTTGAAGTTGGAATCCCCCCCCCCACTGTGCGTTACTTTACACTTGCTGACACTGAAAGCAAGCAAAGTAGCCATCCCTGTGCCCTCCAGATGTTTTTCACTACAGCTCACTACAAATCTGTCCATTAGCTTTGTGGGCTGTGGCTGATGGGAGTTGCAGTCCAAAACATCTTGAGGGCAATGTTGCCTTCCCCACTCTAGCAATTCCACAGCAGTGGAGCTCTTCTGCTCATCATATGAAAGGTCTAGCCAACCCATGGTTCAAATAGGTATATGAGAGTGAATATTCTAGTCTTTCCGTTCCACTACATCTTGTGTGATGTAGGCACACTGACATGCTGTTCATATGCTCCTCCATATTAACTCAAAAAGATAGTTTCTTGTCTGTGCTTTGTGCTGCTTACTGACGAGAGAGAGGCACACCGTGGGCTCCGGAGGACTCTTCAGCCATCCTTGTCAGAAAAGCTGATGATTTCTGAATGGTATGATCATATTTTGATTAGATCCCCTGACATTTGGCACCTTATAATATCCTGGATTGCATTGCCTGTAGGATTCTTTCCTCCATCCCTCCTGCAGTACAGTGGGATTAAACTAAAATAAGATGGCAGGTGTCAGCTTGTCGGCACTGGTGATTATAGCGGGGTGGTAGGGAGAAGAACTGGGTCTACTCTTAACTTTGATCATCAGTGATAACTGGTGATAACTAGAAACCTTTAAAAAAAAAAAGGCTTGTGTTTGGGCATAAAGATTTGGGGACCCATGGAAAAATATCATGGTTGGAGCTGGGAATTGGAGAATGTGTCCTCCAAGGCCAATTCTCTGCACCACCTATAGATGCTTTAGAGCCGGCTTCCCCAACTTGGTGCTCTTCAGATGTGTTGAACTACAATGCCCTTCATTCCCAGCCAGCATGGCCCCACCAAGTTGGGGAAGCCTGTTTTTAAACTGTGAAGGAAGCACTCCCCTTTTGCTGTTTTAAAGGCTCTCTTGGTGGGGGAATTTGGTCTCTTGCATGCCCTCAAACAAAGTGTTCATCATCCCAGCTCAGCTTCACACCCCCATTTAAGTCTTGGGCTTCCCTCCTTAACCTAACTCGGCCTTGGCCAGCTGAGATTTTTTGCCAGTGTGATGATCTCTGCTGCGTGTTTGGGGCAATATTGCCAGTGTGGGTTAGTGGTTAGAGTGTTGGACTGGGACTCTGGAAATCTGGGTTCTACTTCCCACTTGGCCATGAATCTCACTGGCTGACTTTGGGCCAGTCACGGGCTCTCAGCCTAACCAACTTCACAGGGTTGTGAGGATCGAATGGAGAGGAGGAGGAGGATTATGTAAGCCGCCTTGGGCTCCTTGCAGGAAAAAGGTGGGATATAAATATAATAAATAAATATACACATGCAACCCTCCACCCTTGCTCTTCTGTGGGGAGGGTCTGGGTCCTGCCGTACAGCTTAGACTTACCTTAGGGGTCACTCTTGCCTGCAGTGATCCACCGTTGCCCTCTTCCCCTGCCTGTCTTGGCACCCAGCATATCCACAAGCTAGCTGTCCACTTTAGTAACATGGGGAGTGATTCTGTCAGCTTCCAAATGCTTACTAGGAAACCTAGGAACTTGCATGCCAAGTGATGGAGGTTAAGTGTTTGATGGCTGGACTACTTTAAAGAACCTGGCCCTTGAAGGTGTTACCTCTTTCCATTTTTCCCTTGTGTTATCATTTAATAAGCATTTGGGAAGCGGACTGTCTGAAGCACCTGCTACTTGATAGCTACCCTAACTTACCTTGGAACAAAACAAAATTGTGTATTCTTTTTGTAGGCCACAACCCCTTCAAATGCATGCTGTGGTCACTCCCACAGCATGCATTTGAAGGGGCTGTGGCCTACAAAAGCTTACGTCACATTGGTATTCATTGGTCTTTAACTGGGGCAGGGCTTCTGTGGCCCTCCAGATGTTGTTGGGACTACAGCACTCATAATTTCTGCTGGCAGGGGCTGATGGGAGTTGGAGTCCACCAACATCCAGAGGGCCACAGGTTCTCCATTGCTACTTCATAATGTGTCTCAAAACTCTAGTTTTGGTTCTGCAACAGACTAATACAGGTATCTCCTGAATTTAACTCTGGACTGATGCACCTGCGGGCGCCTGCAAGGCTTTTTTAAAAATCCAGTTTTTTAATATATGTACATGGATTTGTATATATCTGTAGCAATGAATACATATGAAATGCATGCAACTTTCTAGCAATTGTACATAGGCTTCAACAAAAGCGGACCAATTATGCAAATAGGTATCAATTTGGAGGTGGTGTCTCAATCCATGGCATTATAGGAGGTGAGTGTTCATCCTTCCAGTGTTGTAATATCAGTCTTTAGCTGTCAAAAGGGTGCAGAGAATCCATATATGCTGACCATTTGTTAATTTCCCTGAGCAGGTAAATAATTTAAAAGATCATGTACATCAGTGAATATTAAAGACTGTTCCAATACAAAAATGATCCATAGAATAGCCTCCCAAAAAGAAGCGACTACTGGACATTGCCAAAACGTATGTTTAAAAGAAGCATTAGCTGTATTGCACCATCAGCAATTAGCTGAATTAGACAATCCCTTAGTAAGAGAGATGTTGCAGTGCCCAATAGGCATGAAGCAAAAGGTTTTGCTGAATAAGACGCTGCCTAAGATCCATAGGTGTGACAGTTGGACACCAAAGTGGTGATCCACTGATTAGGCATTTTGTGGTGGGGCCCACAGCAGTTTCTCAAATTCCCAAATGTGCCCACGGGTCCAGAAAGGTTGGGGACCCCTGCTCTACGAATATGTGGGGCAGTCCCTTGAATTAGCCTGTTATATATGTTGAAGCACACATGCACACATGTATATCCTTAACAATTTGGTTTGTGTCAAGAGTGAAATATTCCCTTTCTGGAACACATTCAAATTGTTGCTGGCCAAAGGCCATTGACACCTGTATCCGGTAGGCTTCTATGCTTTTGAGTTCTACCTAGTGTAAAGGTGTGCATTTCAAGAAACATGCTGAGTTCTGGGAGTTGCATGACCCCCATAGACACTGAAGTTTAGGGTATTTGAGCAGCCATAGGGAAAAGTCTCTAAGGGTGCTGACTGGGGCATGCTGGGAATTGTAGGCCTCCTTTCTGTCTAAACTTGCATAGGATTGCACCTTAATGGTAGCAGCTCTAGTGCAGATACTGTTCTTACCCCAAAGGTTTCCTTAAGCATGTACGTTGTCTTGAATTTCCTCTCCCAAATAGGCTGTTTGGAAGCAGCTCGGTGCTTGTTCCAGCTTTCTAGCCCAGTCTGGCTAGAAACCAGTGGCAGCAACAGGGAGTAAAGGAAAGTTAGTGATTACATCAGCCTGGAAATTTGAAAGTAACAAAAGATGGAAGTTGTGCTGGAGACCAGTCTTCCAGAGGATGATTGGGGGAGATCTGGCAGGGGGAGGAGATTGAATTTGTTCCTGTCAAGAGTTGGCAAAGGCATCAAAAGAGGATGACACAGCAATTGGATGAGTTGAGGGAACTGAGAGCATGTGTGGAGTACACGAGAAGTGTGCCCTGTGCTGGTACTTCAAAAGAGCCCCTGCAACGTTCAGCTCCATGAGACTGTGCCGTTCCTGCTGAATCTTGCTGGTGAGGTGACACTGGGAAGTTCCGCACTGAGTACTCCATTGTTTGTAGGCAACAGCGAACCTATTACTCTGTGTGAAGGCGGAGCATGCACATCTCAACAAAGAGTATTCTGTTTGCTCATAAAGACTTGTCCATTCACAAAGGGGGATGGCATGAGTTCTCCGGAGACTTTAGTGGGAACACTTGGCTCCAAGTGTGGATTGTGCCCCTACGCAAGGCTCTGCAGATATCCACTTGGCTTACAGGGTTGTTGTGAGGATAAAAAAGGAGGGGAGGAGGATCATGTAAGCTGCCTTGCAGGAGGAAAAAAGGTGGGATATAAATTAAACTAACAAATAAATAAACAAAATTCCCAGAAGCTGCAGCCTTCACCAAACTAGTGCCCTTCAGATGTTTAGGACTTCAATTCCTGTCAGCCCCGGCCGACATGGCCAATGGTCACAAATGCTGGGAGTCGTAGTGCAAAGCATCTGGAAGGCACCAAGTTGGGGAAGGCTGCCATGTCTTGCCGGATCAATATTATGGCGGGCTCCTTTTCCTCCTCTCCACAGCAAATGGAATACATCTTGTGGTGTCCCATCTTCTGGGCACTCGTGGCTTGCACCGCTATGGTGATCACTTGTGTGGGGGGTTCCTGCTTAATCTGCTCCTGTTCAGAGATGTGTGAAGTTAGAGCACATGACAAGTAGGAGAAACTAAGGCAGAGGGCTTAACTGGGGAGGAGAGTTACAAAGCAAGAGATACTTTCTCCAGAATGACAGGTGTCCCTGTAACCTTGCCTTCTGTAAGGTTGGGAAGCATGGCAGCCTCATTCCTGACATGGCTATCAGCTGACACCAGAGCCCTGTTGCCATGCTCAGTCTGTTTAGACTGAACATGTGAACATGTGGAGGAGTGGGATTGTGCCATCCATCTGCCTCTACCTCCAAACTCTAGATCAGGGTAGGCAACGTGGTACCTGTGAGCACCAGTGCACCCCTGGACACCTTTCTTGGAGCCCACTGACATTCCTTACCTCTCCCACTTAAAAATAATAGTACCGGTAACCGATTTTCTTACTGGTAGTTGCAATTGCTCCAAAGCAAAGTGGGGGCCTCCAGCCGCTGCCATATTCGTTTCCCATGAATGCCTCTGGGCCGTGTGTGGGGCTCAGAGGCATCCTTTGGAAATTAAGATGGTGTAGGGCTGCAGGCCGATGCTTTCCTCTGCAGCATGCCCGGCCACCAAGAAAAAGAAGGGAAAAGAGAAAGGGACTCTTACTTTACTTTATTACGGTCATATGACCCAAATACTACAAGTTATTAAATTATACAGTACAAATTGGACCAAGAGAATTACATGAGTACAAATAAAACATTAATTATCTTCCATGATAAAGCATACTTTGAACAAAACCATTTTCACTTGTTCCCTACCATAAAAACTCCTTTTTGTGGCAGCTAAGACGAAGTTTGTTACTACAGAGGTGACAGCTGGGTTTTGGTCATTTAGGCAGAGCGTGACCAGCCAATCATCAGGCATACTGGAAAACCACCTTAGGAGAGGCAAAATTGTGTCTCCCCTTATTTTGGAATAGAACTTACAATGAAGGAGGATGTGCCTCAGTGATTCAGGTTCCCCGGCCATACACGGACAATGTCTCTGGTGGTATGGTGTTCCTCGATACCTCCCCTGCAAGATCGCTGATGGAAGAATGTTGAATCTCGCTAGCATAAATGCTCTGGGAGCTTGTGGGTCGCTGATGTTTGAGAGATATGACGCTGAAAGGCCATGGATTGGAGTTACCCCACTAGCAATGGGGGAACAGGATCTGTTTGCTAGTGAGCTTAACTCCTATCAATGTCATACAGTCTCTGCGATAACAGTCTGAGCACTTGCTGTGGACCGAGTAGAAGGATAGAGTCCATGTGGATACCAATTGACCTAATTTTCCATTGCACCAAAGAGGCCCATTTACTAATATAGCTATCCCTTAGCATATGGCATATGTAACTGCGGTCCCCCGATGTAAAGTGTAGGCGCAGCCAGAGCTTAAAGGTTTGGATCCATGCTTTTACTTCTAGCAGGCCCAATCCTGTTTCTAAGTACATGGCTGCATAACAAACACAATTGGGAACTCCAAGAATGCGTCGAAGGAATTTACCGTAGCTTGAACTCGCTCTATCCCCACATCAACTGCACTTATCCAGATAGGTACACCATATAACAATTGGGCTGTAATTTTGGCTTTAAATACCCGTACTGCAGAAGGAACATGTTGTCCCCCCTGTGTATAGAAGAAACGGGCAATAGCCATCGTGCTCCGGATAGCTGAATTAATAACAAGGAGTTTATGGGAAGTTCAGTTAGATTTATACTGAAAGTTTAAACCCAGATAACTGTATTCTTTTACGTGTTCCAAATTAACACCTCTAGAGTCCAGCGCATGCGTCTCCAAATCTTGGAAAAACCCATAACTTTTGCTTTCCCAAGATTAATGGTCAACTCATTTGCCTCACAATATGTGGCAAAGGCAACTTCTGTCTGGTGAGCGAGTGAGAGAATGCACTTGTCTGTTGGTGGTGAGCCAAGGTGAGAGAGAAGTAGAGATAGGGGAGAATGAGTTGGCTGGCAGAGGAGGGGGAGAGAAAAGGAGTCTGCCTTCTGTGAAATAGGTTTCTGTTGGCACCAAAAAATGGGGCTCTAAGGAGTTATTTAGTGTGTTGGGGCTCAGGCCCCACCTCTCCCTTATACTCAGTCTTTGGGGCAGATTACTGGTCACTGGTCTTTATGACTAGGCACCCCTCCCATGGCAGCCATTTTGTGGTGGTGCCCGGGGCAGTTTCTCAAGTTTCCAAAGGTTGCCTACACGTCCTCTGCAGTGCCTTGCAAAAGTATTCATCCCCCTTTGACTTTTCCACATTTTGTTGTGTTACAACCTGGAATTGAAATGGATTTAATTGGCATGCCTACCACTTGATGTTCACAAGATGCTCAACACTGTGAAGGTGCAAAATATTTTTATTGTGGCACAAAAGTTAAGTAAAAAAAACAAACTGGCACTTGTTTGTTGCATAGGTATCCCCCCATCAGTACTTGGTAGAAGCACCTTTGGCCGCAATTACAGCTGCGAGTCTTCTTGGGCAAGTCTCTTATCAGCTTTGCGCATTTGGATCTTGCAAGATCCAAATCTTGCCCACTCTTCCTGACAAAATTGCTCCAGCTCTGTCAGGTTGGACGGGGACCATTGGTGAACAGCAGCTTTCAAGTCTTGCCACAGATTCTCAATCAGATTGGGGTCTGGGTTTTGACTGGGCCATTCTTAGACTTTTAGGTTCTTGTTTTTAAACCACCCCAGTGTTACAATTGAATCCATTTCAATTCCAGATTGTAACACAACAAAATGTGGAAAAGTCAAGGGTGTGTGTGTGAATACTTCTGCAAGGCACTGCAGAAGTTCAGTGGCATATCTAAACAGAGCCCTAGGAATGTACACACAGTTGTGTGTGCAGTTAAGGTCCCTGCCTTGTGCACAGTTCCTGATTGTGCTGAAGACCCTTCTCATGCACAGTTGTGCATGTCGAGCTCAGTTCAGACCTTTGGCTGAACACGTGAAGCCCTCTCCCATGTGTTCAGCCTATTAAAAAGTAGTTTGCCACTTAACCCAAGGGGGTTCTTGACTTCATTAAATATTTGATCAGTCTGTTCGCCAGCGTCCCAAACCTACTGCTCCAAAGGACTGCTTGGGCTTTCCTTGTACAGTGTTGTACAGTGTTCCCAGTGTTAACTCTTTTTGCAAAGCCACATGATAGGTAATCCATGCTCACACCTCTCCTAGCAGGGCACTTATTTATAAAGCCCTGAGTGTGATCCATGTTTAGTCGAATTACTGCTCTAGTATTTTCCTCCTTGGATTTTTCACACTGAAAGGGAATGAACTGCAGCCTTCTGAGAACAGCAGGAGACCTGTTGAGTCATTCTGCTTCACTTGTTTCTGAGTACCATACGGCAAGTTAAGAGCCAGTCTTCACAAGGAGCTGCTACTCGGTTGCATCAGACCTCTTCATGCCTGACACATGAATCACCAGACTCTCTGTTTCTTGTGTGCCGTAGAATAAGTGCTCCATTCAGATGAGTGGCTCTGCTTGTCTCCTTCCCAGCATTTGGCAATCTTTTCTTTTCTTACAGATTTCATAGATAACAGACCTGTGGCTCACGCTGGCTCAGCTTGTCTGAGTGTGGAAAGCTAAGCAGGGTCAGGCCTGGTTATTACTTGGATGGGAGACCCCTCTAGTTTCCTGCATTGAGCAAGGGGTTGGACTCGATGGCCTTGTAGGCCCCTTCCAACTCTATGAATATGATTTGGACCAGCGATCCCCAACCTTTCTGGGACCAAGGACTGGTCCTATGGAATAAATTTTTCCACGGACCGGGGGGGGGGTCACCCACCGCTCACCTGCTGTGCAGCCTGGGTGGCAGCGCCGCAGAACCAGGAAGTGACGCGACGGGAGACCCGTCGCGTCACTTCTGGCTTTACTAAAATGATCATCGGAGAGGCAAGGAGAGGGACGAGCGGTGGGGTATGTGTGCTTGCCGGAGCTCGCGAGCTCCCCCAGAGCCAGGATGGGGTGTTTGTGGCGCGTCCCGCCAGGCAGCGCACACCATGCCCGGCCGTCGCGCTGCTGCGCCGCGAGACAAGCACCCTGTCCTGGCTCTTGGGGTGCTGCGAGCTCCGGCGAGCACCCCCCGCCGCTTGTCCCTCTGCTCGCCTCCCTGACAAGCATTTCTGTAAAACCAGGCGGCGCGGTGGCTGGGTGCTGCGTGGCCCAGTTCTGAAGAGGCCATGGTCCGGGACCGGTCCGCAGCCTGGGGGTTGGGGACCCCTGATTTGGACTATGTAAATAATATGACTTAGTGCAAATGATGCAAAGAAAGCATCAGTATTAACCAATACTCCAAAGTTTTCATATTCTTCAACTGGTGTTCCGTGTCTTCTTAGAGTGCTTCTAGTGCTTTCTGTGACCTGGTTGCTGGTTTGACTCTATTTGCTTTGCGTGGCACTTCTGGTAGAGATTGCCTCCAGAGATCAGTTGCAGTCTTGTTGAGTGTCCCCTGAATGTTGTGTAGCTTGTCAGGAATCTTGGAAGCCACAAATGCAAACCACTGTCCTACAATTGCAGCAGATCGAGGAGATGCATCTTGCTTACTACGAATTCTCCCCCAGTGGCCAGTGCTTGCAGGCAACAGACCACAAGGAGCCAGCTCTCTTCAGGTGGAGCTCTCTTCAGGTGGCTGATCTACAGTTGCAGTGCCCCAGGGCTCATACTTTCAAATCCTACAAGCCAAAATAACTGCCTGACAAAAACAGCAGCGTTACAACATCGGAAAAACAGGAAGCCTAATTAGGGAAACCGCCCACTGTGATTAAAATCTTTGCCTGCTCAAAAGGTTTTAATGGGATCTTGTGTACACAGGCCTGCGTTAGCACCACTTAAGTTGTAACCCCGGGCCCATTGAACTTTTCTCCTTTTTCTCTTGGCCCAACCTCCTTTCCAGAGCAGCTCTCTTAGATTTGATTTCACACGACCCCCCCCTACTCGCCCTACACACAAGAGATTTCTCTGCTCTGCAGAATCCTTTTGGATTGCTGGGAAGAGAGGGTTCAGGCATGTTACACTGAACACTGCTTTCTGGCCGTCTGTGTGGGGAGAATGAGCCCATGCCTAGCTGTGCATGATGAGGAAACTGGTCTGACCTGTGTCATTCCTGTCTGCCCTTTCTGCGAATACATGAGGGAAATGCGCAGTGCACTGCTCAAAGTAACCTGATGTCTTCTGGGTTGTTGTTCTTATCTGCTGTCTGCAAGCTGGCTAATTCTGAACAAAATCCCGTTAACTGGGATCTAAGAGAGCTGATCTAAGTGGCCTGATTGGAAGGGGATGTTTGGCTCGCCCCGGTCGTGATTTGTGTGAGCCACGTGTTTAAATTTGCTGATGGCTGAGGGTAATATCTGAATCAAGTGCCTTCTCCACAAGCACCTGCTTGGCGACTGCGTTGGGGCCAAACTAGGCATGACATGGGTTGCATGAAAGCAATTAACATGCACATTTAAAAAAAAAAAAACCATCTAGTTGGCTGCTGCAGAAGACTCCAAACACAATTGTGCTTGCAGTGGTTGAGAAAGGGGATTAATCCTACTTCACATGGTGGTCCTAACAAAAACCTCCCCTCCTGAAGGTGCTGTCGACCCCAGAGGAACGCTCCTACTTGCACCAAATGGGAACTTTGCTCCCTGGGGCAATAGCAGCTTTGGGAGTGGGTTGGGGTTTGTGCGCTCTGTGGTGGTTATTTACAATTTTAAAAATCTGTATTAGGGCACAATCCTGTGGCCTCCCGACCTTGTCTGGAGGGGGGGCGGCATAGGATTATTTGGAGTCTCAGCTCTGAGTTCCTCCGAATGTGGAGCTGGCACTCTGAATATGGAGCCCCCACACTGCCTCCCTCGCAGCCGGCGCAGAAAGTACCGGCTGCCTCTGCAAGGTCAGAAATTGGCCTTGGAGAGCGTTAAAGGGGCATGCCGGAGGGGGGGGAGAGGGGAGGAGGCTTGGGCTGACAGCCTTACGCCATATCCAAATGGCGCCTCCCCCCCTGCAGCGAAAATGTCCATCTACATAAAATATCCAGCTGGGGCATGCTGGAAGTTGTAGGCCAAAAACATCTGGGGACCCAACGTTGGAGAACACTGCTCTAGCCCTACGCATGAGCAGGCATGACTAGTATGCCTAGGTAGACCAGTTGCTTGGGAACAAGGGCAGTAGGGTTCTGTTGCGTTCACGTCCTGCTTGTGGGATCCCGTGAGCAGCTGGCTGGCCACTATGTGAACGGAACGCTGGACTAGATGGACCCTTGGTCTGATCCAGCATGGCTCTTCTTATGTTCTTATAGGGCTGTTCTGAATAAAGTATAGATACCTTACCAAGATGTTAACCGAATGCATCTTGGTCACAGATCTGTGAACTGTGCTTCCAGAGATGAACATTGTGTTGCTCTGTGTCAGTGTGTGTTTGGGGGATGGGGGCTTTCAGGTGTCCCCAAGACACACCTATCAGTTGCTAGCCGTCTTGACTGGATACTGCATGCACAAACTTGAGATCGCACACAGGAAGCTGCCTTGTATTGAGTCAGACCGTTGGTCCATCTAGCCCAGTATTGTGACACGGACCGGCAGCTGCTCTCCAGGGTTCCAGGCAGGATTCCTTCCTAGCTCTACCTGGAGAAACCCGGGATCAAACCTGGGACCTTTTACATGCAAAGCCTGTGCTCTGTCACTACTGTCCTTCCCCCACCCAGCTTAAATAGCTTCAAGTAGAGGAAAGTGTTACTGCTATTTCTGAATAGCAAGATCCAAACAGACCTCACCCTTTAGTCAAATTGAAATTCTGTATTCATTATCTGATTTTAATGGAGCGTTTGTTATTCCTAGTCTACTTGCTTACAGCCTGTCTGTCTAAGCAAGACCAAGCCACTCCTGCGTTATTTGTGAAGGAAAGCTTTGCTGCCTCAGAAGTAATTTCAAGTACAGTGATACCTTGGATTGCAAGCGTAATTCATTCTGGAACCGTGCTTGTAATCCAAAACACTCTGACATCAAAGCGAGTCTCTGGCAGGCATGAGCGGGGCCGATTTTGGCCTGCTCGAGGCGAGCGGTTACATCCCTACACTTGTATTGCAAGACCTTGCTTATTTATCAAGTCAAAATTTATTTTAAAAAATTTGCTTGTCTTGCAAAATGCTCTCAGACCAAGTTACTTGCAATCCAAGGTATTACTGTACTTGATGAAGCCCCATTTCTCACTTCATAAATTAAACTGTCCCTAGTCTCCCCAGTCTTTCTTCTCTGCCCCCCCCCCCCCCACAACCTCCCTGTTAGATTAATGGCTTGTATAGAAAGGCACCTTGAAGTGTGTGTTATAGTAGCATTGGAATGCAGCAAGAGTTAGTGTAGTATAGGAGCTGTGACTTGAGCTGTGATTCAGAGTTCCCAGTTCAAATCTTGCCTTTGCTGTAAAACCACTGGGAAGCCTTAGTCTAGCCACACTCTTAGCTTCAGCCCTCCTTGTGCCAGTGTGGCGTAGTGGTGAGAGTGTTAGACTGGGACTCGGGAGATCCGGGTTCTAGTCCCCACTCAGCCATAGATTTCATAGAGTTGGAAGGAGCCTACAAGGTTATCGAGTCCAACCCCCTGCTCAATGCAGGAAACTAGAGGAGGGGTCTCCCATCCAAGTAAAAACCAGGCCTGACCCTGCTTAGCTTTCCACGCTCAGACAAGCTGAGCCAGCGTAAGCCACAGGCATGAAACTCACTGGGTGACTTTGGGCCAGTCACTGACTCTCAGCCTAACCTACCTCACAGGGTTGTTGTGAGGACAAAATGGAGAGGAAGAGGAGGATTATGTAAGCCACCTTGAGTTCCTTGCAGGAAAAAAGGCAGGGTATAAATATAATAAATAAAATATGGTAAATTGTGCAATATGGGTGTATTGCAGACCTACCTTACAGGGTATTGTAAGAATTACTGAGACACAGTTTCTGTGGTGCACTTTGAATCCCTGAAAGTGCTTATTTAGGCCTGCTTTCGACCGCCTTCTCCAGTGATCCTGACATAAATTGCTCTTTCCTCACTGGTAGCAATGATGGAAGAGCAATCTGTATCAGGATCCCTTGGGGAGAGAAGGTTCTCCACTCCCTTCTGCAGAGATCCTCGTACAAATAGCTTTTACCTCGCTAGTAGCAATGGTACAATTGGTGGAAAATCAGGTTGTGCACTCCTGGTATACTATACCAGGTATACTATATTTGATAGTGTTTCCCTAGGCGACCAAAGTTGGATTCTGAATATATGCGGCGATCCAAGAAGGAAATGGTTTTCTACAAAAAAAAAAATCATGGGTTGGGTATTGGTCACAGAAGTGATCTTGCCTGGAAAATGTTTCCCCAGTGTCAGCGTTTATGTATCTGTCAAAAGTACCTGTGCCCTGTTGGAACAATTAACAAAACAAACTCGTCTTGTTCTGAATGCCTAATGGGTCTCTCTTCTCCCCCCCTCCCTTTTGTATCTTAAAGTTGCAGGAGTCCTTACTGCTGACTTTGTCTCGGGTCTAGTTCACTGGGGAGCAGACACCTGGGGATCTGTAGATCTGCCAATAGTTGGAAAGGTTTGACTGTTTTTTTTTTAATTAATGGAACATTTTGCAAGATCACCTGGAGAGCTGTTAGACTTTTGCTCTATTAATGGCTGGAGTTTGCTGGATACTGTACTGAGGATATGCAGCATTTGGATATAGAGCCACTAAATAACTTGAGAACCTTGAGTTTCACCTTCTCAGAATGACCCTCTTCAGACGTCATGGGCAAACCACCGTTTGGCTGTTGGACATGCTTTGGGCTTGCACACTCCCTTCAATTCCCTCTCTCACTTCCTGGTTTGCAGTAACCACAGTTTGCCCTGATGTCTAGTTTGAGTAAATATGATTACTGCAAACTATAATCAGCCTCTAAACCAAAACTGGAAACCTATGTCAAACTGGCTTTAATTCTGGTTTGGAGGTGAACTGGTTCAGATGTCACGGCAAACCCTGCTTACTGCAAACCCAGAAATGGGGGAGGAAATCTAAGCATGCAAGAGGAGGAGGAACTATTTGAGTCCAAAACACATTCCTAGCATTTGGCTGTGATATCTGAACCAGACTAATGTTACTAAGCCTCATGCTGCTAGATATTTTAACATGTGAAGGCAAAAAAGAGGCCAAACTGTCACATTATGTCAACTTGAATGGAACATCTTGTTTAGGTGTGTGTGTTCTTTCAGAATAAGACTGCAAGAGTACATGCAGCCATCAACTGACTAATTTTGGAATTTTTCAGAGTTCATAAAAAGAAGCAAATGTTGCAACAGAAAGGCACAATGCACACCTTGTACTTCTTCCCCTAAGCTGCCGATTGGCTCCTGGTGCTGAACAGTTTTACAGCCCTTCACTGTTCAGTGTCATAATCTCTCTTTCTCTGCCCCCCCCCCCCCATCCCATCATAACAAGCTTGGTGTACTTAGAGTAAAACTGACATGTAATGCCTGGCTAAACTAGTTCTCTCCCACCATGTCATGCCCTGTTGGCTGACTTCTGAGATTACAGCATGTGTGGTGCTAGCTAGGCGAACTCCCACTTCACTATCAATTTATCTTGTAGCTGTTTGCTTGCACAGTGATCACACTGTACCTATAAATACAGATGCTCATATTTATGAGCTCAAGCCAATAATAGTGTAGTGCCTAATCTTAAGCTGCGAGTTCCCACATTCAAATCTCATCTCTGCCCGTGAATTCAGTGGACAAGCCACAATATATCACCCTGAAATCCTCAGCTGCCATTTGGGGCAATTATAACCTCACTTCTCCCAGTGAATTTATTGCAGTGTCTTAGTGCTTGTAAATAGCTAGTCACCTGGCTGCCAATGACAAGTAAGAATCCGTTCCAGGTGACAGGCCGGAAGAGGTGGTTCTCTTCTGAACCCTAAGTTACCTACTTAGCTATGTGTGGGTAGGACTGTTAGTAAAAATTTGTATCGGTTAGGAACATCAGACAACATGGTTTCTCTTAAGGCTGACACCTCTGCCTTTTTATTATTTCAAGGCTTTTATCCGACCTTTCAGAGAACATCACATTGACCCAACAGCAATTACCAGACATGACTTCATAGAGACCAATGGAGATAACTGCATGTTGGCGGTAGTCCCGTTGGCAAACATGGCCTACAACTTGGTTTCTTTATCACCAGGTGAGTGTCTAAAAATCTATGAGTAAACGGGACTTGCAACCTCCACGAAGTACAGTGAATAGGCCGTTGTCCTCTGAAGAGATGCAGAGTTAAGCCAGTTTTACTGGAATTGTGGAGAAAGATGAACAAAGTCTCTCTCTCCCCCCCCCCCCCCCGTTCATGTGGCAGGATAGTGCTAGAGCAGGGGTGGGAAATGTGTAGCCCTTCACTGCAACTCTCATCAGCCCTAGCCAGTGGTGAGGGGTGATAGGAGTTGCAGTCCAACAGCATCTGGAAGGCCACATGTCTCCCATCCATGTGCTACAGCAATGGATGGAATTATTGGATGAAATTATTACAGCAATGGATGACATTATTAAAGGAATAGGATAATGAGAGAATTTTCTTTGTCCCAGTTTTAAAGACTTTGGTTTTTTTTTTAAAAGAAAGCAACACCGACCCACCCATCCCAAAAACCTAGAGCAGTGTTCTCCAACCTTGGGTCCCCAGATATTTTTGGCCTACAACTCCCAGCATGCCCCAGCCAGCTATGCTGGCTGGGGCATGCTGGGAGTTGTAGGCCAAAAACATCTGGGGACCCAAGGTTGGAGAACACTGACTCTAGAGGCTGCAAGGTATCTAAAAATTTACTCAAGCCTTCCCCAACCTGGTGCCCTCCAGATGGTTTTAAATTCAGCTCCTATCAGCTCTAGCCAGCGTGGTCAAGCGTGGTCAATGGAATGCTGGAAGTTGTAATCCAAAATATCTGGAGGGCACCCAGTTGGTGAAGGCTGATCTATTCTAAACATGCTCTTAAGAAAGGATCCCAGTAAGGTATACCCATCCAAGACGTTCCCCTGGGATTAAAGAGATACTTCAGTAAAATAATCCAGAGTAGATGCCATTGAGTCTTGCCCTAGCGAAAGGAGATTGGGAAAGATGCTTCCTTGAGCTGAAATATTGTGATCACTTTGACTTTGCTCATGAAGCAAAGCCTATTTCGGAGCTGCCTCAATTACTTAGGGTAGTATCCAGATGTGCCTGTGTGCTGGTGCTAATGACGCGCTAGTGTAAACCAGTGCTTGTGCAACTTAACTAGAGCTTGCTAGGGCAATGGGGGAAAAGCGGCCACTTGCTGCTGAAATTGGGCAAATAGTTGGTTCCCTCCCATTGCCCTAGCAAGTGCTAATGTTAGGTTGTGCAAGCATTGCACAATTGGATACTACCCTTAGTTTGTAATGAAGCATTCAACACAATCCATTTGTTTGTAGGATCATCTCAACACAGGCGGAGTAAAGACCATTTCTTTGATGCAGTTAGCCGAACTTAAGTGCCTCTCTGTTGCAGGGAGCTTGAAGGTTGATACACACTTGGCATGGCAAGTGTACACTAGTGTTCAGTGTTAAAAGTGTTAACAGCCAGAGAGTCTGAAGGGAAGAACATCTCCAAGCCCTCATACACGCGTTGAGTACATGTGTAGATCTGGAGAGGTAAACATCATCATCAGAACGTAATTAGCTTGTTGAATCAGAGTTGATTACTCTGGTGCAGCATGCTGTTGCCAATGTTAGTCAACCAGATGTCCCTGAGAAGCTTGCTAACAGGGCATGGAGATAGCCATCTCCTGTTCTGAGTCTCTGGTCATCAGTTATTATCATTTGGCATTTCAGAATGTCTCCGGAGATGAATCATCACTCAGGAGCTATGTTATCACAAAATACTCTGCTTAAGTGTCATCAGCCCGTAGAAACAGACTTGGTATCGAGGGGGGTGGCTCGCATGTCCAGCCTCGCATGGTGAGCTTCCGTTGTGAACTTATTTCCGTGAGAGTAAAGTAGATCCTACTCCTTCTTTTCTCCAGAAGCATTACACCAAACGTGCCCTTGGGAGTGTTATGTCTTTGCGCTGGCTGTATTTGCAACCTTGACAAACCAGATTCACAAGTGGTCTCACACCTACTTCGGTCTTCCTCGCTGGGTAATCATTCCTGCAGGACTGTCACATTATCCTGCCACGGAAACACCACAGGATCCACCACGTGTCTCCTCATGAAACGTACTTCTGTATTACGACAGGTAAACAAAAATGAAGCTCATTGTATTTCACATGGCAAACATTACACATTTTTGTTTTGTATGGCAGAATGTTGGCCAGGATCCCCCCCATGTGAATGTATCCATGGGTGCAGATGAGGTACTCGGAGAAGTGCGGCCTACCACTTGTTTGCTCAAGCTTTGCCCCTCTTGACTGATGACAATATTGAGCAGAGAGGAATTGACCAGCTGGGTCCAGGACATAGTGAATGCCTTTTTGCAAGGGGCAGTGGTTTGGAGACTTATTTATTTATTTTATTTATTACATTTATACCCCACCTTTTTTCCTACAAGGAACTCAAGGAGGCTTACATAATCCTCCTCCTCTCCATTTTATCCTCACAACAACCCTGTGAGGTAGGTTAGGCTGAGGCAGTGACTGGCCCAAAGTCACCCAGTGAGTTTCGTGGCCAAGCGGGGACTAGAACCCGGATCTCCCGAGTCCCAGTCCTGAAGAGGCCCTCCTTGGACCTGGAAGATTGTAATAATTAGCCAGCCACTGCTATCCCTTTGTGGGCAAGGGAATCAAGCAAGCACTCGCTATGCTGTTAAGGATTTGGCCTTTGCTGAGTGTTTTCAAACTATAGTTTCAGTATTTAGGAAGCCTTTGGCTGCCAGTTAACTACTGGCAGTGCTGATCAAGACACTTCAAACAAAGCAGACACCAAAATTTGTTTTAGGTGGATTCAGTTTTGGTTTCAAGAATTAGTAAACGAAAAATCTTTTTATCTATCTTTCATTTTTATTAGAAATATAGTTGTAATATTACTTTAAAGTATAACTTCCATAAAAATGACATAACATTTTTTGTTCTTAGACTTCTAATCCTAATAGCTTAAAAAGGAGAGATCTCATTCTAAGTGTTGGTGTATTCTAACCAAAGACTTGGAATGAGCTTGAAAACAGGTGTGTCCTTGAGTGGCAGCCTACTCCCTTGCTACCGGTGGTGATAATCTGTGTAAGCATGTGGGAGGTGTTTTATTTATTGTATGAAGCCTAGCTCTGCAGCGCAGTTGTGCTCTCTCTCGTTTGATGGCTGTGGGGAGCAGAGAGGTAACAATGTACTCTGTATATAGTTCTGATTTAACTCTTTATGTTATGGGTTAAATATATTAGAAAGGACCTGAATGAGTAAAGCATTTATTCTTTAATGGACATGTATTGCTGGAGCACTGACACTACTGCTACTGCTGTCTCTGCTGTGAGATAATTACAAACCAGCTACAACACCAACGTGAAGTACCAAGTTCTCCATTCAATACTGAATAGGTTATTCAGCTGACAGGTACACAGGCCTGGTGAGCTTCTAATAAGAAGCTCCCACATTCTAAAAACAGCACAGATTTATACCTTTTTTGCATTGAAATGACCTCATAGCTAATATCTACTGTCCCATAAATTAAGGCTCACAGCTTTAATTATCTCATTGTTATTAAACATGCTTTAAAAATTAGAATGTACAAAAAAACACTTACATGTAGACTTTTCAGGTTAGATACAATCAATTTTGAATTATATATTTGAGAATATAACTCCTTACTCAAAATTTGCCAATTTAGCTTAAGTCTATACATTTTTCTAGACATCTGTATATCAAATCTTTCGATGTATATACCTTACACAATATTTTTTGCTCATCAATTGATAAGTGAAAACTTTCAGTACATTTTTGACCTGGAATAATACAGTCTCACACTTATTATTATTCAAGTATTTTTTTTTTTGCCCTGTGTGATAGGGCTTTAACTCAGCATTTCCTCTTTGGCTACCATCCCGGTCATTATTTTTTTTCTACCAGAATTCATTGTGAACCTGTATCTTCCTTTTAATACAATTACTACTTTTTACTTATTCACACTTTCAAATTCTTAATTATTTATCATTAACATTTGGCATTTGCAATTCATAATAAGACATCCTATATTGTTTTTAGAGAGGTGGGTTAGCATTTTCTCAATAGTCTTTCCAGCAAATCCAGTAAAGCAAAATCAGCTGTTTCCTAAAAATCCAGGCCAGTGCAACTCCAGCCACTTTCTGATTAGCTAAATCAGGGGTGGGCAACACGTGGCCCGTGTGCACCTCCCAGGGGGACTTTCGCAGCCTCCACTGGGTTCCCCTGCCTCCATGGCAGAGTCCCCCACTGTAGCCATGTGACTGCATTCCCAGCGATTCTGCTGGGAAACGAAGCATGCAGTCCTGCGGCCTCTTCTGCTTGTGTTGGTGGGCTGGGAGGGGTGGCGGCTCCTCACCCTTCTGAGGTTGCCCACCCCCGGTCTAAATCCATTCTGGTTGCAACCATCTGATTTCAGACCTAGTTTTGGCACAAAATGCCTTGGTCATCCTGATGGATGACTTATGCTGGGAGAAGGACAAAGGGAGTGCAGCTGCTGTTAATTCACTTGCTGTTAAGCCTCTTTGCAGCCTGTGATACCATTGACCATGGTATCTTTCTAGGTCAGGGATGGGGAATATCCAGTCTGCGGGCTGAATTCAGCCTGCCAGGCACACCCATCTGGCCCATGGAAACTTGAGCAAGGTCCCTCTCTGAAGCTCCGACCCTTCAGAAGGGAGAGGGGAAGCAAGAGCAATTGAACCACAGCCTCAAAGAGCACTCCTCAAGGCACTGGCAAAGTCGGTTTCGCTCCTCCATCTTCCCTGATTGGGAAAGGCGCAGGAGTGACGCCAGCTCAGGATTCAGCTCCTCTGTGCGCCAGCCAGGTTCCTTCGACAGCCATCCCAGTTGGCATGGCAAGTGGCAGGTGAAGCACCTGTGAATTTGGGTGGCGCTTGGAGGAACCAGTCTCCAAGCACCAGCCAAATCCCAATTTAAACAATGGGCGAGATCCGTGGAATTTTGGATCTCGCCCATTGTTTAAATTGCAGGTTGTCCAACATGATGAATGTCTCGCATGTAACAGTAATTTGGGACTTGTAAATCAAATTACAATAGTTTCAAGAGCCAACAGTCTTTCTTTCAAGTTTTGACATAGAATAAATGGTATCGGATACTGTTTTTTTTAAGCAATGCTGACACTTGATTTTAGTATGTATTTGACAACAATATGTGATTTCACGATGTACTGTCGGTATTTGATAGCTAACATGCGGTGATATTCAATAGCTGATGTGCAATGCAGTTAAGTATTTGATTGTTGATAGCTCATCTGGTATTTTGATAGCAGATGATCACTCTGGCCAGATAGAAATCACTCAGATTTTGTCATACTTTGTGGTCAGATTCTGAACATGAGACTTTGGCAGACTTCAGAATTCTTGTTTCACCTCTACTTACAGCATACTTATCTCATCACTTGTCTTCCTCAGCTTTGCCTGCAGGGAGAACCACTGGGTTTTTCTATGGAACAGGGATGGGGAACGCTTGGCTCACAGGGCATCAGCTGAGGCCCCACCTCCTCCCACAAACCCTGCTGCTTCAGGGTTATTGGGGAAAGGAATCCCTGTTGTTACCTCCTACCAGTGATCAGAGATAGAAATTCCTCAGGGTGCTGCTTGCTGTCCCGTGTGGATGGTGGGGGAAGGCATGGACAGGAAAAGCTGCCCTCTCCTGCAATTGGTTTTTTGGTCAGGGCCGCTCTGCCTGCCTCGTGCCCTCCCCAGTGGTGGATGTGGAATGCTTCTCCACCTACCCCCTTGGTCAGGGTGACTTCAGTGCGCTTGGGAAAGCACGAGTGCGCTGTAGCCAGGTCCCCAGCCAAGGCCTTGGGTGGAGGAGCACTTCATTCCTCAGCTGGCAAAAGCCTGAGCACACTGAAGCTGGGTCCCTGACCAAAGTGCCAGCGGGTGGATGCTCTAGCCAGCGCTTTGGCCAGGGACCAATTGATATCAGGGGCCATGACCCAGTGGGGCTATCCAGTCCGCCACCCCTCCTATAAAGCTGCTTTTCTCATGGCATAGCTACCACAATACACACCCAGTTTTGAAGGGGACCTGTGGCTGATTTGCATGACTTCTTTAAAACTAGACTTGGTCAGTCCAGTTACGGTGGCTGATCACGTACGTACACATTTACTGTAAATCCATCAGGTATGTTGAATGTTATATCAGCTGGTAGGGATGCAGCAAACCTGTGCTAATTCAAACTGGATTACCAGTGTGGTTTGAAAGGAAGTGCTTAAGAGGCTTATTAACCAGACCAGATCTTTTCAGTGGACATAAATATTGTTTGTAGAGCGCACACAGCTTCAAAAATGAAACTCTGCTGTTATGTGGAAAGCTCTAGGATGCACTTGTGTCTACACTTACGTGAAGTCAGTTCTACTTAGATCAGTGGGACTGACTTCAGGAAGGTTACTTCTACCTGCCCTGCGTAAAATTGGGCTGCAGAGCCCTTCCCTTTAAATGACTCCAATCTTATTCCTTGCATTTATTTTATGCTATAATATCTAGTTCCAAGTTACTTAGGGTGCATTCCTATAGGTTGTGCCCTCAATGCTTGTAGGCCCCCAACTCAGAGGCTTACGAGCATCCTATGCAGGGCGGGAGGAGCGATCTTTGCCTTCCCGTCCTCTGACCCTGCATTTTCGCTAGACGGGCTTTTTTGCCCCTCTAGCAGAAGCGTTCCGGAGGGAGAAGGATGGAGGCTGGAGAGGCCTCAGGATGGCTCTTATCCTGGCCTCTCCAGTCTCCTCCCCTCCCTGCCCACCGAAACACTCCCTTTTACCCCTCTCCAAGGTTGCATTCCCAACATCAGAGAGACAGCCAGAGTGGTTCTTTTCATGCCGGCTGCAACAAGGAGCGGGATCAGAGCTGTGATTCCCAGATCTGAGATTGGAGTGCTGTCTCCTACCTCGGAGCTGGGAATCCAAAATATCCTATGGCCCCTCAGATGCTGTCTAGGGGGCATAGGATTGCTCCCTTAAAGGACTACCTGTATCCTTATATGTGTTAAAAGATTATTGTCAGAGGCTCTACTCACTGGACCACCATTAAGACCTGTAAAGTTGGCAGACGGTAGAGGTAAGGACTTCTCAGTGGTGGCCCCAGACCTGTGGAACTCCCTCTTGAGATGCAGTTGGGTCCATCTGTTTATAAAAATTATGTTTTCTCTGATGGTTAGTTGAAAGGTTTTTTGTTTCATGTAATATACAGTATTGCTCTTTTTATTGGTTCATTGGTTTTAAAATTAATTTATGGTTTTATGAGCATGTTATGCTGATACAGAATTGTATGTTTTATACTTGTAAGGCACTTTGGAAAACCACCTTGAAAGGCAGCTGTGAAATGCATTAAATAAAAATGTTAAAAACCTTTAAACAAATTAATTCATATCTACTACTTTTAATTCACATCCATATCTTTCCCTCCCTTCTATAATCTTTCAGGCTGGCTGAACTACCCATTGGAGAAAATCAGATTTTGGAGGTTCCTGGAGAATATCATTCAAGGACTGACAGGAGAAAAACCTAGAGCAGATGACATGAAATGGGCTCAGAAAATTAAATAACACTTGCCATGCTTCTGCTGTCCTTATACTTGTTGCCAATGTTTTTAAAAGAAAAAGCCATCAGCCAAATTAAAGACTTGCAAATAAATAATGGACTAAAGCACAATGCTTTTTAAAAGTGCTAACAGACTGCAGTTAAAGGACTCACTCTTCAAAATAATACTTGAAAATGCAAATGGCTTATTCCCGTTTGTTCTGAGCACCTTCTGTTAGCCACATCAACCGATGTTGAACGTTCTCATCCTTGAGTCTCAAAAAGCCATTAGTTGGAGAAGACAGTGCACCATTTCTAGGAAGATATGTCATTGGCACAGTAAAATGTGTTGTATCAACATGAATTACCACTTTGAAAGTAGTTTTAAGAAAATGTGGAATAACAAAGATAACAAACAAGCACTCTATTTTAAGGAGCAGATCCAAACTTACTGCATGAAAATCAGTGAGAGGGAAAGGAAACTTATGAAACTGTCACCACTTCAATGCATTTAGTGTTTGGTACACCTTCCAGTTGCTTCATCCTTGCTATCATGTCAAGTCTTAGTCCTATGTGGTATGCGACAGAATATTTGGGAGTCTCATTCTGCTAGTGGATCAAGGATCCTTACTGTTGTCTGTCTCCTGAAATAAACAAGTGTTCTACTTCCTTGATATTTGAGCAGACCATTGCTGTATAAGCCTGTAACTAACTTGGTAGTAATCTGGGGAGATGCAGAACATGTTCTACACAAGTGTCAAACATAGTACTTGTGTCAGGTCGGTCAGTGTTCAGTGACTGGATTTGTTTCTGTATGATTCCCCTTCCAGTAATCATTGTTTAAAGTAGTTCTAGAAAATTGGGCACATGGTTAAATTTATGTTAGAAGGGATAGGTTAATGGTGTGTATTTTAAAGGTGCTTGCTCATTCATGTAAATATCATAAAGCCTTAATCTCTTTGGTGTAACATGGAATAATATTTTAATGTATGGTCTGAAATGTATATAATTTATAACAAAGCAGTTCGATTATACTAATTGCCTTTTGTTAAGTCTTGTTGTAATTCATTATTGTTCTTTCTTTCTGTGGTTTGAGGGTAAAACTGCATCTCTAGCATTTCGTCAACAGGCAAATACACATCATGGAGAATTTAGTAGGTCCTGAACAAACTCATGAAGCCAATAGTGGATTTCCTGTTGATATGTGTAGAAAGCTGTTGAAATATTCTATGCCCTACAGAACAAATTGGTGTGTGTGTGTGTGTGTGGTAGGTGTCAGTACCTCTACAAAATATATTAGATGAGCAGTCTCTGATAGTGTCCAGAATGTAGCTGTTCATGTTTTAAGTATTCATTCAAACTAACACTTGCTCTCACTTGCCTACTCTCCCCTTCCCTATACAGTACTGGGATTTCTCTCTCTTAAATACGAAATCCCTAGTTTGCCACCAAATTTTGACAGCAGATTGCCACTTGTTCCCTTTTTGTAGCAAGCAGTAATTATGTGGCTGAGTTGCATCTCCCAGAGGTGGATGCATCTCATCTCTAGTGTACAGACATATGAATACATACAGGTGAATGCTAAGGTACTGCACAGTTTGCTGTTTCACTCGCACTGGCTGTTGTAGGCTTATGTTCAACTGATAATATCCTGTAGGACAGGGATGCGGGAATGTGTAATCCTCCAGATGTTGTCATGGCCGGCTGGCCAGCCAGCCGGGTCAATGGTCAGGGCTGGTGGGAGTTGTCATCCAACACCTGGAAGGCTCCAAGTTCTCCATCCCTGCTATAGGGCGACTGTGTTTTCCTAGTGTGTCTTCAGCAACTGCTAACTACTATTGTGTTGGTTTTTAACTTGGTGGAGGACAAGTTTCTAGTAAATGAATACTTGTAGCAGATTCGGTAAACCACCTAGCAGTGAGTAATATTGTTTGTTGGTAACAATCCTTGGTATTAGAGTAGTAGTGTTATAAGGATGTCCTTTAATCCAAAATGGTGGAATGTATTGCCCCCATCAGAACAGCAGTGAGAAGGGAATTTGGGGTCAGGGAATAGCTCATGGAAGGCAGATTTATTTAAAGGTGAGCCCATCTTTCTACCCTTGCAGCTGTGTAAACTTGTTTCTTTACAATGTGGGATGTCTGCCCAGGCACAGGGGAATCAGTGCTTGCAGGATCTTAGAGCTTCGATTTGGACTGGCTTTTACACGTGGTGGTTGCACATACATGCTGGCCCCTTTCCTCTAATCATCCTTTTTGCTCTTTGTTGCATCCATGTTTGTTATTCTCTTTCTCTGTAAGCTCAAAGCAATAAATATAGAAGGGCCCCTGGCCTACAGGGGTAGAGTGGGAGGCTAGATATGTGCTTTTATAGCAACCCCAGAACATAATGTTGGCAGCTGTTCCCTCATTATGCAGTTTGGACCAATGGAGGTTAATATAGGGAATTAGTATAATCTTTGGACTTAGGTGTGCCGAGAATTCTTCCTTTTCGAAGGACATTCAGAGCTCCTTTTGTGAATGAATAAATCTCAGTGCTATTCTGTGAAACACTTGGCAGAATCAGTTGAGCTAAGTACCTAAATAGCCTGTATTATCTACCCATGTGAACAAGATAATTGAAGATAAATTGAACTAAGACCTGTTAATGTACTACCTCTGCAGTTATTGATATCCCATAATTGCTAACTCTCAATGAAGTGACACTTTGCTTGCCTTTTACAGCATGGAATGCACATTACCCAGTACATAGGAAGCAGTCTTCGACTGGGCCAGTTTGCGTAATCAAACAGCCCACCATGGCATGTGCCCATGGCCATTTTGAATATTCAAGCTGCAGCTGTGGCTTGTGTCATCTGGACCCAGGCAGGAGGGGTTATGTTAAGGATAAACAACCCTTGCATAACCCATGGCCTGTTCTAGGGTTGTGTGAGGATTATTTAACCCTCGCACAACCCCTGCTGCCTGGGTTCAGATAAGACAAGCCACGGCTTGAACACTCAAAAACCTGGCATGCAACAAGCCATGGGGAGCTGTGTTGATCATGCAGACTGAGTCAGTTGATTGGTTGATTGATCTAGCCCAGAATTATCGGCATGACTGGCAGTGGCTCCCCAGGGTTTCAGGCAGTTTTTCATCCCTACCTGATGCCGGGGATTGAAGCTGGCACCTGCATGCAGAGCATGTGCGCTACCAGTGAGCTACCGTTCTTCCCCATAACAGGCTAAAATCAACTAGTCCTTTTAGGGTTTCCAACTTTTCCATTTCCTGACACAGGCAGTGAGGAAGAAAGGGTGGTGGTTGGGTGAAAGGGATATATCTCAGGGTGGTCAAATTGAGGATCAGGCTGTTCGATAAGGCTGCCAACATCCAATTTTAAAAATACCTGGAGAATGGGTGGCACATAGGAAGTGTTAATGGGCTGGAAATGGAGGCAGGTTGGTTTGGAACAAGTCAGAGGCCAGGTCCTGGTAGGTTTTGATACATCAGAAGTGGGGCCTGGCACATCTGGGTGTGAGGTTCACTTTAAAGAAAATACCCCAAAAAAACAACAACCCCTACTTATTCAAGAAAATACCTAGTACTGGATCTAAGATGAAAGTACCAAGTGGTAAACTTAACTGACAGCTGGCAAAACTTAGCAAGGGATGTGATAATGAAGGCAGAGAAGGGAATAGCCAGGCTGGAAGCAGTTTTAAGGAAGCACTCGCTGGATGGGGATGGAGAGCTGAGGTAAGGATTTCAGGAGGGGCTGTATGGTCTGAGCAATGAGAGGTAAACAATTTTCATGGTGAAATTCTGAAGGGGCGAGAAGCTGAAGTGAGATGACGGGAAAAGCCCAGAGAGAAGAATGTTGCAGTATGGATAGAGAGGAAGGACATAGTGAATCATCTGGCAGCAAACTGTTAGCTCCTCCTTTCCCAACTTGAGAGCCAGTGTGGTGTAGTGGTGAGAGTGTTGGACTGGGACTTGAGAGATCCGGGTTTTAGTCCCCACTCGGCCATGAAGCTCACTGGGTGACTTTGGGCCAATCACTCTCAGCCTAACCTACCTCACAGGGTTGTTGTGAGGATAAAATGGAGAGGAGGGGGATTATGTAAGCCACCTTGGGTTCCTTGCAAGAAAAAAAGGTGGAATATAAATATAAAAAATAAACTATTGCTAATCCTCCTATGCTTTCATCAAATCCCAGCTATTCTTCCAAAGTCTGAATTATGAAGTTGAGACAGGGTGAAAGTAAAAAAATGGCTTCTAAAAATAAAGCACAATTTATTATACCCCACCTTTCCTCCAAGAGGCTCCAAGTGATATAAATGGTTCCTGTCTCTCCCACCTGGTTTTATCCTCACAACAACCCTGTGAGGTAGGTTAGGCTGAGAGACTGTGATGGGCTCAAGATCAGTCAGTGAACTTCACAGCTGAGTGGGGCTCTCAACCTGCATCTCCCCTGGCCAAACCCAGCACTCTTAACTGCTACACCACACTGGCTCATACATTTATAAAAATCCTTTCTTTAAGGCATTAAAGTACACACACACACCCAAAGTCAAAACCATGTAACTATATTATAATACAAAACCTATTAATGGCTACTAGCCCTGATGGCTGTATGCTGCTCCAGTATCAGAGGTATATGCCTATGTACACCAGTTGCTGGGGAACATGCGCAGGAGGGTGGTGTGCTGTTGCACTGGTGTCCTGCTCGTGGGTTTCCTGTGGGCAGCTGGTTGGTCACTGTGTGAACAGAATGCTGGGCTGGATGGACTCTTCGTCTGATCCAGCATGGCTCTTCTTGTGTTCTTAAAACCTTATTCTTTGGAAAGGCTTTCAAACTTCTCCAGTCCATATAATTCTGAGGTTTGGTGGATGGTGACCAGAAACATGGCACATTCTGTTGTGGTGCTGCACCTGTGGAATGCCCTTTGCAAAGAAGCCTCACCTGGTGTCTTTCCAACACCAGTCAATTTGCTCAGCTCCATCAGCGCAACATGAACCTGATTTTAATCTGACCTCTTTTTGTTTTTACTCTTTGGGCAGGAGGGTGCTGTTGCACTCGTATCCTGCTTGTGGGTTTCCCCGTGGACAGCTGGTTGGCTACTGTGTGACCAGAATGCTGGACTAGATGGACCCTTGGTCTGATCCAGCAGGGCTCTTCTTATGCACTGTGGATCTGTTCTATTTTCCTTACTTCATGGTATATGTTACAATGTTATTTGTACAGGTTTCATTTTAGTATTTGAAATGAATGAAATTAATGGATTTTAAAACTGCCTTGCAATTTTGCAAACTGAAAGGCAGCATATAAATTCTGAATCGATATTTCATCTGGCTGTGAGTCTTGGACAATCCCCATCTCTGTTCCTGTACCCGACTCCACCTTCAAGGGTTGCTGCTGCTCCAAGGTACTGCCTTTGGCACCTGCCAAAAAGCCTGTGCTCAAATGTACTTGCCATATTCTTTCAAATTCAGAGTCCCCCTCTCTATATAATTGCCACCCACCTTATGGAAAAACCCTCCATGTCCCAGACTTCCATTTAAACCAGGGATATGCATGTTGTGGCCCTACAGATATGTTGGCCTACAACTCCCATTATCCCTCACTATTGGCTATTCTGGCCAGGGCTGATGAGAGTTGTAGTCCAAAGCATCTGGAGGGCCATAAGGAAGTGGGAATGGTATTTGAGTATCCTTTCAGAAATTGTGATTTATATCAAATTTACTGTATGGTTTTTATTTTCTAGCTCACTATGGTAGATATGAGTGGCTTTTCAGAGTAGAATATTTTTCTCTCTAGTTGTGTTAGCCTTTATTCAGGCCAATCTCGTGGTGGTGGTGGTGGTGGTGAATATCTGAGAAATGGGAATACTGGTTGCACTTTGGCATCAACTACTGAATTTTACGAGGTTGATCCGATAATTTCTTAGACTTAAGTGAATGGGGACTCCTGCTGGACATAACTGGGTATTGCAGGAACAAAAATATAGATTGGCATCCAAAGAGGTACGGTACTTCAAGCTGAACAGCCCTGAATAGCCCAATCTTGCCTGCTCTTGGAAGCTAAGCAGCACATACTTGGCATGCAGAAGGTCCCAGGTTTGGTCCCTGGCCTCCAGGTAGGGCTTGGAAAGAATCCTGCTTGAAACCCTGGAGAGCCGCTGCTGCCAGTCACTGTCAGCAATACTGGGCTAGATGGACCAATGGTCTGACTCAGTATAAGGCAGCTTCCTATGTTCCTAGGGATGTGAGATACAGTAATACCTTGGATTGCAAGTAACTTGGTTTGAGAGCGTTTTGCAAGACAAGCAAATTTTTAAATATTTAATTTTTTTTAACTTGATATACAAGCGACATCTTGCAATACAAGTACTGTAGTACGGCTTAAATTAAAAATCTCTGTACAAATTTTTTTGGGGGGATTTTGTTTTGATATAAGAGTGTTTTGGATTACAAGCACGTTTCCGGAACGAATTATGCTCTCAATCCAAGGCATGACTGTACATGGGAATCCCAGTATGTTTAAGCCCGACGGAATTCCACAGCGTTTCCCTTCTGGTAAGCAGCAGCAGATTGTAGTGAATTCCCCCCCCCCCCGATTCATTCCGGGGGGAAATGCACATTTTTTTCAGTCTCCACCATTTGCGCAAATTACAATTTGTGAAAATGGGGTGTCTTGAAATTTGCGCAAATTGTGTCATTTAGCCCAGCAGAGCCATATTCCATACTTGTCAAAGAACGTGTCAATTTCATCCTCAACTGGAACTTCCCTAGCAAAGGGGGTGGGGAGAATTGGCAATTTCTTTGACTATGCTGTAATTGTTTTTAAAATTGTATATTAAATGTGATTTTAATATTTATATGGAAAAAGCTTAGAGATTTTTAAAAAATATCTAGTGGTCTATAAATAGTACAAATAAATAAGTACAGAATATGGCTCTACTGGGCTAAACAAAGTAGTGTGTGGAGAGGATGAAACTGACAAGGATATTTACAGGAGGAATATGTCTGCGGGGCTACATAGTGGACAGGCAGTCTTGCGATCCTGTGCACTTGCGCAAGATTGCCAATAATTTTTTTAAAATTACAACACAATTGGCACAAATTTCAAGATCCCCCCCCAATTTGCGCAAATTGCCACCATTAAAAAAACCACGAGTCCACATACTGGCTTGACTCGCTACAGATTGAGTTGACACCAGCAGGGGGGAAATGGAATGAAATCTGCAGGGCTGAACTAAACAAATTCGTCAAGTTTTCTCCCCCCAAACAGAATTCTCATACATCCCTAAAAAGCTTTGAACATAGTGAGGGGTTTGTCTCTTAATGTAAGGCTCTCTACACCACATCATAAGCAGCTTTGGAAAGTCACCTCCATTTCAAAAGTGGTTTACCATAAAGCTACTGTTTCACAAATAACAAGCCCAAACTCTCCTTTGCCATGTGGATCTAGTCATTGTGTACCTTTTGGATCCTGTGCATAATATTTCAGCTGTTGAAAATACTTACCATCAATTGAACTTAATTTGTGAAAAAACCTATACAGCTTATCTTCTTGCACTTACTGATTTCTCCCCCCCCCCCTGTGCAATGTTTCTGTGTTAATGCTGTTTTAACCTACATTTTCTCATTTTTGATATTTTAATTATGCTGCCTTAACTTTGCTTTCTCAATAGTGGTGAGAGTGTTGGACTGGGACTCAGGAGATCCGGGTTCTAGTCCCCGCTCGGCCATGAAACTCACTGGGTGACTTTGGGCCGGCCTAACCTACTGCACAGGGTTGTTGTGAGGATAAAATGGAGAGGAGGGGGGGATTATGTAAGCCGCCTTGGATTCCTTGAAGGAAAAAAGGTGGGATATAAATATAATAAATAAATAAATAAATTTCAGGCGCTTCACGTATGTTTGCAAGGTAGAAATCATCAAGAAGGCCTTACTCTTGCAGTCTCATAGAGATTTCATAGATCTTATAGAGTTGGAAGGAGCCTACAAGGCTATCGAGTCCAACCCCCTGCTCAATGCAGGAAACTAGAGGAGGGGTCTCCCATCCAAGTAACAACCAGGCTTGACCCTGCTTAGCTTTCCACGCTCAGACAAGTTGAGCCAGCATAAGCCACAAGCCTGTATAGTTAAAGGCACAGTCCTATGGGTTGTGCCCTCGATAACTGTAAGCCTCTAAACTTGGAGGCTTATGAGCATCCAGTGCAGGCAGAAGCGATCTCTGCCTCCCTGCACCTCCCACTTTCCAATTCAGCTAGACGTCAGCTCGCCAGGATACCTTGTATCCTGGCTTCCCCAGTCTCCTCGCCTCCCCGCCCCCTTTACCCCAAGGTTGATTGTCTGACCTCAGAGTAGCAGCCAGCACGGTTCTTTCTGCACCTGCTGTGATGGGGGGTGGGGCGGGGCGGGCGGGAATTGGAGTGTGGATCCCCAACTCCGAGGTCAGAGCTCTGCCTCCAACCTCAGATCAGGGAATCTGAAGTATCCTATGGCCCCCTAGACACTATGTTCTTGCAATTAAAGCAGGGGTGGGCAACTTGTGGCCCTCCAGATGTTGTTGGACTGCAACCCCCATCATGCCTCACCATTGTCTGTGTTGGCTAGGGATGATGGGAGTTGGAGTCCAACAACATCTGGACGGCAACAAGTTGCCCATGGAATTTATTATAGCTCTGGCTTAGAGTTTGGAAATCTGAGGCAGAGAGAGCTGACTGACTCCCATTCCAATGCATTCGGAAGTTGGCTTGGGCAAGCCCCATTAAAATTAGTGGGAGCAGCACAACAGTCAACCATCCAAAGAGGTTTGGCAGGAGAACTCCCCAAGGGATTGTACCCTTTATTGTCTTGGGATTCAGTAAGAGTTGGAAACAGAGGCCTCAAATCTTTTTTGCTTTGTACTCATTATTCTTGTCTAGTTTTTAATGGTGCTTTTCAAATTCAAGCAATCTTCTCCTTTGACAAAGACAGAAACCTGAACAGTCAGCACACATTTCAAGATGGGTGAGCTTCAAACTCTGGAGCAGTCACATCTTGCCATCATTCCAATGTCAGTGTACTGGAAGAAGCAAAGACTACTAGCGTTGAAAAAATGATCCTTCAACGCCAACTTCAGTGGACCGGTCATGTTGTTCGAATGCCTGACTGCCGTCCCCCAAAGCAGTTACTTTATTCCCAACTCAAGGATGGAAAGTGGAATATCGGTAGTCAATATAAGAGGTTTAAAGATGTTCATAAAGCTAATCTAAAAAAATGCAATATAAACATCAAAAAGTGGGAAGCTCTGGCCCATGAACACTTTAACTGGAGGTTGGCCTTTCACAAAGGTTCTATGGACTTTGAAGAAGCCTGAGTGCAAGGTGAAAGGGAGAAACGTGCTAAGCTAAAAGCACGTCAAACAAATCCTTTACAGGACCATCTTCTATCTGGTAACCTGTGTCCTCACTGTGGGAAGCTGTGTGGATCTAGAATTGGCCTCCACAGTCACGGACCCATCGCTAGAGTCTACACAATTTTCTTTAGAATTTCCTCCTTTTAAAATCTCCTTTTTGTAAATTTTTATCCTGGAAGGCAATCTTACTCGGTCACGAGTGATCGCCTGATGATGATGGTGTAGTGGTTACTGCTGAATTTAGACTACGGATACACAAGTTCAAATCCCTGCTCAGCCGTGGAGCTTGCGGCATGACCCTGGGTCAATCACACTCAGCCTAACTCGCTTCACAGGGTGGAATGTGGGTTGTGAGAATAACATGAGAGAGACCATGTGTTGGTGTTATCTTTGAGCAGTGTGTGCGTGTTGGGAGATTTATAATCCTGTGTCTGTGTGCTATCAGGGGCCTGAAATTCCACACACAGATCTTCCAGATCTCACCTCCCCCCGCGCAGCGTGCAGCGTGTTGTGCCAGTTTCTCCAGCCCAGTCAGCCTTGTTGTCAGACTGCTTCCAGCTTCCCCGTTGCAGATTAATCCATGGAGTCAGGAAACACTCTGGAACACCACAGGTCTAATTCTACCTGTTTATTCACTTAGCAAGTAAAGTTCTACAGAGTATACATTTCTTAGTTACAGTCCATGTGCAGAGTATAAATGCATAGCAAGCATTACATCCAGTGGAGTAAGTTGAGCTTTACTCCACCTCAGCAAAGATGTTACATTGTTGCAGTAACAAAGTCCAGCAAGAAGAACAAAGAAGAGAGAAAGCAGTCCTGCTTCTCTCAAAGATGGCTTCAGACAGAAAACAAGTTAGCACGTCATCAGAACATACAAACCATGTGACTAGCTCATATTGCTCTCAGAGTTCAGGTTCCCATGCGAACAACACGGGAATCCAGAAAGACATAACAAACCTGTTTACAGCCATTCTGTCCGTTCCATGTGTAAACAGTGTGCTGCAGCTGGTGAAGTGATACATATCACAACACCATGTACACCTCCCTGAGCTGGTGGATGAAGGGCAGGATGTAAATGTAATAAATGAATGAATGAATAAATAAATTTCTGATTCCCAACAGTTTAACATTAGTAACAGAAAGATGATTCCGCCAACTCTAAAACAGGAAAAAAAGGAAGTCCTATGGCTTCTGCCAGTCATTGCTAATTTGTGGAAACCATGTGTTCTAGGGTGGCCAGATGTCCTACTTTATAGAGGACAGTCCTCTATTTGAAAGGCTGTCCAGTCCAAGTCCAGTTTGGAAAGAACCATAAGAAAGAAGAGCAGGGGCCTTTAAGTTGCCAATCAACAGTTAGTACCTGGACAGACTGAGCAGGCAGACAGGTCATTCTTCTCCACTGTGGTGAAATGTATTTCTATTAAATTATAGTAAGTACTTCTAGATGTGCATCTATACATCTGAATTAGCACATGCACATCTGTGTCTGCTTTTCTCAGATATGCATAAGTGGCCACCCCATGTGCTACTGCAAAGCTTATAAATCTGCAGCAACCTTGTGCACACTTAGCAGGGAGAAAGCTCCACTCAACACAATGAGAATTACTTGTGAGTGTGCTGATTTCCAGAGGAGTAGCCCTATTAGTGTGTTGCAGCAAAACCAACAGAGTCTTGTGGCACCTTAAAGACTAAAGGTGCAATCCTATGCGTGTTTAGGCAGAAAAAAGTCCTACAGCTCCCAGCATGTCCCAGCCAGCTATGCTGGCTGGGGAATGCTGGGAATTGGAGGACTTTTTTCTGTCTAAACATGGATAGGATTCCACCCTAAGAAATTTATAATGGCATAAGCTTTCGTTCAGACTGTCCTCTTCGTCAGATCCATGTTGTAAATTGTTCTGTAATTCTGCGCATCTGATGTGTTGGTTTCTGGGGTACTCTGACTTTTCATGGGCCCCTGTCTCTTCCCCCTGAGAATAATAATAATATACACACACACACACACATATTATAGAGCCGTAGTGGTGAGAGTGTTGGGACTCTGGAAATCCGGGTTCCAGTCCCCATTCAAACACGAAGCTCACTGGGTGACTTTGGGCCAGTCACTGACTCTCAGCCTAACCTACCTCACAGGGTTGTTGTGAGGATAAAATGGAGAGGAGGACCGTGTAAGCTACCTTGGGTTCCTTGTAATGAGGGGAAAGGGCGGGATATAAATGTAGTAATAATAATAATACTCACGAGCCGGCCACCCCGCCCCCGGCGGCTCTTTGGCGAACTTTCGTTTCTACTCTTAATACCTTCAAACGCCTCGTGAGAAACCCGAGCCTACGTTTCGCCCTCCCGAGCGTATCCTCTTCCCAAACGAAATACCTGCACCCAAAAAAAGAAGAATCCTTTGCTTTTGCAGGGAGCCGTTTTGTTTTCCTGCCCTGCGCCCGCCCGCCCGGCTCATCGCCGCCGTCGCAACTCACTTCCCGCGTTGAGGTGACGTGGGCGGCAGGGAGGCCGGGCTCGCAGGGACAGCGGCGCAAGATGGCGGCCACCACGGGCTCGGGTGAGCGGGGACCGGGTAGCCGAGGCCAGCCTGGCCCGTGGAAAAGGGGCGACCCCGCGCGGAGAGGTGAAGGGGCGGCAGGCGGCAGGGACTCGCTTCTCCGGGGCGGCGACCCGGCGGGTTCCCTCTCACCGTGGCTTCGCCGGTTGGGTGTGTCTGGGGCCCGAGGGGCGGCCGCCTGGGAGGCTTGTGGGATGTCGGGCTGAGGCCGGGGAAGCCGCCCTGACGGGGCTGGGGAAGAAGGAGGCTGGTGGCCTGGAGGATGAGGAGGGGGGCACCGGCGGGCCAAGGCGGCCTTCGCTCCTTTCCTCCGCCTGGGGTGGTAGGCTGGAGAGTAATGGAGCGTGCCGTGTGGTAAAGGGACGGCGGTGGGGGAAAGACTCCGCAGGAAATGTGCTAGTGGAGCGGGTTAGGCTGATGTATGGGATGCGGAGGACGTCGTGTAGGAACCAAGATCGCTCAGTGGAGCCTCCATGTTCAGAAGCAGTGCATCTCTGAAGACTAGGCGCTGCTGGTGGCCCAAGAGCGGCCGGAAGGCGGCTGGTGGCCTTCGTATGCCGCCTGCCAGCTTCCCGGAATGACCTGGCAGGCCAAAGCTGGGAGCAAGAAAGCTGAATTAGGTGGAACCGCAATCTGACCCTGCAGGGCTCCTTTTATGGGGCGCGGGGAGGGGGTGTTGGTGTGTGTTTGCTTGAGGAAGGTTGTGCTGGGAACCTTGAGGAAGGTTGTGCTGGGGCTGGCATGGTAAGCGGCAGCTTATCTGTTTTTCTAGAATACTTATATTCTGGCTTTCTTCCATTGTGGAAATCAAAGCAAGATACATGGGGTTCCAAGGTGATCTTCCTTGCCTGGCACTGATGACCCAGACCTGCTTAACTTTAGTTAGGTGTTGGCTGAATAATGTCCCCTCAGACCGTACGCTGTGTACCTCACAGCACAGTACCTTTTTCAATCACCACTGCCATCTTACATTAAACATACGTTTTTAAAAAAAGAAATGTCAGTTGTCGTTTATTGCTGGTTTGGAGACCTGTCGGCCGGCCAAAAGGTGGAGCATAAATATTTTAAATAGATAAATATTTCCAGGATGGGCTCTGACTTCTAGGGCGCTACCTAGTAGCAGGAAGACGGAGATGTGGGTCTTTGGGGAGTGTTCCTCTGTAATTAATACTGTGTCTCATTCTTTCTTGCCTTACAACAGCCCCGAGGGATTGACTAGTGTAGCATAATAATAGCTAAGGGACTAAGCTATGACCCAGGAAGTCTGTGAACCCATGCATCTGCTACAAGCTCACTAGCCCATTAAGCAAGCTGGTTTTTTTAGCCTGAGCCCAATGCCTTTCCCAGCAATCCCAGTAATACCAGGCTACCTCATGGCTACTGTGAAGATCACTAATGTAATGTATGAAAGTGCTTTAGATGATAAGGTATTACATAAATCGTAAATATTTATTAGGTTACTCTGGGAGGTGGTGAAATGTTCAGAGAGTCTTATAGCTGTACAGGGATTTGAACGTTGACTTTCTGTGTTCAAGCCCAATGTTTTAACCCACTCTGTAAGGTTGAGGTTGGTTTTTAGGAGATACTGACATCTTTGGGTAGGTTGGTAGGTTGGGTGTAGGCAGCAGAGAGGATAAGACATAAATTATAATGGTTGGAGTATCTTGTTGTAGTATAGAAATGTAAAATTTCTGACATTTTTGAAGCCATGAAAAAAGGCACCATCACCACCCTTGTGAAAAAGACAGATTTTGGGGGGAAATGGAAAATATGCAGTACTTATTTTAGCAGCCTTTACAGTTCTAAAGTAACTTTGTTACTTTAGGAACATAAAATTTATCACGTATAACTTGGTTTGCTTATACAATTGTCATGTTCAGTATATTAAATTTGACAGTATAGTTTATTCAGACAGTGCTTACAAATTTACTAGTTGAATTTACTTTTAAATGGTTTTTAATTTTGTTACAAATAGAGCTGAAAACTGCTTAACTCTGAGGAATTTAGCATGTCTTAGTTTTTGCCAATTTATGAGAAGCAGGCAAAAAGTTAAAACGGAAAGCAAAAGAAACCATCAACATTATAGTAAAACAAAGTTATTTTGCATTTTGAACTTATTCTCCTCCACAGTATCAAGCAGACACAGAGAGCATTCATTTTCAGAAAAAGAGTTGAAAGAAAAGGCAGGTGGGAAACTAAGATGCATAAAAAGCTAATTTTGCTACATCAGTCTCATTTTCTGAGCTATCCGTTTCTGCCTCTTCTGATTATTTTTATCATCTTCCTGGGCTTCTGAAAACTGAAGGTTTCGTATCTACCTGTACACATGTCATTTATTTCTTGATTTGTTGCAAGTATTTCCAAACATAGATCAGTTTCTTTCACATGCTACAGAAGATGGAGGAATCTGAAGCAGGTGAGCAAGAAGAGTCAGAAGATGTGTTGTGCAAAGGCCTTGCCACCATGTTTGCAGGAGGGATAGAATCCCAGATTGCATTCCTGAACAAATACCTGCAGATGTTCTGTATTCTGCACTACTTGAAAGTACCTTCCCAACATAATAATAATAGCCAGTGTGGCGTAGTGGTGAGAGTGTTGGACTGGGACTCGGGAGATCTGGGTTCTAGTCCCCGCTCGGCCACAAAACTCACCGGGTGACTTTGGGCCAGTCACTGACTCTCAGCCTAACCTACCTCACAGGGTTGTTGTGAGGATAAAATGGAGAGGAGGAGGATTATATAAACCGCCTTGGGTTCCTTGCAGGAAAAAAGGCGGGGTATAAATATAATAAATAAATAAATAAAACATCAAGTCCTAAGTGTGCTGCTTGTTTTGTAATCCAGTCAAAGGCATTAGCAGTGCTAACATCACTTATATTTCTACCTTTGAATCTTGGATCCAGCAGATTTGTAGCAACATGAATTGGCTGGCAACAAAATTCTTCCCATTTCTTAATAAAGTCTTTAACTTTATTTCCTTCTCTAGTTGTACGTGGAGATACCATTAGATTCTCAAAAACTGTTGGTTTTATCTTGACCATTTGGTAAGGCATGTCCAACAATAGTGTGATTCAGATGCAGTGATTGCCAAAGAAATTGGCTTTAGTATTTTCAGGGAGTTCTGCACCTGAAACTAGAAGACATCCTCATCAAGTACAGTGTTTCTTATACTTCTGGGTACTTTAAAATCCTGAACTGTTAATGTTTCTTGAAGAGCTTCTTTGGGATTTTTTTTTTTTAAGTAAACTTTGAAAGAAGATCACTACTCCACTCCACTACAGAGTTTCTTAATCGAAATATTTTCAGTTTTTTTCAGGGGAAAAACAAACAGTCTTTAGGAAAAAAACAAAACACAGACTCTTTTGAATGCCCCCCCCCCTCGGGGTTTCACATCTCTAGCATAGTATAGCAAATTTTCTGGTATCCCAACTTATAGAGGAATCGATGGGCCTCTAGGGAAGCCAGTGTGGTTTAGTAGGTAGATAGTTAAATCTAGGAGACATGAATTCAAGTTCCACCTGTGCTGTAGACTATTTGTATGGCTTTTTAGTGAGCTACCATTTCTCTCTCAGCCCCAGCTTATCTCCTATAAAATTGGAGTATAGTTGTGCAAGGTGGAGAAAGTGAATAAAGATAAGGTTTTTATCCTTTCTCATAATACTAGAACTTGGGGTTATCCAATGGAGCTGATTGGCAGTAGAAAAGGAAGTGCTGTTAGTCTGTGGTAGAGCATATATTTTGCATGCAGAATGTCCTAAATTTAATCCCTGGCATCTCCAGGTAGGGCTGGAAGAATTCCTGCCTAAAATCCTGGAGCACTGTTGCCAGTTAGTGTTGACAATACTGGTCTAGATGGACCAAAGGTCTGACTCGGTCAGTAAGGCAGCTTCCTGTGTTCCTTATATTAGAGGTGGGCAACTTGTGGCCCTCCAGATGTTTTGATTTACAACTTGCATTAGCTCTGACCAGCATAGTAAATGGTGATTGATGATGGGAGTTGTAGGCCAAAGAATATGGAGGCCAAAAACTGCTCACCCCTGCTTTACACAGTACATAATTAATTTATGAAACATATTGCCACAAGATGTGGTGATGGCCTGTACCTTAGCTAGCTTTAAAAGACACTAGATAAATGAATGGAAGATAAGTCTATTAGTGGCTTCTAGTCAAGATGGCTCTATATGACTTCCAGGATCAGAGGCTGTATGCCTATGTGTACACCAGTTGCTAGGGAACATGAGTGGGAGGGTGCTATTGC
Source organism: Shinisaurus crocodilurus (assembly GCA_021292165.1). Taxonomy (NCBI): domain Eukaryota; kingdom Metazoa; phylum Chordata; class Lepidosauria; order Squamata; family Shinisauridae; genus Shinisaurus; species Shinisaurus crocodilurus. The sequence continues at coordinate 218,761 of JAHFWL010000434.1, forward strand.
ACTCAGGTTGCACTTGTGGGTTTCCAGGAACTTCTGGTTGGCCACTTGAAACAGGATGCCAGACTAGATGGACCATTGGTCTGATCCTGCCAGCTCTTATGTTCAGGGATGGACTCAGTAAAAATACTAAAGCAAATTTGATAATTAAAAGCATTGCTTTGTGGCAACAGGGGTCTCCTAGGGTTGTGTTTTTTGTTTTTTTTTAATGGCAAGATTTCATCAGTTTGTTCAGCTGTGTAAGAAAGATTTGTATTAGGCTGCAACTTTAAGATGCCCCTTAGGGTTTGTCTAGACAGAGAATTGCTCTGAATACATTTCTATATCATAAGGTGTTGTGGATCTGGATTATCTCTGTTGCGGTCTCTGCCAGTAAATTGTGCTTTCAGAAAAGGGATTGAAGGCATCGTGGCATGTTGAAAGGCTTGTTCTAGGCAGTGGTTGGTAGGCCTGAGTAACAAGAGTTCTTTTTGGCAGATGAAGGGTATCCATCACTGAGATAAAAGAATTTTTCTGTGCTGTGTTGGTGCCACCTGGGAGTCAGGGCCTTCCTATGGAGAGAATGTTGAGATAAAGATTGTTATAGTTTTGAAGGAGAGGTGAAAATGTAGACTGGAAGCCTCTGAAGATATACATTGGAATTTCTTAATAATAATAAAAGTTTCTGTGACACCACAGCATCTTTGTCCTGAAGCCTTATTACTGAAGTAATAAGATGATGCTAACGTCTGAACAGTGCAATCCTATGGTTGCCTTTTCAGAAGGAAGTCCTATTAGGTTTATTGAGACTTACTCCCGGGGAATTATATATAGGATTACAGCCTAAAAATTGCATCTTCTATGCCACAATATTAACATACGGAGCTGCCTTATACGAGCTCACAGATTACTTGTCCATCTAGGCCAGTATTATCTACTCTGCCGGGCAGGCAGTCTCCAGGGTACAAGGCAGAAGTCCTTCCTATCTTCTGCTACCTAATCTTTTTAGCTGGAGATACCAGGTGTATACTCTACCAGCAAGCTGTGGTCCTTTTCAACAACTTGGAATGTTGGGTAGAGCAGGAGGAACCATGACCTAGAGTGGAAGTCTGGGATGATGCTTTTCTAGAGGAAGAAACTAATTCTGGGACCACAGAGTGGAGGGAGTGCTTTGTGATAGAGACATAGTGCATGGAGGGATGGTGGTATCCTTCCAAAATAAGTTTGGAACAGAATAATGGGTGAAATACAACATGGTGTGAGCGGAAGTCCGCTTGCATAATGGGATCTTCTCCTCTCCTCCCTCCTGCAGCCCCTGACCCCTAAAATCTGCCCCATATGGTCCCCTAACTCTCCAGAGTAGTTTTTGAGGCTGCAGGAGGCTGCAGGAGGCTGCTGCTAGGGGTAAAATCAGCCCTCCCTATTCCACTGATAGAAGCCATTTTGTAAGTGGAAGGTCTTAATTGGATTCCACCCACTGTCTTTTTTCTGGTTGAGTGAAGTATTTGTTACTGGTTCTTCCCCCACCCCACCCTGATGGAACTAGTAACAAATCTTTTACTCATCCAGAAAGAGGACATTATTCTCTTCTCAGCTTCACTTCATTTTGTCTTTCAGTTTATTTTGTATATAGCGTGTCAAGAGAATAAGTGCAGCTGACAGTTGTGTTGGTTTGTGGGGCTTCTCTTTGGGGTACAAGGGTTATCTTGACAAAATTGTAGATAGGAATAAGAGGATGACAGTATTTCATATAATGCTGATGTGAGCACTTTCTCATCACTCTGGAGCCAGAGCAGACATGAGCTAATTTAGCTCTTTTCCACTGACATGAAAGGAGTAAGGAGTTTCCCTATAATATATCTCAGGGATGAATGGAAAGAAGAGGGGGAGTTCTGGCAACTTTGTTGCTGGATTATGCTGGTACAGTGTCATATTTATTTTAGGGAACCTTAATTATTCCATATTTATACTGAATTTTAATGCCCAAGATAATTTCTGTTAAAAGTGGCCTGATATATTACCTAATAAAATGCCAAAGTGGATAGATTATTATTAAAAATTTTTAGTGATGATACAATGTACTCAGGGTTTACCAACAATATATTCATATCTATCTTTTTCTGGTTGCTATGAAGTCAGATTTGAACAAGGCATTTTGACAATCCATAAGGCAAAAATTGGCAAAGGCAACAGATTGACTCCATATGAACCTGCCTGGGCCCTAAGATTACTCACGGAGACTCTGTGCATGTGCCCTGTGCATGTGCCCAGTAAGATCTATCAGGTTGGTGGGCACAAGAGACATGCCCTTTTCTTTGGTGGCCCTATCATCATAGAATGTATGCAAGAGGTATGCCTGGCTTTCTCCCTGACTATTTTTTAATTGGCCTTAGAGACCTGGATGTTTTGGTACACCTTTAATTGATTCTGTTATGTATTCTCTATTTTACACGTTGTTTATATTTTTAATTTTTATTTGTATTGGAATTAGATTTTAATACTGCTGTTTCAATTAATTGCATTGGGCAGTATCCAATGCTGTCACAGCGCTAGCAGCTGATTAGTTTCAGCAGCAAGCTGCTCTGCCCAATTTTGGCGGCAAATCACTGCTTTAGCCCTTTGTCTAGCAAGTGCCAATGATGTGCTAATGTTGGTTTATGTGAGCACTGCAAAACTGACCTGTGTGTGTGTATTTATTTTGTAAACCTTGAGGTTTTTGTTTACATTTAAAAGCAGTATTAAAATATTTTAATAATCAGTAGGTTTGCGTGGTCAGGTGGTTATTTCTGCTCACATTTATATCTCACCTCTTCTTTGTGGAGCTCCAGATGGCATACATGGAGGGCTATCTCGCTCTGCCTTCACAATAACACTGTGAAGTGGGTTAGGTTGGGATAGTGTGAATGACCCAAAGTACACTGAAGGTTCAATCCTATGCATGTTTAGACAGAAAAAAAGGCCTACAGCTCCCAGCATGCCCCAGCCAGCCATGTTTCTGTCTAAACATGCATAGGATTGCACCCTTAGTAAGTGCACCTAGCTTCAGATCTCCCTAGTCCTGACACTCTGACCACTGTACTCACAGTTTCTTATCACTTCCTCTTCTGGAAATAGTTATGTTAAGCAAAAATATGTTTGCTGAATGTGTTGGGCAAATGCTTGCTCTCAGTTTTAAAGGTATGTGTTCATACATGTGTATGAATAATGTTAAAAGAAAACAGTCTTAAAGCAGAGGAATAATCAGTTTACTTCACTCCTCAGTGGTAGCATATTCTATCTTGTTCGTTCAGAAAAGAACTATACAGTTAGTTTTACTTTCAAGTTCTGCTTTGAAACATTAGCACAAAGGCATATTCGTACCCAAGTTTAAATATATACTGCACAGGAAGTTATTGAATAAGGAAATGAAAAATGAATCTTTCACTTGTAACTCTGCTGTCTTTAGTATCAGCCTTCATTTTTTACTTTTCAGACGGAAGTATGGTTAACAATATTTTGAAAAATGGCAGCTAATTACTTAACCTTACTTGAAGCTTGCATTTTTCAGAGATGTTTTCTCTTCCTCCTACAAATGTGCTCTGTTTCAGAAACCACATTTGAAACGCTGGCACCTCACTTACACTGGCTTATCGGCCTGCACTCTTGGTGTAATGTCATTGTGGCACCAGCCTAACACCATGTTTTGTGCAGTTCATGGAGGAGAAGGCTATCAATGGCTACTAGTCCCGATTGTCTGTATGCTTCCTCCAGTATCGGAGGCAGTGTGCCTATGTAGTCCAGTTGCTGGGGAACATGGGTGGGTGGGGGGCTGTTGCACTCATGTCCTGCTTGTGGGATTCCGTGGGCAGCTGGTTGGCAACTGTGTGAACAGAATGCTGGACTAGATGGACCCTTGTTCTGATCCAGCATGACTCTTCTTATGTTCTTAGTGGTTGGTACATTTTCTCAAATACTTATCTGCTGTTGCAGGAAGTAAAAGGATTGGGCTGTTTGGATAAAAAATGATGCTGACATAGAGACCTCATGTCCTTTCATTTTGTCCAGCCTACAGTCCCTTAATCCTTTGCAGCTGCTGACTTTGCAGTTTAGAGTTGGCTGGAAGAAGAACAAGGCAAATAATTTCTTTTTTTCTGGGTGGCTCTGAGGGCCTTCACTGAGAGAGGCTATAGAAACCACCTTATCATTTCTCAAGGAGACAGAGTTACTTTCTGGGTGAGTGGCTTCCGCATGGCGGGATAGCTGTGTGGTAAGCAGAATGTGTCAGCCACTCTACATTCAATTAGTATTGCTAGACAGCTGAGACAGGACTGTAGTGTCTGCCTGTCCATCTCTACTACAGGATTGACCATTGCAAAGTTAGAAGTAATGACATATGCCTTCCGGTTTTGGTCATGGAAGGACCCATATGTGCATTGACAGTGCTACTTATATCACTTGCAATTGAAAAGCAAGTAATGGAGGTCACACTAATACGTTTTGGGGTGACGGGTCACAAGTACTCTGACAGTATTTGAGATCAAGGTGTAACTGCACTATCGTCTCTTGTCATGTGTAATTTTTTCTTGTTTTGCTTTCTTTCATTGTTTCTGTATTGCTCAAAAGTTCCAAGTGAAAAGAGATGTAACCTCCTCTTTGTTTCTCTTTGCTGTTGGCTTGGTAAATGTGTGCCGCTGTAGCAGCTGCAGACAATACATGGCATGTACACACAGAAAACTCTCAGACCAGGCCAGTCCGGTCTTTCCAGGCCAGTTTCTACTCTGACTGACAGCAGTTCTCTGGGTTTCAGGCAGAGAGTGACCTTTCCCAGCTTTGCTGCTTGAGATTCCTTTTAACTGGAGATGCCAAGGATTAAACCTGGAACCATCATCATGCAAAGTGCTGACTCTTTGGCTGCACAAGCATTTGCAGGCAAAGGAGAGTTACTGCTGCCTTCTCCCTGCTTGTTCCCAACTCTCTTTTCACTCCTGGTCATGGAACCAAATCAGACTCAAGGCAGGAAGTGCTAGAGGAGTCACTCTGGTAAATACTGCTGCAGCAGGCTCAATAAAGAGTGTTATTTTCAGCCTGAAGAAATCGGTTATTTCATTCAACAAGCTGGGAAGCCTCTCCAGACTTCTGCTTTAAGTGGGAGCTGAGTGGGATAATATGCATTGTGATGGCCACCCAAATATTGTGAAGAATGCTGTTCAGTTAATACCTGCTTAACGAGAGTACTGAGTTTCTGTGACAAAGCCCAGCAGTGGAGCTCAAATTGGGGACAGCACCCAGCATGAAGTGCAGACTGCTCTATCCGTTTCCTGTTTGTCCTGGAACATGTCTTGGCAAAAACAGTTGATGCAGACATACCCTTAGTTCTATTGAACTTTGTGTCTTTACCTATTAGAGCTTCCATCTTTGTGTCTTTCAAGGTTGTTTTTTTTAAAGCTAATTCCCCAAATGCCTTTGAACAACTAATTAGCACTTTTCCAAAAATGGTGAAAAAATATTTCACTTTTTTAGCAGTGAAAAAATGGTGTCTGAGGGTGTTTTTCAAGTACATATTAGTGATGTCAAGGTATGTAGACTATCCTGTTAAAGAGAACACTTACCATTTTGGAATTGACTTTGGAAAGGCACAGCTTACAGATCTTACATCAAAATCCACTTGTTTAATTGATACAGTGAGAGATGACTGATTCAGGTGCTAATTGTCCTTATGGCATGGGTGGGGAACCTTTTTCAGGCCAAGCAAGTATTTTGGGGGCCACACCCCAAAGTGGGTGGGACCACCCCACTGCTGGCATGTGGCCCCATCATGATTGCCCAGTCCCCATTCACTTACACTTTCATTTATATGCACACACACTTGCACATCACCCCTCCCTGACAGCAATTGGACTTCTAAAAAGCCTATATTGGTGGGACTGTTAGGTAGCTGTGTGGGCTTGGTTTACAGCACCTTCAGGCATGAGTGCCCAACAGCACATGCTCCCTGCCTAGCTTTTCCCTTGGGGTTCCCTAGGTTCGAAATGGCTGAAAACCACCACTCTTCAGGGGAGTGTCTTAAAAGTCTTGGCCTACTTATTTGAAAAATAATGAAGGAATAATAAATACCCAGAAAGCCATGCTGAGAAGCCTTTGTGAAATGGAGATTTTCCTGCTATTAGGTTACTAATCTTTGAGAACGATGAGTAGGATAGAAGTAGATGGTATAACCTACATTTATGTGAGCTTTAGCAGAGGCTATGAAATAAAGTAGTAGTTTTATGGTATGGACAGGAGTATTGCCTTGGGTTAAAAGTAACTTAGTTTCAGATACCTTCACATCATTGCTTTGTTTTTGTCTTTAAACTGACACTCCATGAGCTTGCAGATAAATGAAAAACTGATGTTATATACGGAAAGAAAACTTAAGAATAAATGGTCTAAAATGGCAAATAGAATTATTTTACCAAGTTCATTCGGAACAGACTGAAAAACAGACCACAAAATTCATTGGTACTAGCTAGGGATGGATGAATCTGTCAAATTCAATTCTGCTCAGTTTCTCATTTTTACATTAGTTTTTTTCCATCCTATTTCCACATCAGTTCATGGGTTGTTGTTTTGTTTTTTTTAAAGGCTATGCATAAATTCGTACATATTTTTGCGTGCATTTCCCCTAACGTATACATTTTGCCTGCACATTTCCCTAATATACACATTTTTGTGTGCACTTTCCACTATTATACATATTTTTGTGCACATTTTTTATTTGCGAACTGCATTGCAAAATTCAGAAAAGTTTGAACAATGTTGTATAATTGCATTCTGGTTCATGTGTAGGTTCGGGGAGTGCAAATTAGGCAGTTTCTCACCTGCCCTTGGTACTAGCTTCCATTGATGTAGAATTCAGCATAATAAACATCTTGAAAGGGTTATTAAAACATATAACAGTTTCAAACTAATTCAGTTTCAAACAGTTTCTAACAGACTGAATTAGTTTCAAACTACCGGTAACTCATTTGTTTGTAAGTAGGATGAATCCTTGGCTATTTTCTGCCACACTTTACAATTCACTCCTCTTCTTTCTTCCATTTCACATGGTCTTGGCTCTGTAATCAGTACCAAATGATAGGAGCTGGTGGACCACAGAATTTGTTATCTATCAACATTATGAACATCTAACTCTTTGTGACTATGGAATTATAGATAGGAACAAATTGCTTCATTAAAATAAGATCAGCTGTAACATTTGTTCAAAAATGTTATTTTCTTTGAAACTGTTCGAAATCCATAGAAACTTGTTTAAAACTTTTCATCTGATGTTTTTAGAAATAATTACTTTTAGTACAAAATCATAATATTGACTGTGTTCTACTGAGTTTTATTTTGATTACAGAGCAGAATGCCTGTTAATTTCTGTTACCTGGATGGAAGACATTTTAAGAAATTAGGATGAGTGCAAAACCTAACTATGAATGCTGTATAGCCTGGGAAACGATATGACATAATATTATAAGAATTGACTTTCTAGATTAAGAACATAAGAAGAGTCGTGCTGGATCAGTCGAAAAGTCTAACTAGGCCAGCATTCTGTTCCTACAGTGGCCAACAAATGCCTGTGGGAAGCCCACAAGCAGAACATGAGTGCAATAACACCTTCCCGCTCGTGGGGTTCAGCTGGTTATGCAACCAGCCAAGATTTGTTCTTACCATCAACCTTGTCTCTCCACAAGTCCCAACTACAAGGCCGCACTACACTTTGGAGGGATTCCAAGTTCTAGTACCGTACTTCATTGCCAACAGTGACTAGCCAGTTACCCTGGGACATTCATGAACAGTGCATGATAGAAATAGCTGTCCCCCACACCTGCATCTCTGGGATGCAGAGGTGTACAGCCCCTGAAAATAAAGATTCCATTTAGCTACCATGGCAAATACCTGTTTGTAAGTTTATCTTATATACATTTGTTTAATTCTTTTTATGGCTTCTGTTGCAGAAAAAAAAATTCCTCTGAAATATGTTCATTGTAGCATGCACAGTGTATACCCCTTACCCCAGTTCCCACAGTCAGTGAGGTGATGGCAGGGACATTTGCTGCATGATGACATCATTTCACATACGGTAATTCGTTGCACTATACCAGCCTTCCCTAGCCTGATCCTCTCTATGTTTTGGACTACAATTCCCAGCAATCCTGAAAAATTGCCATGCTAGCTGAGGCTGATAGGAGTTGGTCCAAAACATCTGGAGGATGCTAGCTTGGGGAAGGCTACACTATACATTATTAAGAAGAATGAGAATCAGACATGGACAGCAACAGCTCTGTGTCTCTTGTAATATCAAGTGCCGATGTGTATATGACACACAAAGAGTGATTGTTGGTAAAACCAAATGATGATTCTTGGAGATGTTATGATAACCAAATGATGATTCTTGGAGATGTTATGATAGAATGAATTACCTTGTGTGGATGGTGAGAGATAGTAATCCTGTTCACACATTACGTGTGTGTATATGCACTCAAGGTTTGAGGCAGGAGCAAGGCTGTGCTCTAGGCCTTCTCCCAATGTGTCCATTGGTCCATAAGACACCTCCTATGTCCACAGTTGCAGGGCTGTCCTGATGGCATGGAACACCTACATGCAAGCAGCTGTATAGTGGTTTATATGCAGCATATATCCGTGCTCAATGTATGGACGATGGGGGCAGGGCTAGCGTGGGCATTTGGGGTTGAGACCAGGGGTGTCGTCCCCCCCACTCCGGCTTCATGCCATGAGTGCCCTACATGCACATAATGTCTGACTAGGGCTACTGTGAAACAAAGATCTGAGAAAATGTGTTTGGATCAGGACTTGGGCAGAGGAGGAGGAGGAGGAGGAGGATTATATCTGTTATTGAGTTTTAAATTTCGATGTACAAGCATGGTGAGATTCCTATAGAGGTCCATTAGCTGGATAGATGCAACAGTTTGGATTTGATTGCTACCTTTAAATTCATACTGGTTAGTATGGCAGATTAATCTTTTAATTCATCTTCGGACAGTAAGCAATTAAATGTTAAACACTTACCGTAATTGCCTTTCTAAGTTTTAATACTGTATCCAATCCTGTATCTCAGACTGGCCCAATGCCACAGAAATGCAAACTAGGCAGTAGCCTTCACTTTTTTGTTGTGGATGTGTGCAAGCTTGAAAGTTTGTTTTCTGTTGCTGATAGTCTGTTCCAGTAAAACACTCTGATATGTGTAACTCTGTTATCAATCAACGTAGGAGCAGGACTCCTTGGCCACTTGTGTGACTACCTTCTACTGCAGAAACAGGCCATTTCCTCTGTCATTTTCATGTCTGTGCCACCTGGCTTAATTTTGGGCCCTTCCCTTTTCAGATATTACGTGTTCTTAGAAGATACAGATGTGTGTTTGCTTGCTGGTAGTTTGTACTTAGGAGCTGACAAATGTTGCTGGGAGAGATCTTCCAGCAGCTCACACTTGAGCCCTAGAATGGCTTGGAAAACAGCATGTTGTCTTGCTGTTTTCTGAGGCTCAGCACAATAGGAAAGAGCCCTGATCTTTCCATCAGCTTGGATCTGGGGGATGAAGATGGGGGCAGTCATGCTGGGCCTTTAAGAAACTTGGAATCCCTCCAAAGTGTAGTGCGGCCTTGTAGTTGGGACTTGTGGAGAGACAAGGTTGATGGTAAGAACAAATCTTGGCTGGTTGCATAACTTCTGTCTCTGCATCCAAGGGTTAAATCAGTTGTGGGGAACAGGTTGTTGGTTTTTTGTCAGGGGCAGCATTCCTTGGCGGCTGCATGACAGGTGGCGGGACCAGAGCCAAAAGTGGATGGGGCCTTCCCTTCTCTCCCCCCCCCCTTTTCTTCCCTGCCCAGTGGGCTGCCAGAGGAGGGACATTGCCAGAAGTCTGAACTGATCACTTACAGAGGGCTTTTAAAATTAGGCCAAGGGCTGCAGCTTGCCCACCTCTGGGTTAGATAAAGCCAAAATAAAAGTGTCCTTTGCGTCGCTATACCTCTGCCAACCCAGTGTAGTCAAACCTTTCTGGGTGCCTCCCTTTACTGTGCAATGTTGTTCCTCAAGATCAATAAAGTAGTTGCAGTGCTAGGCTATTTCCAGGAGAGAGAGCACGGTGCGCACACTTGGTAGTCATCAAGCATTTGTGGGTCGGTTACGTAACTATGTGTAGTTTCTGAAAATTCTCACACTTCTTGAGCAAGACAGGTGAAGGACTTGGAATTTTAATTTTTTTTAAAAAAAACACAACACCACCCTTATATTCCACTTCTCAAGAATAAAGTCTTCCTGAAGCGGCTAACACTGAATGGAGATTTTTTTAACAACATAATAAAAGCAGTTAAAAATGAGCAATAATAAATTAAGCCAATACAATTTCCTGTCCAAAGGCGCTTTGACATAAAACTGCAGCGTGATTCCTGCCAGGCTTCTGAACTCTCAGGTGGGAGGCTTGTACTCTTCATAGCCTAGTTTGGGAAGCTGCCAGAGAGTCAGCCAGCTGCAGATCAGAGGGTGAAATGAGAGACCAATAGTGGTGGAGGAGAAACATCTTGTCATAGTCATCCCCCCCCCCCCCCCCGCTGTTGTCATCCCCTCACTCCAAAGTAAAAGGAATGATAGCAACAACCTTCCCTTGGTATTGGTGATGGCATGAGAATGGCCATCTGGGTAAATGACCGGTCCTGTTGATTGGCGATAAGACTGTAATAGTAGAGAACAGCATATTCACGAAGCATGTCACCGTATCAATTATCTTGTCAAGCACTCCTTTTATAGCCTTGGCTTTTAAAACAGCTTGAACTCTAGGACAGCTATAGCAAAAAGCTTGACCCAGGAAAAATCTGTTGTGGGCAATATTATTTCTAAACATTTTACTTTTACTACTTCCCAAAGTTAGAAACCAGGGCAGCTAACAAAATCTACAAGATAATACAGATTACAGTAAAAGTGATATTTTTGTCTTGTACCATCAGAAACATAACAAGAAGTAAAATAATGAGCACTTACCTAAACAAAAATGTTTTCACCTGCCTCCTGAAAGGGCAGGTCAACTCTGGCAGGCAGGAAGGCAGGCGGTCTCAATGTAAATTCCACAATTGGAGTGCTACTACCTAGAAGGCCTGGTTCCCTTTCTCAGCAAATCATGGGAAGAATCTGGCCTGTGGATTTTAATGGGCTCATATGGGAGAATGTGTTCCCCCAGTTGTGATGTATTGAGATCATATAAGCATTATTGGTAAGCAGTAGTCCTTTAAATTTAACCTGGAAGGAAATAAGTGGTCAATAGCTCTCAGGATGTGGGCTGTGACATTTTTATTTATCTATATATTCCTACTCTGCCTTTCTAATGCTTATGCACTCAGGGAAGCTTACAACAAACAAATTACAATAAAAAATATCAAATAAAATATAGTACAGTGGAGGCAGGCACCACAGATAAATGCAGCCCTTCAGAGAAAACATTATCTGCCCAGCACTAAAGTTGCCAAGGGACATGGATGATGTTTGTTAAAGTTCTTGCTCTCCTGGAAAGGGGAGCAGCTGGTGTATCAGGTGTTATTGGAGACAGAAGGATAATGCCATGTATAGAAATAGATTTAGAATATTTTATTTATATTGGCATGCTTAATTTTATTTGTGCCTTTGTATACCACCCAGGAATCCATCTGGCTGAAGGATGGTTTAGAAATATTTTAAATAAATTAATACATTTAGTCAAAGCCCCAAACCTCTGAATCTGGAAAGTTAATGTTTGTCATGGTTTAACTAAAGTAAGGATCTAAGGGGCTCATTGTAATAGTACATGCTAAACTGATCTTGGCTCAGAATGCTTATATAAAGTTTCTATTGGGATTTTTTTCTCCATCAGACTTCTCAAATAATATAAGCTGAATTTTTGTTTCTTACTACTCTCATCCCTCTTGGACCATAACTCATATGTGTTCTAATTCCAACAAGTTCCAATTGTTGGATAGCTATCATTCTGTTGAATTTTCTGCTACTAATTTGGAATAAACTAGCAAATTATTTCCTTGTATTTCACATCTTTCCTTTTTGCCTCTGGGAGGATTTATTGTACGTTATGTGGGGCACACTCTTCATGGGAGTGCAGCTCATACATTTAATGAGTAGCAATCTGCAGACAGTCGTGTGCTTTTTTCTTTTCAGTCCTTGGATTAAATTAGACATACGGTATATTTCAAGGCAATCGTGCAAGTAAACTCTTAGCATAGCATCTTGTACTGTTTATAATTAATTAATTATATTTATACCCCGCCTTTTTTCCTGCAAGGAACCCAAGGCGGCTTACATAATCCTCCTCTTCTCCATTTTATCCTCACAACAACCCTGTGAGGTAGGTTAGGCTGAGAGTCAGTGACTGGCCCAAAGTCATCCAGTGAGTTTCATGGCTAAGCGGGGACTAGAACCCGGATCTCCCGAGTCCCAGTCCAGCATTCTCACCACTATGCCACACTGGCTCTCACCACTATGTGATGCAAGATACTGAGCAAACTGGGTAATTGGCCTGATTGAGAGGAGACTGCTCATGTGTTCTTTTGACATATGCACAGTGTGGATGAGAACACTTCCTGGGATGTCTGGATATCTGCTTTCTCTCTTCTCACTGTTCTGTTTCCACAGATTTAGTCTGTACATGGGTACCAGTCCCTAAACTTGGTTCCTATAGCACAGGGTTGCTTGGACCACTCTGCTGGCTACTTTTTACATTTTTTAAAAAAAACCAAGAGGACTGCATTGCTTTAACTGCAAAAAAAAAATAAAAAAATTTTGTTTACAGTTTTTACTTGGTGGGGTTTGTTTTGTTTTTTAACCTGTTTTTGGTTATATGTACCCCCACTGCTGTTCTCACTTGCAGATTGCAATCTTATCCCCACATCCATGGGAGTAAGCAACCTTGAACTTGGTAGGACTAACTTCTGAGTAAATATGCCTATGATTGCTCTGTTAATTGAGAAAATGTTTGGCATACTGGTGAGAGTGTTGGACTGGGAGAGTGTTGGACTGGGACTTGGGAGATCCAGGTTCTAGTCCCCGCTCTACCATGAAACTCACTGGGTGACTTTGGGCCAGTCACTGACTCTCAGCCTAACCTACCTCACAGGGCTGTTGTGAGGATAAAATGGAGAGGAGGAGGAGGATTCTGTAAGCCGCCTTGGGTTCCTTGCAGGAAAAAAGGTGGGGTATAAATATAAATAAATAAATAAATAAAAGCATCAGTTCAGCTATCCAAACTTATTTTGTCACCACCCATTCTCTTCTCAAAACTTTGTTCTGATATTATTTTCAGGAGTAAAAGTTCCTCGCAATTTTCGACTGCTGGAAGAACTTGAAGAAGGTCAGAAAGGAGTAGGAGATGGGACAGTTAGCTGGGGTCTTGAAGATGACGAAGATATGACACTTACAAGATGGACAGGCATGATTATTGGGCCTCCAAGAGTAAGCATCAGTTCAAAGATATGAAAACCACTGTTCTGTAAATCCCTGTTGCCCTTACAAAATGTGTATTTCATGTATATTTCTGCCAGTGTGATAGGATTCATTCATTTTTCTGCTTCTGTTTTGTTGCATAGGTGTTGGTCTAATAGTGTGAACTGTGTAGTACAGAATGTTGTGTGTATGACTTTTGCCTGATACTGGAAGTAGATTGTGTTTAATTTCTCCCCCCCCCCCCCCATGCTAAATGGTACAGCCATGTATGTGTGCCTCATATATGGTTTTAAAGTGCAGCAATAAATTCATCCTTAAAACCTAATGCAATCTGGCAGTTGGGAAACTTATTATTGGATACTGTCAGGACTTTCTCTGCCCAGTACACAATTTATATTCATCCTTGCCTAAAATATTAGCTTTTTGATATATTGGAAGCACTTGCACACAATGCTAAACCATGGCTTAGCGCTACATGCACAAACAGAAAGGAGCCCACGTGATGCCTTGCCCTCGCACGCTCCCCACTGCTCTCTCCTCCTCCTGCATGACCAGGGGGAGATATAAAGCAGAATTCAGTTTTGCTTTAGTAGATTCCTAGCTTGTTGCTAAATCTGAACCATAAATCGTGGTTTTAAAAATAAACCCCTCTCGACCATAAACAAGCCAACAACAAACCCTGCGTTGTTTTGCTGGCTTGTTTAAAAAAACTAGAGTTTATTTTAAACTACAATACCTTGATTCTCCATAACAGTAAACCAGGAATCTGATAAAGCGAAACTGAATTCTAGTTTATTCCTCCTCCTGGCCTCTTGAGAGGAAGAAAGAAGTGCGGAGAGCATGTGAGCTTTACATGGGCTCCTTTCTACTTGTGCGTGTAGTGCAAAATTATGGTTTAACATTACATGCAAACACTGCCCAAATATTTAGGGATTCGGAACATCCCTTCAGTGACAGCTTCTACAACAATAAAATATCTGGCTCTCTTATACCATATCTAGAAGAATAAGGCTATCAGTGGCTGCTAGTCCTGATGATTACGTGCTACCCTCAGTATCAGAGGCAGTATGCCTCTGTATAGCAGTTGCTGGGGAACATGAACAGGAGGATGCTATTGCACGCATGTCCTACTTGTGAGTTTCCCACAGGCAGCTGTGTGAACAGAATGCTGGACTAGATGCACTCTTGGTCTGATCCAACATGGGTGGTTACATTCTAAGAAAACTACAACCACTGTGCATCACAGGAACTAGGCTAAATTCTATGCTTACCTAAATAGTAATTTAGTAAAATCCCATATAATCCCCCCACCCGCCATATATATTAAACTTCAATCTTAATGGGGATTTTCCTGGGTTGCTGGTGGTAACCATGTTCTGTGATGCCGCCCCTTTCTTTTCTTCTTAAAAACAGCACTTTACTCATGGAAACATTCTTTGTCTTATCATGTGTATGCATCCATACAGCTACAGCTGAGCCATGCTCATCCATCGCAGACAGACACACGCAGGACACTATACAATGCATGCAGGTGGCCTTGCCGTGGTCACTTGCTCTTTCAGGCTCCTTTCTCAGGCTGCTAAAATAATGTGCTTTCTTCTCTTCTTTTCCCTGTCACATTTCCCCCCCTAAATATTCCAAATGGTGTTTAGGTAAATTTCACTGTCAGTCTTCAGGAATATCTCTCATCTTGCTACTTAAGCCTGATGAACGTAACTAACAGATATATGCAAAGATACATCTAGCTGTGTGTGTTCATTAGGGAGATGATCAAAACCTAGTATCTTTATCAAAATCAGCTGCAAACTAATAAGTCTTCTGTTCTATAGGTTAGGGTGCAATCCTATGCAAGTTTAGACAGAAAAAAGGCCTACAACTCCCAGCATGCCCCAGCCAGCATGACTGGCTGGGCCATACTGGGAGTTATAGGCCTTTTTTCTGTCTAAACCTGCATAGGATTGTGCTTTCAGTTGCTTACAAACTGCTCTTATGCCATAAGACTTCTGGTAACCATATGCAAACCCATCTGAGCTCTTGGGAGAAAGAGGAGGGTGCAGATCTAACAAATGGAATGTGCAAGTCAGCCATTTGCACTGAAGAGCTCAGGATGCAACTAATGTCATCATCAATTCTTTATTGCAGTCAATAGACCATTCACACAATATAATACATACATACAATACAACTAGTTAATTGAACACATGAGAATGAGAAATCAAATATAATCTAGTGGAGATAGCGTGGTTCAGAAATTTGGCCACTTGTTCAGTGACCAACTTATCAGAGCTGCTAAGTAATAAAGTTATTAAAAATTCCGTAGGGTGCCCAGGGAAGGACCGTAAAATGGGATAAATCAGATCCTTCCTGGCCCTGTGGTAAAAGCTACAAAACAATAAGACATGCTGTATAGATTCCACCTCAGAGTTGTTACATGGGCAGCATCTTTCAGAAAGTGGGATTCTGCTATATCTACCATCCAGCAGTTTAGAAGGGAGAGCATTAAATCTAGCTAATGAAAATGCTCTCCTAAATTTAGGGATCGTCAACCATCGAAGATAAGGCAGCCCCTCCTTGCTAAAGGTAGCTGGTAGACCCAAGGATAGAGGAGAACAGGGGCCCCTGGCGGCTCCCTGTAATTCTTGTAAATCAATGTCCAGCAGCCTCTGTTTTACAATTGATTTAGCGCTAACTAATCCTCTAGATAGTAACATATCTGGGGAAAGCCCTACCGAGATGATTTTGTTCATCACGGCCTTTGACCAGGGAGAATCGAAAGAGTCCGACCAGATTGTATAAACCAGGGAGTCTGTCGGGAGAGCCAGTCTGCAGCGAAGCCAAAAGTGAATGACTTGGGTCCAGGCTAGGCAATTTATCGAATGCAGTCCAACTTCTAATTTTATTGCAGCTCCAGATACACATCTAGGGACACCAAATAATACCCTAAGGAAAAGCGATTGAATGCTCTCAAGTGGGCATTTAGAGCCCGGGAACCACAGCGGGGCCCCATATAGTATCTGTGAGATAATTTTTGCCTTAAAAACCTGAACAGCTGCTGGAAAGAATTTCCCACCCCTGGAGAAAAAAAAGCGGGTTATTGCACCCACGTTCGATTCTGCTTTAGACTTGGCGCACTTCCCCTGCACGTTCCACGAAATAGTTTCGTGGAACCATATGCCCAAATATTTGAAGGTGTTCACTTGCTCAATTCTAGAGCCTCCCATAAACCATGGTAGTCTGAAGTTACGCTTAGAAAAGACCAACACTTTGGACTTCCTGTGGTTAATTGTGAGGAGATTTTCAGTACAATAAGCAGAAAAACCACACAACAATCTCTTGAGGCCCAGCCTGGTCTGTGAAATCAGAACAGCGTCATCTGCATACTGCAGCAGAGAAATTTTCGTGGAACCGATCTTAGGTGGATGGGAGGGCAATGGCTGCAGCATTTGCGGAAGATCTGCCAAATATAGATTGAACAAAATAGGGGCCAGCACACAACCTTGTTTAACGCCACGAGACATTTCAATTTCACTGGTAAGAAGGCCTTGTGAATTACAACGAACTTGTGCAGAAGTGTTAAAATGCAGGGACTGAATCAAAAATAAAAGTCTTTTGTCAATGGAGAGATGATCAAGTTTATGCCAGAGATGTGTACGGGGTATAGAGTCAAATGCAGATTTTAAATCAATAAAGGCTGCGAATAATTTGCCGCCTTTAGGGGAAGAATATTTGTAAGCCAAGTGGGCCAAGACCAGGCAGTGATCAAGGGTAGAGGACCCAGATTTAAAACCGATCTGCTCTTTTCCCATCAGGTCATGCTTGTTTATCCAGGCCTTCAATTTTAGGCCTAAGTAACTGGCATAGACCTTCCCTACTATTGATAGTAGACTAATGGGCCGATAGTTAGATGGATCCGCTCTGGAGCCGTGTTTGTAGATTGGAATAATATAGGCTTTCAGCCAGGCTACCGGAATGATGCCAGATTGGTTTATCAGAGAGAATATGGAAGCTAACATCAAAGACCACCAACTAATGTTACTTTGGAGTAACTCAACAGGAATACCATCAGGGCCCGAGGCCTTCCCTTTCTTTAGCTGGAGAATTAAACCCTCCACAGTGACAGGGTCAACTGGTTGCCATTCAGGGACTCCTGAAGGTAGACAAGGGGAGGAATTTTGAGGACCGCTGTCACTGAAAACAGCTCGAAAATGATTCTCCCAAACAATGGCTGGGACATGGCACACTGGATTGTCAGAGCTATTGCTTAAAGCTCGCGATATTAACTGCCAAAATAATTTACTGCTGTGAGTTACTGATGCCTCTATCAGCATATGCCATGCTTCACGGATAGCTTCATTCTTTTTATGGCGTAAGAGTTTCTTGTACTCCTTCTTAAGCTCGAAATAAGAATGTGGGAGTTGCTTTTCGTTACTCGTTCGGTATACTCTATATGCATGTTGGACTAATCGCCTGGATTTAACACATTCCCTGTCGAACCATTTATTTCCTAAGGGTCTAGGGCGTGACGTCGTACTAGCTGGAATTGATAAAGAGGAACGTAGAACTTGTATGACCAATTCAAAAGCTGAAATTGCCTCACTAGGATTTGTGGTGGTAAACATTAACTTCAAGGCTTCCGTTAAGCAAGGAGAATTAGTTAGCATACTAAAAGTCTTGCTCAATTTGGGGGACCATTTGATCTTATTGGTGAAAGTTATGGTAGGGGAGTCAGTTGGTAGGCAAGGTTTTATTCCTGGCTTGGAGGAGCTTAGGATATCTAAGGAAAATTCCAGTGGGAGGTGATCGCTGTCAAGGCGTGCCGCTACTCTGAAATTGCAACCCCATAATTTAAATTGGGGGTGGACTAGGGCATAGTCGACTACACTTGCTCCCCTGGATGAGATGTACGTGTATTCTCCCCAAGCATCACCAGCACTGGAGCCATTCAAGATGGCCAAATTGTTCCTGTAAACAAAGTAAAGCAAACAGGACCCAGCAAAATTAACAAAGGTATCCTTAGAGTTACTAATGTGTTCTATAAGTACCTTGGCCTTTTCTGTGGCTCCTGAAGAGGCTCAGTCTTGTTGTGGCCCCTAATTCATCATTATTTGCCACACACGTGAGCCTGGATCCGTTTCATCCCGCTGAGCGAGCAGAAAGCACATTTGTTTGTGCAGCGAGGGCTGCTGATTTCTCCCACCACCACCTGTCTGAAGCTCTCCATGCTTCCCTGAAACTGCTTCTGAACGGTGGGAAGAGCATCCAGGGCAGTGTTTTGGGGAAATGGGGGGGGGGCTCAGGGGGAGGGAATTGGTGACTCCTATAGTCATACACATGCAAGCAAAGTACCTCCTGCTCATGCAACAGGATCTTTGGATTCAAGCAATGAAGTGGAGTGCCAGCTTGTAGCTCCTTCCGCACCCAGCTGCAAACCCTTGCTCCCTCATGTTTTGACATCTGGTCGTCACAAAATGGCCAAAGCTTGTACAGAGGTGGGTGGGGTTTTGTGTGGAGGATATAATAAGTAAAAAAAGAAAAGTGGCGAGAAGGTGATCAGTTGCTTAAGAGATGAGAAGACACATTTGACAGTTCTATTAGACATGCATTTCCATCTGCCTTGCCAGATCTTTTTCTGTTGTATTATGAACTCAGTACATGCAAAGCAGGTGGGTGGGTGGGGTGTAAGAGATAGAAAATGTACTAGCTTTGCTAATCTGATCTCTCTGTAGCTCCTGTGAATGTGGCCTTCCTTCACTGATGGATTACCTGACACAGATATTTCTTTTTTTCCCCCCCCAGACAATTTATGAAAACAGAATATACAGCCTTAAAATAGAATGTGGGCCTAAATATCCAGAAGCACCTCCATTTGTAAGATTTGTAACAAAAATTAATATGAATGGAGTAAATAGTTCTAATGGAGTGGTAAGTTTTTCACCATTTATATCGTAGCATTAGTTGAACAAGTACTGTTTCATTGTCAGTTTTCAGGAGAGAATAATGCAGTGCATCTACTTAAACATACCAGGTAAAATCCAGCATGTCCTACTAGTTAGAGTAGACCCATTGAAATGAATGGGACTTAAGTTAGTCATGTCATGACTAACTTAAGTGCATTCATTGCAATTGTCTACTCGAAGTAAGACTTGCGTTGGATTTTACCCACAGCTGTTTATTTGTTAAATCTCGGTGGAACATTTCTGTTAGTGTAAACACTAAGGTAAAATTCCTCAGATGTACAGATGAAAGAATATTAGTTCTCCCATCTTTTATCCATCTTTTAGCTGATTCAGTTTAAGCTTATTCAGTGCACACCAGAACTTCAACATAGGTGCCTTCTTGCAGTACTGAAGGAAGTTTGAGAACATACAGTTTAATAAACAAAAGCTACTGATAGAAAAGGCTATCTTTCTTCCTAAGTCCGTATGACAGTAACAAACCAGTACCAAAATAGCCTAAAAAATAAACAAATCTTTCATTTTCAGCCCCTACCAATTTAAGTTGGCATCCACTGATTTATTTATTTATTTATTTATATTTATACCCCACCTTTTTTCCTGCAAGGAACCCAAGGCAGCTTACAGAATCCTCCTCCTCCTCCTCCATTTTATCCTCACAACAACCCTGTGAGGTAGGTTAGGCTGAGAGGCAGTGACTGGCCCAAAGTCACCCAGTGAGTTTCATGGTAGAGCGGGGACTAGAACCCGGGTCTCCCGAGTCCCAGTCCAACACTCTCACCACTATTTACACTGGTTTATTTACTAAACCAGCCTTCCTCAACCTGGTGCCTTCTATATGTGTTGGACTACAACTCCCAGCAACCCGTCAGTATAGGCAGTGGCTGGGGATGATGGGCGTTATCGTCCAACACATATGGAGGGCACCAAGGTGGGGAAGGCTGTTCTAGATCTTTGGTTGATTAATCTACTGAGTAAAAAGCTTGTGATCTTAGGCCAATGTGCAAAGAGCTACTTTAGGCATGCACAAAGGTTTGGGCATACGTACTCTGATTTTTTAAAAAAAACTTTAATGCTTTGAACTCCTCACCCCATGCTATATCACAAACTGGTTTTCAAAATCCTCTCAGTTGCGAAGGTGTTGTACTGTATAGCATTGGGGTTATTCTTGTATTCCAGAAATACAAGTGAGAAGCCTCCTTGTGTAAGTTGTGTACTTTAGGTCTTCTTGGCCCTGGTCTTTTTCAATGTTAAAGTGGGTGGGGAATAAGAAGCTGTTTGAAACTGATGGTTGTGGTTTTTCATTTGTTTCTAGGTGGATCCAAGAGCCATATCAGTCCTAGCAAAATGGCAGAATTCTTATAGTATCAAAGTTGTTCTGCAAGAGCTCCGGCGTCTAATGATGTCTAAAGAAAATATGAAACTCCCTCAACCACCTGAAGGACAATGTTACAGTAATTAATGAAAAACAAACAGAAAAATCATGCCCCTTCATTCAATTTAAGCGCTCTTCATTTTCCACAGTAGTAAATTTTCTAGATGCATCTTGTAGACCTCCAAGTACTGGAAAGGAAGTTCCCATGCAAAGGAAAGTCTATCTTGAGATACTGTAAATGATACTAATTTTTTTTTTCCATTTGAAAATAAGTTGTGCTATAACAAATAATGCTGTCATGTGTAACCACTGTCCACATAATTGAACTTCTGGTATCAAGAAAAAGTCTATTTAAATTTATTACTGTCAAGACCAGTGTGGCACATTGAACTCGACTGTGAAAAAGCATAAAAAACATACATCACACAATCACATTGCTGTGTGTTTGGCCTGGGTTTATCTTTTTTCCCCTGTCTGTCTTCTCTCTCCCTCTCTCTCTCTCTCTCTCTCTTTGTGTTTGCAATAGAGTTGACGCTCAGGGCTATTTATTAGAGTAGACATGAAGAGCACAATCCATGGGGAAGTTCTCTTGCACAAGTCCCCCTTGAAAAGAACTGAGACTGTACAAGGGTATCATCATGCTCTTACATAGCTCTCATTCATTCCAGTAGGGCATGCTCAGGATAATATCCCAAAAGGATTGTGCCCAAAGGTTTCAATTCCCAGTCCTAGGCTGGGCTGTATGGACTACTAATGGGATGTGTTGGTATCCTCAGTCATCTCTCCCTTTGTGCAGGCTCTAGTAAAATGCTGAATGTGTCTGGGGTTGGTTTTTATTTTGTGTTTTTAAAAGAATGCTATAGTAATTTGGGGCAGGCTCTTCTTTCTCCCAATAACCTTCGGCTAAGGCATAGATTGTATTTCTGCACCATCCCTTCCCCAATACTTGGGTCTTGGGACAATAGATCTGGGGGTCTTTCAGTCTTTCCTCTCTCCCTTTTATCATAGTTGGGGTGCTGCTTTCTTTTTACCCCTTCTATGATGCTTTCCTTTACACCTGGCCAAAAGAGGTAAGTGGCTGGCAAACCGCCTGATTTTATTATTATTGTTGTTATTGTTATTATTATTATTATAATATTATTATTATTATTATTATTTTTGCTTCATGCTTGTCAACATTTTTTTTTTTTTTTTTTGCGAGGGGGACTATAAATGTAGTCTTCACCAGCTGAGAAAACAAGAGTGTCCGTTTTTGCTCTCAAGTATCCTTCCCTTCCTGCCCTGTAGCGCTGCTTCCACACCGCCAAGCTGGCCATGGCTGATGTTATTAGATAGGCTTTTGATATGGTGAAAAGAGCAGTAATTTACCAGGATTGCTTAAGCCTGTTAAGAATGGCCAAATATTGTGGAAAGATCTCTACACAGAAATTTGAAACAAACACTCCAGCTCCCTGAGCTGAAGGTCACTACCTCCACTTGAATGCCATGTTAGCTACTCATCGGTGCGTGTAACGTTTGGCCCTGTGACAGCCTGCCGACATAGAGACTAATCCATTCTGTGGAGAGGAGATTTTGTTCTGACACTTTGCAGAGAGGAGGACTCCTTCCTAAACAACAGGATGGCAATGCCATGCTTGGGTTAGGGGCCGTGATTGGCAAGGCTTCCTGGCAAATCACTTCCTTTTCGGACTTCTTGTTTTGGACCACTGACTGCTGAAATGTGGATGCAAGCTTACATGCAAACAATCTAGTGTGTCCTCTTTAAGTTTTATGAAATAAAAAAATTCAGTGTTTGTGTAAAAAAGAAAAGACAAAAGTCACGTTTAAAAGCAGAAGCTATCAAGTCAATGAATAATTGATGTTTCCATTAACTCTTCTGAGGAAAAATACTAGTTGTAAGGATTTAACATCCTGTGTAATTAAAAAAAAATAACATAACAGTATTCCATAAGCAGCCTTTTTATTGTATCAGACCATTGCCTGATTTTAATATAATAAAAAGTGTGCATTAATATTATTGTGCTGTAATTGTATTTATGTTTAGAGTGGAAATCCCTGGTAAGGTTGGGCATGGGGGAAGATCCTCTGTGCATGCCCCATTGAAATAATTATTGGGACCTGTGGAAGAGTGCAGCTGTGCTTATGCAGCCTCCATGGATTTCAGTGGGGTTGGCATTGGGGAGTTTCCCCTCTGATTTGTGCCGGTTGCTATTAAGTATTATCTAGCTGTAGATTTCAGAAAATATTTTAATATTAAGATCCATTATTTAGGCATTACTTTGCTGTGTATTTGGGGAAGGAGCGTGTATGAGTTGGTGGGAGACAAAAAATATATATGGCTGGAGCAGTGTTCTCACTTAGCAGTTCCAGCTTTTTATTTGCTTTTTTCTTCCATGTGTATCCCACCTTTCCCTCAGAGAACCTTAGGTTGCAATCTTATACATATTTCCCTGGGATTAAGTTCCATGCCACTCAGCGGTGCTTACTTCAGAGTAGATATATATAAGATTGCACTGTTAGATGAGGTTCCTACATAGTCTCCCATCCAGGTACTGGTTGAGCCCATATTAGACCTCTAGTTGGAACTGTGTCAGACCATTTTTGGGGCTAGTCTTTTTAAGAAAATGCCTTGAGTAAGTGGGGAAAGTGACCAGAATCTTGGAGGAAAATGATGCGCCACCTGAACATAGGATGTAGCTGCTAAGTAATAGTACGCAATTGCGCTTCTGTTGACTCTGTACTTAATGCACCACCTAAAATTAATTTCTGGCTTTACTAATTCAAAGTTGATAATGTTTTTCTTTACTTCTGCACTCTGCCTTCCAAGGGAGTTGTGTGTTCCATTAGGGCTGGAGGCAGAACCTAGTAACTACTAGTTTTTTTTGTTTTTTAATGGATCTTCCACCATTATTACTTCTTTGTCTCACTATCCTGCAATCTGCCCTGCTTCTAGTGAGGCTAATACATTTACAGCTGCATAGAGCCTTTGCTCCATCTTAAGATAGTTATAAACTACAGACTTTGGAGCAACATAATCATGCCCAGCTCTTCTTCACCCTTGTTTTGTTTAGCATCCAGCCTGCTGTAGGAGTTCTGGGGAACTGGGAAGCTTGCTCATGTGTTTGTGCTACTTTCATTGGTCTTAATAAAGATAGTACCATATTGTGACTTTTGGACTTTCTAATGGGCCAACATGACTTCACTATGATTCTTCCCTTTTAAGTGGCTGGAGAAACCTTGTGGTGATAGATTAAAGCATAGAGTAGGAGTAGGAGAAAGAGAATGTAGTAGTCCCTGGATATGTGGGACTTGTTTCCTATCCTTATCACAGACCTAGAACAATCGAATTCATACCTCATCATCCAAAGATGCAGTTGTCCAGACCAAGGAAGGCAAACTGGCTGGTTGTTTATTCTTGTGCGATGAGGGAGGATGCTGCTCTCTTCCTACTCTACGGTCAGTTAAATTTATCTAGACCATAATGATCTACATTATCTAGAGCAGGTATGGGAACTTCTTGCCTGCAGGCTAATCCATCCCATGGAGGTTCCCCATCCAGCCTGCGGAGCCTCCTTGGATTCCACCAGAGGGTGGATCTTCGCCTCCAAACCCCACCCTCAAGAGGAATCCCAACTGGCAGGCAGTGGGTAACTGCTTGGAGGTGTGGCTGCCCTTCTCAGCGCTCATGCGGTGTACACACACACACCTCAACTGGGGACTTGGTCAGTACTGTGAGGAGCAGCTGTTCCTCCCAGCACCAGTCAAATCCCTTTCTTCGTGCCTCTCAGTACAGAGAGAGGGGCAGAGTAATGAAATCAGTGGGCAGTGGTGTTAGGCAGCCAGTGAAGGGTCCAGTAAGGGGCAATTCAGGCCCTCACCCAAAACTGGTCCCCTACCCATGCTCCAGGGACTAGACACTTATTATAATAATTGTATAATTTAATATGGAATTTTGATGACTTGGTGTGTGGTGTTGTGTTGGGACGAACAGTTAGCAAGATATCTGCTTTACCTTTGCCAACTTAAGGCTGTTTCAAGTGCCTGCTGTTCTGAATAAATAGGCCTGCATTCATCCTTTTGGGGGGCTGAGCTTATATTCCCATTCTGAACATGAGTGGTCCTAATATTGTATACATATAATATTGAGCAGTTACTGTAGGCTGCCTTGGCTACAGCCAAGTTTTTTCCTAACAACTCTAGATAGTGCAGTGTTTTGAGATGGGAGAAGTAGACACAAATGTCTGTCTTCTGTTTGTTCTTAACTTAGTTTCATAGTTCATAGAGTTGGAAGGAGCCTACAAGGCTATCGAGTCCAACCCCCTGCTCAGTGCAGGAAACTAGCGGAGGGGTCTCCCATCCAAGTAATAACCAGGCTTGACCCTGCTTAGCTTTCCACGCTCAGACAAGCTGAGCCAGCGTGAGCCTGACCCACTATTTTCAAATGCTGCCTGATTTGATTCTGCTTCTGATGAATTTCCCCTGTTTTAGCGTGTTCAGAGTGAAGAAAGGTGTGGACAGCTTTCGCCATAGTGTCCTGTAAAATTGTTGGGACTCTGAATATGGAAGATAGTTCCCTTTGACACATTTCTAAATACTTGATGACTAAGTTTGAATGAGCAATGCACATGCAATTTACAATGTGGAATACTTTTCTGCCATGTGATGTATGCCCCCCCCCATCTAGATTTATTCCAAAAATGTATGTGCTGACTTTGCTATAAACATCAAAGGCAGGATGTGCCTATGCCATTGCCAACATATTAAACTAGGCTGTTACCCTGGCTTTTCAGACAGGTATTCCTGTACAAAAGTCTACCTGTACAAAGCACAAGTATCCTGTTGATATACATGTTTTGTGCCACACAAGCAGGAGTCTTAAATGGGCACCGAGAAACAAATCTGAAGCATACAGAAACTTTAAAAAAATGTATTTTGTTTTGAGGATTAGTATTAGTATTATTCTATACCGCCCAATAGCCAAAGCTCTCTTTAGCAGTGTCATAGGCCCATTCCATGTAACTTCAACATGAGATCACGTTTTGCATTATTTGTTCTGGCTTTGCTGTTAATGGGGAGTGGCATAGAGCTGTGTGGAGCACTGCAAAATCCTATTTAACAGCCCACGTCGTTCTGAGATCTCTGCAGGCATTTGCCCTGTGTACTTTCAAGCGCAGCTTCACATCCATTTGGGCCAAAAAGCCATCAGAGCTGTTTTGTTTTTTAACAGAAGAAGAGTAGGATAAAAAAAACCCAAATAAAAAAACAAACCATAAAGCAGGGCTGGGAAACCTCTGGCCTGTGGCCCTATTCCAGCCCGCAAAGCCTTGGATGGACCTTCCTGGAGAAATCTCTGCTGTTCTCTCCAATCTGGCATCCTCTGCGCACCTCTAGAAGCATGAGTGCTAGAAACATGAAGCCTACATGAGAGTAGGAGAAATCATGCCGATTTTCTTGATTTGCATGTTTTATTTTTTTAAAAACACACAACAACCCTAAAGTTAATAGTGGCAGTGGTATAACAGAACACCAATAGTTCATGATTGGCATACACTAAAATTCCCTTTATCAGTGGAATGCAAGAGCAAGTTAGGTTATGGCAATTCTTTCCTGCCCACCATAGTAGTTATAAGTGGGAAACTGTGGTAGGTAGTACCTGGTTGGGTATGCATTCTTGACACAGAGTTAAACACTACCAATTTGGTTGAAACTAATCTATAAATGTGGCAGTAGACCTGTATTGATAACTTAAGCACTGTATAACTCACCAAGTAGGGGGTGCTGGAGAACTTTACAGCAAATGAGCACAAGAAATGCCAAAGTTCTGTCACTCTGCAATCTGCTTCTCAGAGTAACATGTAACATTTTCTGATTTAATAAGCAGTTTCAGCCATTTCAACACTGCCTTCAAGCTGAGGGGTTTAATCTCCCCCTCCTCTTCTTTAAAAGAAACCTGCAGCGAGGGAAACGCAGAACTCTCCTTTGTCAAATTATGCTTTCCCAGAGTTAGCTGTTCGTCATTTTGATTGTAAAGTTTGCATTTCTTTATAGATTTTACTATTGTTTCTCACCCTCGCCAAGTTGAGCCCTTTGTCCCATGTCAAGTCTCTGTACTTGGCATTGGTACCTAGCAGGGATGTTGAAGAGTCCTTGGTCTCGAGTCACGAGTTGAGTCACGAGTCTTTGGACCCGAGTCCGAGTCCTTGGTCCAAAATGGTGACTCACAAGTCACAAGTCATTCCCGAAGCTGACTCCACAAGTCCCTATTAAAATCAATGGGGGGTTTTCCCAACAAAATAAGGCTACTTTAGATGTGTGGTTTAAATAAATTCTAGGCACAAGTGTGCCTTTTTATTTCAAAACTCTGCAACTGATTTTGGCAAGAACAGACCAGGCAGACAAACCCAAAATAACCAGGCAGGCAGAGGAGGCTGGGAACCCCAGACAGGCAGGCAGAGGCAGCCAAACCCAAAATGTATGAAAGGTTGCATTTTAGAAAAATGATTTTAAAAAATAAACTTGCTGTACTTCCTAAAACTTATCCATGTTGCATTTGAGGAACATGATTTTTTCTAAATGTTTGGCCCCCATTCTGGAACGGTGAGATCTCATCACAATTCCACCCTCACTGAACACCCGCTCCACTGGTGATGAACTTGCTGGAACCAGAAACACACTCAGAGCAGCCACACAGAGTAATCTCAGGTCCTTCTGCCTCTCCCAAGTACGCAACACATCAATCAAAATAAATCTTGACACACCGTTGGGGCTGCACTCCTGGTAGCCGTCCATAGTGGCCGAGCAGCGGCACACCTCGCTTCCATGCGCTCTTCGCCGGCAATCACACTCCTCTCCACTCCTTCTGGCACAGCCCAGGGTTGTTGAAGAGTCCTTGGTCTCGAGTCCCGAGTCGAGTCTCGAGTCCCATTAAAAATATTGGGACTTGAGTCCGAGTCGGAGGGGGGACTCAGTCCGACTCACGAGTCGAGTCCTCGAGTCCGAGTCCCCATCCCTGGTACCTAGTGACCAGGTAAGGCAGCCTTCCCAACCTGGTGCCTTCCAGATGTCTTTGACTGCATTTCGCATCATTCCCAGGGAATTCTATCGGTGTGCTCTGCCCCCCACTGCCTAACAGTCTTGCCATGACTGAGCTGACACCAACGTTTGTCCTATTTAGAGTAGACCGATTAAAATGAATGGAACTTAAGTTCAATTAACATTGGATACAACCCAGAGTCTCGGATCTGGACTTGGAGACACCCTCAACCAGGTGTGGGCAACTTCTGGCTTTCCAGATGTTGGATTCCCAACACCCATCAGCCCTAGCCAGCATAGCCAATGGTGAGGGATGATGGGAGCTGCGGTCCAACATCTGGAAGGCACCAAGTTGCCCACCCCTGCCATATGTTGTTGGACCTTGGAG
Source organism: Shinisaurus crocodilurus (assembly GCA_021292165.1). Lineage (NCBI taxonomy): Eukaryota > Metazoa > Chordata > Lepidosauria > Squamata > Shinisauridae > Shinisaurus > Shinisaurus crocodilurus. The sequence goes on from JAHFWL010000434.1 coordinate 246,929, forward strand.
ACATTTATTTAGACTATATCACTTCTCAATAACCACTTCTCAAAGCAGTTTACATAGTAAAAGGTGACATACAAGCACGTCTCAACAGAGGTTGTTTGCAGTCCCAGCAGGGAGAAGCTTTCGCATACAGATCTTCCACCCTTGCACCAAGGAACAGTTTGGTAGTGATGGCCACCATTTTGGACAGCTTTAAAAGGAGATTGGACAAATTCATGGAGGAGAAGGCTATCAACGGCTTCTAGGCCTGATGGCTGTATGATGTCAGTGTACTGGAAGAAGCAAAGACTACTAGCGTTGAAAAAATGATCCTTCAACACCAACTTCAGTGGACCGGTCATGTTGTTTGAATGTCTGACTGCTGTCTCCCAAATCAGTTACTTTATTCCCAACTCAAGGATGGAAAGCGGAATATCTGTGGTCAGTATAAGAGGTTTAAAGATGTTCATAAGGCTAATCTAAAAAAATGCAATATAAACATCGAAAACTGGGAAGCTCTGGCCTATGAACGCTCTAACTGGAGGTTGGCCTCTCACAAAGGTTCCATGGACTTTGAAGAAGCCCGAGTGCAAGGCGAAAGGGAGAAACGTGCTAGGCGAAAAGCATGTCAAACGAATCCTTTACAGGACCATCTTCCATCTGGTAACCTGTGTCCTCACTGTGGGAAGCTGTGTGGATCTAGAATTGGCCTCCACAGTCACTTACGGACCCATCGCTAGAGTCTACACAATTTTCTTTAGAATTTCCTCCTTTTAAAATTTTTCTTTTTGTAAATTTTTTATGCTGGAAGGCAATCTTACTTGGTCACGCCTGATCGCATGATGATGATGATGATGATGATGATGATGATGATGATGATGATGCCTAACAGTCTTGCCATGACTGAGTTTTTGATGGTGATGGTGATGATGATGATCCAGTATCAGAGGCAGTATGCCTATGTACACCAGTTGTTGGGGAACATGGGTGGGAGGGTGCTGTTGTACTCATGTCCTGCTTGTGGGTTTCCTGCAGGCAGCTGGTGAAGCACTATGTGAACAGAATGCTGGAGTAAATGGACCCTTGGTCTGATCCAGCATGGCTCTTCTTATGTTCTTACTCTCTTGCAGCATCTACTTTGTTTTGTAATAGAACTCTAAGATCCAACTGGAGCCTGCTGCAAAAGGCATGCACTTGGTACTAAAGAATTCTGAGCCTGGGTGTTTGTTCTGAGTTTCAGAACTAAATGGCACTTCCGGTCCTTCCACACAAAAATCCGCTCTTGGTTGCCCCAAGCTTTTCATTTCATCGGTATAATTTAGGGAAGGAGAGAGTCATTTTGTTGCTGCTCTTGCTAAACAAGAGTGAGAAATCCTTGGAGATCTGCTGCAAATCAGAGTTTTATTTCTAGGCCCTGATCTATCTTCTGCCCAAACCTGCCTCTGACACTTGATGGCAGGTGCAATTCTTATACCAGGGGGTTTGATATGATTGTCCCCCTTCCTTGCCATTGTCAGTAGCAGTTCTAGCTGTCTTGGCCTCAACATCCATGCCAAGGGTGCCCTGTCAGATGCAGCTCGGGCGTTTATGGTCACCACCATAACAACCAATGGCCTGTCCCAGTCTACATTTGGACCAATGCATATTGCAGATCACGCAGTAGATCATCTGAGAGAATGAACTGTGGGTGATAAGCGTATTAATGATTCCTGATGAAGGTTGGATTACGAGTGGCTCAGCCTTCACAGGTGTGCAGAACCAGTTAGGGTGATCTGCCTCCTGAAACCGATGGGCACAATAGGGTTCTGGTTAGTCCTCAAGAATTTATTTATTTTTCTGGTTGCTGTAACTGGCCATTCTCTCAAGGTAATCTCTGGAAGGGGGAGTTGTCCCATTGACACGCTAGCTCAGACTCCCCCAACCTGGTGTCCATGGGAACTCCCATAATTCCCAGGCAGCATGGCCAATGGGAGTTGTAGTCCAGTTCATACCAAGGACACCAAGTTGGGGGAGGCTGCATTTGCCCCCAAGCAAACTTTTCTCCCACTGGCTAAAGTCTGATGAGCTTTTGGGGGGTTTCAGAGGAGCAATGGACAATAAAGCCTCAGGGGACAACTGCTACAGTACAAGTAGGGGAAGAATCACTGTGAATCTGACCAAATTCAGCTTCAAGCCCATTTGAAGCTTGGTAATGGTGGAGAGATCACACCACCATTACCTAAGCACAGTGTGTTTGAAGATAAGGGGAGGGGCCATAGCTCATGTCATGGGTAGAGCACCTGCTTTGCATGCAGAAGGTCCCAGGTTCAATCCCCGGCATCAGGTAGGGCTGGAAAAATTCCTGCTGGAAACCCTGGAGAACCACTGTCATTCCATGTCACCAATAATGGCTAGATGGACCAATGGTCTGACTCAGTATAACGCAGCTTCCTATGTTTAGTACTCAGTCCCCATGCTGAGGTGGAAGAACCATCTGTAGCTTGCTGGGACTTGTTTGTAACACACTTCACTGAAAAAATGGTTGGTATTCATGGTTTGAGCTCTCTGGGCCCAGGGTTCCCTCTGGGGAGAGGGGATATCTATTAAACCTGTTCATCTCTTGCCAGAGAGATCCAGGCATCACACGATGTTGCTTAGCAATGAATTTCTCACTTTCCAAGGACCATTTCAGGGTAGAGAAGCACCTAAGCTCATCTAAAATTCTGAGCAGGAAATGCTACCTGGCATAAAAAGAAAAATCCAAAGAAGAAACGTGTTGAATCTTCTCTGCGGCTGGTGCCTTTGGAAAACTTGTTTATTCAGCAGACATGTCCAGCACTGTTACATAGTCTTAGTAATGAGTCTGCCTCCTATAAATTGCATCATTGCGCTTCTTAATTTTCATTTCTTTAATCTGCACCATCTCGGGGGGGGGGGGAGTTGAGGGTGGCCAGGTGTCCTATATAGCATAGGACAGTTTCTATTGAACACATCTCCTATTGGAAGGGCTGTCCAGTCCAACTCCAGTTTAAAGATAGAGAACCATAAGAGAGAGCAGTGGAGGCCTTGAACTTTCCCATCAGCTGTTAGCTCCTGGACAGCAGACTGAGCAGCCATGCTGCAGGCCTCCTGGTCACAGTCTGCCCCGGTCTGGTGGAACAGAGTAATTGGGCTCAGACAGCATGATAACCCACACTCAAGGGTTGGGTGTGGGTTGTTGAAACATAGGTTATCGTGTTGTCTGAACACAGCTGAGATAACAAACCATGGTGACCAACCCACAGTTCACAACCCAACAACAAACCATGGGTTCTCTTCATGGGTTGTTTGTAGTTCAGAAGACATGAGTTGTTAGCACAGCTGGGTTCAGACAACACAATAATCCATATTTCAACAGCAACCCATGGTTCAACAACAACCCATACTCAACCCTTGAGTATGAGTTATCAGGTTGTCTGTGGCTCATGCTGGCTCAGCTTGTCTGAGCGTGGAAAGCTAAGCAGGGTCAGGCCTGGTTATTACTTGGATGGGAGACCCCTCCTCTAGTTTCCTGCACTGAGCAGGGGGTTGGACTCGATGGCCTTGTAGGCCCCTTCCAACTCTATGCTATCTATGCTATGAACCCAGTCATTGTGTTTCTATTTAAATGGTAGTAAATCTTTCTAACTGTCCATCTAGACATATAAATTAACATATGCCAACTTTGTGCAAATCCATGTCCTCTTTTTGTGGCAATTGTAAGTGGCCACCCTATGCAAGCTTAGAGCACTGATCCTTGATTTATGCCAATACATGTTGGGGGGTGGGGGGAGGTGGAAGGTCTAAATCGGAATAACAGTCATGCTGGCTGGGGAATGCTGGGAGTTGTATGACTTTTTTCTGTCTAATCATGCATAGGATTGTGCCCTTAGAATCATAATGGTAGAAGGGACCTAAAAGGTCATCTAGTCCAATGTGTTGTTAATGTAGGAAATCCAGTATTACAACATTCCTGATTTGTATGTATCATACATGAATGAGTGTGCTTTCCCCACTCTTTAGGAGAAAAGGCTGCTCACACTACTGAATGGCATTTTTTAAAAAAAAAATCCAACCTGGGGCATATGTCAGCTGAGCAGGAGCACAACAGGAGAGAGGCTCCAGCTGTTTTTGGGACTGTGAAAAGGCAAGCAGGCTCCCAGAGAGCGAGCGAACAGGGAGAGCAAACAGGAGTTTGGCAGCGGAGTTCGGCAGGGGAGGTCCCTAAAAAAAAAAAATAATAATAATAATAATAATAATAATAATAATAATAATAATAATAATAATAATAATAATAATAAAATAAAAAAAAATAAAAACATAAATATATATATATATAGATATATATATTCTAGGAAGACAGAAACAGAGCACTATGGAAGGAAAGGACTCAGCAGTGGTGGTGACCTGCAAGGGGTGTGCAATGTTTGTTTTCCTGCCGGAGATCAACATGGCCTACACATGCAACAAGTGCAAGCTGGTCACACTGTTGGAAGAAAAGGTCAGAGGACTGGAGCAGCAAGTGTCAACCCTCAGGAGCATAAGAGAAAGTGAGGAGTTCTTAGACAGAACGGTGGATCTACAGCACCAAAGCACAGTACAGGAGCCAGAAGGGCAACGGCAGGAAGAGGCGGAGTCGGAGACTGCAGAGGCAAGGGAAAATAACGCAGGGGGAACCCCCTGGAAAAGGGTGACTGTTAGGAGCAGAAGAACTACAAGACACTCTGCGCCTGTGGAAGCAGTGGAGCTATGGAACCGCTTCCATGTACTTGAGGACGAGAGCAGAGGACAGCCTGCAGAGGACGGATTATCGGGCACCCAACGTGACAGCGAGCAAGAGGCTGAGGGTCAGTCAAGTGGAGGCAATCAAACCAAGGCCTACAGCAAGAGGAAGAGAAGAGTACTCGTAGTGGGAGACTCCCTCCTGCGGGGGATCGAAGCCAAAGTATGTCGCGAAGACCCATGGACTCGCCAGGTGTGCTGTCTCCCTGGGGCACGGATTAAGGATGTGACAGAGCAGCTGCCGAGGCTCATGCAGCCCACCGACACATACCCCTTTCTTCTCTTCCACGTGGGTACGAATGATACTGCCAAGCGGAGTTACAAAGAAATCACGGCAGACTTTGAAGAGCTGGGAAGGGAACTCAAGAACTTCGGGGCCCAGATAGTTTTCTCATCCATCCTTCCAGTACTTGGAAGAGGCATAGAAAGGGAAAGAAAAATACTCCGAGTGAATGACTGGCTACGAAGGTGGAGCCGACGTGAGGGATTTGGATTCTGGGACCACGGGCTACACTTCCTGGAAGATGGACTGCTGGCAAAGGATGGGTTGCACCTCACAAGGACTGGGAAGAATGTGTTTGGCCACAGCATGAGGAACTTAATCAGGAGGGCTTTAAACTGAATCCAACAGGGGAGGGAGACATAAACTCGGGGGTACCAATGGAAGAAGGCCTCTATGCCACAATGGAGAGAACAGCTCCAGCGGTGCCCATTGATAGTCTACCACAAAATGTAGGGGGAAAGTCGGACTATAAAGCACATAATCTTCAATGTCTCTATACTAATGCCAGGAGTATGGGCAATAAACAAGACGAACTTGAACTCTTGATACATGAGGGCAAGTACGACTTGATAGGGATAACTGAAACCTGGTGGGATGACTCCCATGACTGGAATACAGCAATTGAAGGGTATAACTTGTTCAAAAGGAACAGAAGCAACAGAAAGGGAGGTGGAGTTGCACTGTATGTTAAAAATACGTATCTCTGCACAGAGATACAGGAAGAGGAGCTTGGCAGCCCCATTGAGAGCATCTGGGTTAAAATAAAGGGGGCAAAGAATAAAACGAACATGGCGGTTGGAGTCTACTACCGACCACCCAATCAAGGAGAAGACGAGGATGGAACTTTTGAAAAGCAAATTGCCATTGTTTCAAGGAGGCACGATGTGGTAGTAATGGGGGACTTCAATTTCCCTGATATCTGTTGGGAGACTTATTCAGCCAAACATGGCCCCTCCAAGAAATTCCTGAGCTGTGCTGCTGATAACTTCCTCCTACAGAAAGTGGAGGAAGGAACAAGAGGATCGGCTATCCTTGACCTGATTCTAACCAACAGAGACGAGTTAGTGGATAAAGTGGCAGTTTCGGGAACTCTGGGGGAAAGTGACCATGTTATACTTGAGTTCTTGATTCTAACAGAAGCAAAAGCTGAGTGTAGCCAAACACGTACCCTGGATTTTAGGAAAGCCAATTTTAACAAACTCAGAACAATGATTAGTAAGATCCCATGGCAAGTGACTCTCACGAGAAAGGGAGCCCAGGAGGGGTGGGAGTTTTTAAAAAAGGAAATTTTAAAGGCACAATTGCAAACAATTCCCACAAGGAGAAAAGGCAGAGGGCAACAGAAGAAGCCAATGTGGCTTCACAATAAACTCAAAGATGACCTGAAAACAAAAAAGGACACGTATAGGAAGTGGAAGGAAGGACAGGCTACAGGGGAAGAGTACAGGCAGGTAGCACAGAACTGCAGGAATAGTGTCAGGAAGGCTAAAGCTGAGAATGAGCTAAGGTTAGCGAGGAATGCTAAAAGCAACAAAAAAGCTTTCTTCAGATACATGCACAGTAAAAAACAGAAGAAAGAACTGGTGGTTCAACTACGCAATGAGGATGGCAAATTGATAACAGAAGACAAAGAAAAGGCAGAAGTGTTCAATTCCTACTTCGGCTCAGTCTTCTCCCAAAAGAGGGTCTATGACCCCCCTGGCAAACCTGAAGTGCAGACTGAAGGGGCAGAATTGCAGCTTGAGATTGATAGGCAAATGGTCAAGGAGCACCTGATTACTCTGAACGAGTTTAAATCTCCAGGGCCTGATGAGCTGCATCCTAGAGTAATAAAGGAACTGGCAGAAGAACTCTCAGAACCACTGTCTATTATCTTTGAGAAATCATGGAGGACAGGTGAAGTGCCAGACGACTGGAGGAGGGCAAATGTTGTTCCCATCTTCAAAAAGGGCAAGAAGGAGGAACCTGGGAACTATAGGCCAGTCAGTCTGACATCAATCCCCGGGAAGATTTTTGAGCAGATTATAAAGAAGTCAGTCTGCAAGCACCTTGAAAACAATGCAGTGATTACTAGAAGCCAGCATGGATTTGTCAAGAACAAATCCTGTCAGACTAATCTGATCTCATTTTTTGATCGGGTAACCTCCCTTGTGGACTGTGGGAATGCTGTGGACATTATATACCTGGACTTCAGCAAAGCTTTCGACAAAGTGCCTCATGATATCCTGATTAGTAAGCTAGCTAAGAGTGGGCTAGATGGAACAACTATCAGGTGGATCCACAATTGGCTAAAGAATCGGACTCAAAGAGTGCTTATCAATGGTTCCTTCTCAAACTGGGGAGAGGTAACGAGCGGGGTACCACAGGGCTCGGTCCTGGGCCCGGTGCTCTTCAACATTTTTATTAATGACTTGGATCAGGAGGTACAGGGAATGCTTATCAAATTTGCAGATGACACAAAGTTGGGTGGAACAGCTAATACTCTGGAAGACAGAAACAAAATTCAAAGTGACCTCGATAGGCTGGAGCGCTGGGCCGAAAACAACAGAATGAAATTTAATAGGGATAAATGCCAAGTGCTGCACCTAGGGAGAGGAAACCAAATGCAGAGTTACAGAATGGGGGACACTTGGCTCAACAATACTACAAGTGAGAAGGATCTTGGAATTGTGGTAGATCACAAACTGAATATGAGCCAGCAATGCGATGTGGCTGCAAAGAAGGCAAATGCAATTTTGGGCTGTATTAATAGAAGTATAGCTTCCAAATCAGCGGGAAGTGATAATTCCCCTTTACTCGGCACTGGTTAGGCCTCATCTTGAGTACTGCAGTCCAGTTCTGGGCACCTCACTTTAAGAAGGACATAGACAAACTGGAGAGGGTTCAGAGGAGGGCAACAAGGATGATAAAGGGACTGGAAACAAGGCCCTATGAGGAGAGACTGAAAGAACTGGGCATGTTTAGCCTTCAGAAGAGGAGACTGAGGGGAGATATGATCGCACTCTTCCAGTATTTGAAGGGATGTCACACAGAGGAGGGCAAAGATCTCTTCTCGGTCATCCCAGTTTGCAGGACACGGAATAATGGGCTCAAGTTACAGGAACCTAGATTCCACCTAAACATCAGGAAAAATTTCCTGACTGTCAGAGCAATAAGACAATGGAATCAACTACCTAGGGAGGTCGTGGGCTCTCCCACTCTGGAGGCATTCAAGGTGCAGCTGGACAGACATCTGTCAGAGATGCTTTGACCTAGATTCCTGCATTGAGCAGGGGGTTGGACTCGATGGCCTTGTAGGCCCCTTCCAACTCTACTTTTCTATGATTCTATGATTCTATGATTTTTAAGCAAATGAAATATTTCTTCCACATTTGTTTTATCCGTAGGCCTTAAACCTTCCTTTGGTTATAAAATTCATTACTTGTATGTAAAATGCAATTTGAATCTAATTCTGTCAAGCAATACCCTGTGAAAGGGTTTCTGTACTGCCGGAGTTTTAACTGATCTATGCATGCATCTATCAAGTTCTTCAGCATTTAAGGTTTTGTCAGAATCATTTAGTTTAAATCTAATTTGTTAACTGTAACTGTCTTAACAGATTATAAGATCCACTGGTAAAGAACAAGATAATGGATTGTTCTTAAGCAATTGATCTTGTAGTCTACTAAAACAGTTACGGTTAACATAACTTTAATCAACTGACAGTTCTTGTAACACTTTAATTATCATTAAGTCTACTGGCCACAAGCCAGAGAACTGCTTTTAGGACATCTAAAGTAAGGTTGGGGGCGGCGGCGGCTTTTTTCTGTCAGGACCTTTTCCCTTCAGGGGTAATCTTTCAGGGGGGTTGCATGTCAGTGGTGGGTGGGGCCAGAGCCAAGAGACAACATGGTAAGGGTTGAATGGGTTGTCGTTGAACCATGGGGTGGTTGTTGAAACGTGGGTTATCGTATTGTCTGAACCCAGCTGAGATAACAAATCATGGTGAACAACCCACAGTTCACAAAGCAACAACAAACCATGGGTTCTCTTCATGGGTTGTTCGTGGTTAACAAGCCATGGCTTATTAGTGTATCTGGGTTCAGACAACATAATAACCCACGGTTCAACAACAACCCATGGTTCAACAACCCACACTCAACCCATACTCAGCCCCTTGAGTGTGGGTTATCGTATTGTCTGAACCCAACCACTATCTCTCTTTTTGCCACCTACTTCTCCCTCTTCCTGTCAAGCAGGCTTCCAAGGGAGTGACAGATCGTTATTGCTGGAGGCCAGAACTGATCGCTTGCAGAGGCTTTGGAATTTAGTCCCAGGGCCACATGCAGGCTTAGGGCTGCAGGTTGCCCACTCCTGCCCTAATGGCATGCATGCCTCTGGTAGGACTTACTGTTTTTACTTGCTCCTCATGCTACATCACAAATTCCCAAGTTTCAAAAGGAGTTTGCAACGCAAGGAGTTGGGGCAAAGAGGAGAGAGAACTGTTTGAAAACCAAAGGCCCTGCTTTTGTTCAGACGGAACGAGCGATTGCACAGAATCATAGCTGCTGCCCCAAACAGCAGCTATGTGCACTGCCTCCCCTTCCGCTCTCCTAGGTTGGGATGTCGAAGAAGTCCGATCTTTATGAATCCCTATACAAAATTACCTGATTCATGCCTCTCACACTGCAGTGCTCAGCAATTTGAACATATCAAAATCTGCATTTTAATACCATTTTGAGAGGAACATATGCTCCTCATATTATTTTTTAACTGTTGATAACAGATCGTTGTAGGACTGTTGTGTTTTTCTATAACATCTTTAACCAAAAGAACAAAACTCCTACTTTGCTTTTAAAACACTGTGGAAATGAGCTATTGTCCAAGATCACCCAGTGAGCTTCATGGCTTAGGAAGGATTCGAATACGGGTCTTCTAGGCCCAAGCCTTGTGTCCACTACACCACACAGTGTTATTCCTTCTGTTCTGAGCTTGCATGCCTTCTGTGTGTGTGTTAGTGATAGAGATGGATGAATCTGTCTATTTTGGTTTCTCTCAGTTTCTCATTTCCCAGTCTTAAATTTGATTCATCTCAGACTTTGAGAATTTCTCCAGTCTTAAGTGCAGTTTGTCCCAAACTTTTAAAAATTGCATGAAAATGTATAAGCATTTTTGTGCATATTTCTTCTAATACAAGCATTTTTGTGTGCATTTTGTCTTATATGCACCTTTCCCCCAAGCTATTTCCCTAATAGAATGCATTTTAATGTTATTTTCTCTAATATATGCATTTTTGTGCATATATTTCACTGGAGAAAGCCACTGCAAAATTCAGAGAAGTGTGAATTTAGAAGGATAATTGAGGTTTGCATAGTGGTTCAAACGTGCGAAATAAGATAAGTTTGTATTAAAATGTGAGCTGAACACATTTCTCCCCCATCCCGTGTGTGTGTGTGTGTGTTTAAAATGTTAATTGCTGGTAACAGAGACAGGATGCATCACCCATACTCCACAGCAAAAATCACAAATGTTTATAGCGGTGATTGGTGCTTTAGAATCAGCGGTGGTCGGGAGCAGAGATCTCCATCGGCAAACTTGCCAAATTTCATTCCCTCTGGAGAGATCTTCAGTTCTGGGCTACCAGATTAGATGTTGTCTAAGGTTAATGACCAGATGTCTCTCAGCTGCTGGACAGATTTCCAGCTGAGGCCCAAATGAGTGGCTATCCAGCAAGCAAGTATTAATATAAACATCGCAGAGGCCTACCCTGAAGCAAGCCATTAAAAACTTCCCACGATACTGTGAGGGATGCCGGCTTCCTTAGAGACCCATCCAGAGTTGTGTGTGCTGCACTTGAATATCTTGTGCGGTTCAAGCTTGAGCTGCCACCTGCTAATGTAACGCCGGGGCCAAGCCTCCCCCTTGGTTTAGTGGCGCCAGAGCCGTGTGGTCCCTGGAATTTGATTATTTGTGTTAGCAGATAATTTAGGCCAGAAGGCTTAGAGCGCTCTCTTCGTTCGTTCGATGTCGTCATGCTTCCCAGCAACAAAAGTCACAGAGCCATCTCCTCCTTCCCCACAACTCGCCGCAAAATACTGCAAACGGTTTTTAAATGAAAGACTGCTAGGCTCCTTTAAAATGGTTGTAGCCAATTTTGCAGAGTGATGAAAATAAAATTCGGGATATCATCAAACAATGTGTTGTCTGTCTTCCCTCACTCTCCTGTTTTCTTGCTTTTCTTCCTTCTTTCCTTCCTTCCTTCACCAAAAAGTCATATTCCTGAGCTGTAAAACCAAGGAGACCTGTGTTGGTGCTGTGTGTAATGGAAAAGAGGAAGCAGTGAACATACAGATGATGTTTATAGTGAGCAGTTGTGACTTTCCCAGTCAGTGGACTCTTAACTTCCCTGTGCCTTAATCCTCAATAGATTTACTTGTTAGCAAGTCTCACTGAATTCAAAGGGTGCAAATTCAGGAAGGGCCGTAGCTCTTTGGTAGAGCATGTATGCTTTGCATGCAGACAGTCACAGACAATCCCTGGCATCTCCAGGTAGGGCTGGGAAAGACCCAGTATAAGACAGCTTCCTATGTTCTGGTCCAATGCTCGGATCTGATGCATGTTTACTCTGAAGCCTAATTGGGTTTGATGGAATTTACTTCCTGATAAATATGCTTACACAATGGCAACCTGAGGTTGCAATGCCTGTGCACACTTACGTGGGCATAAAACCCAATAGACAGGCATAAGATCAGGTTGCATGTTTTGATTTTCTAAAGGAGCAATTCTATTGGGGCAGGAGGGGGCAGAATCTGAGGTGGAGGATCTGTGGTTCCCCCCCCCTTCTTGTTCCCTGTTAGGTGTTTTCCTTTTTTGTTTCATTTTTTGGGAGCGCTTCTTTGGTGGCTATTTCTTTCCATCCGCTTGATTCCAAGGAGAGGGAAAGAAACTATGGCAGCTCCTGGGCTGGCATCATCTTTCTCCATTCGGGGTGGGGGGTATTGGGGGGGTGGGGAGGCTTTGGAATCCAGCAGATCCACAGCTTCTTCCAGTGTGCCCCCCAGAATGCCTCCTTTTTGCCTTCCCTGATCTAGGGTGGCCATGTGCCCTCTTTTATGGAGGATCGCCCTCTATGGGAAGGCCTGCCAGAGGACCCTCCTCTATTTGAAGGGCTCCCCCATTCAATTCTGTTTTAAAGATAAGAGCTGTTGCCCATCAACAGTCAGCATCTGGGCAGCAGACTGACCAGGCAGGCATTCGGGTGCCCTTTGTCACCATCTTTGGCACTATGGTGAGATGTACCGTATTTCTATTTAAATTATAGTCATGATTTCTAAATGTGCATCTTGAGCATATAAATTAGCATATGCAAATATTTGTGTAAATCGGGAGTCCTCTTGCCCTCTTTTTTTTTTTGCAATTCATAAGAGCCCACCCTACTGACATCGGAGCTCCAGCATCAGAGAAGCACCAGCTGTGGACCTTTCTGTAGCCTCACAGAGAAGGCTTATGATGAGACTGGATCTCCCTCTCCAACACCCTCCCGGAGGCCATAAGACTGCAGCCTAAAGTCCATTTTATGTTTTCGCATAACTCGCCATATCCCTCCATCCAGTGGAGGCTGGTGGCGCCAATGTCGGTGGGGCGATGCACCCACTCCGGGTCTCAGTCTGAACTTCTAAGGAGCTACCCATGGTGCTGAACCCCCCCCCCCGGCTAGGTTCAGCACCATGGATAGCTCCTGTAAAGTTCAGCATGAAACCCGGAGTGGATGCACCACCCCACTGACATTGGCGCCACCAGCCTCCACTGCCTCCATCCCTTGTGCTGTGTATCTCTGTACTGACGTGTCTTTCCTATGAAATTCTCATTTGCAGTACATGTACAAGGGCCTGATTCTGCAGTTCTTCCGGCTCAGGTCTTGTTGCCTCTTTTTCTTTCTTGCTTATCCAAACATTTTGCAGTTAGCTTTCCCCCAAATCTACTAATCCTCCTACATTTTTTAAAACGTTCAGATGAGCAGCGTGTTCAAGACTGTTTACTGCAGCCTCACCCAAACTGGCAGCCTCCAGATGTTTTGGGCCACAACCCCCCGCACCCCAAGTCACCATGGCCAATGGTCAGGGATGATGGGAGTTGTAGTCCAAAACATCTGGAGGGCACCAGTTTGAGGAAGGCTGGTCTACAGTCATGAAGTCTAGAAACATTTAAAAGGTTAGGATTCACAGGATTTTAAAGAGAATTAACTGGAATATGCTGAATTGTCCAAGGGGCTCATTCTGAGATTACGTTTATTTAGGATGTAGCCAGACCACCACTCCATTTCATTTCACCTTCATTTTACTATCCCACTTCTTCCTGAACATCTCCCACAAGAAACTGCAGAATTTACTGCTCACTCCTATGCATGTTTACTTGGAAGTAAGTCCAACTGAGTTCAATGGGACTTGGCTCCTATGAAAGTGTGCCTACCTAGCATTACAATCTTAGGATTGTGGTTTTTTTTTTTTTTTAAAGAAGTTCTATGTTTTAATAAATGCTGAATTAGCACGGTTATATCAGTGCCAACCAATATACCAGATGCTTTTTTCTGAAAAATGGAAAGGGGGAAACCTGGAGGCGGTATCATGAAATAGCCAGATTTAGCTTCTTTTAAAACATAAGCAGATTAAGGCTGCAATCCCAAATGCATTTTGCTAGGAATAAACCCCATTGCACTCAACAGGGCTTACCACTGTGCAGGTATGCACGAGAATGCACTGCAAAATTAATAGACCATCTATGTGCATGGTTGCAATGGTATTTCCCCCCCTAAAGCTCTGATCAGGGGCAGTGTTAAGGAGAGGCATAGTTGGGCCCTTGCCAAGAGCCCACACCCTGCAGGGGACCAGTGACAATAGTCCCCTGGACTTACTCTTCCTCTTCACCATTGTAAGCTGCTTGTTCACCTGCCTCTCAATCTGGCCCAGACAACGGAGATGGCGAGGAGGAGGAGCAGTAGATGCCACTGCCTACCTGCTCACTGGCCCTCCGGCAGAGTCTGCCTGTCAAGCAAGTAAGCGGTAGCAAGATGAGAAAGAGGATGAGGAGCCAGAGCAGCTGGTGAGGTGACAATGGCGGTGAAAAGGTGGACCCACTGTGGGAGGGGGCTCATCGAGCGAGGGTGTCCTGCCAAAGGCCCTCAAAAACCTGGAGCCGGCCCTGGCTCTGATGATCTATGAGGGGCATGAATAATGGTTAAGACAAAAGCTCCCTTACACTCTGCCAGGCCACTGGTCTACATAGGCCAGTACTGTCTACTCTGACTGGCAGCTGCTCTCCAGGTCTCCAGGTGTTTTTCCCAGCCCCGCAACCGGAGGACCTTGCACACGCAGAACACCAGTGAGCTACGGCCCCTACACAATTGCGCAAAATCTTGTATCTTGCAAATGCTCTCCCCAAATGGACTTGCTTTTGAAGGCCAGATGTGTGTCTTTGGCTGTTTCCACCCTGCTATGCTCCATTCATCTTAATATGTGGAACCAGCCCTGACAGAATGACTATAGTGCTAAGTAAAATGCACCTTGAGATTGACAGCCTGTTTTTATTACAAAAAACTGAATATGCTCTCCTCAAATTTGAATTCCTGCCTCTGCCTCATTCTTCTCCAGTTGAATGCTAAGGAACCTTGTAAAGCAGCCTTCTCCAACCTGGTGCTCCCCCAGATGTTTTGGACTAAAACTCCCATTGCCCCATGCTGGCTGGGGGTGATGGGAGTTGTAGTCCAGCACATCTAGAGGGCACCAGATCGGGGAAGGTTGGTGTAAACTGATCCACAAAGAGGATCAACACCAAGAACTCGAGTAACTTGTGGGTCCTTGACTCTTCTCCCCTGTAAATTCTTCATCTGAATGTGACTGCTGTTTGTTGCCATCTGTGTGGTGGAGTACCAAAAGGTGATTTTAATTAATAAAATCTGTTTCCCTCAGGTAGGCGTCCCTTCAATTAGCTCTGCTATTAAGTGGTCTCCGTTTTTATGATTCCCTTCTTGGGGATAGGATATAATTTTGCATGTTGCTATGGGATTTTGTTTTTTAGCTTGTTTACATAGTCTGGGCTTGATCTGCAGATTGAATCCATCAATTTGATAGCCCCATGACATTTTTACATGGGTGAACATTTCCTGTTAAACCATAAATACTGGGGGCGTGGGCATGGGGAGGGTTTGAGAAAAGGGAATTCTTAAGGCACATTTTCCAATTGGTTTGTAGTTCAGTCAATTGAAATACTGACATTGAAACAATGATCTCTGTTTACAGGCAGGAAAGAAAGAAAAAGAAAAGAAATACCCCGCTATTTGAAAAATGTGTGCTCTAGTGATCTTTCTGAAATGAAGTAAATAATATAGAATTCCTTCCTGTCTGTTGCAGGATTATAAAGCGGAGCCATGCCTTATGAACTGAACTGCTAGCAAATGAAGGCTTTACTTAAATCTTTTGTATACAGAAAGGATCGCATTTGTGCACTAGGCTTTCATTAGCTCATTTTGCTCTCCTCTGTGTTCATCATTTGCCCTTACAAATATTTTCTTTCTTTCTGTTTGAAATGCTGTGGTTGCAACAGTGCAATAAAAGCCAATGCAGTAATTGTGTTCATGGGCCACTGTGTTTGCACACATGTACCAGCATGACTGAAGAATGAAGAATGGATTCTCAAGCCTTCTCCTGACTTGGGCTGAAGAGGGAATAGAAAGGTGATATCTGCGATAGCCACCTTTTTCCGATAAGGCTTCCCCGTGCGACAGGCAAGAAATTCAACAGGTGCCTCTTTCCCCAGTCACACAAAAAGCAAAGGTAGCCATACTGGACATCAGAAAAGTTCTCAAATCCATATTAGGGGAACACCTTTACTGGGCCAAGTCAAAGGTCACAAAGCTTGCATGTGATTTTTTGTGTCCTTTGAATCGGCCTAGTAAAGATACTATTCTAATATGGGTTTGGGGGATCTTTCCCCAGTGTGGATGAATTAAAGCTGCATCTGTTACATTTTTGCCTTTGATGAAACTGAGGGTGGGGAAACCTCTTTCAGCCTGAAGACCAAATTCAATTCTGGAGAAGTTCCCCGGGGGCCGTATTCCAGTGGTGGGCGGGACCACAGGCAAAATGGGTGGAGCCAAAACACCAGTATATTGTAGCTTAAAGCTAACAGGCCTGTGGCTCACGGTGGCTCAGCTTGTCTGAGCGTGGAAAGCTGAGCAGGGTCAGGCCTGGTTATTACTTGGATGGGAGACCCCTCCTCTAGTTCCCTGCATTGAGCAGGGGGTTGGACTCGATGGCCTTGTTAGGCCCCTTCCAACTCTATGATCTATGAAAATCTTCCTGCCAATAACTGTTTCAAAGTTGGGGTACTGCACCTCACAGGCTCACACAGGCTCTGTCTCCCAAAACAACTTACGGTAAGTTTTATTTAAACAAAGCCTTTTCCACTCAGCTCTCTCAGGCTGTGGCCTCTCTCTCCTCAGGCCAGAAGCAGCGGGTGTTGCCCTCAAGCACTTCCTGGTTTCTCCCAGGAAGCACAACCCACCCAGGATGAATCCAGTACTTCTTTTATATTGTTATAGTAACTAAGGCTTAGGAGAGCCATTTCAACCTTTTAGAAGGGGGGGGGGGACTACACAAAAGCCGGGAAACCAGAGGAAAGAGGGTGGGGCCAGGGGAAGGAGGAAGGAAAAGAGGAAGTGCCATCTGGGAACCCTGGAGGGCCACATTGGGCTGGATTTGGCCCCCGGGCCTGAGGTTTCCAACCCTGTGTTAAAGGAGTGGGAAGACTGCTTCACTAAGGCATGCACGGGCAGAGCCAACTAGACTATGGCTTTCTTCCTCTCCACAGGGCACCTTCGGTGAGATGGGACTCATCTTCCACTGGAGATGTCAGCCTTATTAATCGATTGTCTTGGGAGTGAGGCTCCCCCTGCGAATTAGGCCTGGTCTTCACTGAGAGGGAAAGGCAGGGCTGGCCCTGCCGCCATTAGGCAAAGTGAGGCAATTGTCTCAGGCAGCTGATCTAGGCTGTCCCGAAAGGGCAGCAAATGGATAAGATATTTGGTTTATTAGCATGGCATTTTTTTCTGTCAGGGAAAGGGAGTGGCGCTTGTGAGCTTTTCTGCATCAGGTGCCAACATAACTTGACTGGTTTCCTCTACAAAGCTAACTACATCCACCCCTTCACACTACCAATGTCCTGAACGTATAGGAAGGAACAGATGAATGTACATGTACCAGACCAGATGATCTGTCCTTCTAGCCCCCTGTTGTCTAGTCTGCTCAGGTCTCAGGCAGAAGTCTTTCCCATCCCTCTATCTATCTATCTCTAATTAATTATTACATTTATAGCCCACCTTTTCCCCTCTTGCAAGGAGGAACCCAAGGCAGCTTACATGGCCCTCCTCCTCTCCATTTTATCCTCCCAACAACCCTGTGAGGTAGGTTAGGCTGAGAGTCAGTGACTTGCCCAGAGTCACCCAGTGAGTTTCATGGCCAAGCGGGGACTAGAACCCGGGTCTCCCGAGTCAGTGCTCTAACA
This sequence comes from Shinisaurus crocodilurus, assembly GCA_021292165.1. Classification (NCBI taxonomy): domain Eukaryota; kingdom Metazoa; phylum Chordata; class Lepidosauria; order Squamata; family Shinisauridae; genus Shinisaurus; species Shinisaurus crocodilurus. The sequence goes on from JAHFWL010000434.1 coordinate 264,504, forward strand.
ACTGCACCACACTGGCTCCCCCTTGCTAAATGATCCTCTTCATTTGAGATGCCAGGAATTGAACGTGGGACCTTTGGCACTCAGACACTGAGCTGAGCACTCAGACACTGAGCTCCCCTAACACTGCTCTCTGCAGGGCCAGCCAAAGACGTTCTGCTGCTGCCTCAGCCAGCAGGACCGGTGCAGGGCAGTTTGGCGCCCTAGGCGATACTATATTTAGCGCCCCCCCTCTCGTGCCGGGGGGGGCTCCGGAGCAAAGCAGCCCCGCTACCTACCTTCCCCCCGTCCTGGCCGCCGCCTCCTCCGAGGAGGAGGAAGTGACGCGACGGGACCCCCGCGCTCTGTTTTTGGCCGGGGAAACCAGGGCAACAGGGCTGTTTAAGCCCTGCTGTCCTGGTTCCTCCCACCAAAACAGCGCGGGCGGGGCTCCGGAAGCGGCACGAAGGTAGGTGGTGGTGGGGGTGGCAGCGGCCCGTCGGCGGCGAGGGGCGGCGGCGGCCCGGCGGCGGTGAGGGGGCGGCGGCGAGGGCGAGGGGTGGGCGGCCCGGCAGCGGCGGCGGCGAGTGGGTGGTGGTGCGGCGGCGGCGAGGGGGTGGTGGTGCGGTGGTGGCAGCGAAGAGGAGCGCAGCGTTTCTGCACCCTCTTCAGCCACGCGCCCTAGGCAACCGCCTAGTTTGCCTAGCAGTAGCGCCGGCCCTGTCAGCCAGAGCAGCAAATGGTGTCCCCCACCCCACCCCCAAGTCAAGGTGGACAGCATCCAAGGCTGGTACACAGGTCACTTGGTCACACTTTCCCCCACAACAGTGAAATACATTGTATTTCTATATATAACAGAGCAATCCTATAGTCCCTAGACAGCATCTAGAGGGCCATAGGATTTTTTGGAGACCCGGCTCCAATGTCGGAAAACAGCTCCAAGCTCGGAGCTGGGACTCCACGCTTGCAGCACCCTCCCCACCCCCACGGCCAGTGTGGAAAGAAGCATGCCGGCTGCGTCTCTGAGGTCAGGAGTGTCACCTCGAGGAAGGGGTTTAGGGGGCGTTCTCAGGGGCAGGGAGCGGAGGAGACAGGCGCTGCCAAGATACGAGGTATCCTGGTGGCGTCTCTCAGCCTCCTTCTCTCCCCTTCGAAGCACTGCAGTTACCATAGGTGGCTGAAATCAGCCAATTAGCCGCTTTGCAGAGCAGGAGGTGACCTTCGTCTCTGCGTTCCTCCTGCTCTGCATTGGATGCCCGTAATCTTCCATGTTCAGAAGGTTACGGGCAGCCTCATTGGATTGTGCCCTAAATTATGGTCATTCTTTCCGAGTTTGCATTTCTAGATATACATTAGCATGTGCACATTTCATGCAAATCTGCACCCTCTTTTTGGTGATTTATTTTCTTTTTGTGTGTGATGCAGAAGTGGATACCCTAGTGGTGGCGTGAAGAGAAAAGGAACACAGGAAGCTGCCTTCTACTCTAGCCCAGTATCGTCGTCAGCACTGACTGGCAGCAATGGCTCTCCAGGATTTCAGGCAGAACTCTTTCCTAGCCCTTCCTGGAGAAGCCGGGGATCAAACCTGGGTCATTCTACATGCAAAAAGCATGTGCTCTACCACTATGGCTATGGCCTCCCCTGAACACAACAAGGGAGGGAGAGAGAAAGAGGTGGTAGCAGAGAAACGGGGCTGTGGAGCGGTGTGTAGGCTGTGAAAATGGGAAAAGAGGACATAGTGGAAGTGGGGAACAGAGAGACCTGGGTACTACAATGGTATGAACGTGCTATGAGGTGCATGGAGGGAAAAAAGGTTTTAAAAAAGGAGGTATCTCAGCGATGGTGGTGCAAAGAGAAAGAGCACCAGAGAGAGCCAGAAAGATTTCATAGATCATAGAGTTGGAAGGGGCCTACAAGGCCATTGAGTCCAACCCCCTGCTCAATGCAAGGAACTAGAGGAGGAGGGGTCTCCCATCCAAGTAACAACCAGGCCTGACCCTGCTTAGCTTTCCACACTCAGACAAGCTGAGCCAGCGTGAGCCACAGGCTTATGAGGGGCAGTGAGAAAAGATAGTATGAAAAGACAGTATGAGGGACAGTGAGAAAAGAAGGTTTAACCAGATTGGTTAAAAATATGGCATTTAAATTAAAACAAACATGTTTCTACCATTAACATTCTAATGCAAGCTTCTCGAGGTAATAAAAATATAATGACAGCCTTGAGAGTGGTTTGAGTTGGGCATTCCTGCTCTCAGGGATGGGGACTTGAACTCGAGGACTCGACTCGTGAGTCGGACTGAGTCTCCCCTCTGACTCGACTTGGACTCGAGTCCCAATATTTTTAATGGGACTCGAGACTCGACTCGGGACTCGAGACCAAGGACTCTTCAACATCCCTGGGCTGTGCCAGAAGGAGTGGAGAGGAGCGTGATTGCCGGCGGAGAGCGCATGGAAGCGAGGTGTGCCGCTGCTCGGCCGCTATGGACGGCTACCAGGAGTGCAGCCCCAACAGTGTGTCAAGATTTATTTTGATTGATGTGTTGCGTACTTGGGAGAGGCAGAAGAAGGACCTGAGATTACTCTGTGTGGCTGCTCTGAGTGTGTTTCTGGTTCCAGCAAGTTCATCACCAGTGGAGCGGGTGTTCAGTGAGGGTGGAATTGTGATGAGATCTCACCGTTCCAGAATGGGGGCCAAACATTTAGAAAAAATCGTGTTCCTCAAATGCAACATGGATACGTTTTAGGAAGTACAGCAAGTTTATTTTTTAAAATCATTTTTCTAAAATGCAACCTTTCAGACACTTTGGGTTTGGCTGCCTCTGCCTGCCTGTCTGGGGTTCCCAGCCTCCTCTGCCTGCCTGGTCTCTCCTTGACCAGTTCAACAGTTGAATTGTCCAAGACAAAGGCCTCTGCCAGTCTGCCTGCCTGCTTTGGGGTTCCCTGCCTCCTCTGCCTGCCTGGTTATTTTGGGTTTGTCTGCCTGGTCTGTTCTTGCCAAAATCAGTTGCAGAGTTTTGAAATAAAAAGGCACACTTGTGCCTAGAATTTATTTAAGCCACACATCTGAAGTAGCCTTATTTTGTTGGGAAAACCCCCATTGATTTTAATAGGGACTCGTGGAGTCAGCTTTGGGAGTGACTCGTGACTCGTGAGTCACCATTTTGGACCAAGGACTCGGACTCGAGACTCGGGTCCAAAGACTCGTGACTCGACTCGTGACTCAAGACCAAGGACTCTTCAACATCCCTGCCTGCTCTAGAGTGATTTCAGGATCTGGTGAGGAGGGAAACTTAGAATTCTCTCTATCTCCCTGCCCCCCCCCCCCACAAGCCTTCTCATTTTCAGCGAAAGCTCATTTCATCACATGGACCCCTTCTAGCCATTTTCATACCAGGATCAGCGTGTGGCTCACTGCCTTTGCCAAGGCTCCGTTCCTGTAGCTCCTGTGGTTATATTCGCGTTAATTGATTGCAGTCCCGTAAAGGAATGTTTGGGCTTCATGCTTTCACAATGCTCCCTGAGCATTTCTTTATAGTCCCACATCTCCCTTGTGCTGATTACCCACCCTGTCCCTGCAGCATCTTGCAGTTGCCCATTGGAACGTCATTTCTGGTGTGGTTCCTTGAAATCCCATTGAACGTTGAAGAAGTCAAGAGATGCTGTTTCAGTATTTTCCAGCCTTCCCCAACCTGATGCTTTCTAGTTGTTTGGACTACAGCTCCCAGCATAGGAACTGTAGCCCAACACATCTAAGGTACCAGGCTGGGGAAGGCTTATATAGTTCCTTTTTGGCACATTGTATGCGAGATTCCTAACACTTGGCTGCTTAGACATGCTTAGCCTTTGCCTTCTGCCTAAATTGGGAAACCCACAGGCGTCTTTTCCAGATGCTGCAGCACAATGGCAGAGAAAACTCACTGACTCCAAGAGGAGGTTGTTGGAGGATAAGAGCCTCCAGTTTAAATCCCTAAAATTCTTGAATCGCTAGCGTCCTCCGTAAAAGGACCAGCTTCAAGAACCATCGTGGAGAATAATAAAAGAATGGTGATAGTGCTTTAGGGCTTTCAAAGCATGTTGTGCATATAATATCAGTTATCTGTATGACAGCCCTGTAAGGTAGCTCAGTACTGGAGCAGGCTGGCTGGCTGGCTGGGAGACCTAAACAACTGAAGGACTCTGTCTAATCCAGTTACCATCCAGATGCTTTGGGGAAGCTTACAACAGGACAGGAAGACAACACAGACCTCTCCTGTCATATGTCTCTGGCAGCTGTTATTTGGAGATACACTGCACCTCAACATGGAGGTTCTATTGAATTATCATGGCCAGCAGGCAATAGACAGTGCTCTGCCTAAGGCTGTCTAATGAGTTCATGGCTGAGCCAAGATTTGAACCTGTGGCTTCCTGGTCCATAGTTCTCTCCTATATCCAGGTGCATTAGGCCTTCTTTGGCTCTATTGTCTCAATTGAGCCATCAGCCTGTTGCATCTTTCAGGGGCTTCTCAGTAGGGTTGCCGGAGCTCCCGAGAGAGTGGAGTGTGGGAGTTCAACTTCAAGGTTGGCACCTGCTGGATCAGGCAGCAATGCCTGATGATGCTTTCGGTTTTTAAAAATAAAAATGTAAAAAATATTGCCAATTTCTCCTCTGAGCACTGATCCCCAGTGCAGGATTATTGGCTCTTATGTGTTTTCAAAACATACTTGGGGTGCAATCCTATGTGTGTGTGTCCCCCTGCCGGACCTTGTTGGGGGGGGCATAGGATTGGGCATAGAAGCCCCTGTGACCTTGGAAATCTCTTCTGAGGTCGCAGCACCGCGGAGCGCCCACCCCCACCTTGTAGCCAGCGTGGTTCTTTCTATGCCGGCAGGGAACCGAACATGGAAGACCATGTGCTGCTCCCCCATGTGGGGGGGCATTCCCAGGGGCAGGGAGGGGAGGAGCGAGGCACTGCCAGATTTTGAGGAATCTGTCTAGATCAGGGCTCTCCAACCTTGGGTCGCCAGATGTTGCTGGACTACAGCTCCCAGAATCCCTTGCCATTAGCCATGCAGGCTGGGTATGCTGGGAGCTGTAGGCCAGCAACATCTGGGGGTTGGAGAGCCCTGGGCTAGATGTTTTTGAGGGGGAGGGGAGTGCAGTGGGTATCCTATCTGCCATGCTCCTCCCACCCTCAATAGGATGCCCCAAATCCTCCGAGTTTGGAGGATTACAGGCAGCCTCCTAGGATCTCGCTGTTAGCCTCTCTTGGTGCCTGCCTTAAGATTTTATCCCCCACCATAGGAAGATCCTTAGTGCTCTCCTCCACAAATTGTATGCTCCAAAATCTTTAGGAGGGAGGGAGAGAGAGAGAGCATGCGAGAGAGAGGGAGAGAAGTGGGTGACCGAGAGAGAGAGAGAGAGAGAGAGAGAGAGAGAGAGAGAGAGGGTGGGAGGAGGGTGTGGCAGAAAGAGAGAGAGAAAATGGGGTGGGCCAGCCTACTTTTTGCTCCAGCCCCACCCACTTTTGTCTCCAGCCCCACCCACTGCCAGCATGTGGCCCCTGACAGACTGGGATTCAGGCTGGTCTGGAAGGGGTTGTGCTCACAGGCCCATCGCTCAGGAGTGCTCCTCCTTAATCCTACACTGTCCCTGATATTCAGGTGGCAAGGAGTATGTTTGCCCAATTACCCTTGGTGCATCAGCTGCAACCCTTCCTGAGTTGGTCTGACTTTGCAATAGTTATCCATGCCTTGGTTACTTCATGTTTAGAATACTGCTACGTGCTTTATGTGGGGCCATCCCTGAAGTGTGGCTGGACACTTCAAATGTGCCAGCTGGGCCGCTAAACCAGTGCGCAGTATCAGGAAGCCATCTTGAGGGCACCATTACCTGCAGAGGCCTGTGAAAGGGCATGTGTGAAAGGGCTTTCTTCTGTGTCGCTCAAAAACTCTGGAATAATACGCTCCCTCAAGAACTACGGTTGGCCCCTATTCTCTTGGCTTTTTAATTTAGCCTTTTAAATCATGAAGTCGTTTCAGCGTTTTGTTGTGTTTAATGTCCTTGTTTTTATTGAGTGACCGTTGTATGGTTTTAATCTGTTGCATCATGCTTTGATAGCATTTTAGCAATGGAGGAAATGATTCTGGCCATTGTTTGTGGAAGCATAGGATAGTTCCGATTCCCAGCTCAGAGACAGAGCTCCGGCCTCGGAGCTCCTCCCTCTCTCCCTCACAGCTGGCGTGGAAAGAACTGCACCGGCTGCTCTCCGTGGTTGGGAGAGCAACCTTGGAGAGCAGTTAAAGGGGACATGGGGGGGGGCGGAGAGAGGAGGAGACGGGAGCGACAAGGATATGAGGTATCCTGACAGCGCTGCAGCCTCCTTCCCTCCGCTTCCGAAACGCCGTTGCTAAACAGCTGGAAATGGCTGTCTAGCAAAAATGGAGAGTGGGAGGACTGGGAAGGCCAAGAACACCTCCACCACTCCTCCCATTCTGCATTGGATGAGCGTGAGCCCCTGGGTTTGGAGGCTTTTGCTCATCTCAATAGGATTGTGCCCTAAGGCGGTATATGAATGTTAATAATAAATAAAATAAATACCCCAAGGAAATGTGCCGCTCGACATCAAAAGAAGATAAATGGTCTCCCACCCCTGCTTTTGACCATCTTGGCTAGCCATGTACCTCTATATGCCTTACCCTGGTCCTCCAACCAACGTGGTGCCCTTGGACACCAATGTGCCCACAGATACTTCTCTTAGCGGCCACCAGGCATTCTGCTCCTCCTGATTTTAATTTTATTTCTTAAGATTTTTTTAAAAAAATATTTTTAACTGGGACTCTGGCATTGTGCAAGCCAAAGTTCTGCCCTCCAGCACCATCGTTATTTGGTTTCAAAAGAGTAGTTTTGTGTTTTGGAGCTCAGACCCCACCTGTGCCTTGTTCTTGGGAAAGTCACTTTTTTTTTAGTCTCACCAGTTGTGCCTTCTGGGAAATGAGTGGTTTTTTACTGGCCATGCCCAGCATGGCAGACATCTTATGAACGGGCAAGCCATCTTGTGAGGGCACCCACATGACACGTTCTCAAAACGCCAAATGTGCCCGCTGACCCAAAAAGGGTTGGGGAGCCCTGCTTTACCCAGTGTCGCACCCTGCAAAAGCCAGCGTCCGCAGCTGTTTAGGTGGGCACAGTGATGCAATTTGACCCCATCAAAATCAATGGAAGTCTTGTCAGTGACTTCTGCAGAGCCAAGATTTCAGATTCCCCCCTCCCCCTCGATCCTCTTTCCTTACCTCACCACAGACCAAGCATTATTCCAAAGCAGAGATTTCTGCAGTGGACGCTGTGCTGCATGTTTTCAATCAGCCACTCTCTCCTTGTACCCTCTTGTTTGCTTTCCAATTTATTTTTAATGGTCCTCACACCCTTGTTTATAATAATAAATAGCAAGCCTTGGGACACAATGAAACCGTTTCAAGTTTTTTTTTTTGTTTTTTTTAAATAACTTCACAGCAAAAAAATAGAACAAATCCTTCTAAATCTGGAGAAACATGATGAAGACTATCTCCTGCTCCAGAGAAATATGATTTTGGTATTGCCGCTGTCAAAACATGGTTCGAGATAGCTAGCGTTTCATTGCTTTGACTCCTTGCCAACTTCTCGAGACAAGACTCCCCTTTGTATGGTGCCTGACTCTGATTTCCATGTGGCGGGCCTTTTGTGTGTGTGTGTGTGTGTGTGTGTCTTCCAGCCCCAACCTGACTGAAGACAAACAGAAAGCAAGGTGGTAGGTTGAAGACATAATATTATTGGTTTAACTAAGTGAAACACTTAAAAAGAGGCTGTGTGGGGAAAGGAAGAGGAAGTGTTACAGAACTAATCTCATTTGAATTTCAAAAAGTGGCTACCATGAAGGAGGAGAAGGAAAGCACTAGGGTGGCCATGCATCCTGCTTTACATAGGGCAGTCCTCTATCTGAAGGGCTGTCAGAGGACAGTCCTCTGTTTGAAAGTGCTCTTTATTTCAGGGGTTCAAAACCTCAGGCCTGGGAGTCAAATCTGGCCTGCTTGGGGTCCCAATTCATCCTCCCAGGGTTCCTGAGATGGCTGTGCCCCTTTCCCCCAACCACCAATAGTTTGGTGATTTCCTGGCTTATGTGCAGTGTGCAGTGTTCTCCAACCTTGGGTCCCCAGATGTTTTTGGCCTACAACTCCCAGCATTCTAAAAGGTTGAAATGCCTCTCCGAAGGCTTAGTTGCCAGCAGTAAGAGGTCGGTCGGTCGGTCGGTCGGTCGGTCGGTCGGTCTGTCGGTCGGTCGGTCGGTCGGTCTGTCGGTCGGTCGGTCGGTCTCTCTCTCTCTCTCTATCTATCTATCTAAAATTATATGTCTAGGCTGCCTTTAAGGGCGGAACCCTCTCAGCTAAAATATGTTGCTATTTTTGCCCCCATCCCTTTGCCCTTTTGCCCTTGTCCACCCCTAGAATGTGACCCCCGAGAACTTTCCTGAAATGGAATTCAGCCCTTGAGCTGAAAGAGGTTCAACACCCTTGCTCTATTTGAACTGCTCTCAGAGCACAGTCCTCTATTTGAGGTGCTGTCCTGTTCAAGTCCAATTTAAAGGTTAAAAAAAAAACCCCATAAGAAGGGTGAAGAGGGGCCTTGAAGTTGCCCATCAGTGGTTAGCACCTGGGCAGCAGACACAGGTCACCTGGTCACAGTCTTTCCTACATCCTACTATGGTGAGATACCCATCAACAATTAGCACGTAGGCAGCAAACTGAGGAGGTACCCACAGTCTTCCCCATTATGCAGAGATTTATGTTGGATATCAGGAGCAAGAGGTCATGTTCCCAGTGCCGTCAGAGTGGGACTTAAGAATATAAGAAGAGCTGTGCTGGATTAGACCAAAGTTCTTTCTAATCCAGTATCCTGCTTTGCTTCCCACACAGCCAACCTCTGGGAAGGCCGCAAATAGGGCAATAAATAAGGACAGTAGCCCTCTCCCGCTGCTGTTCCTCAGAGACTGGGGATTTACAGTGTAATCCTATGCATGTGCGTCTACTCAGACATAAGTCCCAATGAGTTTCATGGGGCTTACTCCCAGGTAAGTGGGTATAGGACTGCAGCCTTAGAGGAATACTGTCTCTGAACCTGGAGGTAGCATATGACCATAATGACTAGTAGCCATTGATAGCCTTCTCCTCCATGAATTTGTCGAATCCTCTTTTTAAACCATCCAAGATGGCAGCCATCACTATATCTTGTGGTAGTGAATTCCATATGCACTGTGTGAAGAAGTACTTCCTTTTATCTGTCATTAATCTCCCACCATTTAGCTTCATTGGATGAACCTTTTTCCACGCCATGCATAATTTTATTCTGGTTTTACTCTGTTTTTTAAAATTCTGTTTTCAAACTCTTAAAAAGTTTTATATTGTGTTTTATTGTGTTGTATTTTAGTGTTTTAATTTTTGTGACCCACCCAGAGAACTTTGGCTATTGGGCAGTATAGAAATGTAATAAATAATATAAAAATAATTAAATAAAATAAATAATTGTATACAGATCTATCATACCCACCCCTTTACTAGCCTTTTGTCTAAACCCAAAAGACCCAAATATTGTAGCTTTCCTCTGCTCCAGCCCTGGTTTCCCATTTCTGCATTTTTTTCCCCAGCTCTACAATATCCTTTTTGAGATATAGTGACACTAATCAGAACTGTATATAGTATTCCAACTGTGGTTGCACCATTGATTTGTATAAGGGCATTACAATACTGGCAGTTTTGTTTTCAGTCCCTTTCCTAATGAACCCTAGTATAGAATTTACCTTTTTTAACAGCTGCTGCACCCTGGGTGATGCTTTCATTGAGCTCTCCACTACAACCCCTAAATCTCTTTCCTGGTCTGTATCAGCGTATGTGTGAATTCCCTGTTTCCAGTGGCCATGATTCAAAGATGTAGCCCCTACATTCATATTTTTGCATGCTAAACTGACCTTATGGTGAAATCTAGCCTTAAAAATTGCTAAGAAAATGTTTTCATGGTGGACTTGGACAGATAACTTGATTTTTACTTTGGATCAATTAGTGGGGGTTGATGATAAGTTTCTGTCATTTTCAGATTAGCGTGCCAAATACAATTTGCCTGCTACAGATGAATGGCAATACTCGCAATTGCAACATTTGTTAGAATCTAGGTTTGGCCCTGCTGCTTTTACAGTTTCACAGTCTCCTCCACTATTGGAAACACTTATTGAGGCTGATCAGTTATATCGACCCACAATCCATGTTTATAAATATTTACTATCAGTGAATAAATAAATATGATACACAGGGTCTAAAGCAGGAATGGAACAGGGAATTGGAATCGATTGTTGCTTTAGCATCTATATCTGAAGTTTCAATGGATCTCAGGTTACATCTTATTCAACAAAAACGCTTGCTTTTTCATGTTTATTGGATGCCACAACATCTCTTTAATAAGGGTTTGTCTACATGGGACTAACTGCTGGAGGTGTAATACTGCTAATGCTTCTTTTAATCATATGCGTTGGCAATGTCTGGTACTTGCCTCTTTTTGGAAGGAGGTTATAATATGGAGAAACTTTGTATTGGAATGCTCTTTAATATTTCCTGATGCATATGTTCTTTTAAATTATCTACCTGCTTCCTGGAAGTTAATGCATGTTCAACGTAAATGGATTTTCCATGCCCTTTTGACAGCTAAAAGACTAATGTTACAACATTGGAAGGATAAATGCTCACCTCCTATAATGCAATGGACTAAGGACCTAACAACGCTTTCAACACTTGAATGGATGGCATATAGACACCACTCTCAAATGGATACATATACCATTTGGTCTGCCTTTGTTGAAGTTTATGTTTAACTGATATATTCAAATCTATGTACGGTAGTTATATCTATCTATCTATCTATCTATCTATCTATCTATCTTCTCCCTCCTTTATCTTTTTTATGGTTTTGTCTTGTTGAAACTTATAATAAAAAATAAATTCAACAACCACCATCACCACAAGCCTGAAAGTTAGCATATCTTCAGCAGAACTGACCTGTGGTCTTCAGCAAGCTCCCGGACTTTCCTTCCTAAGTCATGAATGGATTAGCTCCTTGCTGTGTGACCGATTTTGCAAGCTGGTTTTAAACAGTGTGAAAGGTCTGGTCAGCAGGAGTCAGGCTCCTGACTTCCCACTGTGCCGGTGTAAGGGTCATAGACCTTCCAGCAAATTAAAGGACAACGTGTCTTTTATCCAGATCCCAAGATTAGCAGTAGCTCTTTGGGAAGAGAGAGAGAGAGAGAGAGAGAGGGAGGCAAAGAAGAGAATAAAGTTTCAGTTCCTTCATGAATGCAACCTGGAAATCAACAACCCCCTGAAAGAGAAATGTTCCATTCCAACCTGTGAACATCGTGCAGCATGTGCGCCTGCTTGAAAGAATCTTTGTACTAGTTTTGGAATTCCATAGATGCCCCCAAGCAGCAATGCTTTGCTTTCCCACAGCTCCTCATATGCAGCATAAACCATCAATTGTATCAATTCCTGAGGGGTAGCTGTGTTAGCCTATTGCAACACAAACAACAAAAGGGTCTTGTTTGTGGCACCTTAAGGACTAACACACGGATTATGGCATAAGCTTTTGCAGACTGGAGTCCACTTCGCCCGTCGCAGTGAAGATCAATTGTACTGTTATCAGTGTAGTTCTGCTGGGCCCAAGAGAATCTCCCTTTTTTTATCTCTCTTTTTCCTTGAGGCACAGGCAGCTGGTTGGTCACTCTGTGAACAGAATGCTGGACTAGATAGATCTTTGGTCTGATCCAGCATGGCTCTTCTTATGTTCTTTAGGGTGCGATCCCATGCATGTTTAGACAGAAAAAAAGTCCTACAACTCCCAGCATTCTCCCGCCAGCTATGCTAAACATGCATGGGATTGCACCCTAAATTACTATTATCGTTAAATCTATACAGCACTATCAATGCGCATGGACATTTACAGTATAAGCAAAATAAGAGATGGTGTTCCTACTCCAAGGAGCTTACAATCTGAATGTTAAGAGTAAGGGAGGTAACAGAAGGAGAATAAGAAAAGGAAAGACATGGATAACAAAGGACAAATAGCGAATTTGATTACGTGCTTTCTTTTGGCTGGGTATGAGGTTTGAGGGTTTGAAACAGAGACATTACATGATTTCAAAAGATCCATTTTAGCTTTAGCTTCCACCGCTTTGTCTCCCACACTTTTCTCTTTCCTTTTTCATTAGAGGGTACATTTACACATGACTACAGTCTCAGCATAAGTTGGATGCTAGTTTATCTGTCATCTACTTTGACCAATTATGCATCACCCCAAAAGAGGAATCAATGGGTCGCTGCTTTGGCATCTACCTGTTGCATCTGTGCACCTTAGGCTGTGTCTTATTCAGCAAAAACATCTGTTTTGTATCTATTTGACACCACAATGTCTCTTTAATAAGAGATTGTCTAATTCAGCTAATTGTTGGCTGTGCAATACAATACAGAAATGCTTCTTTTAAACATATGTTTTGGCAATGTCCTGTAGTTGCTTCTTTTTGGGAGGAGGTTATTACATGGATACATTTTGTACTGGAACAGTCTTTGATATTCACTGATGTCCATGCTCTTTTAAATTATTTACCTGCATCATGGAAATTAACAAATGGTCAGCATAAATGGATTCTCTGTGCCCTTTTGACAGCTAAAAGACTGATATTACAACAATGGAAGGATAAACAGTCACATCTTGTAACGCAATGGATTGAGGACCTTATAATGTTTTCAATATTTGAATGGATGGCATATAGAGGCGCCACGGTCAAATGGATACTTTCTGGGGCCCGCGGGCACCATGTTGGGGACCCATGAGCAGGCACCACACGGCACCTGTGGGCACCACGTTGGGGATCTCCGAAATAGAGGGCTGTCTTCTGTAAAGTAGGACACTGTCCCACATGAAGATATGTCCAGAACTTATTTGCATGGCGATAGCAGCATTTTTAGGTTCATCCTTTTGCTAATGAGCATATTCCTTCCCTTCTGTTTAAGGCAGTGTTCTCCAACCTTGGGTCCCCAGATGTTTTTGGCCTACAACTCCCAGCATGCCCCAGCCAGCTATGCTGGCTGGGGCATGCTGGGAGTTGTAGGCCAAAAACATCTGGGGACCCAAGGTTGGAGAACACTGGTTTAAGGGGTGGGGGTTGATGGTTTTCCACCACACTGTTTCCCCCGCTTTAGGCTTTGTTCATTGTTCTGGAAGACTGTTCTCCTCTGCACACTGCTTTCTGGTGTGGGAAGCGACTTGCCCACACTGGAGGGTTCATAAGAGGAAGGCGGAGAACATGTCATTTATGCTTGGGCATGGATCATGATGCCTTGGGAATTCTCCCCAGTTTATATTCTGGCTTCATAGAGATATGGATACTCATTGCTTCTATTTGCCTCCTTGGATGCTCACCTGTTCTCCCATTTTAAGCAATCTGGTGACGTTTGGTATAATGATTACTGATTTCTATATGGGCCTGAGACAGAGGGATATCCCCCCACAAAAAGGCTCAAAGCACTGTGAACAGTTTTGGAAAGAGGTACCTGTTTAAAGGGTTTTCTGCAATTTGCTGTTTTTTTGGGGGGGAGGACTTGACTTTTATTGTAATAATATGGTAACTTTGATGTACAGTCGGCTGCCTTTATGCAAAACAACTGACATTCAATCTGACATTCTGAGAGTCCCATTTCTACTTTAAAAAGAATTCAGGTTTCTAGCCCATAAGTTGGCAGAACAAGAGGCCCTGGGCAAAACGCCCAGTCATTTGGATTTCCCTGTTTCCTATGCTGACTCAGGCGAGTGGTCGCGAGGTGCTTCAGGTCCCAAGAGGAGGAGGTGGCGAACAGAAACTGCAGAACAGCCACCAAAGCAGATGTAGCTTATAGCAGCTTTCAAGCAGCTTTCAGTGAGTGTGTGTGTGTAATATTTATTTATTTATAAATGTATATAATTTATATTTAATTTATATTAAATGTATCTCTCTCTCTCTCTCTGTGTGTGTGTGTGTGTGTGTATACACATATGCACACACATTTGTATCTGCCCCATTTCTGTCTAATGACATGACATCGCATGTTCTCATAGTCCAGGGCAAGGGACAAAGAGAGGGCTGTGCCCTGGACAGCATTGCATCAAAGGAGCACACGGAATTGTAAACTGGAACAGAAAGAATCAGGTGACTGCCGGATGGTTGTAGGGTGGCCAAGTGTCCTACTTTACAGAGGACAGTCCTCAGTTTGAAGGTGTCCTCTCTTGGAAGGGCTGCCCAGTCCAAGCGGTTTAAACCTAAAGATAAAGAACCATCAGAAGGGAGAACAGGGGGCCTTGAAGTTGCCCATCAACAATTAGCAGCAGGCGGGCAGCAGACTGAGCAGGCACACAGGTCACCTGGTCAGTCTTCCCCACTATGGTAAGATGTACTGTATTTCTTTTTCAGTTTTACGCATCATTTCTAAATGTGTATTTATGCATATACATTATCATATACACCTTTTACGGAAGTCTGTATCCTCTTTTGCCTCCCTTTTTGGTGATGCATTTCCTCTCTTTTTTGGTGAAGCATAAGCAGCTGCCCAAATGCTTTTTCCCCAGGGCCCCCCTTTTTCTGCAAGCCTATGGAGAGCCAGCGTGGCGTAGTGGTGAGAGTGTTGGACTGGGACTCGGGAGATCCGGGTTCTAGTCCCCGCTCGGCCATGAAACTCACTGGGTGACTCTGGGCCAGTCACCGCCTCTCAGCCTAACCTACCTCACAGGGTTGTTGTGAGGATAAAATGGAGAGGGGGGGGATTATGTAAGCTGCCTTGGGTTCCTTGCAGGAAAAAAGGCAGGGTATAAATATAATAAATATAAATATAATATAATAATATAATATATGGGCTAGAAACATAAGGTGTTTTTTTCTAAAAGAGTAGAACTGGAGACTCTCTGAATGCCAGACTGAATGTTGCTTGCTCTGTGTACAGGCAGCCCACATTGAGCTCCCATCTTATTGCAGTGAAAGCAAAGCCCTCTCCAAAAAAGAGTAAACCGCGGAAGGCTTACCAAACAGGCGCCTCTCTTCAAAGCCATTTGAAATGTAGACAGCCTCAAGTGAGCTAGAGCAGCAAGCACTTAATCGCTGTCTTGTCTGTCAGCATGGCCAGCACTGAGGGTTAACAGGCAAAAGTGCTGGCAGGGGAGATGGATGAGGTCCCATGATGGAATGGCAGTCCGAGGTCACTGCTCCAGCAGCCACGTCCCCGCGTGACCCTCGGTGAGATAAGTGTTCTGGGTCAGTCCTCATCACTGTCTCTTTCTAGCGATTATCTTCCTGTTATACCATTTTCCTCATGCTCTCTCCCTCCCCCCCCTCTCTCTCTTCCCCAAAATAATTCAGCTCTGCATGGGAAGAAAATAATAATTTCAGCCATATGCAAAAGTGATGGAAGGCATTTTTTGACACAGCTCAAGCCTTCTTCAACCTGGCGCCCTGCAGATGTGTTCGATTACAACTCCCACAATGCCCTAGCCAGCTGCCCAATGGCAAAAAGTGAATACATCCATCAACCCAGTAAGGGCCACTGCACAGATATCTTGTTTGCACAATGGGACAGGAGTGTGTCTGTAGACCCTGGCTCCACGATATGTGATATATATATGCACATTCGGTGTGTACATGGATTCATCAATATTTGTGATATGCCTGACACATATGATCCCTCCTGCCCCTTAAAACACGCACACACTTTAATTTTTATAGCAACTGGTGTACATAGGCATACTGCCTCTGATACTGGAGGTACCATACAGCCATCAGGACTAGTAGTCACCGATAGCCTTCTCCTCCATGAATTTGTCCAATCCTCTTTTAAAGCTGTCCAAATTGGTGGCCATCACTGCATCTTGTGGAAGTGAATTCCATAGTTTAACTATGTGCTGTGTGAAGAAGTACCTTTAATCTGTCCTGAATCTCCACCAATCAGCTTCATGGAATGACCCCCAGTGGGTTCTAGTTCTATGAGAGAAGGAGAAAAATGTCTCCCTATCCACTTTCTTCACACCATGAATAATTTTGTACACCTCTGCCATGTCTCCCTTTACTTGCCTTTTTTCTAAGCTAAACAATCCCAGTTGCTCTAACCTTTCCTCATAGGGGAGTTGCTTCAACCCCTTGATCATTTTAGCTGCCCTTTTCTGCCCTTTTCCCAACTCTACAATGCCCTTTTTTTAGATGTGGTGACCAGAACTGTACACAGTATTCCAAGGGTGCTTGCACCACAGATACCCATGAGGTAGCAAGTAGCAAACACTGCTACAGCAGTCAAGTCTTGTGGCACAGTATATGACAGTCCCAAAGAGCTGGCCAGTATTATCCAATGAGGGAAATCAGGGAATGTCAAAATGTCCCCTAGCAGAGTGCATGCAGCAGTCCACCTGTTGTGCTTTCCCAGACTTTGAGCCATGCATCTTGAGGCTACATGCAGCCGAGTGACTGGTGGATCTGGGAAAGTATCTCATCCAATCAGAAACCAGCTGAGCTGGAGGGCACCAAATATAGGTGGTAGCTATGTGCATATTATCTAGGGGGGGAAAGTATGCATCAGCATGTTAACTAGCAGAAGAAAGAGCTGATGGAATGTACATATTGCAAAGAGTATGAATTTTGGGTTACCACACCAGTGTCTGGGCCTGTCTATGGGTTCAAGAGTTCAGCCATATTGCTTGAATCCTGGCCAATTCCAGACTCAGTAAAAAATGAGTCATGCTTTCTCAAAGTGTGTTGTGCTGAGCACCCAGACCTGGAAAGCTGCCACTGAGGTATCTAGCTGAATTTATTCTCTGTTTGAATGACACTTCAGCCAGTATTCCACTGGAAAGAAATGCTCCCTGAGAAGGAGGAAGTCGAGTTCCAAGTGGGCAGATACATCTGTCTTTTCTTTCTCACCAAGGGTTCAGAAACATTGTGGTTAAAGCAAGTTCGCATAGCTTGCATAAAGTTGCTAAGTTTGCAGTCTCATCTTATTACTGTTGTTCATAGATTCATAGATCATAGAGTTGGAAGGGGCCTACAAGGCCATCGAGTCCAACCCCCTGCTCAGTGCAGGAAACTAGAGGAGGGGTCTCCCATCCAAGTAATAACCAGGCCTGACCCTGCTCAGCTTTCCCGCTCAGACAAGCTGAGCCAGAGTGAGCCACGTTATGTACTAATAATTAATTTTAATATATTAAAACACATGGAGGGAGAGATCCTGTGGCCCCTAGACAGTGTCTGAGGGGCCATAGGATTTTTCAGATTCCCAGCTCCAAGGTAGGAGGCCGCGCTTCAACCTCGGAGCTGGGAACTGGAGCGCCGACTCCCCTCCTCTTCCCCCATGCAGCTGGCATGGAAAGAACCTCACCAGCTGCTCTCCGAGGTTGGGGAGGTGCCCTTGGAGAGGGGCAGAAGGGGGCATTTGGGGGATGGGGAGGGGAGGAGAGACTGGAGTGACCAGGATACAAGGTATCCTGAAGCTGCTCCAGCCTCCTTCCCTTCCCCTCTGAAATGCTCCAGCTAGACAGGCAAACAAGCCCGTCTAGCAAAAATGCAGTGCAGGAGCACAGGGAGGCGAAGATCACCTCTGCCACTCTTCCCGGGCCGCACTGCATTGGATGTCCACAAGCCTCTGAGCTGGTGGGCCTATGGGCATCCTGATAGGATTGCTCTCTAGTTAATGGATTATTATTATTATATTATATTATGTTGTGTCTTGTTTTAATGATTATATGTAAGCTGCTCCAGGAACCTTTTTGGCTGAGAAATTGGATAAAAATACTTTACATAAACCCCCCTATTATTTTAATCATCATATCATCATCATCATCATCATCATCATCATCATAATCATCATCATCATCATCCATGTCTTTTCCTCCTGACACTCCTACTGCCAGTCTAGCCTCATTACTCGATGCTTCTGAGGGTTAAAGTAAAGCTATATTCCTGTGGAACACCCATGTACGAAACAACATGCACAAAAACCATGTGGTTTTGCATGCTACCATTCATTCATTGCATATTTGGAAGTCACTACAATGTACTCATGCACTTTAAGAAGTGCTCTGGCAGATCAGGTCCTTCCAGTTCAGTATTCTGATTCCAATGATGGCCAGACTTCTGAGAAGTGCACAAGCACAGCATGGTGGCCATGTGTCCTACTTTACAGAGGGCAATCCTCTATTTGAAGTGCTGTCAGAGGACAGCCCTCTATTGGAAAGCCTCTGCTATCTGAAAGGCTGGCGTTCAGGTTTAAAGACAAAGAACCATAAGAAGTGAGAGCAGTTAGCACCTGGACAGCACACAGCTCACCTGGCTACAGTCTTCCCCAGTATGATGTGTCTTTCTATCTCAATTATACGTTTCTAAATGTGCATCTATACCAGGCTTGGGGAACATGAAGTTTCATAGATTTCATAGATCATAGAGTTGGAAGGAGCCTACAAGGCTATCGAGTCCAACCCCCTGCTCAATGCAGGAAACTAGAGGAGGGGTCTCCCATCCAAGTAACAACCAGGCCTGACCCTGCTTAGCTTTCCACACTCAGACAAGCTGAGCCAGCATAAGCCACAGGCCTGTTGCTGGACTGCAACTCCCATCATTCCTAGCCAGCATAGCCAATGGTGAGGGATGATGGGAGCTGTAGTCCAACAACATTTGGAGGACCTCACGTTCTCCATTCCTGAATATACGTTCCTGAACATTCTTACACTATACTTGTGTACATGCATATGATCTATACATATGCACGTTTTATGCAAGCCCTTGTCCTTTTTTGAGGTGATGCATGTCCTCTTTTTTGGCAATGTGTAAGTGGCCACCCTACCATCACCATAAACATTTTCTGCCTGCAGTACGCTGCATCCGTTTTCTCTGCCTGTCCTGTATTGACTTCTGAAGCAAGTGTGTTAATAAACTGACCACAAGAGTTTCCTTCTTTTAAAGCTTAAGCATGTTTAATCTCATAATGGATCTCATTGGTTGTATTATTGAATAGCTGAAACTCAACATTCGTTCAGAAACATGCACTATCTTGATAGGTGATTATGGTGGATGGGAAGCCAGTTCATTCTTTCTTTTGTGCCGAACCCATCTGCACAAACAAATCTACCCATCCCTTGTTCACCCGCCAACTTTTAATCCAGCCCTGTAAACTGTGCCTTTAAACAGCAGTTTGATCGGCCGTAGAGATTAACAGGTGATCAAGTTTACCTCCATGGCATTAAAAGCGTCACACAGTGATTTCTGCAGGTCAAGCTGCCGTTACAGGCATGCAAGCACCAGGCTAAGCCAGTCAGGTCAGCTAGAAGAGCAAAGGTAAATCTTTGGTCATAAAGCTATAAAGACCCTTTAAGCGCAGACTCAAATGCAGACCCTCTGTAATATCTCCTCCTAGTAAGACTGCTCAGCTTTATCTATTCTCTTGCTGAGTTGGTCTCATACCCAGCCCCAAGATATGTGTGGAGCTTGCTGGGATTGTGAGAAGTGAGAAAAGGCAATAGGTCCCGTTCCCACAGAGTAATATTTGGATAGAAAGGGTCTCTCTACCTCCTTCCAGAACCTGGTGTTTACCTCTCACGCTGTTCGATAGATCATCCATGTCAAATTCATTAAGCACATTCAGATCACCTTTGTGAGTAATGCAAAAAGGCCCTCAAGTAATGTATTTCTTTCTTTCTCCCCCCCCCCTTTTTTTCCTTTTGGTATATAAGGGAAGAAAATAATCTTAAATCCCAGGGAATCCCAGACAAATTAATAACACCAGAAGAAATTGAATTTCTGGGCAGTTCAGTGTATTAGCCAAGATTTAATAGTAGGTGGATTAGAGTTACAAAAACAATAATAAATAAGCTTGTGTCTCCTTGCTTTGACACTAGACATATTGGTGGTGGTGGTGGTGGTGGTGGGGAGGGGTTGGTTCTGTTTCTGAAAAGCTCTGATTCAAGTAAATTGGGATAGAAAAACATAGGCCAGGATATGGAAAGTCATGCTGTAGTTGCTAGGGTGGCCACTTATGCATCACCAAAAAGAGGACAAAAGAGGACAGCGATTTGCATAAAATTTGCACATGCTAATGTATGTTTATAGATGAATTAATTATTATAACTTAAATGGAAATCCAGCTCAGCTCATCAGAGTGTGGAAGACTGTGACCAGGTGGCTTGTGTCCCTGCCTGTTCAGGTGCTAACTGTTGCAGGGCAACAGTTCTCATGGCATTTAATCTTTAAACCAGAACTGGACAGGACAGCCCTTTAAATAGAGGACTGTCCTTTATAAAAGAGGACAGATGGCCATCCTAGGCCTAGATGAAGTCCAGAGTGCTCAGACCTGATCACTGTGACAGTGGAACTACCCATCATACACAAAAAACACTACTGCTCAGGCAAAGTGGCTACAGAGGGGAGATTTGGAGCAGAGAAGTGAAGGAGGGGCAGTGCTTAGTGCTTCTCCTTCCCCCCCCCTCCCCGCTTTTCTGCCACAAATCTACTTCTGCCGTGGTGGTGTTTTGAGGTTAATGGCTGGAAGAAAGGGTTTGGGGGGGGGGGATTGGTGGAAATTTGGCAGGTGGGGAAAGAATTATGTACCTCTTTTCCACTGCTTTCCTGTTCAAAATTGCCCCCTCCCAAACCTGCTGTGCCCTAAGAGAAGGGGAATTTGGAATTCCACTTTGGAGATCCATAGTGGGAGGGACTGTGGCCCAGTGGTAGAACATCTGCTTTGCGCGCAGAAGGTCCCAGTTTCAATTCCCAGCATCCCCAGGTAGGTCTGGAAAAATGCCTGCTGGAAACCTTGGAGAGCCATTGCTACCAGTCAGTGTTGACAACACTGGGCTAGATGGACCAATGGTCTGACTCAGTAGAAGGCAGCTTCCTAAGCTCCTCTGAGTTCCACTCCATGCATTTGGGCCTCATGCATAGAGCTGCCCTGAACCTCCTTAAATGTAAAATGAAAGGCCCTGTTTGTTGGCCAAGTGCTTCATGCTTCCAAAGGTCCCCAAAGTTTTGGAAGTGGCTCTCCAGGTGATGCAAGGGGTGATGTTGGGAGCGAAGCCTGACAAATCCCAGTGTGTGTGCCACCGGCTTTGGGGATCTTGGTCTTTGACAAAGCAAAAATGCCTCAGCTAATGACATGGTATGGGGGTAGGGTGGTCCTACTTTACAGAGGACAGTCCTCTACTTGAAGGGCCAAGACCAGTTTAAAGATCAAGAACCATCCATAGGGAACACGGGGGCCTTGAAGTTGCCCATCAACAGTTAGCCCATGGACAGCAGTCTGAACAGGCACACAGCTCACCTGGTCATAGTCTTCCCCACTAGGGTATACACCATTTCTATTGAAACATTTCTAAATTTGCATCTATACTTCTGCAAATTCTATGAACATCTGTGCCCGCTTCTGCCCTTTTTTGGGGCAATGTATTTCCTCTTTCTTTCTTTTCTTTTCTTTTTAGTGATGTGGGGGTAAGCATACCAGAGGCGAAGGGGAACAAAAATGTTCACCAGGCCATGTCCTACAACTTGCTTTATATATATATATATATATATATATATATGCATACATACATACATACATGTATATCTCCCACTCTGGAGGCATTCAAGGTGCAGCTGGACAGCCATCTGTCAGGGATGCTTTGACCTGGATTCCTGCATTGAGCAGGGGGCTGGACTCGATGGCCTTGTAGGCCCCTTCCAACTCTACTTTTCTATGATTCTATGATATCTCACAATCCTATTGTCTATGCTGTAGGTTTCCTGCTTATTTTCATGTATACGCTCTAATCATGTAATTTTTGTTACTGTCCAAATTTATGCTATGTTAGGTTTGTTTGTTTGTTTGTTTGTTTGTTTGTTGGTAAAATTGAAATTTGTTAACAATTCTTTACAAATAAAGACACAATCCTATGGCTGCTAGACGCTGTCTAGACAGCCATAGGAAAAGTCAGAGTCTCAGCTCTGACCTCAGAAAAGCGCTCTGAGGTTGGAGCTGGGATTCCGACTTCGGAGTGCCCTCCCTCTGCCCTCACAGCTGGCAGCAGATGGAAGGCCGACTTTGGAGCCGGTGCTGGAGGGTTGTTCCGGGGGGGGGGAGGGGAGGAGCGCGTCACCGCCATCCTACGAGGAATCTGGCGGTGCCTCCGGCAGCCCGGCTCCTCTCCTCATGAGCTGGTGTAAAACAGTGAAACGGCTGGAATAGGCCGTCTAAGCGTTTTAGAGGGCGAGGAAGGCACGGAGGCAATCCTTGCCGCCACGCTCCTCCTGTCCTGAATAGGATGCCCCATTATCCTCTGAGTTTGGAAGGTTATGGGAAGCCACATTGGATTGTGCTGCCCATGTGTTTTTTAAAAACCTATATAGATGACTGTCTTACCATGGCATGCCTGAAAACTACTTGGCAAGTTGTCCCTTTGTAAAGGTTTGTCCGTATTAATCTCTTCTGAACAGAAAACAGGTGGCAACCACCTGGTGGCAGGTTATCACTTGACAAACGTGTGTCTGATGCCTCCGCCCATGACAGAGCTCAGATGTGTATTATAGATCTCTTATCAGAGCCGTTATAAGCACTCTCAGAAGAATCCTTCTAATCTAATCGAGCTGTCCCCCAGGATCAAAAGTGCAAAGTCTCAGCCAAAAGTATCTGGCTGGCTGCTCTTCTCTGACTCAGTCACTCCCGCTGCCGGGTCTCTCTAATTAAATAGCAACATCATTTGAACATATGGGCAAGACTTCAACAAAACAAAAACAAAACAAAAACCAAAACCATATCAGAGGAACTTTGGGATGACTGTTCAGCCCCTCAAGGAGCACAGAAGTACACCATCCATTTAATAGAAGCCCATAAATCAGTGCACAAACATTTTATACAATAATTGAAGGTAATAGGAAACATTTGTTTAAATAACATCTTCCTCATGCCCCAGAGGTGCAATAAAGGCTAGATTAATTGAGAGGCTTTTATATCTCCCTGTGAAAATTAAAGTAAGAGTTCTCAACACCCATATAGTTTGGGAAAGTTACAGATTCCTTGGAAGTCCAGCTACTATCCAAATAGTCCATTCCAGGCAAAAAAGGCACATTTATGTGAACACCCCCGCACCCCCAAGAAGACTTGGAGATGAGAATTATTTACTTAAACTGCGAAGTGAACTAGCTAGTGTGAGATGCTGACCCAGATAGAATTGCCCCCCCACTCCCATTTCCTTTGTATCTCCTGTTTCAACATCCCCCACCCCCATTGTGATAAAAGTTGCGGAAGGCTCATTCGTAATCCTGGGTTAAAGATTCCTGAATCCGTCTTCACCCATGAGAATAACACTCGAAGTCAGTAATGAAAATAACATCATAAAATGTACAAGTTGAATGCAGCTGCTGAGTAGGAGCTCGTGAGATCTGCAGAGGCACTGTGCTAGATTCTGATCTCACTCCTGCCAGAGTAGGGTCACCAACTGACCAGCAAATAAGAGCCTTGTCCGCTCTTGTGCCTTTAACTGAAGTATGATCTTCAAAACTCAGCAGGGGATTGGGAAACCTTGGTTTTCATAGCATGGAGCTAAGCATGATCACTTGCGAATATCCATGGATCAAGCCATTATTAAAGGTAGGAAAGCAGGGGCCAATGGAATAGCTTGTAACCTTAGCAGCTGGAACACCTCTGAGCATGCAAAGAGTGCCTCTCCCTTCCAAGCTGAGAAAAAAAAATCTAAAACAGGTAATGATTTTATAACTACAAAGATAGAGATATAGATATACATTGTCTGGAATGATCTACAATAAAAAATATTGTTTAAAACTTCACATCATAAAACAATAAACACAGGAGCACAACCATGAATAAAATCAAATCTGAGAGCTATAAATAAAATGGAAGTTAGAGAGTGAGATAAAGCGACATCAAGAGGTATTAAAATTTTGCTCATGGGCCATCTAAAGTCCCGGGGAGGGAGTTCTTCTGCAGTTGAGATGCTGCTACCAAAAAGGCCCAGTCAAGAGTACCCACCAACCTAGCCTCTCCGGGTGGTGGGACATAAAACAGGGCCTTCAATGATGATCATAAATCAAATCATGGTCAGGTTCACATGGGAGGAGGCAATAGAAGTACAGTACAATGATTTTATACAACTCCAGCAGTTTGGGCTTCTGTAGCTGTGTTTTTAAGAACAGCTCCAATCTGCAAACATCAGTAGGTGATCATGTTTACTTCCATTATTTTTATACTTTTTTTAAAAAATCACCCAATCTTCTGAAGACTGTAGATCAAATTGCTGTTAAAGACACAGAAGCAACCTCGGCCAGTTTTCCTCTGGTCAGTTGGCAACCCTGTAGCTCCTCTTTTTAGAGCTGTGTATGCTCTAAGTGCGCAATCCTATGCATGTTTAGACATGCCCCATGCTGGCTGGGGCATGCTGAGAGTTGTAGGACATTTTCCTGTCTAAACATGCATAGGATTGTCACCTAAATCAACTGGTGCAATGCACCGACTGGAATTTCAGTTGCAAATTAAAATCTGCCACTTGCTTCCCCTTTGGACATGGTGAGTTTGACAGGCAAGAAAAACTCCGAGATATGAGAGTCTTGAAGGGTATGTATGACACTTTGCAAGGCCTGTCACACACATCTGCGGTCTCTTTCTTCCCTGCGCCTCATTTGGTGGAAAAGAAATGGAAAGGTGGCTTTTTCCTTCTGCTCCATATCCAAAGCTGGCAGCTGTTTTGAAAAGACCTTTCACACTTAAGAAGAACTGTCCTTTCCCTTCCAGATGCACAGAAAGGCACTTTTATGGAGATTTTGCAGTGAATACATTTATTTAACTTTAACTGATTAACCATCTGAAAGCCACTTTTTAAAAACATATTACATCAGCAGGATTGCCAGATTCTCCCTCTGCATTTATATCCACTGATGGATTTGCAGATATCTCAGCTGTCTGCTTTTCCATCAGGACTGTGCCTGTCTACTTCTTCCATCTGCTGTAGGGAGCTGGCTGCCACTCAGCAGGTACGCAGATATTTTACAGAGGACAGTCTGCTGTTTGAAGAGTGTCCTCCATTTGAAGGGCTGTCCAGTCTCAGTCCACTTTAAAGATAAAGAACCACAAGAAGCAGAGGCGGAGTTAGGCGGTGGGCTACTAGGGCTGGGGCCCTGGCCCGAATCTTTCATTTGGAGCCCCACATCTCCAGGAGGCCACCTGCCCCACCACCTTGCTGTCCAGGGGCACTTGCTGAAATGAAGGGACAGGGGCCCGGATGATCTCTGTTGCATCTGATCCCCCTGGATGAGCTGGCCTTTTGCCCACATGAGCTTCACCTCCTGCCCCCCCCCCCCCGAATCCTTCTGCCTGAGTTTTTTGTCGGAAATCAAATGCGCTCCTCTTCCCTGTGTCCATACATCCCTTTTTACAAATGGGGGTGTCCTTAGGAGGCAGGGTCCTTTAAAGACACACACACACACACTTTAGGGTAGTGTTCTCCAACCTTGGGTCCCCAGATGTTTTTGGCCTACAACTCCCAGCTACGCTGGCTGGGGCATGCTGGGAGTTGTAGGCCAAAAACATCTGGGGACCCAAGGTTGGAGAACACTGCTTTAAAGCATATGTAAATTAGCACATGCAAATTTGTGCATTTTTTTAATCCTATGGGCCTGAGCTGAGCCACTGCGCTTTTCAGTACCTAGCATCTCCCCTGATAAGAAGGGAGAGCAGAGGCCTTAAAGTTGTCCATCATCCACACTTAAGCCCCTGGACAGCAGACTGAGCAAGGCACACAGGTCCCCTGCTGGTCACACAGCTTTCCTCGCTGTGGCGAGATGCATTCTATTTCTATTTAAATTATGGTTGTTATGTCAAAATATTCACCTATACATATAAATTAGCATATGCAAATTTTACACCCGTCGGTGCCCCACTTTTGTTCTCCTGTTTGGCGGTTACTCTCTCTTTTGGCGATGATGCGTACGTGCGTGGCCAGCCAAGCAGGTAGAGGAGGAGTGACAAAGGGAAAGGGACTGCGGAGACAGCAGGGGTGCAGAACCTCAGGCCCGGGCACCAAATTCCGCTTACCTGCGGTCTCAATCCAGCCCTCCGAGGGTCCCCAGAAGGCCATGTCCCCCTCCCCTGAACTCACTCCCTTACCCCCCCACCACTGATGGTTTGGTGGTTTCCCCGCTTTTGTGCCCACCCCCCACCCCCATTCCAAAATGTTGAAACGCTTCTCCCAAGGCTTAGTTACTTGCAGTAAGAGCTTTACGCTAAAATAGGCTGTCCATAGATTTCATAGATCATAGAGTTGGAAGGAGCCTACAAGGCTATCAAGTCCAACCCCCTGCTCAATGCAGGAAACTAGAGGAGGGGTCTCCCATCCAAGTAATAACCAGGCCTGACCCTGCTTAGCTTTCCACACTCAGACAAGCTGAGCCAGCATGAGCCACAGGCCTGTCTTTTTGGTCCCACCTCTCTTGCCTTTGCCCTGCCCCTTTTGCCTTCGGCCCCACCCACCACTGGAATGTGGCCCTTGGAAGCTTCTCCAAAAATGGATTTTGGTCTTGGGGCTGAAAGATGTTCAACACTCCTAAAATAGAGGGAGACACTGCAGCTGCTTCATGTCCTAATTCTGCAGCTGATATTAAGGTAGAAGACGGGGATCTCCAGGTCGCAAACTGGCAACCCTATTAATCAGGTGACAGACTAACTTCTTAGCCCTCATTGTATCTTGTGCAGCGTGGATTATGGGAGTATTGCTGATATTTGATCTTATGTTCAAAAGAGCTCCTTTCAAGACTTCTATGGCTGTAGGATGATGACACTTGGAAGCGTTCCCGTGCCCACATACCCATGAAAACGTTTCATGTGAACGGCTTATCCATGTGACCCGTCCAGCGGGCTGTGGATGAATTCTGGGGGCGGCCGTTCCCGTGCTCTCATCATGGGAGCAAGTTCTGTGGATGAGTCACTTGCACAAATGCTTTTGATGTGGATGGTTCAGCCGCAAGAATCAGTCCAGAGAAATAATCCCCTTGTTGCAAATTGCTGTGTTGGAGCAAGCCCCAAGGGCAGGTCCGGGTGACAGCTCCCGTGTGTCGTTGGCTCAGAGCTGGGCAGAGCAATACACAACCAAGAGCGCAGGAAGTGTCCTGAGAAGAGGCAGCTTGCTTTTCCCCCCAGGACACCCCTGCCTGCGCTCACCACAGGAAGCCAGCTGTGTGAACAGGCCGGTTATTCTCCATCAGCTGTTTGACCCAGTGGAGGACATGCAAGGCCTGAAGCATCCAGCATGCCTGGAATGCAGGCACTGAAAGTGCTGGAAAACAGATACATTTAATCCTCTAAATTGGAATTGTGCACAAAACACAGGATTTTTGCTGCATCAGTTGCACTGCATCAACCTTCTTATTTATTTATTTAATACATTTTTATACTACCCAATAGCAGAAGCTCTTCCCACGGCAGAAAATGCTACACAAAGAGTCAGGATACCTTGCTGAAGGGGGGGGGAGCTGTGGTATGGGGAGAGGGGATCCCCCCAAATTGGGTGGAGGGACCTTCTGCAGGCGGAGCCCTTCCTTTCACAGAAGATAGATCCTGGATCCCACCACAAATCTCCTTCCCATTATTCCCATCATTGTATCTAATGCCCAGTTCCAACTTTCACAAAAAGCATGTGGGACAACCTGTCCAGGAAATGTACCATACCATATACAGAATGCAGGAATGTCCTCCTGTGTCAACCGCTCATTGCATGTGGAAATCTAGCACCTCAAGAAAGACTGCAGCTTAGATTTCTTCCTGCTGTGTTGGCAGGAAGGGTGTCTCTAATGTAGAAGAATATAATATTCAAACATGCTCCACCTGCGTTATTCAAACACACTCCAGCTGCATTATGAAGAGTACAGACCTGTGAGCCACTGAGCATGGAGGGAACCTTGAACTACACGTAACTGAACTATTCCAGATCTATTTGCTTTTGGATACAGAGTTCAGGAGTTTGACAAGATTTGTGAAGGCCTTTTAACCAACTTGGCAAAAGGGCCGTCAGCTTACTACTGCGTCTCTGGAAATAGTACAACATCGCCTGATGTGAAGAACTGGATGCAGCTTCAAATGCACTGGGCTTCTTAGTATTCTTTTCTACAATAAATCTGCCTTTGCACTGGGGTTTCAAAGTAAGGCTGCAACATTTCGTCACTCTGTCGGTGACATCAATCCATCAAAAACCTTTTGATCAGCTAATAAATTGCCCCTTGATTATTGTGCACCAGGTATTTATTGTATTGTATTGTATTTATTTATTTTTTTATTTTTAAAAAAAGAACTTAAAGCACAATCCTAAACTCCAGATCTGTTGGCTGGAGGGGGTTAAGTTAGGAATGGTGTGGGGGTTCTCCTCCAGCATCCAAGAGTAGCTCTGCTGCTGGTGGTGGTGGGGACATCTGCCCCGAAGGCCCCATTTACACCTGTAAAAGATTTGCTGCAGGCATAAATCTACTGGAAGCCATAGGCCCTGAACAGGGCATTCTGGATATAAAGCCCCTCTGTTCCAAGGGAGGTACCAGGATCAGGTCCCATACCTTCACCAGCCTCAGGTGGTGAACCAGCCCTTCAAACAGAGGACACCTTCAAACAGAGGACTACCCTGTGACAGCCCTTCAAATAGAGGACTGTCCCCTGCAAAGTAGGGCATCTGCCCACCCTAGGACTCCGCCATCACTGACAACAAAGAAAGGATTCAAACTGTAACACAAAGCAGCCCCGGTGGAAAGCCACCGTTCTGAGGTGTGGGCCCCATGAGAGAAAGACATGAGAAGAGGCAGAGAACCGGCTGTAAAAATGTGGAAGGTGACTAGAGCAGCCTTTCCCAAACCGGTGCCCTCCAGGTGTGCCCACTTCTGGAGGGAACCAGGTTGGACTAGAGCAGGGCTCTCCAACCCTTGGGTCCCCAGATGTTGCTGGCCTACAGCTCCCAGCATACCTAGCCAGCATGGCTAATGGCAAGGGATTCTGGGAGCTGTAGTCCAGCAACATCTGGGGACCCAAGGGTTGGAGAGCCCTGGACTAGAAGAAGAGACAGAAAAGGAAGAGCAACACTTTCTTAAGGCATAGGCATGTCATCCAGGCCAGGGGTGGGCAGAGGGTAGATTAGGATCTGCTGGAAGATCTCTGGGTGACTTGCAGTAGATTGGCAAGGATCTCTAACTCTCTGTTGTTTAACAATAGCAACAACAACACAATGACTCCCTCCACCATAAATTAGACTGCTGCTGAAATGAAGAAAGTGTGGTGGTCATGGTAGGGATAACCAGTAGTGGATTTTTGTGTGGAAAGACTGTGAGGTCCCTTCAGTTCTGGCACTCAAAGGAAACAAGCAAACGTCAACCCCACAAATCCCCGGGCTCAGATTTCCTTCATTGTAAGTGCATGTATTTTGCACCTGGCTCCGGTTGGTGGATCCCAGAGATCTTGTGAAACAACAAAGCAGACCCCGCAAGCCTGAAGTCTGCCCATCCCTGACAGAGGTCACAGGGCCCTAATTGGCAAATACTATCTACTATGGGATATATCTTGTGGGCCTGGAACATTGGCTTGCCCACTAAGGGCCAAATGACAAGTGACATTTATTTATTATTTATTTATTTCATTTTTATATTTATTTATTTATTTCATTTCATTTATTTCATGAAACACGTCAATTGGAAGCGCATTGGTGGTGGTGTTTTTTTAAATTAAATTAATTAATTAATTAATAGGTGTGGGTGCACAATTTTCATCAGGACTAGTGGGATATTTTTTCCCCCTAAGGCTAAGAGCTGCGCAGTGGTGTGGGAGTTTGATTTTCACAGGGTTCAACCTCTCCTCCCCAACAATGCTGGTTCCAGGTGTTGGAGGGCCCCCTCGGGCAAGACACCCTCCACGGGCCCCCTCCCTCAGTGAGTCTCCCTTCACACCACCCTTGTCACCAGTTGCTGTTGCTCCTCACCCTCTTTCTCATCGCCGGCAGCACTTGCTTGCTTGCATGTGCCGTTCCTCTCCCTCACCACCACCGTGGTCTGGGCCAGAGCGAGAGGCAGGTGAGCAAGCAGGTTGCAATGGCGAAGGGGAGCGGCAGCTCCAGGGGGCTCTTGTCACTGGGCCCCTGCTGGTGCGTGGGTCCCTCGGCAGGTGCCCAACTTCGATGCTGGCCCTGCTCCACACATACTCACGGTGGTCCAATGAAAATTGCTTACCTACTCTGCACTGACTTTTTATTTATTTTTTAAAAGATCCTAATGTTCTTCCCAAGGGATGTGTTTAGAGTCAAGCATAGTTTGGCCCAGGCCAGCTTTTTAACCCCCTGTTTTCTGGTGTTCAAAGCAACTGAGGCCTTGGCAGAACCTTTTCTGTTAGGATCCCCAGTTGCCTGGGTCTTGGCTTGCAGGTGGGAGCGGCAGACCGAGGTGAGTGTGGAAAGAATTCTTACAGAACTATGCTTGCCATTTGCACTGGGGGGGGGGGGGCGAGGAGTTAAAATGCCTTTTGTCTATTTCTCAGCATGGGAGGAAATGTCTGAGGCGCTGAAGATCACAGGGCAGGGGTTTGCAGGAATCCTCAGGATCAGGAGCTAAGCTGGGAGCTGGAGGGGAAGCCTTCATGGTCTCGAGTCGACTCCCATCCACCCCCACTGCTGCCACCACCTTCCGCTGCCTGTCCCTCCCAAAGGAGTTTTTCAGTGGCTTCAAAAATGGCATTTCCCCTCTTTGCTCAATATCCTGGTAGCAATGATTTAACATCACTAGCTGGATATCCTGTCCTCACATAATAGAATTTGATGGGCAGCCTTGCTGCACACAGATAGTTGTATTCCTGTTTGCCTTTTTAAAGATGCAGCAACAGCGGAGACATGTGTGCTTTAGCGCCATACTGAAGGGAAGGTGTGTGTGTGTGTGTGTGTGTGTGACACATTTGCCGTTTGGAGACTCACTGAAACCATCACACAACTGGTTCTGCATCTTTTGAGGCCTTCTCGCCAACATCAACAAAGAGCAGAAAGCCATGCCATGAATCACCCCGCAAAAGACTGCAGCCTAAGCTCTTTTAAAACCTAGCCATCTTTGATTTTCCAGGTGTCACACTAAAAAAAAAAAACAACCTCCGTGGTCACAATGCTAACCTTCTGCGAATATTTGTGGGAACATCTCCACCCATATGAGCCTCTCTGT
The DNA here is from genome assembly GCA_021292165.1 of Shinisaurus crocodilurus. Taxonomy (NCBI): domain Eukaryota; kingdom Metazoa; phylum Chordata; class Lepidosauria; order Squamata; family Shinisauridae; genus Shinisaurus; species Shinisaurus crocodilurus. The sequence goes on from JAHFWL010000434.1 coordinate 295,733, forward strand.
TCTTCTGAGATCTGTTGGAGGAGCAGCCTGTCATTGCATGTTGTAAAACCTTGCAGGGCTTGGGGCAGGGCTTTCTTTGTGGTGGCCCCTGTAGCTTTGGAACCAGGTGCCATGGGGCTCATCAGCTGTCTTGCTGTTAGAATTTATAGGCACATTAGACAAAAATACATGCAACACAGCTCCAATGCCTTTTATTTAAAATGCTTTAGAAAGGTGGAATTTTAAAGTGAGGAAAGGGCAGGAGGGGGTGCTTAAACAACCCTTCCCACACCTGCTGTTTCTCCATCCCGCAAAGGTGTGTTTGTGTGACGGTAAACATGCTGTTATACTGGAATCATAGGAGAAAGGGGTAATACCTGGCAGGCGTGATGTGGGGCAGAGCAGTGGCTAGCAGGGAAAGGGTTAAGCTTCCCCCCTTGCCTGCTGCCACTTCTCCACCCCCATGCATTCCGTTCCTCCCAAAATGTTTGTTCTGGTGAGGGGCTCTGTTAGATGAGTGTTTGTGTGATGTGTGTGCAGGGCCAGCATCAGGGCTAGGCATGGTTGGGCACCTGCTGGGCGCCCACACCTCAGCAGGGGTTGACTGACAAGAACCTCTTGGACTTGCTCCTCCTCTTCACCGGTACAGCCTGCTTGTTCACCTGCCTCTCGCTCTGGCCTGTACAACAGTAGTAGTGGAGGAGGAGGAGCAGTAGATGCCACACTGCCTCCTTGCTCACTGGCTCTCTTTCTGCCTGTCAAGCAAGCCAGTGGTAGCAATGATGAGAAAGAGGATAAGAGCAACAGCAGCTGGTGGACATGGCGGTGAGAAGGTAGACTCGAGTCGAGGGAGGGTGTCTTGCCCAAGGGCCCTCAAAAACCTCGAGCTGGCACTGTGTGTGTAAGCCAGGGCTCTCCAACCTTGGGTCCCCAGATGTTGCTGGCCTACAGTTCCCAGCATACCCAGCCAGCATGGCTAATGGCAAGGGATTCTGGGAGCTGTAGTCCAGCAGCATCTGGGGCCCCAAGGTTGGAGAGCCCTGGTGTAAGCCCTTCAGACACAGGGCAGAAATGTTTTTAATTGCTCAGGCATTTGCAACTTGAACTATTGAAATGGGCTTTTGGTTTGGTTGCCTTTGGCTTATTATAATGTTTTATCTGTTCACTGATATCTTGTTTTAGAAAGGAAGGGGGGGGGGAATGAAGTGGATTTTCAGCAGGACTGGTGGAATGGCCCTGCCTGCTTTGCCTCTCATCTCCCATGGGAGGAGCATCCCACTGGACAGGCCCAGATGTTCTCTTTCCCTGCTCCTGTCCCCCTCACTCCTCCTTCTTTCCCAGAGGGCAGCTGATGTGTCAGCTCTGTCTTCGTATCTTTAGCAGCAGCTTGATGTGGATTATCCTTGTTGTAATGCAAGGTATTTTGGGGTGGCTTGGTCTTGAATGGGCAATTAAGCCCATCAGCTTTATAAAAGCCATATATAAATACACAAAGTGAGAGGGGGTGGGTGGGAGAGATGGATTAACACAGCTGTCTGTATTTTTGGACTCTCCTTATGGGCATGGCTATGGGGACTGTCACGATGAGTACCTGCACTTCAAAATGTACCACTATACCTTTGTGAGAAAGCTAAATAAGGAACAGAAAGTCTGCCAGTCTGTAGTGCAGTGTGTTGCAGTACAGAGGAAAAGGAGAAGTCGTATTCCTATCCCTTGCTCAGATTTTGAAATATGCGAAACAGGACAGATTAAATCTGCCCAAGACTATCGGGCAACACAGCAAGAAAGTGATGCTTTTTCCTTATCTCTGGAGTCAACTGCCCTTCCTTCCTCCCTTCCTCCCTTCTCTCTCTCTCTTATTTGTATTTATTTATGTATTCATTTATTATATTTATACCCCGCCTTTTTTCCTGCAAGGAACCCAAGGCGGCTTACATAATCCTCCTCTCCCTCCTCCTCTCCATTTTATCCTCACAACAACCCTGTGAGGTCGGTTAGGCTGAGAGGCAGTGACTGGCCCAAAGTCACCCGGTGAGTTTCATGGCTGAGCGGGGACTAGAACCGGATCTCCCGAGTCCCAGTCCAACACCCTCACCACTACGCCACACTGGCTCTCTTTCTTTGTCTTTTCTTTGTCTTTTCAAAAAGACACTCTTGTAGGCTGCCCAACTTTGCTTTCCTGCTTTCGGAGGAATTCCTCTAAAACAATAATAGTGACATTGTTCCTCACTTTGCTGGCGGTTTTATGGGGCTTGCTTTGGAGAAAGGTGGCTGCGGATGCCTCTTGGCCCACATGTGTTTACATAAGGAAATGCATGTGGGTTTTGGGGTGGCGCCTGGTGTCAGCAGCCGCTCTCTGTACTCCTGACCCTGACAGAGCTGCTTTCTTGCTTCTGGGTACGTTTACTGCACTCCAGATGTGCTCTGGCTCCAGCGTGGCTGCGGAGCGTCAGGGATCTGGCATCCCCCGGCTCATCGGTCTGTGGGGTAGAATGCCATGGTGGTTGTTTTAAAAGCTGTAATGTTTCTTGGTAACACATCGTGATTTATTCAGCCCTTGTTTGACAGAGCCGCTTTATCAAAAGCTCATGTGAAGGGATTTTGGGGGAAGGGGTGGGTGGGCGGACAGGGAAAACGAGGGAGAGGAGGCGAGTTCAGATGGAACTCAATGCTCCTTATGTACTGAAAAATCAGCCTTGTTCGTGCACTTGGGATATGTGTGTGTGTGTGTGTGTGGCAGGCGGTGAGAAGCAGGTTCTTTCACATTTTTTATTTATTTACATGGCAAAGAGCTGCACTTTGCTTTCCTCTTTGAAATGTGCTGCTTCGGTATTTGGATTGGTTGGTAGCTCATCCCAGAAGACAGGCTTGGGATGGGCAGCCGTGCTCCTGGAGGAATGAAACAGGGGGATTTGACAAATTTTTGGAGGATAGGTCTATCATAGCCTTGATAAGTGGTCTCTGGATGCTGGGGTGCAGAGAACGGTGCGGAGTGATGGCCTAACCAAAACCAATAGAGGAGTCTCACGTGCCTATGGAAAGCTTTTATTATTACCCAACGTATTTTTGGAAATGTTTTTCCTTCGCTAGGGGCCGCTAGTCTTTCCTTGGATATATTCAGGAGGAAATCCTTTGGCTATCTCCTTTGCATGGAAGCGTTCCTGTTCTAGTAGTTTCTCAAGATGTTCTTTGGAGTAACTGTAACAATTGTCCCATTGGAACACTTTCGTGCAAAGGAGATAGCCAAAGGATTTCCTCCTGAATATATCTAATATATAGATCTGGAAGGTACCAGGTTGAAGAAGGGTGGTCTATATATCATGATGAGTGGGCAAAGAACATTAGAATCCATATCTCAGGGACTCTCCTAACAACTCTGTGAAATAAGTTATTATCTCCCATCGAGCAGGTGGGGATCATAGGTAGAGATAATGTGATTTTCCTAAGGCAAATCACTGAGTGAGCCCACTGCTGATCTAAGAATCAATGCATAGGCAACCATTTGAGAAGATAGTAATCAGGCAATAAGTTCATCAGCTGATAGATGCCTGGGTTCTTGTGACAGGGAAGTTTTGTCTTTGTCGGTCATTTCACATAACCAAGCAATCCCACAACAGCTATAAAATATGGTTACATAGATTTCATAGATAGAGTTGGAAGGGGCCTACAAGGCTATCGAGTCCAACCCCCTGCTCAATGCAGGAAACTAGAGGAGGGGTCTCCCATCCAAGTAATAACCAGGCCTGACCCTGCTTAGCTTTCCACGCTCAGACAAGCTGAGCCAGTGTAAGCCACAGGCCTGTATCAGTCAGCCCTGAGATGTATGTATGTACAGTATGTATTTTCCAATTATATTTTGATCCTGTCATTCTTCCATGGAACTCAAGGTGGAGTACAAAGAATTCTCAGGCACACTACAATCCAGGCACTGACTGACCTGATCCAGACCTGCATAGCTTCAGAACAGTCGCTGTATCATCTGCCTTTCATCCTTGCCCTGAAGATTGAATACAAGTCTCTCCTGCCTAAATGTAACACAATATTTCTGTTAGGACAGGGATGGGGAATTTGTTGCCCTCCAGATATTGTTGGACTGAAACTCCCATAATCCTGCACGGGGCTTGCTGAAGTGGTGCAAGGCAGTGCCTGCCTCCCCCCTGCCGGCCGGCGCACCGAGTGAAGAGGGTGCGTTCTCCTGGGTCTCCCCCGGAGGAGGCCCAGGAGAATGCACCTCCTCCCCACCACCCGCTGGCACGATGACAAACAAAATCACATCCCCCTTTGGCTGGCGAGATCCAGCTGGCCGTACCGTACAAGGGGAGGGGGGGGCACGAGCCTCTGACAGCTGCCCCAAAGTGCTGCTTGGGCACTTTTTGGCAGCTGTCATCCATGCTCTTCTCCCCTCAGTGCTCCCCTGGTGTCCCCTGGGATACCGTGGGAGGACTGAGTGGGGAAGAGGAGATAGGAGGTGCCTCAGGACCCCCTGTGCCCCATCATTAGTCGGGCACAGCTGGGGCCCTAGGAAAACTTTAAGCTCAGGGTGGCTACATAGCCATCCTGGGCTTAAAGTGTCATGGGAGCCTGCCCACGATTGGCTAAGCTGCCTAAGGCTGATGGGGGTTGCAATCCAGCATCTGGAGGGCCACACATTCTCCACCCCTGCATTGGGACCATGACTCATGTACATTTTTCACAGGCAGGAGAAGAAATCTCATGTTTGTATGTCTAAGGAAACCTCTAGTCATTACATACATCTTGCTCTACCCACCCCACAAACCCATGAACTGTGAAAAAAAAATGAAACTTTGGATGCATTTCTGCATTTTTACGTTTCTGTGCATAAGTTATTCTAACAAGCATTTTTCCTTTGTGTGTCTCCTGATGTGGTGAATGACCATCTGTGACTACAAATTGTAATATGGAAGTAGCCGTCAGAGAAAGGATTGGCTCCAATATTTTTTTTTAAAGGAAATCTCTAAATGTGTAATTCTGGAAGTCAAATTTAAATCTAGCATTTAAAATTAAACAACAACTTGAAGTCACTTGAGATCTACCATAGATATCAAATTTTGAAGATTCAAAAAGGTGGACCTTCATATTCAGAGTTCAAACATCAGATTTATATACAGGCCTGTGGCTCATGCTGGCTCAGCTTGTCTGAGTGTGGAAAGCTAAGCAGGGTCAGGCCTGGTTATTACTTGGATGGGAGACCCCTCCTCTAGTTTCCTGCATTGAGTGGGGGGTTGGACTTGATGGCCTTGTAGGCCCCTTCCAACTCTATGATCCTATGATTTCCAGATGAGTAGCTGTGTTCATCTAAGTTGCAATGAAACCAACAAAGGGTCTTGTGGCACCTTAATGAACAACATAAGCAAATGTTCGATATTTCAAAACCATTATGCTTTTAAGGGTTTTATATTCTCTGATCTGACAAGATTAAATTTTGATCCATCAAGATTTCAAAAATCCCAGCAATTTCAAATTCAAACTTCCACATAGGAGCACATTGGTAGACATTATATTCAAGGGAGACAGTGTGATAAAGTGATGGACTTGTCCTCAGGAGACCTGAGTTCAAATCTTGCTCAGGCATTTAGCTTACTGTGTAACTTTGAGCTAGTAACTTTTTCTCAGCCTAACCTACCTCACAGGGTTGTTGTGAGGATAAAATGGAGAGGGAGAGGAAGATTATGTAAGCCGCCTTGGGGTCCTTGCAGGAAAAAAGGCAGGATATAACTATAATAAATAAATAAATAAAATAAAATAATATGAGATACATTCTTGGATTGTACCGGTTGCATAATCTTGTTGTGGGAAGAAGGGGGAAAGTGGGAATGCAGTCTTCGAGCTGAAGCTCTCCAAGTTACACTGAACCAAGTGGGATGCAGAATGTGAAATCTATCTCCATTGCTTTGGTGTCATCATTGACACCAGAAGAATCCAAATTTAAACAAGGAAGCCAAAGACCAACATTGCACACATGGGTAGATGCATCTGAATCCCCTCCATCCTTCACACCTGATTGGGTCGACCTTGTTTCCTGACAATGATGTCTCCCAGATGAGAAGATGGCAACATGATACTGGATGAACAAGCCAGTCAAATGGACCAATCAGCAGCATATTTTTATGAGTCTCTCTGTACTCAAGATCTTAGCAAGGCTTTCCCAGTGAGTCAGGGGCTCCAAAACCCTTTCTTCTGTGCAATTTTATCTTATCTAGCATGGAATAAAGCAGCTGGATGGGAAATCTTACTGACCTACTTAAGCGTATTGCAAAACTCAAGGGACCATTAAACGGCATTGCAAGCTGGGAGTGGGTGAGGAATGGGATGTCCTCATAGATGGGCCAAATCCCACATGCAGAGGGTGTGGAAAGTGGTGCTTATATGCTGGTTGGCAAGGTTATTCCATTTTTACTTGGCTCCTATTTAGTAGTGGCAGTGGAATATTCCAAAGCAAAACACTGCACACACACCCTCAAAGCTGCAGTGCTCACACAGGGCTCTAGACTGGGTTGTAAATCTTTGTGGTAACCCCATAGATTCCTATGTATATAATAAGCCCGCTTCTATTAGTCTGCTGCACCAAAATGCTGTCCAAGTACTGTACCAAGGAGACTCCAACTATGTATTTGAAACAAAGTGATCGGACAAAGCACAATTGTCCAAACGGGCTGAATTTGCACATTTTTATTGCAATATTGGGGGGGGGGGTTGTAGAATTTAGAACATTTTGACTGGAATAAGAGAAGGCAGGGAAGGGAGGAGGTATGTCTGTGGGGTGTGTGTGTGTGGCAGCTTTTAGTGAACCTTTGCTAGCCGAAGCACGTTTTTCCAAATTAAAACTGGAGGCCCCAAATCTCACACACGAAAAGATTTATTTTAGCCTCTGAAGAAGGAGTGAGAATTGCCTGAATTTAGATGAGCTTCTCCGTGTGTGTGTGTGTGTGTGTGTGCTTACTTATTTATTATGTAGATTTATACCCTGCCCTTCAAATATATGATCAGTGTGTCTTTTAATAAAATATTTTAAACACCATAAAATAACTAATACTTTTAAATAAACAATAAACAAAAACAAAAAACAGCCTTGCTGTAAAAGCAGCATCCAAATAAAGTAGATCAGCAGAAGTGAAAATGGTTTTCTTTAAAAAAAATAAAAATTAAAAAAATCCTTTAAAAGCCTGTGAAAATGACACCAGAAAAACATCAGACAGAGTAGCCACCGGGAGAGCATTTCAAAACTGGGGTGCCACCACTTTCCCTGGCAGCCACCCACTGCACCTCAGATGGTGGGGAAGCAGGGGTGGGTGCTAGGTACAGAAAAGATCCGGGGCTCAGGCTCGCAGGACAAATAAAATGCTGATGATTTACATACGCTCTAACGTCTCCATGGTGTGTGTGTGTGTGTGTGTGTGTGTGTGTGTCTTTAAAGGACGCTGTCTCCTAAGGACACCACTATTTGTAAAAAGGGATGTATGGACAGAGGAGGGGAGGGCATTTGATTTCAGGGGGGAAATCATCAGGCAGAAAGATTCAAGGGAGGGGGGTGCAGCAGGAGGTGGGCACATGTGGGCAAAAAGCCAGCTAATCCAGGTGGATCAGATGCAACAGAGATCATCAGGGCCCCTGCCCCTTTATTTCTGCAAGTGCCCATGGACAGCAGGGTGGTGGGGCAGATGGCTTCCCAGAGATTCGGGGCTCCATATGAAAGGTTCAGGGCTCCAGCCCTAGTGGGCCGCCCCCTAACACCACCTCTGTCATGAAGCTCAGAGAAGAGTCTCTGATGAGGATCGCAGAATATGGGCTGGCACATGTGGAGACAGGAAAAAATGGGAGCTTTTTGCCCCAATGTAGATTGCAGGTATAGGTCCCCTAAAATGGACTGGGATTGCAGCAGGGGGCAAAGGGCTAAGCCCCCCCTCCATTCCCCATGCGAATGTTCTGATCGGGATTGGGCCCCCATGCCTGCAATTTACTTTTAAAATGCCAACTACCCAATTCCCCATTGTCTTGTCACAGGTGTCTTGTCTAGTTTGGCCCACAGAGAACAGCCTCTTCCACAGGTGGGTAAATTCTGCTCCATCTCTGTATTGAGAGTGATTGATTTATTTAAATCATACCCCATGTGGAGAAACAGCAAAATTACCTCCCTCCAGTGGAGCCTGATTGGAAAGAAGGCAAGACCAGAAACAGTGAGTCATGCCAAGACACAGCAAGTAGCCGCCTCTTGGGTGGATAGTTAGGCTCAGAGGAGCCTTTAATTATTCAATGAATGTATTTCTCACATGGCACATTTGCTGTTCTATTGCAGATTATTAATGTGCTTTGACATGCAGTTTGGGACAGACTAGTTTCTGAATGACACCAAGATTTATTTATTTTTGCTGGCCTGAATATAGCATGGATTATTTACCTTGAAGTTTTACCTTGGAGTAAAATGGCACAGTTTACCTTGGAGTAAAATCGATTTACCAACGCCTAGTACACTAGCGGGAAGCTCCGCTGGAGTTTTTGTTCCATTGGCAGTGCCCTACCAGCATTGAGGGAGAAATCTGGACATGCTGGGGAGGCCACAGGTCCACTGGATCCAAAGCCCCTGCGGTTCCCCAACAAGAAGCGCTAATAAAATGTCCAACGCTTTCTGCCAGCCTCCCATATCACCAGACAAGAAGACAGAATAGGACATTGATTTGCATAAAAATTTGCATATGCTAATTGATATGTATAGACACACATGTAGGAATAATAACTATAACTTAAAGAGAAATATAATATATTCATATTACTGTATTGGGGAATAATGTGACCAGGGGACCTGTGTCCCTGCTCAGTCTGCTGCCCAGGTGCTAACCGCTGATGGGCAACCAAGGTTAGAACATAAGAAGAGCCATGCCAGATCAGACCAAGGGTCCATCTAGTCCAGCATCCTGGTCACACAGTGGCCAACCAGCTGCCCATACGTAATCCACAAGCAGGACATGAGTGCGACAGCACCTTCCCACCCATGTTCCCCAGCAACTGGAGTACATAGGCACACTGCCTCATACTGCCTCCCTTCATATGGTTCTTTATCTTTTAACTGGACTTGGATTAGACAGCCTTTCAAGTAGAGGATGCCTTCAGATAGAGGACTGTTGTCAGAAAGCCCTTGAAACAGAGGACTGTCCCCTGTAAAGCAGGACCCCTGGACATTTCCCCATTGTCTCCAACAGGAGGGAAAAGAAAAGAGATGCCCCACACCTCCCACCTTGGCTACAGCTACAGCAAGCTGGCAGGGCTATTGCTGGGATGGATGCTCTGCTGTGCTGCATACCATTGCAAGTCTATACCCACTTACTGGGGAGTGAATTCAATGGGATTAAAAATCTGGGTACACCGGTATAGAATTGCACGCATCCAGTGTAGGGACATGTTGTAAGGACGGGGTAGAGAATTCTGGGATCGGATGAAGAAATGATATCTTTTGACTGAGGCCTGCTCTGGTTTCAAACTTTGAGGCCTTTCTAAGCTTGCGATTCTCCATGGAGGCCTGCCATGACTGATACAGTCAAATGGCACTGCCCAGCAAGCTCTCCCACTGCGAGAGAATCATTGTGTAACAGAGACCATCCTTCGAGCCACAGTTGTTGGTAAAAAATGGCTGATAGTGTTACCAACTTGTGGGACTGTTGATAGTCCATTGGAAGAAGAACAGTAGCTGTGTTGGTGTCAGTGCTGGCTCCAGTTTTTGGAGGGCTGTTGGGCAAGACACGTTCAATGAGCCCCCTCCCTCAGTGAGTCTACCTTTTCATCACCAGGGTCACCAGCTGCTATTCCTCCTCGTCCCTTTTCTCATCATTGCTCCTACTTGCTTGCTTGACAGGCAAAGAGAGCCAGTGAGCAGGTAGGTGGTGGCATCTGCTCCTCCTCCTTCTCCTCACCATCACCATTGTCAGGGCCAGAGTCAGAGGCAGGCGGACAAAGAGGTTGCAATGGCGAAGAGGAGGAGCAACTCTAGCGGGCTTGTCAGTGGGCCCCTGCTGGGCTGTGAGCCCTCAGCATGTGCCCAACCATGCCTACCCTTGATGTTGTGTCATGGCACCTTTCAGAAGGTGGCTTTAACATCAGTGCACAGCATAAACAGTTCCTTCTCTGTCTACCTCCACCATTTTGAATATACAGAGGCTGAAAAAGCCATGACCTTTTCTCTCCCACCCCCCCTGTTTTTCAGAGGCCAGGTCATTCATTTATTATTTTTATAATTTTTATAGCGCTTTATATATTTTTTTAAAACCCCAAAGCAATTCACAAAGTATAATCATACTAAAATACAACATAACAATCAATAAAGCAACAATACATCAATAGAATATCTCATTAAAATATGCAAGGGTAGCTGACAATGCTAGCAGCCAGGCAAATCCCCCAGGCAAATGTTTAGTTGTCAGCAGAAACACTCCTCACCAGAAGCCCACCTGATCTCAAGAGGGAGCACATTCCACATGGTGGGTGCCAGAAACAGAGAAGGCCCTCCTCGGCACCATGACCAGTGAACGTCAGTAGGCCAGGTTATGATAGGCAAGGCTTCCTCCTCAGAATGTAAGGATACAGGGCAGCCTATACGGGAGGAGGTGGTCACTTAGATATATGTTGTGTTTACTGCTCAATTACCTCTCCTCAAGTGATTAAAAAACCCTAGCTGGCTATCCCCTGCTGTGCTAAGACTATCTTCCATTACCGAGGCTAGCTCCATATCTATTTTGTTATTGTGTGGGGACAGGGATATTACTGCAGGGGGTTAATGGTAGCAGAATTATGGAGCTCCATACACTGGAAGGCATAGGGTCAAACAAACTAGATTCCCCCATAGAATTGCTGTGGGTGACAATTCCCGGCCCCAATAGTAATTCAGTACAAGGGACATGCTCTCACCCCCCCTGACCAAAATGCTCTGGGTGATTTTGATATCAAGAACGAAACCAGAGAGGCATCTGAAGGAGAACATAAGGAGAGCCCTGCTGGATCAGACCAAAGGTCTACTTAGTCCAGTCTTCTGCTCACATAGTGGTCAACCAGATGCCTCCAATGAGAAGCCTACAAGAAGGACATGAGTACAATTATAGCACCCTTTTCTATCCCAAACAGAAGCATACCACACTCCCGACATTTTGTTTCTGGTCCCACTTGTTCCTAAAAAATGTGAAGTGTTCTTATCAGAGAACAAAGAGAATCTACTGTAAATATAGGTCGTTTGTTTTCCTTGCAAAGGTTTTAAGCTCCTAGCACCAAATGTTCCTTTTTGGGTATGATGATGATGATTATCATTATCATCAATTTCATCATTTCTGTACTGCCCAATAGCTAAAGCTCTCTGGGCAGTTTACAAAAAATTAAAACCTTAAAAATACAATATAAAACATAATATAAAAAACCAAATATGTATGGTGCAAAATTATCAATGTTTTGTGCAAATGATCATTGATTCTAAAGTATGAGAGCAAGATTTGCATCCTTAAAGCATCCCAGTTTAGCATGCCAGTTCTTCCTCTGATTATCCCTTGACTCAACCAGGATTGCAATTTCCTAAATCCTGTCCTCCTTTGAAACCTTCTTAAAGGCAAACATATTTCGGCAGGCATCTGCAAGCATCTATGTATGGAGGAATGTGGTTGCGTATGGTCCTTATAAATGAGCATTTAAAAGAATTCCTCTGGATCAGCGGAATGGGAGGAATCTAATCTCTGAAAATACTTTGCTTTCTTCCTATAGCTTTTGCATGCAGCTAAGGCTTCCTCACCCCTCCACTCCTCTGGCCGCCCTTGGTTCATGGTCACATCACATTGTGAAATTATATTCAAAGTTCTTTCCACAGAACATCCACAGGGTTCTTTATGCCACATTAAAAAAAAAACACCAGAATGCTAGTGGGGCAAGAGAGCCAAAGACCATGTGGCCCATTCATAAGAACATAAGAAGCGCTCTACTGAATCCAGCCAAAGGCCTATAGTCCAGCATTCTGTTCACACAGTGGCCAACCAGCTGTCTGTGGGAAGCCCACAAGTAGGACATGAGTGCAGTGGCACCCTTCTGCTCGTGATCCCCAGCAACTAGAACACAGATAGGCATACTGCCTCTGGCGCTGGAGGTAATATATAGCTAGCCATCATGACTATTAGCAGTCATTGATTAGCTTATCCTCCATGAATTTAATCCCCTTTTAATACCATCCACGTTGGTGGCCATCACAACATCTTGTGGTAGCAAATTTCATACCTTAACCATGCTGTGTGTGAAGAAGTAATTCTTTTTATCTGTCCTAAGTCTCCCACCTGTCAGCTTCATGGGATAAGCCCGGGTTCTAGTGTTATGAGAGAGGGAGAAAAACATTTCTCTGTCCACTTTCTCCACACCATGCAAAGTTTTGTACACCTCTATAATGTCCCCCCTTATTTGTCTTTTTTCTAAGCTAAGCAGTCCCAGCCATTGTAACCTTTCCTCATCAGGGGGCTTTGCGCCAGCCCTTTGATCATCTTAGTTGCCCTTTTAAGCACCTTTTCCAACTCTACAATATCCCTTTCTAGGTGCGGTGACCAGAACTGTACTTAATATTCCAACCAAGTGTGGTCACACCATAGATTTGTATAAGGCCAGTATGATCTTTGCAGTTTTATTTTCAATTCCTTTCCTAATTAATGCCTACCATGGAATTTGTCTTTTTCACAGCAGCTGCACATTGGGTTGATATTCCCTGTACTGTGCAGAACTTGGTATGTGTTTCTACACATGACACTAATGGTCCCCTTTTGCATTTCCCATGTCTTAATGAGAATGTAAAATATAACTGGGAAGATTACAGATAGGGCATGATAAAGCAGCCATGCTTGTTTGCCTCCAACATCCAGCAATCAGGGCTGCACTGGCCCTGATCATGGGGGCTGCATAGAGGCTCCTCTTCCTCTTTAAAAATACCTCTGTATCTTGCACTAGCTAGCAACATTCACACATGCACAAATATAGCAAAAGGGGTTCACTTAGCACCCTTTGGAGTACATCGGAAGCCGCCTTATTCCCAGTCAAACCAGTGGTCCATCTGACTGGTAGCAGTTCTTCAGGGTTTCAGACAGGACACAGGAGTCTTTTCCAGTCCTACTTGATGATGCCGTGCATAGAATGTGCTCTACTACTAAGCCAACCTGGTGCTCCCCAGATTTTTTGGACTTCATAGAATTGGAAGGGCCATCAAGTCTGATCCCCTGCTCAGTGCAGAAATCCAGTTTAAAGCATCCCTGACAGATGGCTGTCCAGTCTCTGCTCGAATACCTCCAGCGATGGAGAGCCCATCACCTCCCTAGGCAGTTGGTTCCATTGTCTGACTGCTTTGACTGTTAGGAAGTTTTTCCTGCCTTCCTATAACTTAGCCCCATTCCATGTCCAACAGTCTTGGATGATAGAGAACAGGTTGCGACCATCTTCTGTGTGACAACCCATTAGGTACTTGAAGAGTGCTATCATATCCCCCCTCAGTCTTCTCTTCTCAAGGCTAAACATATGCAGTTCCTTCAATCTTTCCTCATAGGACTTAGTTTCTAGTCCCCTGATCATCTTTGTTGCCCTTCTCCGAACTCGTTCCAGTTTATCTGAAGCCTTCTAAAACTGCGGTGTCCGCAACTGGACACAGTATTCAAGGTGAACATGGCCGACTCTGAAAAGCAAAAGAAAGTTGGAGGAGGGAAGAGCTCAAACCAATAGCAAACCCCCAGGGTTCCCAAAATCTTTTAAAAATCCTGTAAGCAATTGACTCATCATTTCCCTCCATGCACCATCAAGAATCTCTCTAGGTCAGGACTGGGCAACGTGCGGTCCTCCAGATGTCGCTGGACTGCAACTTCCATCATCCCTCACCACTGACTATGCTGGCTAGGCCTGATGGGAGTTGCAGTCCAACAATATCTGGAGGGCCACACATACCCCATCCCTGCTCTAGGTTCTTTGACAAATAATTTCTTGGAGAAGGACTGAGAAAGAGTATAGCTATTTTCACATGGACAGATCTAGAGTGGCTTCTCCATAGTACTTCCAATTGTTTTCTTCCCCCAAATTGGTCCTATTTGCAGTTTCATTTTCCAAGAAGTTGATAGAACATTCACATTACTAACTGGCTCATCATCAATCATCATCATCATCATCATCATCATCATCATCATCATCATCATCATCATCCATTAGAAGATTGTAGGGAGAAACTCTTGTTTCCTGTTTGGATGAATTCCTGCTTACTCTTAAAGCTGGCCAAAATGGGCTTTAAAGGAGTAGAGGGGAGAGAGATTGCTGTGTAAAAAGGGGAAAAAACCCTCCCTCTGAATTAGTTATATCTGGCTTGGTGATCCCCTTTTGATTGAAGAGTTAATAACAGCCAGGTGCAACCAATAAAAGGCACCTCGCCAGAGCTCTGGAAGGCAGCATGAGAACGCAGCTTGGCCGAGTATTCCAAGGGGGGAGGGTGTGCCCATGTACTTCCTCTGCTCTTTAGTCCGGTAATGTTCAAGCTGTGTTCTCGGGAGCCCTGGGGTTCCTCAAGTAGACATTCACTAATGCTGGACAGGCTTCCTTGAAAGACAGCTTGCTTACCGTAGGAGATCTTCCCTGGCAGTGCACATCTGCAGGAGGAATTGGGTACATATCAGGGCAGTGGGCAGATGTCCGGCTTGAAGGATCTATTTTGCTTTCTGTTAGAACCCCAAGGTCCACCAGTTGGAGTCATGTGCAAAAAGAGAGCCAGTGTAGTGTAGTGGTGAGAGTGTTGGACTGGGACTCGGGAGATCCGGGTTCTAGTCCCCGCTCGGCCATGAAACTCACTGGGTGACTTTGGGCCAGTCACTGAATCTCAGCCTAACCTACCTCACAGGGTTGTTGTGAGGATAAAATGGAGAGGAGGAGGAGGACTATGTAAGCCGCCTTGGGTTCCTTGCAGGAAAAAAGGCAGGGTATAAATATAATAAATAAAATAAATAAATAATAAAATAAAATAAATAAAACAGCAGATCAGGGGGGTGGCCATAGAATTAAGAAACGGGATGCCTCTGTGCATAGCCCAGGGATGTGTTTTCCATGCCAGACCTGAGATTAATGAGTCTTAAACATGTTTAGCTTTGGCTGGAGCAGGCCCTAAGTAATTCAAATATTTAATTCTATTATTATTGGCTCTTTCCCCCAAGGAGTTCAGGACAACATACATATCACCCACCCCATTTTCTCTTCACTACAGTCATGCCTTGGATTGAGAGCATAATTCATTCAGGAAACGTGCTTGTAATCCAAAACACTCCATTCAAAACGAAATTCCCCCAAAAAAATTTGTACAGAGATTTTTAATTTAAGCCGTACTACAGTACTTGTATTGCAAGACGTCGCTTGTATATCAAGTAAATAAATAAATAAATAAATATTAAAAAATTTGCTTGTCTTGCAAAACACTCTCAAACCAAGTTACTTGCAATCCAAGGTATTACTGTACAGTCCTGTGAGGTAGGTTGGGTGACTGGCCCAAGGTCGCCCAGTGAGCTTCATGGTGAGCTTCATGGTGACTTTATCCTGGATCTGCCTGTTCCAAGTGCCGTACTCTGACCCAGGGCTGTGGCCTTCCAGATGTTGTTGTACTACAACTCCCATAATCCATTACCATTCCCCATGATGAGTGGGGCTGATGGGAGTTGGAGTCCACCAACATCTGGAAGGCCACAGGTGCCCTACCCCTGCTCTAACCAGGACACCTTACTGACTCTCTAACTGGTACACAGTGCATATCACTTTCTCACGGTGATGGGCACTTTTACACATGCCTGCGATCAATGCTCAGGAGGTCCAAAGCTACTTCTAGTGCCCTCCTGTGTAAGACCTTCCTAAGTCTTAATCTCAAGGCATCTCTCAGGTCTCCAGATTTATATGTTGGTTCACCATGGGCAGGCATTGCTGCAAGGATACTGGTGTATGAGACAGGTGAAATTAGAAGACGCTCCCTCCCAAGAGCATTACAAAATTTAGACCAGTGTTCTCCAACCTTGGGTCCCCAGATGTTTTTGGCCTACAACTCCCAGCATGCCCCAGCCAGCTATGCTGGCTGGGGCATGCTGGGAGTTGTAGGCCAAAAACATCTGGGGACCCAAGGTTGGAGAACACTGATTTAGACTCATATTTGCATCTGATCCTTCCAGCATTACAAAGAGGCAGGGTCGGCATCAAAGGGAGGCATAGTTGAGCACCTGCTGAGGGCTCACACCTGGCAGGGCCCCACTGATAAGAGCCCCCCTGGAGTTGCCCCTCCTCTTCGCCATTGCAACCATCTTGTTCACCTGCCCCTCACTCTGGCTCAGACAACAGTTGTAGTGAGAAGAAGGAGGAGCAGCAGATGCCACTGCCTACTTGCTCATTGGTCTCTCTGCCTGTCAAGAAAGCAAGTGGGAACAATGATGAGAGAGAGGAGGAGGAGCAACAATAGCAGCTGGTGAGCATGGTGGTGAGAAGGTAGACTTACTGAAGGTGGGGGCCCACTGAAGGTGTGTTGCCCAAGGGGTCTCAAAAACCTGGAGCTGGCACTGTGTATATATGAGCCCCGCTGACACAAGGCAAAAATATTTTTTTATTGGCTCAGGCATTTTCAACTTGAACTATTGAACTGGGCTTCTGTTTGCCTTTGGCTTGTTATTATGTTTTGTCATTTCACTGATACCCTGTTTGGGACCTTTGAATATAAGAAGTGGCAGCCATCTTCACCAGATCTGTGAAGTGGGCGGAGAAGGCGGTGGGCTTATATTGTCATCCTGCCCACAGAATTGCTCCTCCTCTTCGCCATTGCTGCTCACCTTGTTCTCCTGCCTCTCCCTCTGGCCCAGACTACAGTGGTGGTGAGAAGGAGCTGGAGCAGTTGATGCCGCTGCCTACCTGCTCACGGGCTCCATGGACCATGCCTGTCAAGCAAGCAAGTGGTAGCAATGATGAGAAGGAGGATGAGGAGCAAGGGCAGATGGTAACCATGGTGATGAGAAGATAGACTCACTGAGGGAGAGGGCTCACTCACTGAGGGTGTCTTGCCCAAGAGCCCTCCAAAACCTGGAGGTGGCACACAAAGCTGCTTACACCTTCAGCTGTTCTCTGGTATCATCCCTGAACATTAAACAAAAAACAAACACAGGTGAACAAACGAAATGCCAAGTTGAAAGCAACCCATTGTCCAAAGGTAGCAGTGGGTCGGTTACCACCACAAGGATTGAGAAAGCAAAATGCTTGGGGCAGAGGGCTTCTGAGAATGAAATCCTATACCTGCTTGCCTGAGAGTTGGCCCCGCCTGAACTCAATGGGACTTACTTCTGATCAGACATGTATAGGTTTGCACTATGAAATGCTTTATGGATCCAAAGAGGACATCCAGAGTACACTCTCCCCAATTTTGAAGCTGACCATTTTTGTTCCCAGCGTCTTCTTCGGCTCTTCCCACTGCTTTGGGACTCTCTTCCCACCTTCATTGGTCCAGTGATTCTTGAGATAATTTCTGAAATACATCTGCAAGGAATTTCTGGTTTCTTCACATCACTTCCAGTTGCTCCATTAAAAAAATAAATGTATTGGTTTATTAAAACTTATATGCTGCCTTCCCACCAACCATGGACCTCCAATATGGCTCAAATAAAAATGGCAGAATGATTCAGAACATGCTAAAACCTCAGTTTAAAAACAATTAGAGCTGAAATAAAAGTTTTGCACACATTTAAAATTTGGATTGTTCTTCAGCATTTTGACTTCTTGACTATCAAACGTGATCAAACTGCTCTTGAAATTCACACTTGAAAGGTAGTTTAAAAAAAACCCAAACTCTTGCTGGTGAAACTAATGACAGTTAATAATCAAATCCCTAATTTCAATGGGTTGGATCCAGAGTAGCACTTAGCAGAATTCTGCTTGTGCTGGAGAAAGGGGACAGGGAGGTGATCTTTGCGGCTCGTCCTTCCTCCTTCTGCAGGGTGGGTGGGTGAGGCGAGGCTGGGCTGGGCAGCCATCCGGAGCAGCATAAGAGGTGATGCAGGATCCTGGCGCCTTCCATGAATGGAAAGACCTAGGACCAGTCTGGACCTAGCCCAATATTTTTTGCATGCAAAGGCTGCTATAGGTTTTAAAAATTACATACTCATCGATAGCAACCACAGTCTCTCTCAACCTGTTCCCTTTCCTTCCTGCTCAGCTGATCTAGTTTCCTTCCAGCGCTATTGAACAAAGAGCCCCATAATGTTCTGCATTAGATCCCATAATGATTTTGCGTGTTATCTACAGTAATTGCCCTTTTGTTCTTCAGTAAATGCTATATACAGGTGTTAAAGGAATTGCTCCTGTAAAATCAGAGTTCTTATTTGGGGAAATATCAGGAGTGTTACAAATGAAGTGGCAGAGCTGCCCAGAGGATACACTGTGCCGAGTTGTGTGAACCCGGGATGGGTTTGTCAGGGTGGCTTCCGTTTGAGTTATAAGCCACTCTGACAACTCATGGCTTGTTGTAGGGATTGTTTAACCTCCTTGCTACTCTTGCCAAGTGGCTACCAGGTGAACACCACTGCCAGCCACCCTAAAAGTGCCCAAGAGGTACTTGGGGGTGGCTGGCAGAGACTTCCCCACCTCCCTACCATGACCACAAGCCATTTTGGGCTTACTGTGGCTTCCCCCCCTTAATTCCCCCCTCCCTGGAGATTGTGAAAGGCGGCTGCCAAGCCACATTTCATGAACCCCATTTTGGCACCCATGAGCAGTCCCTCCAAGTTGCACCAGCTGCACCTTGGAGGGGCTGCCTGTGGCTGTCCAGCATTTTTATTAATATTTTTTTTTGCACACTGAGCTGAGTGCAAATGTTTTTTAATTTTTTTAAAAATCCCATTTGCACAGATGCACTCATGCAAATGGGTGGATTTCAAGCCTCAGCTGGGGCAATGTCAAATGTCAATGCTGAGCTGTCAAACAGCAAACCTCCATTTTAAAGGTGGGATTTCTGAAGGGCTGAAAATTTCTTTTTTGGCAGAAAAGTATACACATATGTAGACTCTATAGTATAGTATAGTATAGTATAGTATATTCCTGTATATTATATACCTGTATAGACATACCTGTCCTTATGTGTTTTATACAATATACACTTTTAAAAAATGTTTTATTTTATCTAATAAAAATAATAACTAAAATTGGATTTTCCATTACAGCTGTTGTAAGTATTTAGGACTGATTCACAGAAGCATGTTCAACACCTGACAGCACATCACTTGCTGAGCTCAATGTGCGAACTGCCATTATTGAAAACACAGAGTATGAGGTAATATGAAAAGTTTGTTGTTGTGTTTTGTCTGCCTTGGGCAGTTTTACACATGTAAAGACGCAATCCTATGCAAGTTTAGACAGAAAAAGGTCTTACAGCTCCCAGCATGCCCCAGCAAGCAGAGCTGGCTGGGGCATGCTGGGACTGGGAGTTGTTGGACTTTTTTCTGTCTAAACTTGCATAGAATTGCACCTTAAGTCATCACTTCATGTTAATGTAACTGAGCAATGAATACGTGTGTGGGAATTGGAGGTTACTTCCGTGGATATCAATGAAACTTAAACATCTATAACTTTCTCTGGGTTGTGCTGAAAAATATAAGGACACTTTACATCAAGGGTAGACAACCTGGTGCCCACCAAATGTTTAGCCCCATTGGCCATGCTGGCTGGGGCTGATGGGAGTTGTAGTCCAAAACATTTGGAGGGCACTAGGTTGCCTAACCCCGCCCGACACTGTCTTCTTGTTTAGTTTTTTGCTATGTTTGTTTTGCCCCGTTTGAAGTTCTAGTGAAATAACTGATCTGCAGGCATCCTCTTGCAAATCCTATCTAGCTTATTCTATGACTAACAGATTTCCACAAAGAAGCCTGGAAGACGTCACTTCTTCTTGGTTTGCCAGCTCTTGCGATCCCATTTTACTTGTCAATTCCATTACGCAAAAAGGCAAAGAAAAAAAAGGGGAAATTAAGAGGAAGTAGGAAGACGGATCTGCCCAGTTGATTGTCCAATGGTGGTAGAGCTGGCAAGTCTGGGAGTGGAATTTTGTTCTGGCAATGTTGATTTGGCTGCAAGAAAGATGGCTCTCCCTGCTTCAGTCACAAATGCGAATGTCAGCAAACACACAGACCTGAGAGCCTTACATAAACAAACAGAACAAATTAGCATTTTCCTCTGCAGATACTTGATTCGCACACATATACAGCCAGGGTCATCAAGCCAGCCAATTAGATGTGCAATTAGTTGCCCACTTGTATTAAAAGTTTATGTGCAGAAGCATAAATCCAGGGGACTGTCCCCCGCCCCCCGTTTTATTGCTCCTGCACTTGTAGAGCTCTTGATGGGATAACAGGCCAGGAAATGCTTCCTCCACGCAGACCACTGGCTAAATCGTCTGTCTCCTGGGACTAGCTGGCAAACCCTTCCAGGCCGTAGTGTTTGTGGTCTTGTGTGCAGCTTTGACAGAGCAGAACCCCCCTCCAGCCTTCCTTATATGGGTCTCTTTTGCCGGCAAGGCCTTTTTATTGGTCACAGGAGGAAGCCTCTTTTCCATTAATCAACACAAAATAAATGGAACTTAAAGGATAAATTGTGCAACACTGTGAGCAATTTCTACAAATTATGCAGGGACGGCAGATACATTTCCCCCTGGATTGTGTAATTAGAAAGGCTGGGGGTGGGATGGGGAGGGAGAGAAGACTACATTCCACCAAATGCATGTTTAGATAAAATGTGTTTCCCCCGAGGTTACTTTTCAGTCCTTATTTTGCACCAAAGATACTTCTAAGAGACAATTGTGGGCTGATTATATTACTCTGTTACCCTAGTGATACATACCACTTTCACGGTGCCAATCTTTTCCACTGCTGGCTGCTTCAGAACAGTAGAAGAGCTGAGCTGGATCAGACCCAAGGCCTATCTAGTCGAGCATTCTGTTTGCACAGTGGCCAACACCAGATGTCCTCGGGAAGCCCACCACCAGCTCATGAATGCAATGCCACGACTTGGCAATGCATAGGCATCCTTTTAAAGCTCTCTCTTCTTCTGTCCTGGCATTTACACTATATGTTCTGAGCCATCTTGAAACTGGCAGTCTTGGTCTTGTTGTTTCCCACTAAAACAACAACTGGCAACTCAATTGTAGCTTGCTGACAGCGTCGATCGTT
The DNA here is from genome assembly GCA_021292165.1 of Shinisaurus crocodilurus. Classification (NCBI taxonomy): domain Eukaryota; kingdom Metazoa; phylum Chordata; class Lepidosauria; order Squamata; family Shinisauridae; genus Shinisaurus; species Shinisaurus crocodilurus. Next base: position 316,927 of record JAHFWL010000434.1, read on the forward strand.
TCCCGGCCCCCTCCCTCCTTCAGAGAACCACAGTTCCCACTCTCAGGGTCCCTTTTTGGGAATTCATGGGATTTAAAAGAGGCATGAAATCGGTTCAAATTTGCAGTGTAGATGTGTCCTGCATCTCCTCCTTTGTCTTCCCTTCTGACCCAGTTTACACAATCGCAACGTGGTTAACAAGCCACGGTGGCTTGTCCATCCCGCTGCACATGCCGGCTGAGGGGCTGGGTTGGGGTTATTTGAGGTGTGCTGCCCCGCCCTTCGAGCAAGCATGCCACCCAGGTTCAGATGCCAACAAGGGTAATTAGGGAAATCTGGCTGGCCAGCACGTGTGGCAGAGAAAATAAGCCACCTTGGCTTATTTCCCTTGCTGCGATCATACGAAGCGCCTCCTCACCTCCATGTTCTGCATGAGCCTATTTCCTGTTGCCCATCTTGGACTAATCCTGTCCCCCATGCTAAGCACTCTTCTTCCTTAACTGCCCCCGCCCATGATCCCCTCCGTGAACCCCCCCCCCCCCCAGTGTGGGTAGGTAGCACTAGCAAAAAAGAAAAAAAGCCCTCTGTATTACCAATGGGATTTATTTTATTTTTTTACTGGCTCTGACTGCTGCGTGTCTAGGTTGATTTTCCAGGGGGTTGTGGCTGGAGAGGGAAAGCTTAAACCTCCCCTCCCCACATGCTGTAGCCCCAGTCTGTATCATCACCATCCCCTGCTTACTTTTGAGTAAGACAAAAACACATAGAGAGCTACATGCTACAAATTTAACATAACTGGGTTGTTTGCCCCCTAAGGCTGCAATCCTATGCATGCTTACTAGAGAGGAAGCCCCACTGAACACAGTGGGATTTACTTGTGAGTAACTATGCATCAGATTGGACTGCACATCTTCCCTTGCTTCACTAGCTTTTGTTGAATTGTGCCTTTTATCATTAGGCCTCTTTAATGCTGACAACAAGGCTTATGGACAGACTTTCCTCAGATGCTTTAATTTCAACCATTCTCTGCCCCTGTCCCTTCTCATTTATCATTTTATCTTTCACAACATTTTAAATTTCATTATGCACGTATTGACCCACTCGCCATTCTTCATAAGAGTCACTCCACAACTAATTTTGTTTTAACTTCTGACTTCAAACATTTTATTTATTTATTTATTTATTTGAACTACTTATCTGCTGTTTGATATTTTAAGATCTCTAAGCAGTTCACATAAGAAATACAGAAAATACAATATAAAAGCCAATATAAGACCCAATATAAAAATAATAAGTACATTAAACACGTTGCAGAAACAGTAAAACAGAGTAGTGCAATTGCATGTCAGGGAAAACCTGAGCAAACAGGTGCATCTTCAAGAGGCATCTAAAGTTCACCACAGTTTCCACCTTTCAGACCACATGTGGGAGAGCGTTCCAGAGGGTGGGTGCCGCTACCGAGAAGGCCCACGTACGTGCCGTTACTTGACATAAGAAAAGCCCTGCAGGTTCAGACCAAAGGCCCATCTAGTCCAGCATTCTGTTCCCACAGTAGCTAACCAGATGCCTATGGGAAGCCCACAAGCAGGACATGAGTGCAATGGCCCCTTCTGCATCCTTTGCCGTTCATTTTGCCATCCTTTCTCAATGTCCCTTGCAAAGACATCTTCTTCCTTTACCTCCACTTTAAGATTTAGTGGTGAGAGTGTTGGACTGGGACTCCGGAGATCCAGGTTCTATTCCCCGCTCAGCCATGAAACACACTGGGTGACTTTGGGCCAGTCACTGACTCTCAGCCTAACCTACCTCACAGGGTTGTTGTGAGGATAAAATGGAGAGGAGGAGGAGGAGGAGGAGGAGGAGGAGGAGGAGGAGGAGGAGGAGGAAAGCCGACTTGGTTTCCTTGCAGGAAAAAAGGCGGGTATAAATATAATAAATAAATAAATTCAAAGGACACACACATCTGGCTATGTGCAAATTTGACATAATTTAGAGAAAAATAGATGAATAATCACAAGAGAAAAGAGAGCAAACATACTGCAGAGTACACTGATAGGAAAGATGAAGCCATATTCAATCTTTTGCGTACCGTAATTTAAAAAAAGGCAAGATGTCCTGTTGCACTTTAAAAACCAATGTGATTTATTGTAGGATGGATTTCCATAGGCACGAGCCTCTTTAATTTCATAGGGGAAGGACCATAGTTCAGGGGCAGGAGGACCATAGTGGTAGAGCCCATGCTTTGCATGCAGAAGATCCCAGGTGCAATCCCTGCTGGCATCTCCAGCCAGGGTCAGGAGACCCCTGTCTGAAAGCCTGGGGAGCTGCTGCCAGTCACTGTAGACAACACGGAGCTAGATCCATCCATCCATCCATCGCATTTCTATACTGCCCAACAGCCAAAGCTCTCTGGGTGGTATAAAACTTTTAATTCATACAAATATAAAATGGTTTGAAACTGTTAAAAACAATTAACAATAAAACTACCAGGACCCGATAAAAAACTAACATTACAAAGTCCCATGGTATTCCCTCAAATGCCTGGGAATGCAGGAAAGTCTTAACCTGGTGTGGAAAACATGACAATGTTGGTGCCAGGCAGACCTTACTGGGGAGAGCATTCCACAATCGGGGGGGGGGCACCTCCGAGAAGGCCCTCTCCCCTGTTGCCATCATCCAAACAAGGAGGCACTTGGAGGAGGCCCTCAGATGTTGATCATAGTATACGGGTAGATTGGTATTGGGAGAGGCACTCATCAAGTACTGCAATCCCGAACCATGTAAGCCTTTATAAGTCAAGTCTACCACCTTGAATTGGGCTCAGAAATGTACAGGCAGCCAGTGCAAGTGGGCCAGGACTGGGATGATATGCTTAAACCTTCTGGCCCCACTATCAGTTTGGCCGCCACATTTTGCACAAGCTGCCAGCTTCCAAATTGTCTTCAAAGGCAGACCCATCAATGGTCCAGCTCAGGTATAAGGTGGCATCCCAGTGAAGACTACGGCACTGCCCTTGTGCTGTTCCCATTCCTTTCTGTGGAGCTTGTCCAGGGGAACTTCTCAGAACATTGTGCCCCTAGAGTAGGGGTAGGGTACTGGTAGCCCTCCAGATGTTTCTAGACTCCAACTCCCATCAACCTCAGCCAGCATGGGCAGTGGTCAGGGATGATGGATGTTGTAGTCCAACCACATCTGGAGGGCCACCAGTTCTTCAGTTCTGCTCAAGAGCCCCAAAAGAGGCACCAATGGGAGCTTTCCTCCCAACGCAAATAGCAGCGGGGGGGGGGGGGTCTGGATCAGGACCATGGTCAGGGCAAAGAGTTAAATGTGCTTATTTGCCAGTATTTATAAACTGCTTACATGTAAAAGATTTCAAAGCAGTGCACACAATCCATAGGAACATAAAAATAAAGACCGATACGTAGAACATATTGTATCTACATGAGATGTGGGCTACACCTAAACACAGAAGACTTCCCTAAACAGATGGGTCTTCAAGAGCCACTGAAAAATAAAAAGCATTGGCACATGTCTAATGCCAGGGGGAAGTTGATTCCGCATGGTGGGCGCTGCTACTCTAAAGGCCCTGCTCCGAACAGTTACAAAACGGAGCTTAGAACTATGCCGCACCACTGAGAGGGCCACAAGGATCGAATGGGTCTATAGGGAGAAGGCAGTCTCTCAGGTAACCAGGTCCCAAATTGTTTAGGGCTTGATATGCTAACAACAGCACCTTAAATTTGGCTTGGTAGCAAATAGGCAGCCAGTGCAGTTCTCTCTGCTATGGTCTCATGGGTTGCCTCCCCTCCCTTGGCCACAGCTTGTTTTTTAAAAAAATATCATGCAGCTACTAAGGGCGTGCGCAATCCTATGCATGTTTAGATTTAGGTTCCCATGCTATGCTGGGAGTTGTAGACTTTTCCCGTCTAAACATGCATAGGATTGCACCCTAACTGTGTAATTACCATCATGACTCTTTTGGCTAATTTGCTTCCTTTGGCTTCTAACAATCCTATCCTGCTTACTCAGAAGTAAAGCCCACTGAGTTCAATGTGGCCTGCTCCCCAAGTAAGCATGCATAGGACTGCAACTTACATCTTCTGTCCTGTCCCACTAGTTCACTCCACACAACTTAGATGCAAGTAGGTCTTTATTGCCCAAATCCGTATCAGTAAGTCCACAAGCTAAACACCAATACAGAAAGTACGCCGAGGTCAGGACGCTCTGAGGTTCGTCGGGAAGGAGAGTAAGGTGCCAGAGTCCAGAGTCACAGTCCAAAGTCGTAGCCGCCAGGAGATCAGATTGAGGGAGTCAAGGAGTGCAGAAGCTTTGCCTGGAAACAGAGTCATTGCTTTCCACACGGAGCGTAGGACCAGGCAAGAATATAAACCCTGACCCAGCCTCACTGTCAGTCAGATCCCGTTCCCGGATCCTGGCACGGGTATCTAGCCAGGAGTTGCTTGCTACACCTCCTTCGGTTCACGTGCCTAGCAGCCAGGCATTTCTCCCGGCGTCCTTGGGAGGGCGGCATCCCTGAAGGGCCCTCCTCCTCCCCCGAGTCCTCCTGACAGGCCAAGGCCGGTGGCTGCAGCTGGGAATCAGCAAGTGGCCCTCCCTGCTCCTGTTGCTGAGGGGAAGGAGGCCTGTCCAAGGTCGACTGGCCTGGGCTGGAATCAGCCACAGCTGGGCACCCTTCTCCCTGCACCCGCTCATCTTCGCTGACTCAGAGCTGGCTCCGGAGCAAGACCCCACATCTTGTGACCGCCAGTAAGGGAGGGGTGGGGGGCGACAGAGGAGGATCTGATGGGTCTTTGTCAGGGGAACGTGTTCCCAAGACAGCCAGTGTGGTGTAGTGCTTATAGTGGGGAAACCCAGTTCTAGTCGCCACTTGGCCATGAAGCTCACTGGATGACTTTAGGACAGTCACCCAGTTTGCATGTAACAGCAGCAAATCGTGGGTTAATTAACCCACAATTTGCCATGGCATGTGCCACAGCCATTTTGAATATTCAACCCCCAATTGAGGGCTGCTACGTGACATCTGAAGCTGGACACTGTTGGTTAATCATGAGTTGACCAACCTACAGTTAACCTACAATTGGTAGTTAGGTTGACTGTGGGTTGTATAACCTACGATTAATCTATAGTGTCCGGGTTCGGATGTCACGTAGCAACCCTAATCGGGGGTTGAATATTTAAAAAGACTGCAGAATACGTAAAACATGGGTTAATTAATTGCCACTGATATGTGTGAACAGCCCACTGACCCTCACACTAATCTACCTCGCAGGATTGTTGTGAGGATAAAATGAAGAAGAGAGGAGGAGGATCGTGTAAGCTGCCTTGGGTTCCTTGCAGGGAAAAAGATGGGATATAAATACAGTAAAAAAGTAAAACAAATATTTATACTGGAGGTAGGCTTGATGTTTTAAGGCGCAATCCTATGCATGTTTAGACAGAAAAAAAGACCTACAACTCCCAGCAGCTATGCTGGCTGGGGCATGCTGGGAGTTGTAGGTCTTTTTTCTGTCTAAACATGCATAGGATTGTGCCTTTAAAGTATGATGGCACAGGGCAGTCCTTACCATCGCCTACGTAAAACCCTGGTCTAAAGGTGTGCGTCTGTATTACACATTCCTGGCAGATTTGCCCCGGCAGTGACTGTAATTGCTTTCTTTTCGTTAAGGAAAAAGAGAGAGAGAGAGAGAGAGAGAGAGAGAGAGAGAGAATCTTTTGGGGAATGGATGGAAAAAGGAGATAGCGCCGGGCTGCCTGTGGCCTGTTCTCCACCTGTTGTTATTTTGGTCTGGCCCAATCAACCTGCTAGCCAGGCTGGAGCCATCGACCATCTGGAAAAACTGCACTGTTTATAAAACTGACATGGAGCGGCACCCCGGGGCCCTGACCTCCCACAGAAATCTGGAAATGATTAAAATGGCCCTGGCTGTCTTCGCTGCCGAGAGCTTCATGCTGAGAACAGCCCACCATGGACATTTGGAGTTCTCATTAGCAAAAAGCTGGAAATGTAACCAGTTTCCGTGTAATGCCCTCCCTCCCTGCCTCCGCCGCTGCCTCCCGCCACCCGGCCCGCCATTGTCTGTTCTCCCGGAGTCCCAAAGGCAGAACACGAGCCTCAAACAAAGTGCTACACAAGAAGACAAATCCGAGCCTCAAGCCGCCCCGTCGGAAATCGAATATAAGGCCGTCCTGTGAAAGCAGGTTGCCGATCCAGCAGCCACAGTCGGATGAATGAAAACTGTAACGGGGATTGTCTTGCACAAGGGAGCTGCTTTCAAGTCACATAAAATTGTTGCTAGTGCTAAATTACTTTGTTAGGAAGTCAAGCTGTGCGTAGGGGCTGAGACGTGGAGAATACACTCGCAGGATGCCCGTACATTTTGTGTGCGTGCCTGCATTTTTATATGGTATGTAAAGAAATCTTACATGGCAATCCCATTCATATTTACTCAGATATAAGCCCCGCTGAGTTCATTTGGATTTACTCCCAGGAAAATGTATATAGCAAGGATTAATTAAAAATTAATTAGTTTAATTTTTAAATCAATCAAAAGGTTTTGAGCTGATTGTTCAGATGAAGTGACTAAAATTTAAATACACTGGAGTCTTATTTTTAGGGACAAACCCCTAATTAGCTTTGATGATGATGATGATGATGATGATGATGATGATGATGATGATGATGGAGCTCTGCGAAGGGAGGGGAAGATTTCTTAGTGACATCACAGATGCCAGCCAATCAGTGCTGTGTAAAACCAGTTCCTGCTGCAAAGTGGCAGAACTGCTTTCCTCTGAGCTCAGTCCTGGAGAGAAGATTGTATGTCTGACCAAAGCACTGTGAGTGCTCTTCCGCAGTAGCTTGACTGCTGTTTTTAGGTACATCGGTATGCATCTTTAGTAGTTTACTCGAAGAAGAAGAAGAAGAAGAAGAAGAAGAAGAAGAAGAAGAAGAAGACCCTAAGTAGCACCAAAATGTCATTTTTAAAGTATAGGACATGTTAATGTGTGATTACGACAATGTGAATTTTGAGCCGGCCATTTTACCATAGAAGGAAACACAGGGTGGCTTCACATCATAATCTCTAAATTAAAAGGTTTGTAAAAAATAAAGATAGCAGGAAAGGGAGAATCCCAGGTAACTGGTCCCTTCATTGGGAAGCCTTCCCCAACCTGGTACCCTCCAGATGCATTTCATTTAATTTAATCATGTGTGTGTCCCCCGCCTGCTTTTCTTCATCAAAGGTGGACCCAAAACAGCTTACAGAAATAAAAGCAGGTAGAAGAGCAAATACAGGCCTGTGGCTCACGCTGGCTCAGCTTGTCTGAGCGTGGAAAGCTAAGCAGGGTCAGGCCTGGTTATTACTTGGATGGGAGACCCCTCCTCTAGTTTCCTGCATTGAGCAGGGGGTTGGACACGATGGCCTTGTAGGCCTCTTCCAACTCTATGATCCATGAAATCATGATCCTAAAGGCAAAGAACCAAATACAAAAACACAGTCACAAAATCCAAAGGCAGCAAAGACCAGTTCAGCTCTCCAGCTTGAGAATGGATCTTTCTAAACAGTAGTCCGCATGCCCAAATCTGGCCAAATGTTTGGTTTTTTTCCTGTTTCTTCCCCCACCCCCTGCTTTTTACGACTGAACCTGATCAAGAGTTTTGGAGACCCAAAAGCTTCCATGTTTTTGTGGAATTTTGGCTGGTCCTCCTGAAGGTATTGCCCAACTGTGGATTTCGGATTTATTTTTGTTTTTAAAGACCTAGCCTTCAGCAGAGGGGATTTATCAGAAAACGTGAAAATATTTTATTTACTTATTCACTTATTTCAAATATTTGTAACCTGCTTTTCCACTAAAGGTCTCCCAGGTGGCTAACAAACAAGGCCTACAAAAAAATAAAGTGAAATCCTCCATCATATAAAAACATGTCACCACATTGAACACAAAACCTCCCTATAAATCAGCCATGGGGAGCCTCTTCTAGCTAGAGGGCTGAATTCAAATTTGGAGAAGCTGGGGGGGGGGAGTGCATTCCAGTGGTGGAATGACTCCAAAGGCAAGGGGGGGCAGGATAAAGGCAAAAGGAGTGGGGCCAGAAATACAGAAAATGCTAGCATATTGTAGTTTTAAGGGCACAATCCTATGCATGCATGGACAGAAAAGAAGTCCTACAGCGGTACTTGGTTCAAGAATACTACAAGCGAGAAGGATCTTGGAATTGTTGTAGATCACAAGCTGAATATGAGCCAGCAATGTGATGTGGCTGCAAAAAAGGCAAGTGCTATTTTGGGCCGCATTAATAGAAGTATAGCTTCCAAATCGCGGGAAGTACTGGTTCCCCTCTACTCAGCACTGTTTAGGCCTCATCTTGAGTACTGCGTCCGGTTCTGGGCACCATACTTTAAGAAGGATGCAGACAAACTTGAAAGAGTTCAGAGGAGGGCAACAAAGACGATTAAGGGACTGGAAACAAAGCCCTATGAGGAGAGACTGAAAGAACTGGGCATGTTTAGCCTTCAGAAGAGAAGACTGAAGGGAGATATGATAGCACTCTTCAAGTACTTGAAAGCTGGTCACACAGAGGAGGGCCAGGATCTCTTCTCGATCATCCCAGATGGCAGGACACGGAATAACGGGCTCAAGTTACAGGAAGCCAGGTTCCGCCTGGACATCAGGGAAAATTTCCTGACTGTTAGAGCAATACGCCAATGGAACCAATTAGCTAGGGAGGCAGTGGGCTCTCCAATACTGGAGGCATTCAAGGTGCAGCTGGACAGCCATCTTTCAGGGATGCTTTGACTTGGGTTCCTGCATTGAGCAGGGGCTTGGACTCGATGGCCTTATAGGCCCCTTCCAACTCTACTATTGTATGATTCTATGACTGTGCCCTTAAAGCTCTTTTGGCCAGTAACTAGGCCTTAGGAGAAGCATTTCAACTTTTTAGAATGGGGTAGAAGCTATACAAAAATCAAGTGATAGCTGGTTGGGGGAAAGGGGGTGGGGCCATCTGGGGAACCCCGGAGCTCCAGATTGGGCCCCCTAGAGGGCCATATTTGGCCCCTGGTCCTGAAGTTCCCCACCCCTGCTGTAAATGCTAAATAGCAGCAAAATCTGCTATAGTAACAGAAACAAGAGAGAAAGCAGCCAGTAGGGCAAAACAGTGCTCCAAGTGGGGTGGCATGGGGCAGGATGCCACTCCATTCCTTTTCAACTGGCTTGAAACTGAGCATGGTCTCATTGGAAATTAAACCAACCCACTATCTTTTCCCCCCTCCCACATCTAGCCCTGGGACAATCTGCAAGGCAAGGGGGAAGCCACCTCGGCCTGGCTTCTAGTAGTCAAAATGGAAAGATTATGGGTGTCTCTACATGAGGAGTTTAACCCTCTTTACTTTACTGAGGCTGCTTCTTCCGTTTTCATTGCAGGAGGAAAAGTGTGTCCTTCACACAAGGCTCCCCCCCCCCCCCGGGTTTGTATTTCTCTGCCTTTCTATATATTCTATTAACCAACCACAAGGCGGCACAGTGGTATAACTGCAGTATAGCACGATTGCGACTTTACATGAGGCTTTCATTCCGGTTTGTTTGGTCTGAAATTTAATACCTGACTTTCCCCCCTCTCAACCCTACCCCCGCCCCGCCCCCGCCCCACAAAAATGGCTGGAAAACACGGGAGAGGCCCTGGAGGATGACGCCGTCCTGAAAAGGCCCCGCCGCAAACCTCCATGAGTGATTGACCACGAGCGCACGATAAATGCCTCGTGTAGAGGAGCCCGATGGTGAACATCCCCAGGAAGGGGAGCTCCACAGCTTCGGCACCACTGCAAAGAAAGCCCTGCCTGTGCTAGAGCCGGATTATTGCCCATTGTACGCATGGAGTTGCTCCATTTTATCTTTACCACAGCCCTGAGATAGGTTAGGCTAGCCTGAGAAACAGACCCAAGCTCACCTAGTGAGCTGCATAGTTGCAGAAGGATTTGACCCTGGGTCTCCTAGTTCAAGTCTGGCCCCTATATCAGGGAGCCAGTGTGGTGTGGTTAGGGTGTTGGACTGGGACGCAGGAGATACGGGTTCTAGTCCCCACTCGGCCATGAAACTCCCTGGGTAACTTTGGGCCAGTCACTGACTTTAAGCCTAGCTTACCTCACAGGGTTGTTGTTAGGATAAAATGGTGAGGAGGAGAACTATGTAAGCCCCTTGGGCTCCTTGCAAGAGGAAAAAAAGTGGAATATAAATGTAATTAATAAATAAATGCATGCACTCCACCACACTGGCTCCCTTTCTGCCATTCGGTCCACCGCACTGCCATGCTCTCTCAAGGGCTTTCATTCTCCTTCTTTGTTTCTATTTTTTTAGCGCTCGGGGTCCTGTCACATCCTAAATGATCTCCCTGGAAGCCGCCCCCCCCTCCACAGCCCTCGCACACACATGCATCCTGCCCGGTATAAGGCCAACGCTGCCAGATCACAAATGCAAGCCACATTGGATCGTCCTGACCCTAGCATAGCCAGGGGTGAACGTTTGGCCATTTGGCCAATTTACAGGTCTTTTGAGCCTGGGAGGCAGCATTTTAATTAAGGATATGTAGCTAATGAATTATCCGTGACTCAGAGGTGCCTGAGGAAAACCATGAAATCAACCTGCGTTCAGTTTACAAGCTGTCGGGCAAAAGATCTGCCAGGAAACAGACCTTGCGTGCCTCGCGAAGTCTTCTACTCAGAGCAACAGTGTGTGCTTATATGGAGCTTGGGTAGGTACTAGGTAGACATACTATGGTTTATGGCCCAGCGGCCAGCAGCAAGGCCACATTACTCCACACACAGTTGTTGCTGGGAATGGAATCTTGGGAAGAGCCGAGCCATGCAGGACATTCTCCGGAGAGCTGAAGGGAGCTGCTCTCAGTTGAGGCAGCCCTACCATAAGGCTGCCTCGGGGACAGAGTTGGGGTTCCACTAAGGATGGCAGAGTGAGAGGCAGAAATATCAGGCCTGGAGCAACACAAAGCAGGAAATACTTCAGCACGGGCTATGCCAGTGTTCTCCAACCTTGGGTCCCCAGATGTTCTTGGCCTACAACTCCCAGCATGCCCCAGCCAGCTACGCTGGCTGCGGCATGCTGGGAGTTGTAGGCCAAAAACATCTGGGGACCCAAGGTTGGAGAACACTGGGCTATGCACTCGCATAGCTCCTATTCATTTGAGTTGGGCTTGCACAGAGGTGGCGTCAGGGGGCGGCCCACTAGGCTGCAGCCCCAAAGATTTCATTTGAATCTCGGGGAGGCCATCTACCAGTACCCCACCACCCTGCTGCCCGGGGGCACTTGCTGAAATAAAGGCACAGGGGCCCGGATTATCTCTGCTGCACATGATCCCCCTGGACTAGCTGGCTGTTTGCCTACATGTGGTTCCCCTCATGCTGCCCCCCCCTTGAATCTTTCTGCCTGAGGTTTTTTTCTGAAATCAAATGCCCTCCTCTCCCCTGTCTATACATCCCTTTTTACAAATAGGGGTGTCCTTAGGAGATAGGTTCCTTAAATGATACACACAGAGAGGGACTTTAGAGCAGGGCTCTCCAACCTTCCTTGGGTCCCCAGATGGTGCTGGACTACAGCTCCCAGAATCCCTTGCCATTAGCCATGCTGGCTGGGCATGCTGGGAGCTGTAGGCCAGCAACATCTGGGGACCCAAGGTTGGAGAGCCCTGCTTTAGAGCATATGTAAATTAGCTTATGCAAATTTGTACATTTTTTTGGTCCTGAGCCCCGGATCTTTTTGGTACCTAGCACTGCCACTGGTGGCCAGGTGTCCCACATTACAGAGGACAGTCCCCTGTTTGAAGGACTGTCCAGTCCAAGTCCAGTTTAAAGATAAAGAAGCATAAGAACGGAGAGTACAGGTCTGTCCCAAACAGCAGACTGAGCTGGCGCACGGTTCATAGTCTTCCCCACCATGCTGAGATGTATTGTGTTTCTATTTAAAGTATAGTAATTATTTCTAAATTTGCATCCCCCCTTTTAGGTAATGTGTAAGTGGCCACTAAGGTGGCCACTTATTCAGTGCCCAAAAAAGAAGGAAAACATCACCACAAGGGGGGGGGGGGGAGAAGAGGGCACCGATTTGCATAACATTTGCATATGCTAATTTATGTGTATAGATGCACATTTAGAAAGAATGAGCATAGTTTAAACTTAAATATAATGCATCTCACCATAGTGGAGAACACTGACCAGGTGACCTGTGTGGCTGCTCAGTCTGCTATGGGCAATATCTAGGACCAGCTCTCCCGTCTTATGGTTCTTTGTCTTTTAACCAGGCTTGACCTACAGAGCCATACAAATAGAGGACACCTTCAAACAGACAACTATCCTCTGACAACTCTTCAAATATAGGACTGTCCTCTGTAAAGTAGGACACCTGGCCAGCCACACTATGCAGAGTAACTTCCTTTTGCATTGTACCTAAGCTAAGAACATAAGAAGAGCCATGCTGGATCAGGTCAAGGGTCCATCTAATCCAGCATGTTCATGTAGTGGCAAACAAGCTGCCTGTGGGAAACCCACAAGTAGGACATGAGTACAAAAGCACCTTCTCACCCATGTTCCCCACAACTGGTGTACAAAGGCATCCTGCCTCTTTTCCTGAAAGTAGCATATAGCCATCAGGACTAGTAGCCACCGATAGCCTTCTCCTCCATGAATTTGTCCAATCCCCTTTTAAAGCCATCCAAATTGGTGGCCATCACTACATCTTGTGGAAGTGAAATTCCATAGTTTAACTATGCACTGTGTGAAGAAGTCCTTCCTTTTGTCTGTCCTGAAGCTCCCACCAATCAAGTTAAGGAGTGCGTGAGTGTATGTGACTGTGTGTGTGCAGGGGGGAAGTGCCATTTGGATGTTCACCTCAAGCAGAGGGCCTCTGTGGATGGTTCCAGCTGCTCAGCCCCACTCCCATGCCTCAGAGGTCCTTATTGGGCACTGCTGCCTCCTGGGCATTGGCTGCAGGGTGACACCAGGATGGACCAAGGACGAGGGATGGAAATGCCCCCTAAATAACCCTGGTGTGATATGGATACCCTGCTTTATTTCTGTTCCTAATATTAGACTTGAGTTTGATTGTATGGTGAGAATCGTAGTCGCTTTGAGAGGTCCTCGGGGCAATTAAAGCAAGATATCAATATTCTATATAAATCAATACATATTAGGCCTTGTTTACAGGCAGCAGAAAGCCAAGATGGGTTCAAGCAACACAATAACCCACACTCAGGGGTAGAGTATGGGTTGAGTGTGGGTTATTGTTGAACCGTAGGTTGTTGTTGGACCGTGGGTTATTGTGTTGTCTGAACCCAGCTGCACTAACAAGCCATGGCTTGTTAACCACAAACAACCCATGGTTTGTTGTTGGGTTGTGAACTGTGTGTTGTTCACCATGGTTTGTTATCTCAGCTGGGTTCAGACAACACGATGACCCACATTTCAACAACAACCCATGGTACAACAACAACCCACGGTCAACCCATACTCAACACTTGAGTGTGGGTTATTGTGTTGTCTGAACCCATAGACTGCTGTGGTGGTCAAATGGATTGCACCACCACTTCCGAATGCAGGTGGAGAACCACATTTCTGAATGCTCCCCCCTGTTAAAAATGTTTTGCAAAGTCCAAAGAGAGAAGCAGCATAGACTAGGCAGAAGCCTGGGCTAGATTCTCTCTCCCTGGAGTGCGGGCTTTCTGCTTACTTCTTTCTATGGGGTGTGTGTGTGTGTGTGTGCTTCTTTCTATGGGGAAGCTGTCAAACATGATCGCTTCCACCTGTGGTCTGAAGTGGTACAATCCATTTCTACCTCTTGGTTCTGCTGCCAGTCTATAGAACCAGCTTCAGTTTGCAAACATGCATTTCACTTGCTAAGCAATGATCGCAGCCCTTCGAGCCGAGGAAGAATTGGCAGCAGGCAGGATTGAGACATTTGGATCCGATCTTATATCTTATATCCTTATATGCTGTTATATCCCCACTTGCCTCCATCTGCTCACCATCGCAAAGGAAAGCCTCTAGCCTAAGCTCAGAATTGGCAGGTATCATGGCTCGCGGGGAGAAGCTGAGTGATTTCCAGACAGCTTTTGGGCCCGGTTCATTTGCTTCATCAGTTCCACATCCCACCAAGGATTTGCTTATGCAGATGAGGCACCTGTACAGGCTCTCTGGCCCCGTAGAAGGAGCGCGTGTACCTCGGAAGCCAAAAAAGAGAAATGCTAGGACTTGCAAAAGAGCTGAGACTGTGCTTTTAAAAAAATAAAAATTAAAAAATGCACAGCATCCCAGAGAATAGAAAATCAATTCCTGTTTGGGCTTGCTGACACCTGTGAACCGCCTGGGGAAAGAAAGAAAAAAAAAATAAGAAAAGCACTTCACAATAGGAGTGTGAAGGGGTGGGCGTCATTCTTTTCTCCATTCATTTTCATTATTAAAACCTTCATTCCAATGGCATTTGTTCCATCATGAAATTTCGTCCATTTCCACTTCCCGATTGTTTTCATTCCCATTGATTTCAACAGGAGACCCATCTACCATTCTCCTACCTGTAACGTCTATGCCCTCCATCCAATTGGCACAAAATGTTCAGGCATTCTACTAACTGCCAAAGGGATCAGACCTGATGAATTTCTGACAAACTGGGTGGGGGGGGAGGCTTCCTGTTTTGAAAGCAATTTTAAAAAGTACATTGGAGACCCCCCCCCCCATATTGATCTCACTTGGGAAACCCAGCTGCTGTTCTACTGCCTGCAAAGTCTATGTTTCCATCCAGCCAGCATGAAATTTTCAGGCATTCTATTGCATGCCCAAGGGATCAGACCCGATAAATTTCAGATAAAAAAGGCTTTGTATTTTGAAAGCAACTTCAAAAGGCACACTGGACACATACAGATGAATGTTGCTTTCAGTGGGAGACCTAGGTGCTTCCTTCTGCCTGCAATGACTATGTCTTCCATCCAATAGCATGACATTTTCAGGCATTCTACTCCCCCTCTAAGGGATCAGGCAAAGCCCCCCTCCTTTCACAAACAATTTAAAAAGGCATATAGACACAGCCTAACTCCTATATAAACTAATGTGGGGTGGGGAAGGCTTGGTGAAGGAACCCCAACTGGGCAGTCTATTTGTTTTAATTCAGGGGTTGCAGCCAACCAGGGCGCCTCCCCAAAATTCAGGGAGACACCCCCCAAAAAAAACTTTAAAAAATATTTTTTTGCAATCAAAATGGCATCTATAGCTGCTACAGAGCAGCAAAAGGTCAAATTAGCTTCTTTACAAGCTAATTTTGACTATTTGGGGGCTCTTTCTTTACCTGCTACAGAGTCACAAAAGGATAGAAATTCATTTGCAAACAAGCGAATTTTTACTTTTTTGGTGCTCTGTAGCATCTCTGGATGTTTTTGTTTTTGATTTTTTTAAAAAAAAATCCCCTGTTTTTGGCACTTATGGGGGGTGGGGTGCTGCCCACAAGGGAGGTTGGGGGCAAAAATGGCCCCCAGACTGCCTGAAGTTGCCCACACCTGTTTCAATATATATACAGCATGACCTGTGGGGTCCTATTTATTGCTCCCATGCACCATGTACTGTATGATCCATTGGTATGTGGAACAGAAGTACAGGAGGTGTGCATCTGTTCCCCCCCCCCCAATCTGTGCTGTAAGGCAGGGATGGACAGAAAGTCGATTGGAATCTACTGAGCAATTTGCAGTAGATTGACAATGATTTCTGACTCCCAGTTATTTAACAATAGCACCAACAAAACTCTTTCTTCCTGCCACTAAATCAGGGGTAGGAAACTTTGGGAGGTCCAGGGGCCATTTTTGCCTGCCTCAGAACCTCCTCTCATGCCCCCCCCATTCCTTTTTTAAAAAAAGGAATGGCATGTAGAGCTGTTGTAAACCACCCAGAGAGCTTCAGCTATGGGGCAGTATAGAAATAATAATAATAATAATAATAATAATAATAATAATAATAATAATGTGCCCAAATGGACGAAACTAGCTTGTTTGCAAGAAGATGGGAATTAGGTGGCCTCTTACACATCGCCAAAAAAGAGGAAATGCATCACTGGAAAAAGAGGACATCAATTTGCATATGTAAATGTATTTGTATAGGTGGAAATTTAGAAATAATAATTATGATTTAAATAGAAATACAGTGCATCTCACCGTAGTGGAGAAGTCTGACCAGGTGACCTGTGTGCCTGCCTGTCCAGTCTGCTGCTCAGGTGCTACGTGTGGATGGGCAGCTGCAAGGCCCCTGTCTGCTCTTCCTCCTTATGCTTCCTTGACTTTAAACTAGACTTGGACTGGACACCTCTTCAAATAGAAGACACCTTCACATAGAGGAAGCTCTCCAAAATAGAGGACTGTCCTCTGTTTTGTTTTGTTTTTAAAGGGACACCTGACCGCCCTAAGACTTTCGCCTTTTAAGCAGTGCATCTCTTCTTCTGTATCCCTGTTGGAACAGACAGAGATCCAATCCTGTGTCACACTGAGTGCCCCTGACTCCCATAGAAGCCACCAGCTGGCAGTAGAGATTCAGCTGCTCACCGAATTGGGGCCCCTTTCTACTAGTATGCAGCACATGAGATTCCTCTCCCCCTGGTTAAAGATTGCACAAGCCTGATTATAGCATGCGCCTAAACAGATTCAGTTCAGTGTCTCCTCAACTTTACATTTCCAGGGAAGTGTTACAGTCATCTGGAGCTTTCTGGAGCTCCATGGATACTTTTTGTTTTTTACTGTGTTTCGTGGGGGAGGGAAATGCACCCTTCTTCACAGCCGCTGCGCTGGTGACGTCAAGTGTGGTTTCTTTCGCAAGCAGCAGCAGCAGCCTTTGGACATGAATTCATTGTAACACAGCCTGGTGCGAGGCAGGCATTCGCAAGTCCCTTGTATTTCCTATAAGCTGCACTTCTCTGTATTTTCTCAGTGAGGAAACATCTGGGTAAAGGAGCGAGCGCTTTGTCAATAAGAAAGGTGAAGCACAGCTGCACCTCTTTATTTCTGTCACGTCTCTAACCAATTTTTTTGTCAAATTAAATATGCAGGCAACAGCCTACGTATGGGCCCTACAGTAGACGCTGCATTATGCACAGCTTATCGAGGTGCAGAGATATTAGCTAGGCCAAGAACAGCCCAGCCTGTGAGTCACAGATGTGTTTGCTCAAGTGCTGACCAGACCTGCACAGCTTGTCAGTGGGAACACAGGAAGCTGCTTTATACCGAATCAGACCAGTATTGTCTGCACTGGTTGACAGCAGCTCTCCAAAAGTTTCAAGGAGATTTATTTACTTACATCTTTACTGGCAAATGGACCCAGCTTTGCATGGGTTGGAATGGAATAGGCCTTAGTCTGATACAGCGAAGCCTTCAAGCAAGCCTTCAAGCAAGCTGTCAGAGTTGAACACATTGTGCCACCCCATCTGAGTGAAGCCATGCCTACTGGCACCCCTAGGCATGCCCCGTGAGGGAGTGGTCTGTCCACTCCAGTCTCCTGAGAGGACCTCCCAACAGCAGTGGGGGAGGGAGCAGGCATGTGATTCTATCCCTTGGCATATGGTGAAACATGACAGCCAATCAAAGAGGCCTATATGCCATGGCAGAAGATGACACACCAGAGACATCTGGGGAGGGACACCATGTATAGGTGTTTCTATGCAAATGCTAGAAGCCTCCGACCCAAAATGGGGGATTTGGAGTGTCTGGTATAAGATTTAAAATATATTTAAGTGGAAAATTGCCAAGGAAGTCCAACATAGTCACATTTTACTTCAAAAGAGGAAACTTCTCTAACATGAGAGACCAGGTAAAAAGGAAGTTGGAAGGGGGAGTAAAGAAGGTTAAATCCCTTCAAAATGCTTGGAGGTTACTCAAAACCACAATAATAGAAGCTCAGCTAGAATGTATACCACAGGTTAGGAAAGGTAGTACCAAGTCCAAGAGGTCACCAGCATGGTCAAGGAAGCTATTAGAGAAAAGAAGGCTACCTTCAGAAAATGGAAGTCTTGCCCAAATGAGGAAAACAAAAGGGAGCACAAGCTTGCACAAAGGTGATACAAGCAGACAATAAGAGATGCAAAAAAGCATTTTGAGGAGTATATCACTAACAATATCAAGGCCAATGATAAAAAATACTTTAAATATATCAGAAGCAGGAAACCAGCTAGGAGGCAGCTGGACTGTTGGATGACAATGGAATTAAAGGAGGATTAAAGGAGGATAAGGAGATTGAGGGGAAGCTGAATGAATTCTTCTCATCTGTCTTCACTGCAGAAGATAGATACAACAGATATCTGTGCCTGAACGGATGTTTTCAGGAAGGGTGTCTGAGAGAAACTGAGGCAAATAGTGGTGACAAAAGATGAAGTTCTCAACCTTATTGACACACTGAAAGTTAATAAATCACAGGGCCTATCCATCCTAGGGTTCTTAAAGAACTCAAATATGAAATTGCTGATTTTCTAACAAAAATCTGTAACATGTCCCTAAGATCAGCCTCTGTACCAGAGGACTGTAGAATGGCCAATGTAATACCATTTTTTAAAAAGGATCCAGGGGGATCTGGGAAATTACAGGCTGGTTAGCTTAACGTCTGTTCCAGGTGAATTGGTTGAAAGCATTATTAAAGATAAAATTGGTAAGCATATAGAAGGACAAGCCATGCTGGAAAAGAATCAACATGGCTTCCGCAAAGGTAAGTTCTGTCTCACTAACCTTCTAGAGTTCTTTGAAAGTGGCATTAAACACATGGACAGGGCTGATCCAGTAGGCATTGCTTACCTGGACTTCCAAAAGGCTTTTGACAAGGTCTCTCACCAAAGACTCCTGAGCAAGCTTAGCAGTCACAAAATAAGTGGAGAGGTTCTCTTATGGATCAGTAACTGGTTAAAGAACAGGAAGCAGAAGGTAGAAATAAATGGTAAATTCTCCCAATGGAGGGATGTAAACAGTGGAGTCCCACAGGAATCTGTATTGGGACCAATGCTCTTCAAATTATTCATAAATGATCTGGAATTAGAAGTGAGCAGTGAAGAGGCCAAGTTTGCTGATGACACCAAATTATTTAGGGTGGTTAGAACAAAATGGGATTGTGAGGAGCTCCAAAGGATATCTCCAAACTGGGAGAATGGGCATGAAAATGGCAAATGTGATTCAATGTAAGCAAGTGTAAAGTGATGCACGTTGGGGCAAAAATCCTAACTTCAAGCATTCGTTGATGGGATCTGAGCTAGCAGTGAATCACCAAGAAAGTGATCTTGGGGCAGTGCTGGACAGCTTAATGGAAATGTCTACCCAGTGTGCGGCTGCTGTGAAAAAGGCAAACTCCATGTTAGGCATAATTAGGAAAGGAATTGAAAATAAAATGGCCAATATCATACCACCCTTATAGAAATCTGTGGCGCCACCACACTTGGAATACTGTGTATGGTTCTGGTCACCGCACCTGAAAAAGGATATTGTAGAGTTGAAAAAAGTGCAGAAAAGGGCAACTAAAATGATCAAGGGGCTACAGCAACTCCCCTATGAAGAAAGGTTGCAAGTAACATCTGCGATTGTTTAGCTTAGGGAAAAAAAGGCAGGTAAGGGGAGACATGATAGAGGCGTACAAAATTATAGATTTTTGCTAGATGGATCAATGGTCTGACTCGGTCGAAGGCAGATTCCTATGTTTGTACATTCCAGACGCTCCTGTGCTGCTGTTGCTGTTTCCTGTGGCTGAGGTGAAACATGGAGTTTGGCTCTTCACATCCCAGGATTTGAGGGAGAAGAGTTAAAGCATGTTCTGTTTTCAGCCTCCTCTGATACACACCATGTATATGTGTATGGCATCCAGCTTTCTATGTGCTGTGGATGTTCCGTGAAGGTGTTGATACCCCTGTAAGGCACATCCATGCAGCAGCAAGGCAGTTCAAATCTCCTCGGCCTGTTTGGAATGAATGACCAGCTTTCCTAGGCTGTCCTGTAAATGAAGCCTGCATAGATTTGTTTATCCTTGGCCAGCACAGTGATGATAGCTAGGTAAACACATGACTCAAATGACCACAAGCAGGCCTAATCCCTGAAAGAGATCTGGCCTTGGGGTGGAGCAGGGCCTGTGCTTTGAGCGTATTTATCTTCTTTACTGCTCCGTGTTGCCTCTTTAGTAGCCTTAAGCTCTGTCCCTGGCATGTCCTCTCAGCCAATGAAAGGCTCTGAAGTAACCTTTCCCAACCCTGCCCCCCCCAGATGTTATTGGACTATACCTCCCATCACCCCAGATCATGAAACATGCTGGCTGGGGATGATAGAGGTCATAGTCCAACAGCTTCTGGGAGTCCAAGGTAGAGAAAGGCTGCTCCAAAGGGAATAACTATCTCTGTGCTCCAGTGAGTCTATTGCACTGGGCAAGCTATGATAGACAGGGATTCTAGTCCAGTGCAGTTGACTGAATGTGGAGATGATCAATGGCTGTGTTTGCATGTAACACTAAACTATAGCTCAGCATTACGGTCATGGGCTTTGGGCTCATGTGCTCCTCTCCTTCCTCAGTGTGGCTGTGTGGAGGAGATTGGAAGCTTTCCATTCTCTTTTGAATTACCGTAACTACGGTTTGTTGTTACATCCAAGCCCAGAGGAACTGTGGTTAGTGTTAATCATGGCTTATTGAAACAAGCCAACTTCAAATTGCAGTTAACGATCTTGGGTTGTTTCAATAAACCATAGTTAACACTAACCACATTTCCTGGTTCAAACACAATGAGAAACCATGGTTAGTTCAAAAATGGAACTGAAACCTTCCAATCTTCTCCTCACTATTTTATCAGA
Organism: Shinisaurus crocodilurus; assembly: GCA_021292165.1. Taxonomy (NCBI): domain Eukaryota; kingdom Metazoa; phylum Chordata; class Lepidosauria; order Squamata; family Shinisauridae; genus Shinisaurus; species Shinisaurus crocodilurus. The sequence goes on from JAHFWL010000434.1 coordinate 337,760, forward strand.
GGAGAGGGGAGGTGGGAGCACATGAGCCTGTGGCTCATGCACATAACGCTAAATTATGGTTTAGCATTATGTTTGAACCAAGCCAATATTTGCCTATGTGTGTGGAAAATCGCAACCCATTGACCCCACCCATGTATTGTATTGATCAATAGCAAATGTATTGTATTGATCAAAATAGCAAATATTTTCCCTTGTTGAGGGGAAACTTCCCACTGGTGTGGGAATCATATAACGAACAGATGGAAAGCTTTTTAATCTCAGCAGGCTGAAAGCAAAAAATAAGGTAATTACAACCTCCGTTGTGGAACTTCAGTACGTACTGATGATAATGTGGTCTCCGCACATTCAGAGGATGATCTCCAAACTATCCTAAATGCTTTTGCAGAAGCATACGAAAAACTTGGTCCCTCACTTAACATTAAAAAAACCAAAGTGCTTCATCAGCAAGTGCAAGCTAACCCTTTGGTGATGCCATCTATCCAGCTTGGCGGGACAATACTGGAAAATGTTGATCATTTTCTCTATCTTGGCAGCTATCTTTCTGTTACAGCTACCATCGACAGTGAAATCCAGCGTGTTCAAGGATCGGGATATTTGTAAGAAGACCAAAACACTGGTTTATGAAGCCATTGTATTGCCAACTTTATTGTATGCCTGCGAAACATGGACTATCTATAAACGTCACTTCCACCTCCTTGAAAGATTTCATCGACGTTGCCTCCGGAAAATCCTGCGAATTACTTGGGAAGATAGGCGAACAAATGTCAGTGTAATGGAAGAAGCAAAGACTACTAGTGTTGAAAAAATGATCCTTCAACGCCAACTTCAGTGGACTGGTCATGTTGTTCGAATGCCTGACTGCCGTCTCCCAAAGCAGTTACAGTAATACCTTGGATTGCAAGTAACTTGGTTTGAGAGCGTTTTGCAAGACAAGCAAATTTTTAAATATTTAATTTTTTTTTACTTGATATACAAGCGACGTCTTGCAATACAAGTACTGTAGTACGGCTTAAATTAAAAATCTCTGTACAAATTTTTTTGGGGGAATTTCGTTTTGATATAAGAGTGTTTTGGATTACAAGCACGTTTCCGGAACGAATTATGCTCTCAATCCAAGGCATGACTGTACTTTATTCCCAACTCAAGGATGGAAAGCGGAATATCGGTGGTCAATATAAGAGGTTTAAAGATGTTCTTAAGGCTAATCTAAAAAAAAATGCAATATAAACATCGAAAACTGGGAAGCTCTGGCCCATGAACGATCTAACTGGAGGTTGGCCTTTCACAAAGGTTCCATGGACTTTGAAGAAGCCCGAGTGCAAGGTGAAAGGGAGAAACGTGCTAAGCGAAAAGCACATCAAATGAATCCTTTACAGGACCATCTTCCATCTGGTAACCTGTGTCCTCACTGTGGGAAGCTGTGTGGATCTAGAATTGGCCTCCACAGTCACTTACGGACCCATCGCTAGAGTCTACACAATCTTCTTTAGAATTTCCTCCTTTTAAAATCTCCTTTTTGTAAATTTTTATCCTGGAAGACAATCTTACTCAGTCATGAGTGATCGCCTGATGAGTAGTAGTAGTAGCAGCGATGATGATGGCCACCATTTTGGACAGCTTTAAAAGGGGATTGGACAAATTCATGGAGGAGAAGGCTATCAATGGCTTCTAGTCCTGATGGCTGTATGATGTCAGTGTACTGGAAGAAGCAAAGACTACTAGTGGACCGGTCATGTTGTTCGAATGCCTGACTGCCGTCTCCCAAAGCAGTTATTTTATTCCCAACTCAAGGATGGAAGGCGGAATATCGGTGGTCAGTATAAGAGGTTTAAAGATGTTCTTAAGGCTAATCTAAAAAAATGCAATATAAACATCGAAAACTGGGAAGCTCTGGCCCATGAACGACCTAACTGGAGGTTGGCCTTTCACAAAAGTTCTATGGACTTTGAAGAAGCCCGAGTGCAAGGTGAAAGGGAGAAACGTGTTAGGCGAAAAGCACGTCAAACGAATCCTTTACAGGACCATCTTCCATCTGGTAACCTGTGTCCTCACTGTGGGAAGCTGTGCGGATCTAGAACTGGCCTCCACAGTCACTTACGGACCCATTGCTAGAGTCTACACAATTTTCTTTAGAATTTCCTCCTTTTAAAATCTCCTTTTTGTAAATTTTTATCCTGGAAGACAATCTTACTCTGTCACGAGTGATCGCATGATGATGATTGTTTTGATCAGCTCTTCTCTTCTGTACTGACTGAGCCTACACACATACACATGTACTCTGTTCTGCAAGCTGCAGATCGTGCATACAGAGCCTATATGCACACAGTGTATGTGTGTACATGTTCTGTACAGAAAAGCCAATCAACACATAGAGGTCAGGAACAGGACCAGTGGTCCATGCGTATTAGTTTTCTGCACAGGGCTATTAAGTATGCTCACCAACTCTGCACCTTTGATAGGTGCAGCACCTGTTTTCTCAGGATGCTCATACATTCTGAATTGAAACTTAACACTGGAGATCACTGCCCTCATTGGCAGCCTCTTGGGCTGACAACATAATGCCCAACTTATTTCTTCGTTACACTTCTGCCTTAAAACCAAGCCTAGATGGTACATTCATTTTTCAGCAGTCCATATGGGAGAGAGAGAGATCTCCTATCCGTAGTGTTAATGTGACCTTTTTTTTGCTAGGGCCCAGGTTCTCGTAAGTCTCTGGTCAGGCTGAGAGGACAGTGTCAAGGGCATTTTGATCCAAATAAGAGTTAACTGATAGTGCCTCCCAAGGGGTGGGATCTCTTTCCCCAGAGGCATTGAAGCAGATGCTGGATGGCTGTCTGCCAGGGACACTATAGCTGCATTGTAGATTCTGCATCTGCACTGGGCATAGATAGGTAGGTAGGTAATGCCATCAGTGTGCATGGCATTTTATAAACTATAAGAGGACAGGTCCCTGCCCCCATGAGCTTACAGTCTAAAACTTGACAGCGGGGAAATAACAAAGGAAAGACAAGGAGATGGAGACAGAGGTAGGCAAGGGAAGAATATTCATTTATTATTTTGGTTACATGTACTTAAGGTTAGTTACAGTAGGGCAGTCTTCCCCAACCTGATGCCCTTCAGATGTGTTGGGCTACAACTCCCATAATCCCCAGCCAGCATGGAATTGGCCACAATGTCTGGGGATGATGGGAGTTGCAGTCCAACACATCTGGAGCGTGCTGGATTGGGGAAGGCTGGACCAGATGACCTTCAAAGTCCCTTTCAATTATACGATGCAAATGCAGAGAGGTTGAGGTTTTCGTCTTCAAGTTCTGGCTCTTGGCAGAAGCTTCTCTTCTCCCACTTTCTTGCTTTATGCTTCTGGAAAATGGGTTACTTATATGGTTCAGTCTCAAAAAAAAAATATGCAAGGAAAGTAGGTATGCCCATAAATCCTCCTCTGGGTGAAAAATATATATATATTAAAAGAGTATTTACAGAGGCAGCTCTAGTAAGGCAAATTGAAGAAGCCAAGTAAAGCAGCATTATTTGGCCTGCATTAAAGGTAGCTTATGTCCTTTTTTAAAAAGGGTTTTTTGGGTGTGTGTGTGTGTGGCTGTTTTTAAAACTGCCCTTATTCAGGGCAGTGCCAGCGGGTGGCAAGAGTATTATGAAACCTGTGTGAGTGTCATGTGAACAGTGTTTTGGCATCCGTGTGAACTCACATAGAAGGGAAGCTGGGAGGGAGGGTGCATGCTTCCAGCCACTGGCCTACCAGCATTCAAACTGAATGTGTGTAGGCTGTGTGCGTGGGATTGGGCAACTGTTGAATAATCAAGGTCTCTGGCTGCATGTATGGAGACTATTTGCATATAGCCATGAGCATTCAGAGGAATGTCCAAATAGTGCTACTGACTAATTTGAGCTGTGTGTTTTGCCACAGCAACAGCCACATATGGACCATCAGTTTTAGAAAGGGCTAGGAGGAGCATCCCTCAGTATTTCAGCCACTGCATGCTATGTTGGTATCTCTCAGTAAAGAAAACAATGCCGATTTCAAATGTGGACTCTTCAGGTGTTCTCTTTGCGTTGCTTGCAGCCCTTAAATGACTTAAGCCAGAGAACCTGGATTTTTCAGGTGGCTGGGAGATTCTAGCATTCAAGCAGCAGACTTTGCTGGTTCAGATTGTCATCGTGTGGCAACCCAGAAGCGGGCCTTCTCCGTGGTGGCACCCACCTTATGTAATGCCCTCCCCACTGGTGTTGGGGAGGTGCCAACTGTGGGGTGCTTTAGGCACCAGTTAAAAACCCATCTCTTTAACCAGGCATGCCCTGAGCGATTGTGCTGCCCGGTTAGCTTGCTAATTATGGCATTGTGAGTACTTCGTCTTAAGGTTTGCATAACTGTTCTATTTTAATGTATTTTATATGGTAAGTGGTATATAAATATATTAAACAACAACAATATATTGTGTGTAAATTCCACTGAAATCAGCAGGGATTTTTCCCCACGTAAATTATGTGCTTAGGACCAGGGCTGAAAATCCACACACTTTGGCCTTAAGTGGTTTGTGGATCAGGGTGTTCAATGGCCAATCCTCCATGCTGCAAACCATCCTAAGCCAGCCACAGCTAGAAAGACACAAAGCTGAGGTGTCTCTCGAAGGAAGTGTCTGTAGGCGAAGCCGGCTGTTTGCTTAATCTGACGCGATGAGCGTGGTGTGGCTACGATGCATTGCCAATAAAACCATCCTTGTTAACCCCACGGGAACAGTGATATGCGAGCAAAGGTAGCCTGCTTGGGGGAAGAGGAGGAGAAAGAAAAATAAACAGCTACTGAATGAAGGCAAGGCCCATCTGACAAGGAGGCATCTGAAAAGACAGAAAATAACTCAGCGCATTGTTGAGCAGTGTCTAGACAGGGATCCCAAGTGCAGAACACAGGGTGCTACAGTATACCATGGAGAGGGCTTGGACATGGAAGAGGCAGAGCGGGATGGGGGGAAGAAGGGGGCAGATTCCAGCCCAGAGGGTTCAGCTTGTTCCTGCTCTGGTGGATATCATGTGTGTAGAGATGGGGTGGTTGGGGAGGAATTTAGGGAAGAGATCAGCGAACTGGTTGCCTATTAGCCAGGCACAGCTAGAAAGACACAAAGCTGAGGTGTCTCTCGAAGGAAGTGTCTGTAGGCGAGCCATGCTCAAGGTTATGGCATTGTCATACAAAGCCCTAAACAACTTAGGACCAGGACACCTAGTAGACTGCCTTCCTTTATATATGCCCAACTGTCCATTAAGATCATCAGAGGAGGCCTTGCTGATGATCATTCAAAAATTATCGGAATGCAATATCTCGACAGCGGGCCTTCTCAGTAGCGGCACCCACTGTGTGGAAAAAAAATTCCCTCGTGTGGTTTGGGAGGCAGAAAATTTGGCTCTTTGAAGGGCTACCTGGTTGACATCTGGTTTAAAGATAAAGAACCGTAAGAAGAGGTGTGGAGAAAGTGGACAGGGAGACATTTTTCTCCCTCTCTCATAATACTAGAAGCCAAGGGGTCATCCCATGAAGCTGACTGGTGGGAGATTCCGGACAGATAAAAGGAAGTACTTCTTCACACAGCACAGAGTTAAACTATGGAATTCACTTCCACAGGATGTGGTGATGGCCACCAGTTTGGATGGCTTTAAAAGGGGATTGGACAAATTCATGGAGGAGAAGGCCATTGGTGGCTACTCCTACTAGTCCTATTGTGCTTCTTCCAGTATCAGAGGCAGTATGCCCATGTACACCAGTTGCTGGGGGACATGGGCAGGAAGGTGCTGTTGCACTCATGTCCTGCTTGCGGGTTCCCGTGGGCAGCTGCTTGGCCACTGTGTGAACAGGATGCTGGACTAGATGGACCCTTGGCCTGATCCAGCAGGGCTCTTCTTGTGTTCTTAAGAGGGAGAAGCTGCCTTAAAGCTGCCCTGGGCAGCAGACTGAGAAGGCACACACAGGTCACCTGGTCAGTCTTCCCCACAATGGTGAGATGTAACGTATCTGTATTTAAATTATAGCCATTATTTCCAAATTTGCATCTATACATGTAAATTAGCACATGAGTTCACAACCTAACAACAAACTATGGGGGGTTCTCTTCCTGGGTTGTTCATTGTTAAAAATCCATAAGTAAACCACGGTACAGGGTTCACATGTAATGACAACCCATGATTCAACAACCACCCATGATTCAACGGCAATCCATACTCAACCCATTCTTTGGGTTGTTGTCACATACAAACCAGGTCAAGTGATGTATAAAGCTGTGCCTCGGCACCAACCTACAGACCCAATGCATTTAACAATATTCCTTCTTGTTCATAACATTTCATAAATAATTCTCTTTTGCTTTCCCCTGCACTCTGTGTCTCATGTTACTTGCATATCTCCATAAGGGAGCAGAATAACAGGGACTGTTGTTGGCCACTGCTCAGAAGATGGTTCTTTTCAACAGTTTCTCTCTCTCTTGCTTTCTCTGCTCAACTTCAAGGACTAAAAGTGTAATCCTATACATGTCTTCTCAAGTAAGCTCGATTGAGTCCAATGGGGCTTACTTCCAGGTAGGTGGGTATAGAATTGCAATGTAAATGATGGAAATTCTTACCAGATTTGTCCAGGTCTTTTCCCCCGGGCAACGTTGGCTTAAGAAAAATGTGAGATGATCCTGCTATACTTAAAGAAGTTATCTGATCACATGATTCTTTTAAAAAGCAAGGCATTCTGTAAAGAAACGGGCCCATATTTAGTGTCTCTATTAACTCCAGATCAAATGTAATCAGTGAAGTTATAATATTATGCTTTATAACTTCCAGTCCTGCAGAAAGAAAATGGCACCACATCTTTTGTTTAAAAATCCTTTTCATGCATCATCACCAGTAAGTAAAAAAAAAAACAACGACAAAAAATACCCGACACTCAGTTACACCTCGGCAAACCCAGAACACATTTCCTTTCTAGTCTCTTTCTGTGTGGCCTAACCTAGTGATCCCAAAGTAGGGTGGCCATGTGACCTACTATACAGCAGACAGTCCTCTGTTTGAAGGACTTTTCAGTCCAATTCTGGTTAAAGACAGGGAACCATAAGAAGGGAGAACGGAGGCCTTGAAGCTGCCCATCGCACTTAGCCCCTGAGCAACAGACTGAACAGACACACAGCTCACCATCTCCCCCACGGTGGTGGGATATAATTTCTATTTAAATTATAGTAATTCCCCCAGCACTGTGGTCCTAATTGGAGTCAGGGCCCTTTGCTTTAAAGAGATGGGCAATCCAATCATAGTCAGATCTCTCGTCTCATCTAGTTTGGCCCTAGGTCCTTTTAACTAAAAATAAAGTAGCAATACGTTACAAACCCAGATCTACAAAAGGACTGGAGAAGCTGCTTTCCTCTTCAGAGAGCTGCTAGTAATAATGTCTTCCTCTGTCAGCATGATGGTGGTGGTGTGCGGCAAGAATATTTTCCTTTTCCTGTCTGCTGGTGGAATTTCCCTTATTATATAATATCTGAAGCAGGGGTGGGCAACGTATGGCCCCCCAAATGCTGTTGGACTACAACTCCCATGAGCCCTCTGGAACAACCAAGAACAACTCTACTTCATCATCTGCATGACCATCTTTCAGATATTTGAAGACTGCTCTCAGATCTCCCCTTAATCTTCTCTTCTCCAGCTCTATTGGCTCCACTCCCTTAACCCAGCACCTTGCTTCTAGGACCTCCTGCCCCCCACCCTGCCACATCAGCCACTATTTTGCACATGGCTGAGGCTGGTGGACCTTTGGGTTCTAGTGAAAAACCAACTTAGATCCCAACTTAGCTTGAGCTCTGCCCACCTCTGCCATATACCATGTAGAGCAGTGATGGCGAACCTTTTTGAGCCCGAGTGCCCAAACTGCAACACAAAACCAACTTATTTATTTCAAAGTGCCAACACTGCAATTAAACCTGAATACCGAGGTTTTAGTTTTAGAAAAACAACTCATACAGTTGTCCGAACTAATTAACATCTTTTGTCTTTAAAGAAAAACACAATAACAGAGCTTTCAATGATACAAACAGTTTTTTGTGGGGGGGAAAATCAACTCAAAAAATTATTATAGTACTACATTGTACACATAGCCTGAAGGGAATTTATACAAACTTTTTAAATAATTAGGCACATGTATTTTGGATAAGGGATTCTCAACTTGTAATATGATTATATGCCAGACTGAAATTGTATGGGGCCAAGCTTTACCCCGGGTCCTTTCCCTGCTTCTACAGGTGTCGGATTAGTAAAAGTCAACCTGTACTAGGATGAGCAAGATAAACAAGAAAACTAAACGTGCTTAACACATTTTAAACACTTTATGTCTTTGACTGCAAACACTGCATTAGGTAAAAGTTTGCATTGGGCATGCGTTTGCACAGTTAATGTGATTTTTGCTATTGCATGCATGCTGATAATTTGTCAAACCTTGACTCATACTCCGTTAGTTTGAGAGCAACACATGCAGCACTCAGGTCAACTGTTAGGGCTTTACATCCAAGCCATGCTCTGTGCATCATTCTTCAAAACCTTTTAAATGTGATAACAATGTAGAAAAGGATTATGTAACAGGAATTCTAGAATAAAATCATTCTGTTCCACACTGTGAGAAAGAACAAAATCATTAGTGTTTTGCAGAAGGGGACAGTCTTTTTGCGATCTGGTGACCAATGGCTCGAGTGCCCACAGAGAGGTCCCTGCGTGCCAGCTGTGGCACCTGTGCCATAGGTTCGCCATCACTGATGTAGAGTGTTTAGTCCACAGAACACTTCCTGAGATAGAAGAGTCAGAAGGTCTAGTGTTTGTTTGTTTTTATGGCATGTTCAGGTCATGAATTCAGGGCAAGAAAACTAGTGGTGTGGCAGGCGAACAGTATTCGGGGAAGCTCCATGGTGTAGCTAGGAATGAACCTCAAGACCAATGTCCAGGGGCCCACAGCTCAGGGGCCCTCTGAAATGACCACTCAGGGAGAAGCATGTGATGGGGCTCACTGGGACTGACACTGAAAGTACAGCATCCCTTGTTGCAAATAAATCTCTGTCATTTTTCCAGATTAATGACTTTCTTTTTAATTATATTCAGGGATGGGCGGCCAGGCATGGTTACTGATGCTCATTTTATTATTTTTTTACTTTTAAAATATAGGGCAGTATCCTGTGCTGCTCGTGCAACAGTGAGACTCACTGCTAGTGCAACAAGAAGCTAGCGGTTCCTCAAGCATCCAGAAAGAGCAGAAATGCTTGCTTCCAGAATGTGGCTGGTCAGAGGAGGTCACAGAAGGGAGCTCCACTAACCTGTTCCAATATGGAAACAAATGTTTCTACTCATTTCCAGGGTTGCTTTTGGAAGTGCTAGTTCCTGTTGTGCTAGCGGTGAGTCCCACTAATGCAACGGAGCTAGCAGAAACGCAGTGGTAGTATAGGATACTGTTAGTGTATAAAGAAAAATAAGTTTTGTGTAATGTTTGTTTTGTTATGTTTTGCAGCAGCTTTTGTGCTGCTTATCTGAAAATATTTTAGATAGTGTGAGACATGCCTGTCTATGTTTATAGAGCTATTTTTATAGAGCCAGTGTGGCGTAGTGGTGAGATTGTTGGACTGGGACTCAGGAGATCCGGGCTCTAGTCCCTGTTCGGCCATGAAAACTCACTGAGTGACTTTGGGCCAGTCACTGACTCTCAGCCTAACCTACCTCACAGGGTTGTTGTGAGGATAAAATGGAGGGGGGGAGGAGGATGATTATGTAAGCCGCCTTGGGCTCCTTGCAGGAAAAAAAGGCGGGGTATAAATATAATAAATAAATAAATAAATAAAATATTTTTGTCTGCAGCTTAGCCAAGCATAAGAAAAACTAACTGTGAGACAAGAAGTCATCATGTGATGTATATAGGCCAATGACATATAATAGCCAAGCTTTGGCCATATGTATCATGCATGTATGATTCTGAGCTGCACTTGCTTGCACTTGCTTTTTGCTGAGCTAAATATACCTTCAAAGTTTTGAACTTTGCATATAGACTGTATATAGAATGTAAAGTAACCTGTAGTGATGCTTTGTAATAAGTTAATAAAACCGTTAGAATAGAACTGTTTTAACTACAGAGTAATTGCCCATATTTTCCTTTTCTACAACAAAATGGTACTCATTCCCAAGTGAGGGTGCAATCTTATGCATGGTTTTTTGTCCAAACATGGATAGGATTGCACCCTAAATATGTTTAGCATCAGGGCAGCAGAAGCAAACTCCGTTTTATTCCCGTAGTCATGATGGTGCTAGGATTTAAGTGAATTTAAAATGTGAAACTGCACACACTCAGAATATTTCTTAGTGTTGTGCTTTTTAAAATCAAGGTAGGCCAATTTTTAATTGTCCCCCCCCCTCCAACATATCAAGAATGTAGAAGCAGTTGTAAAACTTGGAATGGCCATTTTGGGATGGGGAAGAGAAACGTTAGTTGTGTACTTTGCAAGTGAAGTAATGCACATGGCCATCTAAAGGGGCCGCCTGTAAGACCATTAGGTCCAGAGTCTAAAATTACCTAGCTGCACCACAAGGGAAACTTGTCTGCTTGTCCTCTTTCCATTGAGGAACCCTCAGTCAGCTTCAAAGGTGCCCCAACATTCCCCAATGCAGGCACACAGTTTGAAAGCCACCCTTCTGCTGCTTACCCAGATTACATCTTAGTCATTCTATCCCCAGCTGCACGAATGCAAATAAATCTCTGTCGTTTTTGCAGATTAATGACTTTTAGAACTTCCTGCAAAATCTGTACAGCGGATATCTCAGAAGGCACTTCCTTTCGCCCCATTGCAGGAAAACTGTTGCTTTCAGAGCTTCCTAGAATGTGAATTTACACTCAGTGTTGTTTGTCCCTGAAGTCTGTTGTTATGTCTGCAAAAACAGAGGATTAAAAAAAACAAAACCTGCTGAATCAGAGGGTGTCTTTGTAGACACTTTCCCCCAGAAGAAACGTCATCAAAAAGCCAAGCTAAGCAATGTTTATCTGCAGTCACTTTTTGGTCATTATGATGGGCCTTACCAGACCATAACAACTGGATTTTTACATAGGGCTATACTCACAGGAGATGGCTGGAAGTATTCTGTGCCAGAGAATTTGACATGTAGGTAGGCTTGAATCTCCATCCCACCAAGCTTCTCACTGTAGCCTTTCCTATGTATACCGAGGGCTTCAAGCCAGAGCAGATAACAATCTGCTGCTCTTGGGCACCACCAATGCAGCTGGTCAGAAGAAGGTCGTGCGGTCTTTAATCTGAGAGACCCAGACTGGTTCAGCAGTTTGTCAGGCCACAGAAGAGGCCAGCGAGGTTTTACCTTGCCCTATAAATCTCCACAGTCTTCCCTGGTACTTTGGTCTCTGTCCGATCCCCTTCCTTATTTACAATCTGCCCTCATCCTGCCAGACCTGACCATTGGCCCTTGTCATGACCATCTCTGTAGTCATAAGGTTCCAGTAAGCCCTCCTCTTCTTGTTTCCTCCCTTTCGCTACACAACCCCCAAAGCCAAGCCTGTCCTTTTCTCCGTGCTGATTACATTTCCTTCACCAGATGTTGAGAACACTATTTTCACCAGGGCCACATTGACTTTTCTCACTTCAAGTTCAGTGAAGGCGGGCGGCTCCAATGTCAGTGGGGCAGTGTATCCACTCCGGGTTGCAGCCTGAACTTTCAAGGTTCTATTTTGGGGCTAGGATTTCAGCACCATGGATAGCCCTTAAAAATTCAGACTAAAACCCAGAGTGGATACACCGCCCCACTGGCATTGGAGTCACTAGCCTCCGCTGTTTAAGTTCTTCGTCCCTCTGCCCCACTATAAAGCCTCAGGGGCAGGGCTGCAGAACCTCTGACCTGTGTTCCCAATATGGTACTGCTGAGATTCCCCAGAAGGCCGTGGGTCCTTCCCCTGACCCCAACCCTTCCCCCCAACCCCCACTCATTCAGTGTTTTCCTGGCTTTTGTGCTTTTCCCTCCCCCCTTTCTAAAAAGTTGAAATGCCTCTCCTTGGGCTTAGTTACTGGCAGTAAGAGCTTTAAGCTGAAATATGCTGGCACTTTTGGCCCCGCCCCTTTTGCCTTCAGCTCCACCCACCACTGGAATGTGGCCCCTGAAAGCCTTTCCAAAATGGAATTTGGCCCTCAGGCTGAAAGAGGTTCTGCACCCCTGCTCAAGGGGAAGGGACCACACAGTGATAACACATGATGTAGTGAAAGGCCAATTGATCAGATAGGACCTCCCCACTGCTGCTGTGACTAGCAAGCTCTTGAGGGTACCAAAATAAGCACCATTTCATGTGTAATGGTTGGGATTGCATGGACCATGGCTGAGGGTAGAACAGTTATGTAGGAAAATGGTGGCCCATGCAAGAAATGACCAAATGTAAAGACAAGAGGAGCACAGGCTAGGCTGCAGTGGCTCCCCCAACGATGAGGACCCAGATGTTGTTGGACTACAACCCCCCCCATCTTCCCCAGCCAACAGGGCCAGTGGTCTGGGATGATGGGAGTGGCAGTCCAACAACATCTGGGGAACCCAAAGTTGGGAACCAGTGGGTTAGAGATCAGTATGTAGGACAAATCTGGGTTGGCCAGCCAATGTACACTCAGTAGGGAGCTGGAACCAATCCTGATGCCTGACAAAATGTACTTGTAAGATTCTCATAAAAAAGAAGGCAAGGAGAGCCCTTCTGGATCAGATCAAAGGTCCATCTAGTTCAGCATCCTGTTTCCCACAGTAGCCAACCAGATGCCTCCAGGAAGCCCATAAGCAGGGATGGAAGACAATAGGCTTCCTTCCTCTGTTGCCCCCCAACAACTGGTATTTGTAGTCATACTGTTGCTGAACATGGAAGTTCCTTGTAGGCAACATGGGTAAAAGCCATTGATAGAATGTGTTTGTCACTTTCATACTTGATAATTTTAAGCATACACTTAAAGCGGGGGGGGGGGAGGCACATGCAGCCTCCCTGGCTGTTTTGCACCCCTACCCCTACTGAATTTGCCATGGCAGTGGCAGCAGTGGCAAAAAAAAAGTAGCGATTTTGGAAGCAGAATCATGTTCCTGGAAGCCTCCTGGGACTGGAGTGCAATTCTCCTTGTAAACAAGATCCACATTCCGCACGTGCTTTGTTTCCTTCCAAAATCACTGCTGTTTTTGCCACCACAGCAACAAGTTTGATGGCAGCTGCAACTGCTGTGGGGGAAAGGTAATGCACCCCCCAACCCCTGGATGTTGCCCACCCCTGACTTATATTCACCTTTACATGTGTACACATTTTTTTAAAAAAAGAAGCCATGATGTGTGAGTAACCCTGACTGGCTGTGACAAAACTGAACAGTTTTTAAAGTGTTCTTTGGTTCATGCATATCAAAGGGAAAAGGCAGCTGAGTGGGAGGAAAGTAGCTCCATTTATATCAACATTTAACTTTATTTTACCAAGGAAGTTGAGAAGCCATTCACATCCTGGCCCACCAAGAGACCTGGGCAATGCCCTTCTCGCTTCATCCTCGTTCTCAGTGCTTCCTGCATGAATTATCTCTGCTTTCCTGTTGGCAGGAACTGAATTCCAACTGGTACAAAGGCTTGGGACAGGATATAAACAGGAAACGTCATCCAGATGACGCAATGGGCCTCCGAGCTCCGGGTGAGCAGGTTCCTGTGCTTTGCAATGGTGAACCTGGATGCCAAAATGAATGCCTGGAAGCAAGAGCGTTTTCATGAATAAGCATGATGCAGCCGCTGAGGCTAGTGAAATCATTTTTTCCCCTCAAAAACCACATGGCTACAATATCCAATGTCCTTCACATTCAGCATATGAGTGTGCTGAATACTCATTGTCTCGCTGCGTGTCTATAGATTACCAGTGTATATTGAACTGGTACTTAAGTGCCAGTTGTGCCTTTTGCTGGGAATGTACCCGTATATACTCAAGTACAGGTTAACCCTAATTTAAGTCGTGGCCCCTAATTTCACCCCCCAAAACTGGGAAAACTTATTGCCCCCCAGTATAAGTCTAGGGTGGGAAATGTATGAGGGGAGACTCCCGCCGCCATCCCCAGACACCCCCCGCCACCGTACCTGCACCCGCTGCCGCCGAAGCCCCGCCACTGCCAAAGCCCCCCAGGACCCCCGCCGCCACCGCCAGGCACCGCCAGGCACCGCCAGGCACCCCCCTCCACCCCCAGGACCCCTGCCGCCACCCCCAGACACCCCCACGCCACGCTGTTCCTCTCCGCTCGCTCTTTAAAATTATTTTCCTCCCCCCCCATACCTTTGTCAGCGGCGGCTAGGCAGGGAAGCGGCGCAGCAGCGCGAGGCGCCCGTAGAGCGAGTGGCTGGGCTGCGTCTCCCTGGCAGGGAGACATGTGGAGCCACTCCGCTATTCCTCCGCTCGCTCTTTAACATTATTTTCCTCCCCCCCCATACCTTTGTCAGCGGCGGCTCGCTCTGCTGGCGCCTTGCGCGCTGCCATGCCAGCTCCTAGGAAGTGATGCCCGTCGCGGCCCCGGAAGTGATGCCCGTCGCGGCCCAGAAGCGACGAGGGCGGCGCCGGCAGCGCCGCGAGCCTCCGCTTACAAACAGAAAGGTAGGGGAATGGCGGAGCAGCTCCACGTGGGTCCCTGGCCATGCCGGCTCCCGGGAACGAAGCAGCATGGCAGCGCGCGAGGCGCCAGCAGAGCGAGCCGCCGCTGACAAAGGTATGGGGGGGGGAGGAAAATAATTTTAAAGAGCGAGCGGAGAGGAACAGCGTGGCGTGGGGGTGTCTGGGGGTGGCGGCAGGGGTCCTGGGGGTGGAGGGGGGTGCCTGGCGGTGCCTGGCGGTGCCTGGCGGTGCCTGGCGGTGGCAGCGGGGGTCCTGGGGGAGCACTGACCCATTTATAAGTCGAGGGGGGCATTTTTCAGCACAAAAAATGTGCTGAAAAACTAGACTTGTATTTGAGTATATACGGTAGATCTTTTAATTTTGTTAG
Source organism: Shinisaurus crocodilurus (assembly GCA_021292165.1). NCBI lineage: Eukaryota > Metazoa > Chordata > Lepidosauria > Squamata > Shinisauridae > Shinisaurus > Shinisaurus crocodilurus. The sequence continues at coordinate 352,786 of JAHFWL010000434.1, forward strand.
TATGCACTACAGCAGTGTTCTCCAACCTTGGGTCTCCAGATGTTTTTGGCCTACAACTCCCAGGATGCCCCAGCCAGCATAGCTGGCTGGGGCATGCTGGCAGTTGTAGGCCAAAAACATCTGGGGACCCAAGGTTGGAGAACACCACAACAGCAACCTTCCCCAACCTGGCACCCTCTGGAGTGCACCAGGCCGGGTAAGCCTGATATAGGCCAATATATTCTTTTGAATTAGTGTCACAACCTGGACATTTTCAAACCTTAGTAAACTCACCTTAGTAAACTCTTAAAGCAAGCTGATGCATGCTGACTTGAAAGCTTACTTACCGGGTGAGTGGGCATAGGCTTGCATCCTTGATGTAAATGTTAACTTGTTAAAGTATTGTGCAAATGAGGTTGTACGCTTCTTCATTATCCATTGTCCATTGCCATGCTAAAAACCAAATACCTCACTGGTTTAATCCTGGAAGTGGATTCCATTAGTTCTGCTTTTAGGTTTTTCTCCTGATCTGTTAAACCCAATTCTATGCATAATGATTTCACATTATTTAGCTTATAACCTGAGCTCTTTCCATAGTGATGGTTGAATCTGAGACCTTTTGTTTCTACCAAAGAGAGTTTCGGAATGAATTTTTGCATATGCTTGGTGCAAGTGCTGCATTAGTAGTGGTGAGAGTGTTGGCCTGGGACTCCGGAGATCCGGGTTGTAGTCCCCACTCGGCCATGAAACTCACTGGGTGACTTTGGGTCAGTCACTGATTCTCAGCCTAACCTACCTCACAGGGTTGTTGTGAGGATAAAATGGAAAGGAGGAGGAGGAGGAATATGTAAGCTGCCTTGGGTCCCTTGCAGGAAGAAAGACGGGATATAAATATAATAAATATAATTAATAAATAAATTAGATCCTTTTCACACCATCCTGTAAACTTTGGGGCGGGGGGGGGGTTTGATGACACATTTTAAGGCTGGCTGGGGCATGCTGGGAGTTGTAGGCCTCCCCCCCCCCCCGTCTAAACATTCATAGGATTACACCCTTATTTATTTTAAACCTTATTTAATTTATTTAAAATATAAGATTGGGAGATCTAGGGTTGGATTTTCCAGTATCTTTTTATTTGCTTGAGAGCAGCTGAGGTGGCAGTGTGACTTGGAATAGAGTCACTCCACAGGCAGCATGTGTCTTTCGCCCCAGCACTATTTAACACTTTTGCCGCAGTGCTATTTCTGTGATCTGAATTCTCCCCCCAAGCTGCTAGCTGTGATGGGGCTAAAAAAGACTTGTGCCTATATTGTGCCTCTCCACAACTAACAGCAGTTCTGGGATTGGGCTTTAAATCAGAAAAACAGCACAAAGAAATTGCTTGACTCCTACCTTTCCCGGTGCCATGGCTCTGATCTGTTTCTGCCCCCTGCACCTGCTTCTAAGTAGAGAAAAAGATGTTGGGAGCACTGATCACAGAATTTATTTGTTATGTGTAAGCAGGACCAAAGCGTCGCTTCACACAATGGGCTGGCTCCAATGTTAGTCCTACTTAAAGTAGACCTGTTGAAATGAATGGGACTTAACGTTAGACTGATATTGGATACAATGCAATGCGTGGCCATTGCATTTGCCATAGCTGCACTGGCATTGCACTGCCATCCCCTGCAGTCAACACAAAGGGCCAAACTAGATGTGATGCTAAAGGCGTATTTGCGCATAATGTGCAAATAGCAGTCGCTCAGGTGGGGAAGGGAAGGGGGAGTTTAACCTTTTCCTCCTATGCTGTGCTCTGGATGAAAATTGCTCCTCTGAAGCTGCTGCTTGCATTGGGAGGAACCCCCCCCTCCGCAATGTCCCTAAACATTCAGGGATATATACGCAAGCTGTGGCTTCCCAACATGTGCCCACAGACCAATTATGAATCAGAATTAAAAGTGTGATGGAAAGGATAATTTCTGACAACTTGAGATGACTGTAACCTTCAGAAAAGTTCAAGTTTCACAATGTGAGGCATGCGATTTTCAGCTGAGGGAGCATATTTACCAGCAAGAGGAAGGAGGGGTTGCTGAGTCATACACTCCCCAGTGGTTTTCTGAAGTATTTTCACTCGGTTTCTTGGCTGGATCAAAAAAGGCAAGGAACCACAGGCCTATGGGTCAAATAGGACGCCTTCAACTTTTCACCTTGGCTCTTAGGAACACTGGAAGCTGACTTATATCAAGTCAGACCATTGGGCCATCTTGATCAGTATTGTCCATACCAGGGATGGGGGATCAGTGGCCCTCCAGATGTTGTTGGGCTGCTGCAGTACTAGCTTACCGCCTTCCCCTCTCTACGCCCAGTTGACCCCTCAGATCTTTCAAGGAGGCCTTAGTGATTGTTCCATGACCAATAGGGCAGAATCCAACAGGATGCTTACACCCCTGCCAATTCTCTTGTGCCCTGCAGATTCTGTTGTGGAAGCAGTGGGTCCAGCCAATTCCGTTGAGCAAGCGGGACTCACTGCTTGTGCAACAGAGATTTAGTGCTTCCCAGAGGAAGCCCTGAAATGAGTGGAAACACTCATTTCTTGTTTTGGACAGGTCAGTGGAGCTCCCTTACATGAGCTCCACCAACCTGCCCCATTCCAGAAATAGAAATGAGTGTTTTTGCTTGTTTTCAGTTGCCCACAGAAGTGCTAAATCTTTATTCTGCAAGCAGTGGGTGCCGCTTGTGGGGTGCAAGAGAATTTATTTATTTATTTATTTATTTATTTATTTATTTATTTATTTAATACATTTTTATACCGCCCAATAGCCGAAGCTCTCTGGGCGGCTTACAACAGTTAAAACCATAAAATACAGTATAATATAAATATAAAATTTAAAACCACAGATTAAAAACAAACAGCAGAGCTAGCAGCAGCAGTTACAATAACAGAGTTAAAAACTACAAGATTAAAATGATTAAGATGATTAAAATGCCTAGAAGAATAGAAAGGTCTTCACCTGGCGCTGGAAAGAGTACAATGTGGGCGCTAGGCGAGCCTCTTTGAGGAGCTCATTCCACAACCAGTGTGCCACAGCAGAAAAGGCCCTCCTCCTAGTAGCCACCTGCCTCACTTCCTTTGGCAGGGGCTCTCGGAGAAGGACTGCGGACGAAGATCTTAGTGTCCGGGCAGCTACATAAGGGAGGAGACAATCCTTCAGATACCCTGGCCCCAACCCGAGAATTGGTGGAGGCGTAAGTGTTCCCTTGGATTCTTCCCACAGAGTGTTGCCAAGGAACAGCATATAAGCATGACTTCTTGGTAGTGGCACCCACCCTCTGGAACATCCTCCCATGCATTGTTTGAGAGGCAGAAAGTGTGTCAACCTTTAAATGCCTCTTGAAGGCACATTTCTTTACACAGGCTTTCCCTGACTTGTAATGGATTATGACACTGCTGCTCCATTTTATGATTGTCTTGTTGTAATGTTTTAAGTGTTTATCATTTTTATTGTTCTTTCACTGCATTTATATTGGTCTTATACTGGTGTGTGTGTTTTAGGATATTGAACAGTATAAAAGTAGTATAAATAAAAGATAAATAAATAAACTCCCATCATCCCGCAACCATTAGCTATGGTGGGTTTATGGGAGTTGCAGTCTAGCAACATCTCTGGAGGACCACACATTCCCAACTCTGTAGGCTCACCAGGGTTTCAGACAGATGTCTTTGCCAGCCCTGCCAGGAGATCCCAGGGACTGAACATGGGTCTTTTGTATGTGCTCTGCCAGTCCCCCACCCCCGCACTCAGATCATCCTACTAGTTTGGCCCTCACGGTCATTTTTTCCCCCTCCAGAACTACCTCGGTCAACCACAGCAGCATACCTTTCAAGTTGGCCTGAAATTCAACTCCACAGACATCCTGGAAATACCGGATAATATGAACGAAGCTTATTTCACAACATTGAATCAGAGCACTGTGCTACACTGCACCGTTTTTCACAGCAGAGGAGCAAGGGGCAAACCATCACACACAAACCATCACACCTCTGTTGCATGACCTGCTGTTTTGAACCTCGTGGTGACCCTTGCTAATATATATCTGCCTCTTATCTAACCTGGAGATCTCTGTAGGCTGTAACATATCCATGTGTGCCTCTAATAAAGCAATTAAGCTGCTCTTTGCTGGCATAATTGCTTCGGGGAATGGGGGAAAAAAATAAGCCTCTCCAAGGCATTAGTGGGATGCAATTAATGATCTTATAATTAACCTTAATGTAGCGTACCGCTCATGAGAGGCAGCGTGAAAAACTCACACACCACATGCCGTAAGGGCAGTTCAGGCAGCTTGACTTATTGCTGAAAATGCCTATGCAGGCCCTAAAATTGTAAAGTAAACAAATTTGAACTGTACCGGAGTAGCTGTGAATAGCCTTAGGGTACAGGTAGTGAAAGGCTGACTTACGTTAGCATGTAGAAGACTTACTACGGTAATTTTATAATATAGCATAATCTCTCATAGGCTATGCATGGCTTGTTGAGACTGACTATTGAATTCCACCTCCACACAGGTATCGGTAACATTTTTTTAAAAAATAATTAATTAATCATTACATTTATTATTATTACATTTATATCCCGCCTTTTTTCCTCCAAGGACCCCAAAATGGCTTCCATAATCCTCATCCTCCTCTCCATTTTATCTCTCTATTTTATTTACAATAGAGCTGTGCAAAGGTGGTCCCTCAAAATTCTCCAGACTATTTGTAGGCAGAGAAATTGGGGGGGGGGGAGAGACAATTTCACCGGATTTCTCCAAGGGGAGGAGAAATTCTCCATCAGTTTCTCAGAGACAGGACTCACTATTGCAGTGTTCTGCAACCTTGGGTCCCCAGATGTTTTTGGCCTACAACTCCCAGCATGCCCCAGCCAGCATAGCTGGCATAGCCAGCATAGCTGGCTGGGGCATGCTGGGAGTTGTAGCCAAAAACATCTGGGGACCTAAGGTTGCAGAACACTGCACTATTGGCAGGGGTTGTAGCACGGCTTCTTTCTTTCCCCCCTAAGGGTTTCTGGTCCATCCCCACCACCACCGCCACTGCAAGTAGCTTCAGCATCAACTGTGCTGAGGCTTCCACCTTTCTGCATCCAAAACCTGGAGCTGGCATTGCCAGTAGTAGTAGGATACGGGCGGACTTTGTGTGACTTCTGCATCCTCACCTCCTCTTTAAAATCAAAATGCTACGCCAAGCAAGGTAAAAAGAGGGCTTAACTTTGGTTGCATCGTGTTCACACACTTAATTGGCCGGGTTCCCACGACACTTTAAGCCCACCGAGGCTCTGAAGCCTCGGTGGGCTTAAAGTTGCTCCAGGGCCCCAGCTGTGCCCGACTAGTGGAGGTTAGAGAGGCACCGCCTCTCGCCTCTTCCTCCTTCAGTCCTCCCATCGGTATTCCAGGGGACTCCGCGGGAGCACTGAGGGGGGAGGAGTGGGGAGATGACAGGGGCTCAAAAGTGCCCAAGTGGCACTTTTCCGCTGCTGTCAAGGCTGGGAGTTGAGCGGCCGGGGCATCCAGCAAGGCGGAGGGGACGAGGCACATTCTCCTGCATCTACCTGGGAGCAGGCCCATGAGAACAGACCTCCGCCCGCCGCATGCAGGACAATTGGTACAGGGGGGGGGATGCGTTGTCATGAGCCTCCTCTCTGGCAGACCCAGGAGAATCTCTCCCCCCCCTGATTCTGCTTCCTAGCACCACGCACAGTGCTAGCAAACAGAATCGCCTCCCCCCAACCCACTTAGTGAGAAGCTCTCTCGCCTAGCAGCCGTGCAGCCCGGTGGGTGGGGAAGTAGGGGCTTTCTCCCCTGGCTCGCCCTCTGCTCTTGCTCAGTGTGTGGCATCCGCAGGCACCCTGCCAAGTGATGGGGGGACGGCAGGCAGAGCCCCACCGGCTCTGCCTGCTGATTCATGCGGGCAGGGAACAGGAGGGAACTTCAGCTGGCTGGCAGAAGCTCCCTTCTGTTCCCCGCTGCTGCCACTGAAAGGCAGACCCTGCCGCTGCCGTGTGCCTCCACCTCCCCAAGCCCCGTGTGTCTCCTCCTCCCCAAGCCTCCTTCCCGCTTGGAAATGGGGCACACAGCAGACCCCGCCTCCACCGCACGCCTCCTCCTCCCCGAGCCCCATTTGGGGCTCGGGGAGGAGGTGCATGGCAGCGGTGGAAGGTTCTGCCACATGCCCCCCTCTGCCTTGGAAAGGGGGTGCATGGCAGACACCGGTGCCTTTGCTGTGGCATCTCCTCTTCCCCAAGCACTGAGTGGCTCTTGGGGGGGGAGGTACATGGTGGCAGACCCCGGCAGCTCCCCCCCCTCACTCCTGCTGATGCAGGACATCGGCAGCAGCGCACGGGGAAGCCGATGACAGCCACGCCAAGTGCCACTTGGGCACTTGGCCAGCTGTCATTGGCCAGAGCCGTTTGGCCAGAGTGGTTGCCCTTGTTTGCCGCTCTGGCCAAGGGGCTCTGTGCCTTCCTGGCTTATAAGAGGGTTAGCGTGTCATCTGAGTTTGGGTGATACAATAACCCTGCTAGGGTTCTCCAAACCCTAGAACAAGCCATGGCTTAGTAGGGTGGTTAAGGAGAGTCTCCTTAACCACCCAGACTAAGTCTTCCCAGGTTCGCGCAACACACTAAGCCTCAGTAGCAATTAACCTACTATGCAGGAAACTTTTCCTCTCTATCATTTTCTTTCAACAATTTTACAGAGAGTCATCAAATCCTTCCTGATGATTTAACCTAGAACATCTCATGCAGGGCTCTCCTCTCTCTCCGATTGGCATGCTGTTAAATGTGAAAATTGTTATTTTATTGGCAAAATTTACTGGACGATGGAGGCAGTTCAGGAAGGAAGGACAATTTGCTCTCAGAAAAAGTCCCCGCAGTCTCTACAGACAGATTTACCAGGAGGTAGTTGCAGGTGTTCACCATTACCTAAAAAAACAATTTGCCATTCTTAATTGTGGTGTGTACGCAGATGTGTCCATGAACTGGACATCCCCTCGGGGGTATTACAAAGAAGGGTTGATGAGCTGTACTTATGAATCACGAAGTGTGCAGTTGGGGAGGGAGGAAGATTAAGAGGGCTTGGGAGGAAAACACAATTATTATTTTTAAAAAACAACCCAACAACAACAACATTGTGGAAACTGTTCAGAAATGTTTGCACAGGACACACTTAATCCCATCTGAAGGAAGATAGGCAGGCCAGCCAAGAATAAAAAAGACACATGCTAGTAAGTCCAGTAAGCATCCTCCCCACTGCAGAGTAGGATGATGATAATTATAATTATTATGGGTCGGTTCCAGATTTAGCAATACTTAGAAGAGTCATTGAAATCAATGGAACTTAACTTGGTCATGAATAAATTAAGTCCCATTGGTTTCAGTGGGTCATCTCTAAGCATGACTAAGTCTGGATCCAACCCAATTTATATAGGACCTTCAAACTGTACATGGTATTTTATAGAACAGGCTACCTGGCCCCAACCTGGTGCCCTCCAGTTTTTTTTCGACTGCAACTGCCAACATTTCTTACCATCAGCTATACTGGCTGGGGCTGATGGGAAGTCCTAAACATCTGGTGGGTACTAGATTGGGGAAGGGTGTTATAGAGTAACAGAAGCAAGAAAAGAAAAGAACAAGTCTCTGCCCAGAGGAGTACGCAATCTAAATTTAGTCAGCAAAGAGGAAAGTTGGAAGGGAGGAATGTGAGATAAATGTGAACAAATGCAGCAGTTTCACATGCTTAGGCTATAAGCACATAGGAAGCTGCCTTGTACGGGTATCCTGGGTTATTCCACATTCAGATCATTCATGCAACTTAAAGTTTTGGGGGTGGGGGAATGAGTGTGTTCCAGATTTTTGGGGGTGGAGAGTGTGTTCCAGACTTGGTGACTAATCAATTAAAGCTGCATAGTTGAACTACCACAAAGCATCTTTAACTGCTGCCATTATCTTAATATAAGTTTCCTCTCCTTGTTCTAGTCTTCTGAAGAGTCAATACAGGCAGTCCCCGAGTTAAGAACGTCCAACATACAGACAACCCATACTTAAGAACAGACTTCTGGGTTCCCCGGCGCTACATTGTTTACATAGAGTACCTACATAGTGTAGTATACTACACAATTTGCGTAATTTACACAATTTGCGTAAACGCCGATTTTTAACGTATAGAACGCTATGCTGTTCCGACTTACATACAAATTTGACTTAAAGGCATTCATAAGAACAGAACTCGTTCGTAACCTGGGGACTACCTGTACCCATGTTCAAATGAGCCACAACAATCTACCTATTCCCTTACATCCCACTGCTTAACACCTATTTTTCCATTTTCATAAAGTAGGCTTCTTTCTGCTTGAAAAAAAAAAGATGAGACACAAGGAGGAACTGCTTCTTGATAGTAGGAAAGACCCAGCCTGTGTCTCTTTGACTTCTCTGCTGTTTCCTCTTTTGACACAGCAGGGACCTGGGGCTGCAGTTTGTTCCAGGCAGGAAACAGGTGGGATAAATAATGTTTTTAAGTGAAGTTTCCCTTGAAGAATGGGCTGTGTGTTTCCCTCACACTTGTTATTAACTTCTTAGGTAATGGCTAAAACCCCAGCAGGTGCTTTTGAGAGGATATTTAATGTTCATCCAAGAGATTAACCTGTTTCTTTTCCTTCAGCACTCTGAAAATAAATACAAGTAAGGAATAGAAGCAATGGGGAATGGTTTTCATGGGCCCCAAACACAACCGATAGAAGTATTGATAATAACAATAAGCAAATTGGGATATTTATCTTCTGAGGATGTTTCCAAATGACCAAAAGAAAAAAAGTGATTAAGAAAACCTAAAAGCACACACAATGTTTTCAGTGGTGATTGCACATTTTCTAGTCCTCATGGAAAAAGGAAGGGCAAGCCTAGGAAAAGGTGGTGGTGGTGGTGAACCATCTCTCTCAGCCTCAGTAGCACTCTATCCCCTGCCAACATGGGGGAGGGGGGAAGAAGCAACAGTGAAACCGTCAGGTTTTCTCCCTACCTCAGGAGCACCTCTTGAGGAGCCTGGTATAACTAACAAGTTTGCCAGTTTCACCAGGCTTCTGCACAGACCAGCTGCAGAAGTGGAGGAAAGTCTTGTCAATTTCATCTAGTGTCTTTTCAAAATAAACAAGTGGGATTTGCAACAAAATGTTGCGGTATGGGGTGCTACTATTCAGGATTCCAGACACTCCATTCCATCCCCCCAGTTTTATACCCCTGCACTCCCCAACAGTCAGTCAGCATTCTGTGTCCATTAAGCATGCTTGGTATTCATTCGGCTGATTGGGGTCCCACCCCCACTGCCTTCTGAGGGTTCCCCCCTTAAGAATATTTTTAATTCTGCAAACCTCAGAGCTCCCCCCCCCCCATGTCTGCTGACAACTCCCTCTTGTGTGTGTGTGGTGCTGCTTTGTCTACATAAGGTCCAACACTTGGAGAATTGGGATTGCATGCCTAATGCTGGGAGTTGTAGGCCTTTTTTTTTTTTTTTTTTGGTCTAAACAGGCATAGGATTACGCCCTTAGTCAAGCAAGGTCATCAAGCAAGCTCTCCTCTTCCCCAGGTGAAACAAAAGCACAGCACTCCATTCACCCCTGATAAGGATCGCACTGCATTTGCAAGTTGTAGTTGTAGCAGAAGTTTACAAATTTGCATACATCTGTGATGGGAATGGACAACGGGGAATACGATGGTTTGGAAAGAATGTTATCTGAATTCTCAGGAATAAATGAGTAAGAAAATGATGTCAATATTGCAGGGGAAAATGGTGAGTCTGGAAGCAAAAAAGAGGGATGGTTTCAGTTTACAACTACTCTATGAAGTAGTCAGGGGGAAATTTGAACTGGGGGTTCAAGAGGTTTGCCGTCTATTTCAGTTCCTTTCCCTACTCCCATGCTTATAACAGGAACCTGAGTAGAAATGTAGCAGGTGGGGTTTGCCCCCCCTGAGTGTGGTAGCAAAGATTCTCCCAGGTTTCTTGTTTGTTTGTTTGTTTAAAGGTAAAAGCAGCCATCGGGGTCCCAACTCTGGTGGGGGCTGCAATGCTAGGGGTTTAACCCCTTCCCCTGCAACATTTTTTTTCTGATTTAAATCCGCACAAAGCTGCTGTTTGCCCCACTTTGCTACAGCCCTGATCTGATTTTGGGCTCTCATGGCTGCTTTTACTTTAAAACAACAACAACAACAACCCAAAGGAGATTTGATTGGGTCTTGCAATATCCCACCTGCTTTGGCTCTAAGACCACCCAGGCAGCATATGATTCAGGGGAAAAAATGATCCACAGACTTCCCTGTTTACAGCATGATCCTATGCATGTGTACTCAGAAGAAACTTTTGCTGAGTTCAAAAGGCCTTACTTCCAATTCAAGGGGCACAGGACTGCAGCCATAGTTAACCCACACAGCTAAGGCCAGTTCTCCCATTCATGAGTGGACACTGTTAAAGGAGGAAGAGCAGGGCTGGCAGAAAAAAAATCCAGTGACCTGTTGACTGTCAGTGTGGAGAAAGAACCCTTCTCTTAAGTTTGCTTTAAAATGTTTCCACATCACATCGATGAAGAAAAATAGGCAAATTCTCCTCCACAAATTTACCTCGGTGCAAAAGAAGCTTCTTTTTTCTTTTTTAGGCATACGTAAGCCAGTGGGTGCATTTTGGATCAGAGCCAGCATGAGTGAACGGGAGCTGAATGTTGCCCTTCATTTCTTTTATGTTGCTGCATTGAAACGTGTATATAATGTAATGTCTCGGGCAATTTACTCCAAGGATGGTATATGCACACATTTTGCTTCGGATGTGAATAGGGGGGGTCAGAAGTGCACACGAAAACAAGAATGCATTGTTAACAGACAAATGTTTGTTTCTCTCCATTGACAAAACCAGTGTTACTGCTTGGCTGCACTGAACAGCATTACACAGCATAATGTCCGTTCCTATAGGAGGGGCCTGGTTAGCAGCACACTTTGTGTGAGGAAGCAGGTGCTGAGAATTCCGGGACAGATGTTACCTATTTCCTGCCTCAGCACATTTCCATACTAATGTTAACACTGATACTTCTGTATGCTCATGGGGGGGGAGAAGCAGCTGCCTGGGGCAGTGGGTAGAGCTACCAAGGTGATGTGGGGAAAAGAGCATTGGAAAATTCTAGGTCTAAGTAGAAAAGAGTTCTGCAATAGCAATGCTATAAGGAACCTCTGTGTCCTCGGAGGGATGCTCAAGGACTTCATCCGGTCCGCATTCTCTCACTGATTCACACCACCACCCAGACTAATGTGTGATGCATCGAAACACAGCTATCCTTTGGTGTTTTTTTTTACCTTTCTCTGGATGTTTTGATACAGTTCTCAGCTCAGAAAACATACCAAAATGCATACTAAAAGGTGTTGTCTCCGGTGAAAATACATATATTAGAATAACATGTGTACAATAAGGCATGTTTTAGGGAAGAAATGCATACAAACATAATGCAAATTGTCATATGGTTCTGTTTGTTTCTTTGTTTAAATTGCAGTTTGATGTGGAAATGGGATGGAATGGATTTATGAATGAAAGCATGTGAAACGGATACAGACCGGAAATAGACCGATAAAGGTTTGATGAAGATAATCACTGTTTCCCCCCTTCCTCCCCACTGGTGATGGGTGTATCTTCAAAACTCATCTTCTATAAAGGTGAAAGATACAGAAGATAGCAACCAAAATGATCAAGGAATTAAAGGGCCTTCCTTACAAGGAAGGGGTTGAAGTACTAGGTCTTTTCTGTTCAGAAATAAAATAATCACTTAATGGGTGACATAATCAAGGTTTATGAAGTTATACATCAGCTTTCCCCAATCTGCTGCCCTCCAGATGTGTTGGACTACAACTCCCAGCATCCCTCAGCCAGCTATGTAGTCCAAAACATCTGGAGGGCACGAGGTTGGGGAAGGCTGTGATGTCTGTGTGTGTGTGGGGGGGGGGACAAGAAAGTGTATGGAGAGAAACATTTCCTCCTCCTGTCTGAACTCTAGAACTTGGGTCTTATCCAGTGGAAGTGATTGGCAGTACATTTAAGACAGGCAGAAGAAAGCACTTCTTTGCACAGCAGATAATTAAGGTATGGAATTCATGACCACAGAATGTGGTGATGGCCACTAGGCTTTGGTGGATTTTTTTAAAAAAAGGATAGAAAAATGTATTTCTTATTCCTTCATTTGTTCAAAGTATTTTTACCCTGCTCTTCCGCCAAAGGTTCTCAGAGCAGCTTACAAAGATGACTAATAAGAAGGTTCCTGCTGGCAGACTTACAATCTAAAAGGCATGACATGAAAGGAGAAGGGATTGGGAGGGAGGAGAAAAAAGAGCAGACCCAGGCACTAGATTCACAAAGTTCAGCAGGTCATGGAGTCGGATCTAAGCACAACAGAAGGGCAAGCTGCTTCCTCTCCCTTGACGGCCTCAGCAGTAGCAGTTGATAGCCAGGGGTGGGATGGGGGATCTCAGTTGCAACTCTGTCCCGGCATGATGGAGGGTGCCAATCTACAGCTACCTCTCCTTCTGATGGCTTCAGCAGAGCAAGACTAGCCAAACAGAACCTCCATTTTCAGAGGCAGTATATCAGATGCTAGGAACAAACATCATAGGACAGCAATTGCCACCATGTTCTGCATGCCAGCTTTCAAATAGCTGGTCACTATTGGAAAGAGCATGTTGGGCTATATGTATGTGCGACGACAGGACCCTTTTCACTTTAGGACCAGGCACATAAACCCTTCTCAGGCCAAGCATCAACACTTGGAAACCTGAGGGGAGGGTCAAATGAAACCTTTCCCCTACTAATGAGGGAAAAGATTAATACTGGCTGTTAAGGATCAAGCTTAAATTTATGATGCTGTTGGTACAAAGGTGTGTGTGTGTAGATTTAAAAGTAAAGCAGGTAATAACACCAAGCTGACACGTAGGATTTTGGTAGTTAACAAAATAAAAATAAGTTTCTTTTAATTCTCAAAATCTTAGTTCCAGAAAATAAACCTGCCTACACCAAACACTTTGTAACTAACCTAACTCCCAAACTTCCAACTCTTCCCACACACTACAAACACTCTCCCATATCACACTAACTCCAACCACCTAAAACTCTCTAACCCAACTCCACACTCCCATAACACTCAACTCACTAACTAACTCTGATATCACTCAAACACTCCTTATATACTCCTCCCCCACCCTTTCCAAGACATCACAAACCACACCCACTCCGTTCAACATTCTAGACACACTAAACATACACCAGGGAACTGAATTGTGGGGTTATGCCACAGTATGCTCTATCAAGGCTCTTCTTTTGCAAACTGAGACACTATTGACAATTTACAGCACTTCACCATGGGTGGGAATTGGTGGACCTCCCATCAGTGCCAGACAGATATTGTTCAACCCCCACAACTCCCATCAGGCCCAGCCAACACGGCCAATAGTTAGAGATGAGGGTGGTTGCAGCCCAACAACATCTGCAGGGACACAAGTTTCAAGCATGGAAGAGAAAGCATGGAGGATAACCCCTGCAGTCCACCTCAGCAGAAAAATATATATCAGCAGTGTGCATAAGATCATTCTGAACAATCATCTAACCACCGCACAGGACACCGTATAAATAGCAATAGGCACATGGAATGGAGCATATGATTCATGACGAACTGAAAAATGAGGAAGGCAACTGTCTGATGCATTCCATGGAACCTCAATGCAGAGCAGAAACATGTAAAAAGACCTTGGCACGGAAGCACCAGAATGATCAAGGGGCTGGAGCAACTTCCCTATGAAGAAAGTTTACACTGGCTGGGTTCACATAAGATAACCCACATAAGGGTTGAGTATGGGTTTAGTGTGGGTGGTTATTGAACTGTGGGTTGTTGTTGAAACATGGGTTGTTGTTTGTCTGAACCTAGCCATGATAGCAGGGCCGGCGCTACCGCTAGGCAGACCCAGGCGGCTACCTAGGGCGCGTGGCGGAAGAGGGCGCAGAGTTTCTGCGCCCCTTCCTCGCCTCCGGCGCGCTCCTGCCCTGCCTGCCGCCTCCGCCGCGCCTCCCCGCCCGCTTGCCGGCCGCCGCCGCACCTCCCCCCCGCGCCCACCCGCCAACCACCTACCTACCTTCCCGTCGTAAAGCGCGGGGGTCCCATCGCGTCGGAGGAGGAGGCGGCAGCAGCAGCAGCAGCAGCAGCCAGCAACCAGCAGCGGGGGCGGGGGGAAGGTAGGTGGTGGTGGTGGCGGCGGCGGCGCGGGGGGGGGGTTGCAGAGCAGGGCTGCTTTGCTCCGGAGCCCCCCCCCATGGCACGAGGGGGGGGCGCTAAATATAATTTGGCCTAGGGCGCCAAACAGCCCTGCACCGTTCCTGCATGATAGCAAACCATGGTATATAAACTATGAACAACCCACAGTTCACAGTCCAACAACAAACCATGGGTTGTTCATGGTTAACTCTTCATGGGTTGTTCATGGTTAAGAACATAAGAAGAGACTTACTGGATTAAACCAAGGGTCCATCTAGTCCAGCATTCTGTTCACACAGTGGCCAACCAGCTGCCCACGGGAAACCCACAAGCAGTGCAACAGCACCTTCCTGCCCATGTTCCCCAAGTGTGGTCATACCATAGATTTGTATAAGGGCAGTATGGTATTGGCAATTTTATTTTCAGGTCCTTTCCTAATTATGCCTAACATGGAGTTTGCCTTTTTCACAGCAGCTGTGCACTGGGTAGAAATTTTCAGTGAGCTGTCCACCAGAACCCCAAGAGCTCATTCTGGGCCAGTCACCACTAGCTCAGATCCCATCAGCTTATACTTGAAGTTGGGATTTTTTTGCCCCAGCGCGCATCACTTTACACTTGCTTACAATGAACTGCATTTGCCAATTTGATGCCCATTCACCCAGTTTGGAGAGATCCTTTTGGAGCTGCTCACAACCCCCTTTTGTTCTAACCACTCTGACACCAAATTATTTAATCAGCAAACTTCCTTGGCCACTTCACTGCTCACTTCTAATTCCAGATCATTTATTAATAATTTGAAGAGCATTGGTCCCAATACAGATTCCTGTGGGACCCCACTGTTTACATCATTGGGAGAATTTACCATTTATTCCTACTCTCTGCTTTCTGTTCTTTAACCAGTTACTGATCCAGAAGAGAACCTCTCCTCTTATTCCATGACTAAGTTTTCTCAGGAGTCTTTGGTGAGGAACTTTGTCAAAAGCCTTTTGGAAGTCCAGGTAAACGACGTCTACTGGATCACCCCATCCACATGTTTATTGACACTCTCAAAGAACTCTAAAAGGTGAGACAGGACTTACCTTTGTGGAAGCCATGTTGATTCTTTTTCAGCAGGGCTTGTCCTTCTATACTAATGTTATCTTTAATAATGCTTTCAACCAACTTACCTGGAACATACATTAAGCTAACCAGCCTGTAATTTAACAATTCCATGGCTTGTTATTGCGGCTGGGTACAGACAACATGATAACCCACGATTCAACAACAAACCACATTCAATCCTTGTTGCGTGTGAGCCCAATCAATGGGGCTTTTACAAAAAGGTGAGTAAGGAGAAACGTATAAAATTATGCATGGATTGGAGAAAGTAGATGGATAGGGAGAGGTTTGTCTTCCTCGCTCATAGTACTAGAACCCAGGGTTATCCCATGAAGCTGACCAGTGGGAGATTCAGGACGGACAGAAGAAAGTGCTTCTTCACACAGCCAGTGGTGTAGTGAAACCAGGGCTCACAGGGTCGAAGCACTGGGATTTTGATTAGCAGGGAGGTTGATGCGACGACACGGTCCCTTACACTTTAGGACCACGCGCACAAACCCTTCTCAGGCCAAGCATCAGCACTTAAAAACCTGAGTGGAGGGTCAAATGAAACCTTTCCCCTACTAATGAGGGAAAAGATTAATGCTGGTTATTAAGGATCTAGCTTAAATTTATGATGCTGTGGGTACAAAGGTGCGTGTGTAGATTTAAAAGTAATGCAGGTTAATATAACGCCAAGCTGACACGTAGGATTTGGGTAGCAAACAAAATAAAAATAAGTTTATTTTAATTCTCAAAATCTTAGTTACAGAAAATAACTTAAAACCTGCCTACACCAAACACTTTGTGTAACTAACCTAACTCCCAAACTCCCAACTCTCCCCACACACTACAAACACTCTCCCATAACACACTAACTCCAACCACCTAAAACTCTCTAACCCAACTCCACACTCCCATAACACTCAACTCACTAACTAACTCTGATATCACTCAAACACTCCTTATATACTCCTCCCCCCACCCTTTCCAAGACATCACAAACCACACCCACTCAGTTCAACATTCTAGACACACTAAACATACTAAAGCAGCCATACACCAGGGAACTGAATTGTGGGGTTCTGCCACAGTTGACATCATCTGCCACTCCCCTCAGGCTTCCCTGTTGCCTCCAAGTTTAGCTGCAATCCTCACAGTAGCTGAGGGGGGATTTTTCTAGCAACAATATATTGTTGTGAGCTATTCCTATTGTAATGCAAAGAATTTTTTGGTGGCTTGGTGTTGAATGGGCAAATTCAGACCCATTCGTTTTACTAAAGACCTGTGTTCCTGATGGAGAGGAAAACTGCTAGAACTGGCTCTCCTCCTATAATGCAGTGGATTGAGGACCGTACAATACTTTGGATATATGAACGGGTAGCATATAGACACCATCTTCAAATGGATACCTGTTTGGTCCGCTTTTGTTGAAGCCTGTGTATAGTTCCTAGAAAGTTGTATGTATTTCATACAAATCTGTTTACATATATATGTGCCAGTGTGGCGTAGTGGTTAGAGTGTTGGACTGGGACCCTGGAGATCTGGGTTCTAGTTCCCGCTCGGCCATGAAACTCACTGGGTGACTTTGGGCCAGTCACTGACTCTCAACCTAACCTACCTCACAAGGTTGTTGTGAGGATAAAATGGAGAGGAGGATTATGTAAGCCGCCTTCGGTTCCTTGCAGGAAAAAAGGCGGGGTATAAATATAATAAATAAATATATTTTTAAATAATTAAAAAAATTGGGGGAAATGGGGGGCTCATAGGGACCCCTTCACGGGTGCCATGGTGTCTACGGGTGCTGCATTGGGGACCCCTGGTGTATGTATACCACACACACACACACACACACACACACACACAGAGCTCAACACAGCTGCCTGCAAATTTGGACTCTCCTTGTGGGCATGGCTATCGGGACTGTCATGATGAGAACCTGCACTTCAAAATTTACACTGCATGTAGTTAGGACTATGGCACTTGCTACCACAAGGTGTAGTGATGCCTGCCAACTTGGACGGCTTTAAATGACAATTTGACAAATTCATGGAGGATAAAGCTATCAAGGGCTACTAGTCATGATGGCTATATATTACCTCCAGAATCAGAGGCAATATGCCTTTGAATACCAGCTGCGAGGGAACACAGGCAGGAGGGCCCTATTGCACTTATGTCCTGCTTGTGGGCTTCCCATAGGCATCTGGTTGGTCACCGTGGGAACAGAATACTGGACTGGACTAGATAGGTCTTTGGTCTCATCCAGTGTGACTCTTCTTATTAATGGATCACTTTTGGCAATGAAAATTAGTGTGTGTGTGTGTGTGTGTGTGTGTGAGAGAGAGAGAGAGAGAGAGAGAGAGAGAGAGAGAGAGAGAGATGGGGGGATGATGCCATGCCAGCAGTTGCTCTGCCCACTTTGGACAGTGGCTCTGCCCGCTGCTGGCATGTGGACCCCAGCGTCCCCTATCTGGGGTCAATTTGGCCCTTGTGCCAAAAATGGTTCCCCATCCCTGAATTGGAGAGAGATACTCTCCCCAGCCCAGTCTTAGATTGCCACTTCACTACACAGCACCACCTTTTGATTAATTCTACTTCCACTCTTTCATGCTGGTGTCTCATTTTGCTGGCTCAGCTTGTCTGAGCGTGGAAAGCTAAGCAGGGTCAGGCCTGGTTATTACTTGGATGGGAGACCCGACCCCTCCTCTAGTTTCCTGCATTGAGCAGGGGGTTGGACTCGATAGCCTTGTAGGCTCCTTCCAACTCCTATGATCTATGATCTATGAAATCCTTTGGCTTGAGAATGGTGACTTTCAGGGCATCAGCTGAGCATTCTGGGACTTTCCCAGGTAATAGGGACTGTGGGAACATATGCACTATGGGAACATATGCACTATGGTTAAGAATATTTTACTCTAATCTGTCCATTCTAATTTTTCAGTTTGTGGTTATACAATGCCTCTACTGAGGCCCAGATGTTTCAGGTGTGGACCTTTTATGGACAAGTTCTGAATTTGTCTTTCTGAAATTTAAACCCATTGCTCTGTGTCCTGTCTTTGGGTAGTAATGGTAAGCAATGTCCCACCCGCGTCTAACAAATAAAACCTATAATCCATTTCTTTTTCCCGCCCCCAATTTCCCATCTCTTCATCTCCCCCCACTCTTGACACCAAGCTTTGTGGAGGAAACAGACCCCTGAAAATAAACTCTTTCCTCTTTGAACTTTTTACGAGCATGCACGGTTTATAGTTCCGTGTGTATGACTTGACACCTTCCCACCTGTGAACCTGGAAACTGCTTCTTATCACAGGCACTTTGAATATTATTAGCAAGCTAGTGGGGAGGGCGAGGCCGAGTCATACCGGACACCCCATCAGCCACCTCCCATCTCAGCACAGTGTAAACTCTCCCACTGGATCCTGAAAATGGACTGGCGAGGGAGGTTGCGATGAGGAGGAGGGGAAGAGATGATTGATCACTACCCCCGAAACACAAACACATACACAAGCATGTCTTGTTGTCCGGTGCTGATTGGCAGGGATGTTGAAGAGTCCTTGGTCTCGAGTCATGAGTCGAGTTGCGAGTCTTTGGACCCGAGTCTCGAGTCCGAGTCTGAGTCCTTGGTCCAAAATGGTGACTCACGAGTCACGAGTCCCTCCCAAAGCTGACTCCACGAGTTCCTATTAAAATCAATGGGTGTTTTCCCCAACAAAATAAGGCTACTTCAGATGTGTGGCTTAAATAAATTCTAGGCACAAGTGTGCCTTTTTATCTCAAAACTCTGCCACTGATTTTGACAAGAACAGACCAGGCAGACAAACCCAAAATAACCAGGCAGGCAGAGGAGGCAGGGAACCCCAAAGCAGGCAGGCAGAGGCCTTTGTCTTGGACAATTCAAACTGTGGAACTGGTTAAGGAGAGACCAGGCAGGCAGAGGAGGCAGGGAACCTCCCCAGACAGGCAGGCAGAGGCAGCCAAACCCAAAATGTCTGAAAGGTTGCATTAGGAAAATGATTTTAAAAAATAAACTTGGATTGTTACTGCAACTAGGTCCAGACAGCACCTGCAGGTGGCATCAAGCAGGGATGTTGACGAGTCCTTGGTCTCGAGTCCCGAGTCGAGTCTCGAGTCCCATTAAAAATATTGGGACTCGAGTGTGACTCGAGTCAGAGGGGGGACTCAGTCCGACTCACGAGTCGAGTCCTGGAGTCCGAGTCCCCATCCCTGCTGATTGGAGAGTTTACGTAGGGCCAATCTGGATGATATGAGAAACACGTTCTTGTTGTTGTTGTGTGTGCTTTTTAAAATTAAAATGGTAGCTGATGGGCGGGGCGGGGCGAGGAAGCAATCGGGATTAACTCTTTCCATCCCCCGCCACAACCCCAAGGAGAAGTGCCTCATCTCCCAGCTGCTATTTGCTTTGCAGCGTGGCCAGGCGTCCTACTTTACAGAGCACTGCCCTCTATTAGAGGGGCGGTCAGAGGACAGTTCTCTGTTTGAAGAGCTGATGATCGGTTCAAGTCTGCACTCAAGACGGGAGAGCAGCAGGGGCCTTGAAGTTCCCCATCCACAGTCAGCACCTTGGCAGCAGATGGAGAAGGCACTCACTCAGGTTGCCTGGTCTCCGTCTTCCCCACTATGGGGAGATGCATCGAATTTCAACTTGAGGTAGAGTCATTCTTTCTTTTTCTTTCTTTTCTTTTTTGGATGTTGAATTTATTTACTTGATTAACATGGTCTTGACAAAATGCAAGGTAACTGTCAGCAAGAGATGTGCTTGATGAACATTGACTATATATAAACGTTTGACAATTTAATAGTAATTAGTGTGATTAAAAAAAAAAAAGTTTAAATGCTGCATGAAAATATAAAAGGTATGTAACAGGCCAAGTAAATGCTTTTACACACACATCTGACCAGTCTCCATAAATTATTTTCTTCAAGATTTAAAAAAAAATAAAAATGCTGTTCCCTGTAACATCTCAAAGTATTATTTGTACAAAAATCAAATCACAGCCAATGTTTCACAACAGTGCAAGTATAGTCCTTATTTCTAAATGTGCATCTATACATATAAATGAGCACATGCAACTTTGATGTAAATCTGTGCCTTCCTGATGAAGATGTATTTTCTTTCTTTCTTAGTGATGTGGAAATGGCCAGTCTATTGCGCTGGCAGGGAAGCTGCCATCAATTTTTCTTAAATATACCAAAGTGTGTGGGCCTTTGAGCCTGAGCCCCACAGCCTCACCCTGCATCTGAAAAAGCACCTGTTCTGATCGCTTTATCTCCATGACAGGAAAAGCTTCAGCTGCTGGATTTCTGCATGCTAGGTTTCTGTATTAGACACAAGAGCAGATCCAGGTAAAATGCTGGCCATATAGGGTTACCAGATTGCAAACAGGAGGTTCCCCCTGTATTTTTTAAAATCCACCCTACCCCACCCCCCACCCCCCAAATTACAAAATGAGGCAGCAATGGCTTCCTCTGGCCATTTCACCACCACCAGTCCTTTCATTACTTCCTGCTGTGGTGAAGAGGATGCCAGGGGAGAAAGTACAGACTAAAGGATGGGTGGGAGTGGCAAGCAGGAAAAGCCATGGCTGCATCATCTTCCAACTCAGTGGCGGATTGACAGGTAGAGTGGGTCATGATAGACGGCTCGATGAAAATGTCGACCCAGTGTGCGGCAGCTGTGAAAAAAAGGCTAATTTCTATATTAGGCATAATTAGTAAAGGAATCAAAAATAAAACTGCCAGTATCATACTCCCTTTATACAAATCTATGGTGCACCCACACTCAGAATACTGTGTACAGTTCTGGTCAGAGCACCTAAAAAAGGATATTGTAGAGTTAGAAAAGGTGCAGAAAAGGGCAACTAAAAGGATCAAAGGGCTGCAGAAACTCCCCTATGAGGAGAGGTTACAACATCTGGGATTGTTTAGCTTAGAAAAAAGGCGAGTAAGGGGAGACATGACAAAGGCATACAAAATTATGCATGGTGTGGAGAAAGTGGGGGACATTTTTCTCCCTCTCTCATAATACTAGAACCTGGGGTCATCCCATGAAGCTGATTGGTGGGAGATTCAGGACACATAAAAAGAAGTACTTCTTCACACAGCACTTAGTTAATCTATGTAATTTGCTACTATAAGATGTCGTGATGGCCAACAATCTGGATGGCTTTAAAAGTGGATTGGACAAACTCCTGGAGGAGAAGGCTATCAATGGCTACTAGTCCTGATGGCTATATGATACCTCCAGTATCAGAGGCATTATGCCAATGTCCACCAGTTGCTGGGGAACATTGGTGGGAGGGTGCTGTTGTGTTCTTGTCCTGCTTGTGGGATCCCGTGGGCAGCCGGTTGGCCACTGTCCGAACAGAATGCTGGACTAGATGGACCCTTGGTCTGATCCTGCAAGGAATGCAAGGCAGCTGACTTAACCCTCCTCCTCTCCATTTTCCTCACAACAACCAACCCTGTGAGGTAGGTTAGACTGCAAGTCAGTGACTGGCCCAAAGTCACCCACTGAGCTTCATGGTCTGAGTGGGGACTAGAACCCAGATCTCCTGAGTCCCAGTCCAATATTCTAACCACTACCCCACACTGGAGTTTGAGTCCAAAAGTTAAGGGTGCAACCCCCCTGCAAACTGCCCCCCCCCAGCCCAATAAGTAACATTGCGTGTCTGCTGGAAAAGAAAAATGGAAAACTGCAAGAGAGGTGGTGGAGTGAAATGCCCTGCCTGAGCTCCATTCAACTGATACTGTGCTGGAGCCTGGAGGAGGGCATGGCTGACTGGCAGGAACCCTAAACAGAAGGATTCCTGCTAGGAGGAAGGGTTACACTGCACTGCAGCATTTTGTTGCAGGTCCCATTTGTTCTAGGTTCTAGAACAGGGCTCTCCACCCTTGGGTCCCCAGATGTTGCTGGCCTACAGCTCCCAGCATACCCAGCCATCATGGCTAATGGCAAGGGATTCTCTGGGAGCTGTAGTCCAGCAACATCTGGGGACCCAAGGTTGGAGAGCCCTGTTCTAGAATAATCTGTAGGCAAGCCCAAGTGATTAGCAGTTGCAAAGATCTACAGCTATACAGTTGGATATAAAAAGAAACCAGCTTTCCCCAACCTGGTGCCCTTCAGATGGGTTGGACTACAACTCCCAGAATTCTGGGAGTTGTAATCCAACCCATCTGGAGGGCACCAGGTATGGGAAGGCTCATATAAATTATCCCTCTCTCCAGCCGCAAATCATAATGTAATATGTTCAAAATCATATCAGAACTGTGCCTACATGATAGCTCCTAAGTGGAATCGCTATTCCAGGAAGTCTTGGGCTGAATGTTTGGGGTTTTTTTAAGGGGTGGGGTGGGGTGGGGTGGGAGGCATGTCAGAATTAAATTTAGAGCTGCAATTTGTCTTAATACCAAGCCAATGTTTGAAAAGGGCTTAGCTAGCTTGTTGCAATGGAAAGGGTTGGGGAAATTATTTGTCCTCTGATGTGGGATGCACATCTGTGGTGCTGTGGGACTGGGAACAGGTGGAGCTGAGGAAGTTTCTCACCATTTCAGCCCAGATTTCTTTTCTGTTGAGAGCCTTTCCATATCCCGGGGGTGGGCAAGACCACTGAGTGAGTTCCTTTTAAAATAGGAGAGACATTCCAATTAATTTCAGTCCTACGAAAAACAAAACAGCGGACTCGTTTATCTTCATACTGAAATCCTCAGGCTCCTATGACCTCTTGCAACCCACTCCTACTCATGTTTACTCAGGAGTAAGTCCCACCGAATTCAGCCGGGATTCATTCCAAGTAAGTCTGCTTGTTCAGGAGTGTGGTGGCATTACTGTTAGACACAATCCTTATTTCAGAGTTGGCTGCAATCCTATGCTCACTTTGTTGAAAGCAAAGCTGCACTCCGACGCTCCCTTGCCTGGGAGTAAGCTCCAGTGAACTCAGTGGGACTTACTTTTGAGTAAATATGCAGAGGTTTGGACTGTGATCCCCTTTAAACTCAGTGGGAGTCATTTAGGTTGGCCACTTATGCATCACCCCAAAATGGGGACAACAGAGGGTGCAGATTTGCATAAAGGCTGCACGTGCTAATTTATATGTATAGATACAAATTTAGAAATTTATTTATTTATTTAATATATTTATTTACCACCCATCAGCCAAAAGGCTCCCTGGGCGGTTTACAAGAGAGACAGGATAAAAACAATAATCTTAAAACCAAAAGTATCATTAAAATAGAAATACAAAAACAATATAATACAATACAATAAAACAAAAGCAGCCAGATGAATCAGACTGGAGGTACAGTAGTGATAATAAAAATGGGAATAAAAATCTAACCATTAAAATATTGGGTAAATAAAAAGGTCTTCACCTGGCGCCTGAAGGAGTAAAGGGTAGGCGCCAGGCGCACCTCCTTGTTGAGCTGATTCCAGAAATACTACAATTTAAATAGAAATAAATCTCACTATGGTGGGGGAGACTCTGACTAGGTGAGCTGTGAGGCTGCTCGCTCTGCTGTCCAGCTGCAAACTGCTGCTGGTGCCCTGATCATCTCCCTTCCTATGGTTCTTGACTAGAGCTATGCACTAATGACCTCTTGAAATTCCCCACGCTATTTGTAGGCGGGGACGTTGGGGAGACAATTTCACCAAATTTCTCCAGAGCCTCCATTTTGCATCCACCACAATACAGGTGTGAGGGGGCAGTGTTGTGTCTAGTTCCAGGGAAGAAAGAACTGTGCCAAAATCTATCCTGTCGTTTCCTGAAAGTTTTCTTCCCTCTGGGAAAGAGGCTTCTATTGTTCTGCCTCATGTTCAGGTGGGGTGTGTGTGTGCTAGGTACTGAAGATCTGGGGCTAAGGCCCACAGGACCCCAAAATGCACAAATTTGCATATGCTGATTTACATATCCTCTAAAGTCTCTCTCTGTGTGTGTGTGTGTGTGTGTGTGTGTAAAGGGCCCTGTCTCCTAAGGACACCCCTATTTGTAAAAAGGGGTGTGTGGACAGGGGAGAGGAGGGCATTTGATTTCAGGGGGGGAAACCCACAGGCAGAAAGATTCAAAGGGTGGGGCAGCAGGAGGGGAAGCACATGGGGGCAAAAAGCCAGCTAACCCAGGGGGATCCGATGCAGCAGAGATAATCAGGGCCCCTATACCTTTATTTCAGCAAGTGCCCATGGACAGCAGGGTGGTGGGGCAGATGGCCTCTCAAGAGATTCGGGGCTCCAGCCCTAGTGAGCCAGCCCCTAACACCACCTCTGTGCTCAGGGTGTTTTATTATTTATTTTTGTGGTGTTTTTGAGCTTACCTAACCACTGTGAAGCAACCAAGGGTAATATGTGAGGGTTTGTTTGTTTTCCCCCATTATATATCTCTCCATTGCTCTGCAGCCTCCCAGGCTGCCTGCACTTCATGATTTGAAAAAGCCCCGTGGAGGCAATTACTGGGAGCCAGTGTGGCGTAGTGGTGAAAGTGTTTGACTGGGACTCGGGAGATCTGGATTCTAGTCCCCGCTCGGCCATGAAACTCACTGGGTGACTTTGGGCCAGTCACTGACTCTCAGCCTAACCTACCTCACAGGATTATTGTGAGGATAAAATGGAGAGGAGGATGAGGATGATTATGTAAGCCACCTTGGGTTCCTTGCAGGAAAAAAAGGTGGGGTATAAATATAATAAATAAATAAACTGCACGATGTCTTCCCCTGGGCTTTAACTGAAACACAAGAAGCTGAGAAGGCTACAAGCTGCCAGAGAGAAAACTGTGCAATGAAAGACAGGACACTTGTGCACACTCCTTGGCCACCTCCTAAGTAAGGGAAGCACAAGAACCCTAAACCCAGTCCATGAGAATGCCTTCAAAATTTTCTTCACTTTTTGATTTCTTTTCAGAAGCAATTTCTTTTTTTTTATCAAATTGAATGACAGCAGTCGGGGGGGGGGGGGGAGAGATGGGATAAATTTTTGGCCTGGCAGTATTCTTTACCTTTAAACCAGATTTGGACCCGACAGCCCTTCAAATAGAAGAAAGTCCTGTAAAATAGGACATCGTGGCCTCTCTAGCTCACAGCATAGAATCATAGAATAGTAGAGTTGGAAGGGGCCTACAAGGCCATCGAGTCCAACCCCCTGCTCAATGCAGGAATCCAGGTCAAAGCATCCCTGACAGATGGCTGTCCAGCTGCCCTCTACCTCCCTAGGTAGTTGGTTCCATTGTCGTATTGCTCTACAGTCAGCTAATTTTTCTTGATGTTTAGGTGGAATCTGGGTTCCTGTAACTTGAGCCCATTATTCTGTGTCCTGCACTCTGGGATGATCGAAAAGAGATCCTGGCCCTCCTTTTTGTGACAGCCCTTCAAGTACTGGAAGAGTGCTATCATATCTCCCCTCAGTCTTCTCTTCTGAAGGCTAAACATGCCCATTTCTTTTAGTCTCTCCTCATAGGGCCTTGTTTCCAGTCCCTTTATCATCTTTGTTGCCCTCCTCTGAACCCTCTCCAGTTTGTCTACATCCTTCTTAAAGTGTGGTGCCCAGAACTGGACGCAGTACTCAAGGTGAGGCCTAACCAGTGCTGAGTAAAGGGGAATTATCACTTCCCGTGATTTGGAAGCTATACTTCTATTAATGCAGCCCAAAATAGCATTTGCCTTCTTTGTAGCCACATCGCATTGCTGGCTCATATTCAGTTTGTGATCTACAACAATTCCAAGATCCTTCTCGCTTGTGGTATTGTTGAGCCAAGTGTCCCCCATTCTGTAACTGTGCATTTGGTTTCTTTTTCCTAGGTGCAGCACTTGGCATTTATCCCTATTAAATTTCATTCTGTTGTTTTCGGCCCAGCGCTCCAGCCTGAGGTCGCTTTGAATTTTGTTTCTGTCTTCCACAGTATTAGCTATTCCACCCAACTTTGTGTCATCCGCAAATTTGATAAGCATTCCCTGCACCTCCTCATCCAAGTCATTAATAAAAATGTTGAATAGCACTGGGTCCACTGCCTGAGATCAGACTGCCTGAGCGTAGGACACATCTGCTTCAACTCTTACCTCTGCAACAAACTCATTGGGCAGACTTAGGAAGGCCCCTTCTCTCCCAGCCCATCCTCTGCAAAAGGAGGATAAGCATACTGTCCTACCTTACCTGGCTGTTGTAAGGATTGCTGAGAATACCAAGTTCTCTGAACACTTGGATTGCACTATAGAAAAGCTTAATATTGCTCTTGTTTGATGAGTTCTCTCCCACCTGACTCCCTGCCTGGGTGAAGCACCATCATTGCAACCAGCATGAAGTCCAACAGAGTCATTTGTGCCATTGCTTACAATGGGACTTGGCTGTGGCTAGTTTTTGTAGGCTTCTGTTCAAAGTCTCCAACCAGGTAGGGTTGCCATCTCTCTCTCTCTCTCTCTCTCTCTCTTAGCTGCTCCTGCATCTTTAACAGCAGGCTAGCAGGCAGAAATTTAGCAAGTGCAGTGCAGCTTTCCTTGGCATGGAGATAAAACACAGGGGGGGAGTTATACTTGCTAAACCTCTGTGTGCCAGTCTGCTGGCAAATACACAGGAGCATGGTCAGTAAAACAGCTGGTAATCCTAATCGTACATTTTTCTGCAAGGATTCCTCTCATCATTTCTTTCATCATCTATATGCAGAAAGAATTGCAGGCAAGAAAGAATTTGATCTACTGAGCTGTACTTAACTGGTAAGAAACTGACACAAGTTATGTACTTCTTACTTTTACCAAAAAAAATAATACTATCATCAAGTAGTAATGTCTTAAGAAAATATTATATCTGAAGAAGTCGCCAGTTGCGACGAAACAGGAGATAATACCAGATCCCTGTAATGACAACGCTAGCTATTTCTAAACAACTCTCTTCGTGACAACACTAGCTATTTGAAACAGATTTCCTCTTTTGGTATTCTTATCTGTTAATGTTGTATTTTTCAATTGTATTGCTATCGTGTTATGCCATGAATGTTTGGTTTCCAGTATATCTCAGATGTATTCTATTTATGTTTATGTGTGCCACATAAACATGATAATATAATCTCATTTGCTGACTTTCTCTCTGTTATATTTTCTAGGTGGTTGGGTGCACCCTGCACCTTGACCTTGTACTGGTAATCCTAATCATACATTTTTCTCCAACTTGCTTTAAAAACAACAACACAATGTATAAGGAAGGATGCTTGTGCCGTCTTGGAGGGTGCGGAAAATGCAGCCATTCTCTCTTACGTACTACCAGCTGATATGAAAACTGTGAGGAAACTATCTCTTTACTATGTGGCCTTCCTTTGGATTGTCTGCTGTTGGCAGGTACAGCCCTGTGTTGGAGTCAGTTCACAGACAGATTCTGCATCCCAGGTGGCCGCTCGCTTCAAGCAAACTCTTGGCTGTCAGCTGCAGCAATAGAACTTCTCGGTCTGGAGGCTCCTTAATCACCCAGCCTTATCTGCTGACTTCAATGCAGGTGGCTGGTGCTTGTCCCACTCTGTGTGTGTGTGTGTGTGTGCGTGCACGCATGCCTGTGGCGAGGGTAGGTGTAACTCATTCCTGACATGGGGCAGCAGGCCTGCTCTGATTTGCATGCCGTACAAGCAGGTGCAAGAGCTGGTGGAGCAAGTAGCATGTGTCGCTGGGCGTTCCTCACCACCCGCTGAGCAAAGCTGAGCGCTTGGCAAAACCTGTGGAGACGTCCACAGAACACCTGCTCTCGGCTTTGTCTTGAGGAAGTCAGATGTGGGGTTAAGTACTATGCCAGCTGTGTGCCCTCCAGATGCGTTGCACTGCAACTCCCATCAGCCCCGGCCAGCATGGCCATTGGCTATGATGGGAGTTGCAGTCCAACACACCTGGAAGGCACCAGGTTGGGGAAGGAACACAGGAAGCTGCCTTATACCGAGTCAGACTTTGACTGGGTTCAGACAACACCATAACTTGAGTGTGGGTTGTCATTGAACTGCGGGTTGTTGTTGAAATGTGGGTTGTTTGTATTTATTTATTTTATTTATTATATTTATACCCCGCCTTTTTTCCTGCAAGGAACCCAAGGTGGCTTACATGATCCTCCTCCTCCTCTCCATTTTATCCTCAGAACAACCCTGTGAGGTAGGTTAGGCTGAGAGTCAGTGACTGGCCCAAAGTCACCCAGTGAGCTTCATGGCTGAGTGGGGACTAGAACCCGGATCTCTCGAGTCCCCAGTGCTTAACAAGCCACGGCTTGTTAACCACAAACAACCCATGAAGAGAACCCATGGTTTCTTGTTGGGTTGTGAACTGTGGGTTGTTCACCATGGTTTGTTATCTCAGCTGGATTCAGACAACATGATAACCCACATTTCAACAACAACCCAGGGTTCAATGACAACCCACACTCCACACTTGACTGTGGGTTATCATGTTGTCTGGACCCAGTCAGTTGGTCCATCCAGCCAAGTATTGTCGACACTGACTGGCAGCAGTTCTCCAGAGTTTCAGGCAGGATTCTTTCCTAGCTGTGCCTGGAAAAGCCGGGGATTGAACCTGGGACCTTCTGCATGCAAAGCAGGTGCTCTACTGCTGGGTTGTGGCCCCTTTCAAGGCTGTACTATGTTGTTCACAGACTGAGATTCAGGCAACACATGCTCAGGAGGGAGCAAGGGTGCTACCACATGAGGCTTTTGTGGTGCAAAAGCCCTGCCTCATTCACAAACATTTGGGTGGGTCCAGATGATGATGTCTTCCATTTGTAATCCTCCTGTGTTCCCCCACCATTTGTCCATCTTTTTTCTTTCCACCCCTCCCATCACCCCTCGCTAAGAACTTCCTGCCTGCTGTAATCATTCACTCTGGAATCGCCTAGCCTGTCCCAACTGAGAACATGTTTGTTCCTTTGGTTAAAGTGATGACCAAAATAAATAAATAAAATGTAATTGACCATCTGTTATCAAAGAGTTCCAAAGGAGTTTCACCAGTAGGCAGTGCACAATCCTGTGCATGTCAGCTCACTGAGTTCAATGAAACCTGCTCCCCAGAAAGTATATATAGGATTGCAGCCTCAAAATGTATCTACACAGAAGTAGGCCCCACTGAGTTCAGTAGGACTTACTCCCAGGTAAGTGTGTACAAGATTGCAGCCTGAGTGTTCATGGATTAAAAGCAAGATGTATCCACCGCCACCCACCAGAGGCGGTGTTAGGGGCTGGCTCACTAGGGCTGGAGCCCCGAATCTCTTGAGAGGCCATCTGCCGCACCACCCTGCTGTCCATGGGCACTTGCTGAAATAAAGGTCCAGGGGCCCTGATGATCTCTGTTGTATCTGATCCCCCTGGCTTAGCTGGCTTTTTGCCCCCATGTGCTTCCCCTCCTGCTGCCCCCCCCTTGAATCTTTCCACCTGAGTTTTTTTCTGAATCAAATGCCCTCCCCAGTCCATAAATCCCTTTTTACAAATAGGGGTGTCTTTAGGAGACAGGGTCCTTTAAAGGCACATGCACACAACACTGAGACTTTAGAGCATATGCAAATTAGCATATACTAATTTGTGCTTCTTTTTTGTCCTGTGGGACTGAACCCACATATTTTCGGTACCTAGCACCGCCCCTGCCACCCCCTGCTCAGAGATTAAGGGTGCAATCCTATGTGTGTTTAGACAGAAAAAAGTCCAACTCCCAAAATTCCCCAGCCAACTTTTTCAGTATCTTTTTCCGGATCTTTTCTGGTACCGAGCACCACCCCTGGCTATCTCTGTC
Source organism: Shinisaurus crocodilurus (assembly GCA_021292165.1). Classification (NCBI taxonomy): domain Eukaryota; kingdom Metazoa; phylum Chordata; class Lepidosauria; order Squamata; family Shinisauridae; genus Shinisaurus; species Shinisaurus crocodilurus. The sequence goes on from JAHFWL010000434.1 coordinate 382,877, forward strand.
CAGATAAGGATGTACAGTAGTTGATACATCAGCCTAAGGTGATAAAAGGTGCTCTTTGTCACCAAGTGCACCTGTGCCTCTAATAACAATGCTGGATCCACGAGCACCTCCCAAACTGTTGGGAGTTGAAGTCCAAAACATTGGGAAAGCACTGGTTTGGCGAAGGCTGGGTTAGGTTCGTAGAAGTTTAGGACCTGCCCAAGAAGCTATTAAAAGTGGATTCTTCTTGAAGATTTTATTTATTTATTTTTATGTATTATATTTATACCTCGCCTTTTTTCCTTCAAGGAACCCAAGGCGACTTACATAATAATCCTCCTCTCCATTTTATCCTCACAACAACCCTGTGAGGTAGGTTAGGCTGAAAGTCAATGACTTGCCCAAAGTCACCCAGCGAGTTTCATGCCGAGCAAGGACTAGAACCCGGATCTCCCGGGTCCCAGTCCAACACTCTCACCGCTGCGCTACACTGGCGGCATATTTGGCTGCATTTGGCAGCATATGTTCAGGACTGAAGCCTAGCTAAAGACACCGCAGCACAGGAACACCAGACAAGATCCCTAATTCGAGGGTAGCAGGACAAATCTGTTAAACTCTTGCATGGAAAAGTCCGGGGGGGGGGGGAGTCCCTGGAGTGTTTCTCTGGTCCCGCAACCTGCCGCAAAGGCGCCCCTCAGCCTTGAGCCAAAACCAATTAAGAGCAATTTAAGACAACGTGGCTTTAAAAGCTCAGTCCGGGAAGCACCAGGGCGACTTGCTTGCAGGTGCAGTGCTTTTGACAGCTGCAGCAGCCGGGCCCACAGAGCTTCGAGAAATCAGTTTAAAAAGCACACGAGACTGGCGCGTTGCCTCCTGCTGTAAAGAGAGCGCCACATTCTTCCTTTTGGCGCAGGCCGGGAGTGTGTAGCCTGCAGGCACCCAGTTCACAATGCGTTTGTCTGGCTCCTTCGTCTGCCCACAGCACACCCTTTTGTGATTGCTGGCTGCGCCCGCCCTCGAGCTGAGCAATTCCAGGCTTTGTGCAGGACTGGGCTTGAACACAATTAAGTGTCATCCTGAACCCACTGCAGGGAAATACTTTGCTGTCTCTCTGACAGGCAGGTGAGCATTCCAGGTATTCCTGCCGCTTCCCTGTTCTGCTGCTGCTGTACAATTCCTGAGAAGGAATTTGTTTTTGGTAATAGTTTGCTGGGTATGAGAAACTAACAGTCACACACCAAGATCCCTACACTGGTTGGAGTCCTGGATGCATTGGACCACACATTGGCCATGCTGGCTGGGGGTGATGGGAGTTGTAGTCTGCTGGAATGTGTTGCCATTGGGGGGGGTGTTCTTCAAGGCCCCACCATTGCAGGCTTTTAGGAAGGCCCTGAAAGCTACTTGTTCACTCTGACCTTCCCCATATTATGTTTTATCGGACTGGGTTGTAGCTGCAATTGTGTGGTAGGTTTTGTCTTTTGCTGCTGTTTTTTTTTGGGGGGGGCACTTGCTGTTTTTATTACTGCATTGGTTTTTAGTATATTAATGTTATTGTTGTATGCAGCTCCTGCCCTAAAATGCAGCCTAGAAAAATTTTAAATAAATAAAAATAGTCCAATGCACCTGGAGGGTGCCAGATTTATTTATTTATTTATTCATTCAAAGCATTCATTTATTTATTCAAAGTATTTTTATCCTGTCCTCCAGCCAAAAAGACTCCCAGAGCAGGTTACAAATAAGACAGTCCTTGCCTGCAAGCTTACAATCTAAGAGACATTATGCAAAAGGAAAATTGGATTGGGAGGGAGGAGGGAGGAAAGCAAATTCAGGCACTAGAGTTTTAGTTGCAAAGTCCAGCAGGTCATAAGAGTTGGATCTAAAGTTGCGGGATGAAGGCTGTCCTATGGCATGGCTGCCAGTTTCATCTGTCCGGCAAACCAGTCAGTCTGCAATTACTTCCATTGGAATACTCATCTCCTTCGATGCTAAAAAAGCAACAGAGGATGTATTGGAATGTGAGGGCAGAGATAAAGCTTAAAGAGATCAAGCTTTTCTAGTTTAGAAAAAAGACAAGTAAGGGGAGACATGATAGAGGTGTACAGAATTATGCATGGATAGGGAGACATTGATCGGTGGGAGATTCAGGACAGATAACAAGTGTCCTGTGTGGAGTCTGTCCGTACAGAGCAGGGGTGGGGAACACGCAGCCCTCCAGAAGTGTCATTGGACTGCAACTCCATTGGCAGCATGGCAAGGTGAGCATGATGGGAATTGCAGTCCGACAACATCTGAGAGGCCCACATTCCCCATCTTTGGTGTAGAGGCCGGGGCCATAACAGTTCCGACAATGGCTTGCACCAGAGTTTAGACCAGTGCTCTTCAACCTTGGGTCCCCAGATGTTTTTGGCCTACAACTCCCAGCATGCCCCTGTGGGATGCCACCTCGAAACACACCTTAGTTATGGAGCCTTTGTTGCAACTCCTTAGACCAGCCTTCCCCAACCTGGCATCTTCCAGATGTGTTGGACTGCAACTCCCATAATTCCCAGTGAGCCATGGCCAATGGCCATGCTGGCTGGGAATTATGGGAGCTGCAGTCCAACACATCTGGAGGGTACCAGGTTGGGGGAAGTCTGCTTTAGACCCCATGCCCTACTGCAGGGTGTGGAACCTCAGGCCCAGAGACCAAATATGGCCCATCTGGGGTCCAGATCTGGCCCTCTGGGGTTCCCCAGACGGCCATATGCCTTTCCTCGGCCCAAACCCCCAGTTGTTTGTTGGTTTCTTGGCTTCTGTGCTGCTTTTTCTCCATTCTCAAGAGGTTGAAATGCCTCCCCTGAAGGCTTAGTGACTGACAGTAAGAGCTTTAAACTACAAGGTGCTGGTATTTTTTTGTATTTTTGGCCCCACCCCTTATGTGCTGGTCCAACCCACCACTGGAACCCAGCCCTGAGAGCTTCTCTAAAATGGAATGGGGCCTTTGGGCTGAAAGAGGGTCAGCACCCCCTGCCCTACTATAACTGACCAGTACACATATTGGAAATAAAGGCATGTTCTTCCCTTCTTCTCCTCCTCTGCCTCCATCTCCCTGTCCTTTCTCTGTTATATCCCTGGTGTCACCATTTAGATTGTAAGCTCTGTGGGCTGGGGACCTATGCTCTGATAGTTTGTAAAAATCCATGCACATTGATGGTGTTATCTACCAATCTATAGTTAATCATCATCATAGGGGCAGAGTAGCAAGCTTTTGGGTAGCACTTGAAGAATCTGAAGAAGCATTCTGTGAAACACAAAAGCTTGCTACCCTATGTACTCAATTTGCTCTATAGAACATTTTATCCCCCCACCTAAAACCAGCCCCAGCCCCTCTAACTTGGTGCTGTACAAATAAAATAAGAACTATCAGTCTGTATGAGACTTTTTAGAGTTTCATAAGGAAAACCAAAAAATAAAGGCCCTTTCCCCAATCAGGTTGCTTTCTGTTTTGTTTTTTACTGGCTCTGCTCCTAATGCCTTTAACAACAGCCCAACATGCTGAACTTTAGCTGGTGAATGTTTTCCTGGCAGGGGGCTAAAATATTGGGGAAAGCTTCATCTTCTTCCACATGTCAGGCTGCTGTTAAAAAGCACAGAAGCAGGCCAGGAAAAAAAGATGGCAACTCTGTGCTGCAAGGAGTGTACAATCCCAGAACTGATCCTTTTATATCTAAGCCAGGAACAGTTTCACCTGCTAAATTACTGCAAGTTGAGTTTTAAAGGCAGAAGAGCAGGGCTAAAAACTGTGTAGCACAAAATCTGCACTTCTTCTGCTGGTCCTGAGTTACCTTGTCCCCACCCCCATCTCTGCATTTGCCAGCAACTTGGCCACTGAATAGTAGTTACAGAATCTCACCTTCTGACCTGAGGCCGGTGCACATTGGTAGCTCTGTTTGTAGCCTCAATACTGTTCTGTAAAGAAACAGAAGTCTTCTCTCTCCAGGGCTCCCAATGAACGCACCTTTTCATAGGCAAAGTTTGAGTTTTAAAGCAAAGTCCAAAGAGTGGCGGTGGGGAAGGGGGGTGGATTTTTCTTGCTTTTCAAAATAGCCTTGTGTTGCTTTGGAAACATCATTTCTGTGCTGGGAAATTGGTGGCTCCGTCATGGAATATCTCCCATATACTCCTGCAAACATGATTCATTTGGATTAGTGACACAGAAAACTCAGGAAAGTACCTTATACTGAAGAAGCAAGTACACTGATTCACCGCAGCGCTCCAGGCAAGACTCTTTCCCAGCCTTACCTGGAGATGCCAGGAATTGAACCTGGGACCTTTTGCATACATAGCAAAATGCTGAGCTACGGCCCTTTCCTGACATTTCCACCTCCTAATGTACATAGATCAGGACGGGGAATCTGGGATCCTCCAGATGTTGTTGGACTGCAACTTCCATCAGCCCTAGCCAGCATAACCAATGGTGAGACATGATGGGAGTTGCAGGTGTAGGCAACCTGGTTCCCTCCAGGTGTCCTCCCATAATCCCAGACCATTGGCCATGCCAAGGCTGGGGCTTCTTGGGGGTTGTAGTCCAAAACCTCTGGAGGGCACAAGGTTGCCTACCCCTACTGTAGATCAAGATTCCCCATTAGGTTAAAATGGTGGCACCTGGGATCAGTGATGAAAACAAGTGGGTTTCAGGTGCAAACAGAATATCCTGTCCCATGCTTTCCGAATAATCCCATTGGATTGGCACAGTGCTTGTTGTTGTTAATAATTAGAGCTGAGTGCAAATGGCCTGTCAAAATTCTCCAGACTATTTGTGGGCAGAGAAATTGAGGGACAATTTCATCGAATTTCTCCAAGGGGAGGAGAAATTCTACCACCAGTTTCTCACAGACAGGACTCACTATTGGCAGGGGTTGTAACATGGAATCCTTCTATTCTCTGAGGGGTTTTTGTTTTTTTTCCTCTGCCACTACAACTGTGTTGAGGCTTCCACTTTTCTGCATCATTCTCAGGGCATTTTTATAATTATTTTAAATTTCTTTTGGTGTGTTTTTGAGCTTACCTAATCACTGCAAGATGGTGAGGGTGCTGTGCATGTGTGTTTTCTTTCTCTTACACATTTCTCCATTGCTCTGCAGCCTCCCATGTCACCTGCACTTCCTGAACTGAAGAAGCCCCATGGGAGGGATTAAATCATGATGTCTTCCCCTGGGCTTTAGCTGAAGTGTGGGAAGCCGAAGAGGCTCCAGACTGCCAGAGAGATTATTGTACAATGAAAGACAGGACACTCACAATGACCCCTTGGCCACCTCCTAAGTAAAGTAAGCACAAGAACCCTGAACCCAACCAATGAGAATTTCTCCGGAATTTCTTCTCCTTTGAGTTTCTTTTCGAAAGCAATTTCTTTTCCATCAAATTGAATGAGAATGTGGGAGAAAGTTTCAGCACAGCACTATTAATAATAGTACAGTAGCACAGTTTTCCAGTGGAAACAGAGAAGATGTGGGAGACCTATTACTGGCACTCTCGTGTTTTCTTTTCCCACTTGAAAGCAGCCATTTTTCCCCATTACAGTAGTGCCCTTGAGAGAGGGGAATGGCGTAACTCTTCCTGCTGTTGTCTGGATCGAAAAACAACCCCTCACCACTTCCAAAGCTGCTATGAGCCCTCCAGCAATATATATATATATATTTAAAATGCAGACACAATCCAGGTAGACATATTTGTCTACTGAAGAGTTGAGAGCAGCTTTGGGAGTGAGTGGGGTAATTCAGATCTGGGAACAAGAATAGGGGAGAAAGGGTAACTGCCTTCTCCATCCTCCAGTACCACTGCTCCCTGATCAAAATCACAGTCCCTTGAGGCTGTTTTTAAGTAACAATGAAAATATTGGGAGATCTGATCATGAATCTCCTGCATCGCATCCATTTCAACCCCATGTACAATCCTAACACTGTTACTGACAGCAAGACTGTTTCTATGTTGGTGAATGAGATCACGTGTGACATAAATGGAGGCTGCATTTCATGGCATCCCAGGTAGCACGTGCTGAACTTTGGCATTCTGAGACAGAGCAATCCTATGTGCGTTTATTCAGAAGTAAGTCTCACTGTATTCAATGGGACTTACTCCCAGATAACTTTCTCCAGACAAATCCTTGTGGGTCTCCAAGTAGAAAAATATAATACAAACCCACAGTTCCAGTATTCTCATAAAACCTTGCTAAAACCAATAAAACATCCTCAAACCAGCTTATGAGAATAAATCACATCTTTAAAAGATCAGCTTTTTTAGATGACAGGTGAAAACCCCTTTGACAGCTATGGCTAGCGTAGAAACACTGTTGTTTCATTCTGTTAACAACAAACACAGCAGTTAAGACTAGATTCTAATATTTTATTCTTGTTCACCTCCTTGTGAATGCAAAGTAGAAAGGTGGCGTGCATATATTTTAATAATAAATTAACCAATCCATCCACAACACTTTCACGGTGCTTGGCTGCCTGAGCTCATGGTTCATTTGTATGAATCGCTTGTTTGCTAACTCTGAAGCAAGCATACCTATTTTCCTCTGTCAAATTCTGGAGGGTGGGTGATGGTCTGCTATCTCAGATGGAAACCTATCAAATGCCTTGGAGGAGGTGGACAAGTCTTGATGGTGATGTTATGAGAGGGAGGGCGGGCAAGATTTCGTTAATTCTAACCTTTGACCCTGCTGGACTCTAAGGTACAGGCCTGCAGGGTGAGGCCTGTACCTGAACACCTGTCTGGCCTGAGCTACAGAAGACAGAAGGAGTGCAAGGGGTTAGGATTACTTAATCACCAGGCAGGTAGATGCAAGCAACGCCTCTTAGGAACATATTTTGGGACTTTGTGATAACTCACAACTGCTTTGCTAAGAATGCAACTCGATTGTTTTGCCATATCTGTTGTCTGTTTTACCGGAGTCCTACCAAGCCCAAATGGTACTGGAAACGGGGAGGGGGGGAGAATCCTTGCAGTCTCATTTTAAAAATATCTTCTCACTGGATTTCCCTTCCCCCACCCACTTCCTTGCTTTGGGGGGTTGTTTAACCTGATTCCACCAGCAAGAGCAGACTACTCATCATAGGTTTGCCACTTCCACATCACCAAAGGAGTGAAAATGCATCAGCAGAAAAGAGGACAAATGGGGACACAGGTTTGCATAAAATTTGCATGTGCTCATTTATATGTATAGATGCAAATATAGAAATAATGGCTGTAATATAAATAGAAATACACAATACATCTCACCATAGTGGGGGAAACTGTGAGCAGATTGCCTCCTCAGTCTGCTGTCAGGTGCTAACGAACATCTGATGGGCAACTCCAAGGTCTCTGCTCTCCCTTCTGTTTCTTTATCTTTAAACTGGATTTAGACTGGGAAACCCTTGAAATAGAGGACACTTCCAATATGAAATCTATGAAGTGTCTCCTCTGTCAGCCTTTCAACTAGAGAACCATCCTCTGTAAAGTAGGACACGTAGCCACACTAATTTGTCACCTAATTTGCATAGATTCTTTCTTACGTGTACCCACCATGTCTACGTTTGCTTGTTTATCACTACGCTTGTGAGGGTGACATTCGCCCATGCCATATATTTAGATTGCAATCCTATTCCCCCTTGCCTAGGAGTAAAGCCCATTGAACACAATGGGAGGTGCCTCTGAGACAGACATGTAACGAACGCACATTGCTGAGGAGAATCATCGCTGCCACTCTATTTGTACATTGCCTTCCCACAAAAGGAAATGTGCCCAAAGCAGCTCCCGGCAGCACATCAGAATAAGATATTGGCAACAAAATAACACATAGCAGAAGTATAACATCGATGCTTCAAAGCAGTCTGTTTGATACTGTAAACCCAACGTATTATCATCTTCTGTGAGTAACTTCAAGAATAATTCATCTCAATAACATATCGTAGCCATAGCAAAAAAATATCTGCAATGCATAAAATGCCATTACAAATCACAAATACAGTAATTGCTGCAATGTAATGCAATAAAGCATCACACAATATACATAGCATACCATATGTATGCAATACATAAAGGTGCAAAGATAAAAAATGGTGCAGGCAAAAATCAATTCTGTACTCTCCAGCATTTCACTGGTGGGAAAAAAAAAATAGGGACGTGTAGTGCCCCCTAGTCTCACACCATGGAGAACTACCTGAGATAAGCCCCCACCTTCCACACTACATTTCAGAGAACCTCTTGGGGACCAAAGGCAAAAGGGCAGGGCTAAAATACCAACATCTGTTAGCTGGGCAGTGCAATCCACTGTGGCTGCCTGTAACCCTCCAAACTCAGAAGACTACGGGCATCCTATCAAGGGCGGGAGGAGCGCGGAGGCAAAGGTCGCCTCCATGCTTCTCCCGCCCCACAAAAGACTTAGATGCTGATTTCGTCTAAGTCTTTTGCCACATGGCTTGTGAGGAGGACAGGCTGAGGCACCGCCAGGATACATCGTATCCCAGCAGAGCCTCACTCCTGTCCTTCCCGCCTCCTGGAATGCCCACCCAATGCTGGCTCTGAGGCCGGTCTTCCGACCTCGGAGCTGCAGCCAGCGTGGTGGTCCTTTCCGCGCCGGCTGCAAGGGCAGGTGCTCCGAGGTTGGCGTCCCAGCTCCAACCTCGGAGTGCATTCCCAAGGTTGGAGCTGGGATTCTGACCTTTCCTATGGCCGTCTAGACTCTGTCTAGCAGCCATAGGATTGCGCCCTAAAGCTCTTACTGCCAATAACTCAGCCTTAGGAGAGGCGTTTCTACCTTTTGGAATGGGGGAAAACTGCACAAAAGTCAGGAAACCACCAAACGATTGGTGGCTGGAGAAAGGAGGTGGGGCCAAGGCAAGGGGCATGCATGGCCCTTTGTGGAACCCCAGAGGGCCAGATTGGGGACCTTGGATGGCTAGATTTGTCCCCGGGCCTGGGGTTCCTGTTTTACACACTTGTTGAAGGCTCTCCTCCTTCTGTAATACTTGTACATAGCTGTGCAATACTGATTTAATAGCAAGAGGGTACTCCTTTGGCAGGGTTCCCTCAACTTGGTGCCCTCCAGATGTGTTGGATTGCAATTCCCATCATTCCTAGCCAGGAAGCACCAGAATGGTCCAAAGGGGCCTGTTTAATCTTGGACTTTGACTGAAGCCAATGCACAGCCCTAGTCATGAGACATGCATACCCCCAGAAATTTAACTGCTAGAGACCCAGGGGAAGTGGGCTGAAACATGGAAAGGATGGCAGTTCTAGGGCATTTGGAACACACACAACTTTAAATAGGCACCCCCAATTTCTCCCCAAAAGGCGAAAGTGTAATTTATCAGATGTAGGCATCAAAGAGAATGTGTCCCTTGTAAACAGGGACTGTTGGGGCACAGACATGTTATCCTGGGCAGCTTCTCTGCTCTGCTTCATGTGACCTGTGAGTGGATCACAGGGCCTTTGGTCTGATCCAGCAGGCCTCTTTTTATGTTCCTGTAGATCGGGTCCCCAACATGGCACCCGTGGGGACCGCCAATGGTGCCCTCACAGCTCTCCCCTGCCTGCCCCCTTCAAAAAAATTGTTTTAAGAAAAACCTTGGAAAATGTGAGGGCACTCTTCTCTCTCTCCCTTTCTAACCTCTATCCTTGCTCTTTCTCTCCTCTACCCCTTTCTGCCTGAGGTTTTTTCTCTCTCCTGTGTCCATACATCCCTTTTTACAAACAAAACGGGCTCCTTTAAAGACACACACAGAGCATATATAAGTAGCCTGAGCCCTGGATCTTTTTGGTACCTAGCACCACCCTTGGTTGTAGAAAAGGATATCTTTTTAAAGGTAAACATAATAAAATGAGCATCTATAACCATATACAGTAATACCTTGGATTGCAAGTAACTTGGTTTGAGAGCGTTTTGCAAGACAAGCAAGTTTTTAAATATTTATTTATTTCTTGATATACAAGCGACGTCTTGCAATACAAGTACTGTAGTACGGCTTAAATTAAAAATCTCTGTACAAATTTTTTTTTGGGGGGGGATTTCATTTTGATATAAGAGTGTTTTGGATTGCAAGCACGTTTCCGGAACGAATTATGCTCTCAATGCAAGGCATGACTGCATAGATGTGCCCAGCTAGCCAGATCCTGACTTTAAAATGTGTTTTGTTTTGTTTTTAAATTAAGAAGAAAGGAAGAAGATACTGCAGTGAACAATGTCAGCTGTAGCCCAGGTGTTGATGCTGGGCCTGTTTGCAGCTACCACCTGCTGCTCCCTGGGCAGTCCTTTGGGGCGGGGGAGGGGGGCTGGACTGGGCTGGGCTGGGCTGCAGGAGCCTGGACTTTAGCCCTGAAGTCCAGTCGTAACTGCATCACCATGTGGGAGAGGGCTGTGGGCTTCCCCAGAGTTATCTGGTTGGCTACAATAGAAAGCAGGGTGGACCTCTGGTCTGATCCAATAGGGCTCTTCTGATACCTATTCACATGTCTCATGTAATGTGAGAGCTCTCAGCTTGCAGATCTCAGCCACTGCAAGCCCTGTGACTACTATGTGGTACATTTCACAGCTTCACGGATCATGATGGTGGCTGCAAACAAAGTAGAGAACTTCAGTCCTTCGATTGGAGGCTGGTTCTCCCCCCCCCTCCCGCTCCGCCCTCGCAAATCCCTAATGCACAAACTGCATATCAAAGTCACTGATGCATCTTCCTTGCGGACAAGACCCATGATACTAAGAAACAGCATGTATTCCAGGTTTACAGGGACATGAGGAAGGCCACAGTCGTCGACCATGAGAAGTTATGGGCTGAACCACTGCTTCAGAATGACCTCTTGACTCTGCCGATAATGATCAGGTGCCCACAAAGGGGTATTTAACAGAGTAAGGCAGACGGCTCTCTCTACCAACATGTTCTGACATGATTTAATTTCTAGCGAAAATAAACTTTTGTCCTGCAGCCATCATGAAAAAGACAGGGTGGTCTTTATTCCAATTTCTGAAGTAAGTGTTGTCATGATAAATTGAGATGAGTCTGATGTGCTCGAAGGAGCGTACTTTTTCGGGGTATTCAACCCTGAAAAGCACTTCCTTTGGCAACCAGTCCATCTAGATTCAAGATAAAGTTGCAATGCCTTGAGAAGTAGCTTTTGATGTCCCCAACCCACAAGTTTGGTTAGGTCAATTCCACCACCACCTTTCCTTTTAAAATAATAATAAAAATAATAATAAAAATCCAAGTCCGCTGAGATGGCTGCCTCTGATTGAAGGGTGCAGTGAAAGAAGCTTTCTTGTGATAGGCTTAAAACATGCGGGTAAAAACATGCTGGTTGGGGATGATGGGAACTGCAGTCCCAACACATCTGGTGGGCCCCAGGTGGAGGAAGGCTGCCCTACTGGCAGTATACAGTGTGGCGTAGTGGTGAGAGTGTTGGTCTGGGACTCGGGAGATCCGGGTTCTAGTCCCCGCTCTGCCATGAAACTCACTGGGTGACTTTGGGCCAGTCACTAACTCTCAGCCTAACCTACCTCACAGGGTTGTTGTGAGGATAAAATGGAGAGGAGGAGGATTATGTAAGCTGCCTTGGGTTCCTTGAAGGAAAAAAGGCGGAGTATAAATATAATAAATAAATAAAAAAGAAAAAATACAAGGTAGTGAGGATGAGCTGTGGGGCTGCCTGGTTGTATCTGTTATTCCTACTTAGCGTAGACCCATTGAAATGAATGGGACTTAAATTAGACTAACATTGGATTGCAACCCATCATATTCCATCTATATGACAATCTCTACAGTTTGGGTCTCTCATCACCTCCACAAGGTACCACTCTCCCTCCAAAGAGGAGGAATTGATCAATGTCAGCTATCTCATGGGAACCATTCATAAGGTCCATGTCTATGATTACATGGAAAGGTGGGGAGGGGAAAGAATGTGCAGCTATGAGAAGATGCAGTGGAAAGAATGAATGGAGATGGGTGGGCTTGGATTACTGGCTCAAGCAGAAAGGGGGTGGTGTGACAACACTGGAATGAGCAATCCCATTGGCTCCCCATCTCTGTTGCTGGCTACTCAGATGGGCCTGCTCACAGTCAGGAGTGCTTCATGACCAACCCCCGAGCTTGGGTCTCTGGCACATGTGCTATTAACTCTGAACTACAGCCCCTATAGATGATATCATACTTCCCTCATACAAATCTGTGGTGTGACCACATTGGAATACTGTGTACAGTTCTGGTCACCACATCTAAAAAAGGACATTGTAGAGCTGGAAAAAGTGCAGGAAAGGGCAGCTAAAATGATCAAGGGGCTGGAGCAATTCCCCAATAAGGGAAGGTTACAACAGCTGGAATTTCGCTTAGAAAAAAGGCAAGTAAGGGGAGACATGATAGGGGTATGCAAAATTATGCATGGTGTGGAGAAAGTAGATAGGGAGACATTTTTCTCCTTTTCTCATAATACTAGAATCTGGAGTCATCCCAGGAAGCTGATTGGTGGGAGATTCAGGACAGATAAAAGGAAGTGCTTCTTCACACAGCACATAGTTCAACTATGGAATTCACTTCCACAAGATGTAGTGATTGATGGCCACCAATCTGGATGGCTTTAAAAGAGGATTGGACAAATTCATGGAGGAGAAGGCTATCAGTGACTACTAGTCCTGATGGCTATATTCTACCTCCAGTATCAGAGGCAGTATACCTATGCACACCTATTGCTGGGGAACATGGGCAGGATGGTGCCAGACTAGATGGAACCTTGGTCTGATCCAGCATCACTCTTTTTATGTCCTTATGCCCTTATGTACTAAAACTAAGCCTAATTACATGTAACTAAACTGAACACACATCATTCTCCCTTTTCCTTGGCTCTGTTATATCATGAGAAATATCTGTTATTAGAATTAGATGTTCCATAACTAATCAATTTTGTAATTTTGTCATGGCTACTCCAGGGCAAAGCAGTTGCTTTCCACTTACCTGGGAGGAAGTAGCCCCCAGTGAATTCAATAGGACTTATTTTTGAGAGTGGGTAGTTTAGTTTCATTTTCTTGCCTGTTTGTTAGTTGTTGTTATTAGTTATGCCAGGCGGAAACCAAAAGAGCTTTGCTATGGCTCTATCATAAAATGTTCATCCCTGTTCTACTGTTTTTTGGAATTATTACAGACTTCATCTGCCTCCCCCCCCCCTTCCTCCTCTGCACTTACCCATTGCCCAAAAGAGGACTGCATATCTGCATATGCTAATTTATATGCATAAATGCAAATGCAGAAATAATTGCTATAATTTAAATAGAAATACTATATACAGTAATACCTTGGATTGCAAACATAATTTGTTCCAGAAACGTGCTTGTAATCCAAAGCACTTGTATATCAAAGCGAAATTCCCCATAAAAAATTAGTACATATATGTTTAATTTGAGCTGCAATAAAGAATGATAGTGTAAAGTCTTCATTTTTCTTGACCGTACTACAGTACTCCTCATATTTAATTGTGATTTTATACTGATGTCTTGTTTTTATTGTATGCCATCCTGATAGGGTTTACTGAAGGAACGCCTAAAACTTGGTATTGTACAAATTTTGTGTGTCTATTGTCTGTTGACTTACTGTTTATGCTGGTCTTGGACCGTAATAAAGATTTGATTTGATTTGATTGCTACAGTACTTGTATTGCAAGACGTCGCTTGTTTATCAAGTTAAATTTTATTTTAAAAATTGCCTTGCCTTGCAAAACACTTGCAGACCAAGTTACTTGCAATCCAAGGTTTTACTGTATCTTTCACCATAGCAGGGAAGACAGACCAGATGATCTGTGTGCCTGTTCAGCCTGCTGTCCGGGTGCTGTTGGTCGGCAAATTCAAGGCCCAGCTCTTTCTTCTGATGGTTCTCTATACTGGACTTGGACTGGACAGTTCTTCAGACAGGTGATGCCTTCAAATAGAGGACTGTCATCTAACAGCTCTTCAAAGAGAGGACTGTCCCCTGTAAAGTAGGATACCTGGCCAGCCTAGCTGCATCCCCTGCGTAGAATTTTACATTGTAAGCTTTTGGGGGACAGGAGCCAATCTCCTTGTTCGCCAGTCTCCAATGCACAATAATAATAGTAATAGTAGTAGTAGTAGTAGTCATTGTAGTAGTCAAATGTCAGTGTACTGGAAGAAGCAAAGACTACTAGTGTTGAAAAAATGATCTTTCAATGCCAACTTCAGTGGACCGGTCATGTTGTTTGAATGTCTGACTGCTGTCTCCCAAATCAGTTACTTTATTCCCAACTCAAGGATGGAAGGCGAAATATCGATGGTCAGTATAAGAGGTTTAAAGATGTTCATAAGGCTAATCTAAAAAAATGCAATATAAACATCGAAAACTGGGAAGCTCTGCCCCATGAACGACCTAACTGGAGGTTGGCCTTTCACAAAGGTTCTATGCACTTTGAAGAAGCCCAGGTGCAAGGTGAAAGGGAGAAACATGCTAAGCGAAAAGCACGTCAAACGAATCCTTCACAGGACCATCTTCCATCTGGTAACCTGTGTCCTCACTGTGGGAAGCTGTGTGGATCTAGAATTGGCCTCCGCAGTCACTTACGGACCCATTGCTAGAGTCTACACAATCTTCTTTAGAATTTCCTCCTTTTAAAATCTCCTTTTTGTAAATGTTTATCCTGGAAGACAATCTTACTCGGTCATGAGTGATCGCCTGATGAGTAGTAGTAGTAGCAGCGATGATGATGATGATGATGATGATGATGATGATAATTAATAATAATAAATTAATAAAGCAGTTGTCTGTCATGGAACTGCAGCAAGAGAGTTGCTAGGCTACCTTTTCATACTGTGAAATGGATACAATAAATTGCTGGTGTGGGAGAGCATGTGCTTTAAACCTGTTAATGAGGCATGTCATGTCTCTAGTCTGGGCAAATGTTTTTGGCACACAGCCCCTCTGTCCGCCACTCATGGCAATCACCATCATACTGCCCGACTTGTGAGCTTCCCAGAGGCACTTGGCAGGCCACGATGGGAGACAGAGAGCTGGATGAATCCAGCAAGGCAATTATGTACATTGGAGGGAAGCCTGTTTTAAAGCCAATTCTTTTAACCTGGAAGCTGCTATTTGATTTAAACTTTATGGAGGCTTTGCACAATGAAAACAACGAGAACCCAGAATTTCCCTCCTGGCTGCCAGCATCACTCCTTCCACTATTTCATTCAAGCCCTAATGCGCTCAGGCTTGTGTGGCCATATAACCCAACATAGCATCAAAGCAAGGGTGCGGAACCTCTAGTCAGACCCTTGGTCCATCTAGCCCAGTATTGTCGACACTGACTGGCAGTGGCTCTCCGGGGTTTCAGGCAAGATTCTTTCCCAGCCCTACCTGGAGATGCCGGGGATTGAACCTGGGACCTTCTGCATGCAAAGCAGGTGCTTTCTCACACTGAGCTGCAGGCCCTCCCCTCAGACAGACCATGTGCCCTCAGATCATACCCACAGAAGAATTTACTTTCTCTCTCACCACCAAGTCTACCATACTCTATGAGGCCAGGTGTCCTACTTTGCAGAAGATAGTTCTCTGTCTGAAGGGCTGTCATAGGACAGTCCTCTATTTGAAGGTGTCTTCTATTTGAAGGGCTGTACAGTCTAAGTCTGGCTTAAAGGTAAAGAGCCATCAGAAGGGAGAGCAGGGCCTTGGAGTTGCTCATCAACCTGGACTGCAGACTGAGCAGCCACAGAGCTCACCTGGTTATAATCTTCTTCACTATGGGAAGATGTGCTGTATTGCTATTTCAATTATAGCAATTCTTTCTAAATGTTCATCTACACATATAAATTAGTATATGCAAACTTTATGCAAATCTTAATGTTATTGTTATGTGTGAACCATGCCTGTAGGTTAATTGTGGGTTAAATAACTCACGGTTAAGCTAAATACTAATTGTGGGTTAACTGTGGGTTGTTTAACCCACAATTATCCTACAGGGAGTGGGTTCAACCTATAGTGAGCAGGTTCACAAAATCATTTTCAGCCACAGTGGCTAAGCCACTGTGGTTTGCAGCCCGTACTGGTGGCCTGTGGGTGCCCATTCCATAACCCAACCCCTGTTCGTAGGTTGTCCTGTTGTCTGAACCCAGCAATGGTGGGTTGTTGGCATGGTTAACAAATGATCCAGAAACCATGAGCTGTGTTAGGGCCGTAGGTGGTTTGTTAACCATGCCAACAAACCACCCTCAGCAGGATCAGATGACACAATCTATGAGTTGGGGTTGAGTTACAGAATGGGCACCTGGCACATGCATAAACCATGGTGGTTTATTTAAGCCACTGTGGCTGAAAATGATTGTGCAAACCAGATCAATGTCCGGGTTCAGATGTCACTTAGCAACCCCCAACTGGCCCAATCACAAGTTATTCAAAATGGCCGTGGAATGCACCTGGCACCTGCCGTGGCAAATCCTTAACCCATGATTTGCCACCATTTCATGCAAACCAGGTCAATGTCTATTCCCATGCCATGCAGCTTGATCCTAATCCTGTTCATGTTTATAAGTAAGTCCCACTGTGTGCAATGGTGCTTATGCCCAG
The DNA here is from genome assembly GCA_021292165.1 of Shinisaurus crocodilurus. Taxonomy (NCBI): domain Eukaryota; kingdom Metazoa; phylum Chordata; class Lepidosauria; order Squamata; family Shinisauridae; genus Shinisaurus; species Shinisaurus crocodilurus. The sequence goes on from JAHFWL010000434.1 coordinate 399,421, forward strand.
CTAAGTAGTGTATGCTGTCTTAGAAAGAAAAAGCATGGATGGATGATTAATACATGCTAAAAACTTAAATAAACAGCATCTGAGAATTTATATTTATATACCGCCTTTTTTCCTGCAAGGAACCCAAGGCGGCTTACATAATCCTCCTCCTCTCCATTTTATCCTCACAACAATCCTGTGAGGTAAGTTAGGCTGAGAGTCAGTGACTGGTCCAAATCACCCAGTGAGCTTCATGGCTGAGCGGGGACTAGAACCTGGATCTCCTGAGTCTCAGTCCAACACTCTAACCACTACACCACACTAGCTCTCAATGAGACAACTGTTGCAAATAAATAAATATTGTTCTACTTCATTCTCATTATAGATAAGGCATTCCCAGACAGGACAGGTAAGATGGCCAACATACCCTGTTTCTAAGGAGACAACTTTGGTTAAAACAACAAAAGTAACAGCTTCATTCTTTTTTCATGTTGTTTTTCCTAATGGTTTACTGGTCCATTCTTGTGAAACAAACAAGTAGGGCTGCCAACTAGTTATAAAAATTTAAATTGATTCATGCTCTCCCTGTTAGCCAGTTAACTAATTAACCATTTGGTTATATTTACATTAATTTACATTTCCCACATTGCAATACAAATCCCTTTAATTGACAGATTGAAAGAAGTGTATGATTGATTGCTTATGAAATAAAAGTTAGCGGTCCTTCATGGAAGGAAAAGATGCCTTTAATATTCTAATTCTAGTAACACACTGGAACCAAAACAGCATCAATCAAAAGAAAACAAGTGTGCTATTAATTTGCTCTACCAGAGTAATCAATCAGTTGTTTCAACTACTGATTAAAGGTGGCAGCCCTACAAATAAGCTATTGTGAATTCATCATTTCCCCCACCAAATGGCCCAACAGCCTGGAAACTCCATTCCTCATTGTTGTCTCTGTGGGTGTGAAAGAGCACAGAGGAAATGTCAGCCATCTCACCTGCCCTGTCTGGGAATGCTGTTGGCACATGGCAAGAGATTTCTGTGCATCAGGGAACTTTTTTTTTTTTTAATGGACACATTCCCTGACACTAAAAGATCTCTTCTTTGCACATCAAAAAAGCGCCAGGAGAGGGAATCCCAAGAAGACGGACCATGCGCCCCCAAGGGAAGAGAAGGACTACAGTTATCAGTCAAGCCAGGACCGTGTTGCACCTTTTGGTGGTGGTGGGGGGAGCAGGACAGAATCTGCTTCTTTTTCAACACCTACTTAATGCTCTTTAGGCTGCCTCTTTCCCAGCAGACATTAGCTCATGCTGACTTTCCCAGTGGCTTATATTGCAATGTTCCAAGTCTTACTCCCATTCAGCAATGTATGCCTTCACATTTCTCACCAGCACAAGGGCCTGTCCAGAGATTTATTTTGTTTTTTAAAAGTTAACTTTCATCTTAGTGTTACACTTGCAACAGGCCTGATCCAGCACCAGTAACACAGTGTGCCATCCCACATAATGGACTGGGGAAAATAGTCTTGGGGCAGGAAGAACAGCCCTGTTGAGGAACATTATTTGTGCTGGAGCACACAGTGCTCCAAGAACTAAATTTTAACAACTTCTGCTCCTCCTCCTCGCTCCATGTGGCTCTATTCCTGTACAAAATAGTGGGGCATTGCTGCAGGAAAAGATAGTAGCCTTGCTGGGTTTTGCTCTTCTGTCCTTTTAAGTGCCAAATGAGTGCTCCTCTGCTAGAATGGCAGAGTGCAAGCATGTAGGCTAAGGGTGCAATCCTGTGCATGCTGGCTGGGGGATACTGAGAGTTGTAAGACTTTTTTCTGTCTAAACACGCATCGGATTGCACCCTAAATGGAATATGGGATCTAAATTTAGCTTAATAGGGTTGTCACTTATGCATCATCAAAAAAGAGGACTTAAAAGAAGACACCGTTTTGCATAAAATTTGCATACAGTAATTACGGTGTGAAGCTGCAAGTTCAGAAATCATTACTGCCATTTAAATAGAAATACAATATATCTCATCACAGTAGAGAAGACTGTGACCAGGTGACCTGTTTGCCTGCCCAGGCTGCTGCCCAGGTGCCAACCTGTGGCTCACGCTGGCTCAGCTTGTCTGAGCGTGGAAAGCTAAGCAGGGTCAGGCCTGGTTATTACTTGGATGGGAGACCCCTCCTCTAGTTTCCTGCATTGAGCAGGGGGTTGGACTCGATGGCTTTGTAGGCCCCTTCCAACTCTATGATCTATGAATCTACTACTACAACCGTTGATGGGCAACTTCATGTCATCCTACCTTTATTCATTTGTTCACTACATTCTGATGGTTCTTTATCTTTAAATTGGACATGGGCCAGGCAGTCCTTCAAGTAGAAGACATCTTCAAATAGAGGGCTGTCCTCTGTAAAGTAGGACACATGACCACCCTAGCTGCCTGCCAGTAGTTCAAAGATATTTCGTCGAAAGAACTGTAGTGTGTGTTTTTCTTCTTTCTTTCTTGGAACACTTGTAGTAAAATAAAGCAATAGCAGAGCAAAAGGACTTGCTAGGCATCAGGTTTAACCTGCTTGCGAATGAAATTAGGAAAATGTGGCATCTGCCTTAACTACACAAAAGCCATATATGTAAGCTGATGGAGTTCTCCATCCAGAGTGACATGCAAAGGATTAATCCTCGAAAACAAGGACTCTTTTGTCAAATTTCAGAGGCTCAACTACGGTATATACCATCTGTTATCTGACTCCTGTCAGCTGATGAATTCCAGCACAGCTCACCAAGAGAGCTCACTCCATGTGGCTCTATTCCTGTTCTGATAGCGTCTCTCAGTTCCATTCTGTGTATGTTCCAGAAAAGATTCAAGGAATGACCTCAGTTAACTAGTCTTCTTGTGGCTTGCCAGTGGGAAAAACCACCTGAGAGCAAAAAAAAATCCACTCCTGGTCAGAGCTGACAATGCTGAACTAGCTGAACCAATAGTTTGTTTGTTTACTTGTTTTATTTAGGTGCAATCCTATGCATGTTTAGATGGGGGGGAGTCCTACAATTCCTAGCATTTCCCAGCCAGCCATGCTGGGAGTTAAAGGATCCCCCCCCCATCTAAACATGCATAGGATTGCACCTTTATTCATTTGTTTACTACATTTCTATACTGCCCAATAGAAGAAAGGAATCAGCAAGGTGAGGGGGGGAAGGCACTTATGTGTCACAAAATAGAAGAGGAAAAAAGTTCTCAGGTATCTGAAAAATTGGGCAGAATAATAATTTTAAAAAATCAGGTACCTGAGAACTTTTTTCTCCTCGGCTCTGTTGTACCATTCAACAGCCAAAGTTCTCTGGGTGGCTTACAAAAGTTAAAACCCCAAAGTACAACATGATAAAATATAAAACCTTTAACAGTTAAAAACAGAATAAAACCAAAATAAAAAACAGAGTAAAAGCCAGGAACAAAGATCTAAGAACACAATAACACATTTAAAAACAAAACTGAAGGACTAAAAAGCCTGGAAAAATAAAAAGGTCTTCACCTGCTGCCACAAAGACCACAATTTGGGACCAGACGGGCCTCTCTGTCTGGTGGCACTCCGCAACCGGAGTGCCACCACTGAAAAACCCTTCTCTTTAGTAGCCATTTGCCTCACCTCATTTGACAGGGGCACCAAGAGAGGGACCTGTGAAGATGACCTTAGAGGCGGACAGGTATATATGGGAGGAGATGATCCTTCAGGTAGCTTGGCCCCAAGCCATTTAGGGCTTTAAAAATCAATAGCATTTTGAATTGGGAAACAGAAACAGACTGGAAGCTGGTGCAGATCATAGATCACTGGTGCAAAATTAACCATATCAACCAATCCTCCTTAACAATCTTGCTACCCTATTTTGGACCAGCTGAAGTTTCTGAACTGTTTTTGAAAGGCAGCCCCAAGTGTAACACACGGCAGTAATCCAAACTTCCTTAGGGCGCAATCCTATGGAGATGAGCATAAGCACCCGAACTCGGGGGCTCACCCTCATCCAATGCAGAGTGGGAGGAATGGCAGAGCCAATCTTTGCCTCCCTGCTCCTCCCAATCTGCATTTTCGTTAGACAGCCATTTTCGGCAGTCTAGTGATGGCACTCCAGAGGGGGAGGGAAGGAGTCTGAAGCAGCTTCAGGATACCTCATATCCTGGCCGCTCCAGTCCCCTCCCTGCCCCCCTCCCTGCCCCCTTTGACCCCTCTCCAAAGTCGCTTTCCCAACCTTGGAGAGCAGCCGGCAGAGCGCTTTCTGCGCTGGCAGTGGAGGGTTAGGGAGGGGGATCGGAGCTCCGATCCCCAGCTCTGAGGTCAGAGCACTGGATCTGACCTTGCAGCTGGGAATCCAAAGTAGATACTAACCTACCTCACAGGGTTGTTTTGTGAGGATAAAATGGAGAGGAGGAGGAGGATTATGTAAGCCGCCTTGGGTTCCTTGCAGGAAAAAAGGCCGGGGTATAAATGTAATAAATTAATAAATAAATAAAATCTTATGGGCCCTCAGACAATGTCTAGGGGCCATAGGATTGTTCCCTTAAAAAGATTAATGAATGAACCACACCATGTAGTGAAAGAATGGAATAAATTCATTAAAAGATGAATGTAGTGAAGGAAGGGAAGAAATTCAGCTGAGCCAAACCTATTTACTCAAGAGTTCTCATGTCTGGCTATGTTCTTATGACATTGCTATATGCATGGTTTTCTCCACCCTAATCCCCTTTAAATAGCCATCTATGCTAGTGGCCATCACACCATCCTGTGGCAACAAACTCCTTCCGTTAATTATGTGTGTGAAGTACTTCTTTTCCTTTACGCTAAATCTACAGTGGGTTTTATCAGATGAATATCAGTTCTAGTATTTGGTGGGAGACAGAATGTAATTAACTCTCTCTATACATTTCAGCATTCTATCATGTCCCCTTAGCCTTTATTTTTCTAGACTAAAAAAGGGGGAAATCTTCCCTCCCTCCCTCCCTCCCTCCCTCCCTCCTTTAGCTCTAAAATATCCTTTTTTGAGATCAGGTGACCAGAAATACCCATACAATATTCCAAATGTGGGTGCACTGTAGATTCGGAGAATAGGATTTTGATACTTGCTCTTTTGATCCCTTTCCTAATAATTCCTCACACTCCCCCCCCCCCCCAAAGGTTGTGGGAATCCACTCAGTTAGTTAAACTAGCAAAAAATCAAAACAGTGGAAAGGGTGAAAAAGTTATTAACACAACAATTTGATAAAATTGTTTTACCATAATGATAATGCTGATAGTGATTTCACATGTGGTGGCTCTGTATAAAAACTACCCATATTTTTCCGTCTATAAGACGCCCCCATGTATAAGACGCCCCCCACTGGGCAGTTTCGCAACTGTGCGGTTCTCTCCTTGGCTTACTTCCGTGTATAAGACGCCCCTCAATTTTTAGTCTAACAATTTTAGGAAAAAGTATAGTCTTATACATGGAAAAATACTGTAGTGATCCAGGGGAAACGGTAAATGAAGTTTGTTCTCAGTAGAAGTAAAGTCTTCTTCTGGCCTGATTCTCCATCATCCAGAGTGGCAGTCTAGAAGGCCTGGCCTTCCATTGTCTTTTCACCTCATCTATACCATTTCATTTATATGTCAACCTGCTTCAGCATTCCATGTATCCTTCTTATACAGTTTGGTATTTTATCTCTATGTTTCACTCGAATGAAACATAGAGTGTTCGAGGATCGGGATATTTGTAAGAAAACCAAAACACTGGTTTATGAAGCCATTGTATTACCAACTTTATTGTATGCCTGCGAAACATGGACTATCTATAAACATCACTTCCACCTCCTTGAAAGATTTCATCAATGTTGCCTCCGGAAAATCCTGCGAATTACTTGGGAAGATAGGCAAACAAATGTCAGTGTACTGGAAGAAGCAAAGACTACTAGCGTTGAAAAAATGATCCTTCAACACCAACTTCAGTGGACCGGTCATGTTGTTCGAATGTCTGACTACCGTCTCCCAAAGCAGTTATTTTATTCCCAACTCAAGGATGGAAAGCGGAATATCGGTGGTCAATATAAGAGGTTTAAAGATGTTCATAAGGCTAATCTAAAAAAAATGCAATATAAACATCGAAAACTGGAAAGCTCTGGCCCATGAACGATCTAACTGGAGGTTGGCCTTTCACAAAGGTTCCATGGACTTTGAAGAAGCCCGAGTGCAAGGTGAAAGGGAGAAACGTGCTAAGCGAAAAGCACGTCAAACGAATCCTTCACAGGACCATCTTCCATCTGGTAACCTGTGTCCTCACTGTGGGAAGCTGTGTGGATCTAGAATTGGCCTCCACAGTCACTTACGGACCCATCGCTAGAGTCTACACAATCTTCTTTAGAATTTCCTCCTTTTATCCTGGAAGACAATCTTACTCGGTCACGAGTGATCGTCTGATGATGATGATGATGATTGGTATTTTATCTCTTCAGTTTATTAGTTAGCTGTTCAAGTTGTGTTATTAATAAAGTTGAAGAATGATTTACATGAAACTGTGGCCAATTGGAGGTTGCATATTCAAAATGGTGGCAGCATGCACCTGGCACGCACTGCAGCAAATCATGCAAACCTGGAACCTAATGCACGCAAAGCATGCTGCAATTCTGTGCAAGTGGGACCTGTGTCTTCCCTTGGACTTTAACTGGAGTGTGGAAAGCCGAGGGAGGCTACAGGCTGCTGGAGAGATTTTCATAGATTTCATAGACCATAGAGTTGGAAGGAGCCTACAAGGCTATCAAGTCCAACCCCCTGCTCAATGCAGGAAACTAGAGGAGGGGTCTCCCATCCAAGCAATAACCAGGCCTGACCCTGCTTAGCTTTCCGTGCTCAGACAAGCTGAGCCAGCATAAGCCACAGGCCTGGTGATCATGCAATGAAAAAACAGGACACCTGCATACACTCCTTGGCCATCTCCTAAGGGCACAATCCTGGCTGGGGCATGCTGGGAGTTGTAGGCCTTTTTTGTCTAAACATGCATAGGATTGCACCTTAAGTAAGGTAAGAACAGGGAACCCAAGCCCTGAGAATTTCTCTGAAATTTTTTTTACCACTGAATTCCTTTTCGAAAGCAATTTCTTTTCTATCAAACTGAGTAAGAATGGTCAGCAGGACCAGTGCAGGGCTGTTTGGCGCCCTAGGCCAAATTATATTTAGCGCCCCCCCTCTCGTGCCGTGGGGGGGGCTCCGGAGCAAAGCAGCCCTGCTCTGCAAACCCCCCCCCGCGCCGCCGCCGCCGCCACCATCACCTACCTACCTACCCCCCCCCCCGCTGCTGGCTGCTGCTGCCGCCGCCTCCTCCTGACGCGACGGGACCCCCGCACTTTTGTTTTTGCCAGGGAAACCAGGGCAACAGGGCTGTTTAAGCCCTGTTGCCCTGGTTCCTCCCGCCAAAACAACGCCGGCAGGGCTCCGGAAGCGACGCGAAGGTAGGTGGCTGGCTGGCTGGCAGGCGGGCGGGCGCGGGCGGGCACGGGCGCGCGTGGGGGGGGGAGGTGCAGCGGTGGCAGCGGGGGGGAGGTGCGGCGGAGGCGACAGGCGGAGCAGGAGCGCGCCGGCGGCGAGGAAGGAGCGCAGCATTTCTGCGCCCTCTTCCGCCACGCGCCCTAGGCAGCCGCCTGGGTCTGCCTAGCAGTAGCGCCGGCCCTGATGGTCAGGAAAAAAAGTGGGAGAAATTTCTTCCCTTCCTAGTCCTCTGTAAATTAGGACACATGGCCACCCTAGGTGAGTTTAGCTGTTTGGACAGACAGGCAATCCTGTGTTGAGGCCAGAACAGCAGCACTATATTATTATTGTTGTAGTTATTGCATTCTTAAATGTTTAAAATGAATCTCACAGATACCCCTGAGTTATGACAGGAAAACCAACAAGGTTAGATAGTTGACTCATGCAGGATTTTGAATCCATTCCAAAATCACTTATGCCACATGTGTAGAGCGGCTGGCATGTTACTCCCCAAGCCTTTTGCAAGGACATCCACTGCTTTCTCTGTTGCTTGCAAGAGGCTCGGCATTAGGTCAAGGCTTCAGAGGCAGGGGTGGGGGGAAGGCTTTGGACATTTGGTTTCATCAGACATTATGAAGCCAGATGAGGTCACTGCAAAGAGGTCATGGGGGATATGACACAGGAATGGGATTTGGAGAGAAAAGGGGGGATGTAAGTGGGAACAAGCAGCCATTGTAACAAACCCTTCCAAGTCCAAGCCATAATCAGCTGTGAAAACTGGCAACGGTCCTCTCTGTCAGCCTACAGACAATGCAGAGTTTTAAATTTTCTTAACGTGGGCCTCAATAAACAGAACTGCGCAAAAGCCAGCAAAGGAGGGCGTGATTAGACGTCTGAGGGCCATACAGGTCTTGTCTGCCAGGCTCAGACCGTCTGCCTCCTGGAGCAGCTCTGTTTTTATCTAGTAGCAGGAAACAGGAGTTCAGGGAATGGAGGGGATTCAGGAAAGGGAACCAGCACTCGTACGAGACCTTGTGGTGTGAACCTATTCTGTCTGATATGTAGGTCTATAAAACCTAGACTTGAGGCAAGGGGATAGAACATCATGCACTTGATACCCTTTGGTTGTGAGGGATACAGATGCTGTCCTTGCAGCTGAGCATCTATTACAAAGAAATCACTTACGAGTGAACTAATTGTTGTTGCTGACAAAAGGGGGATCCCTGCTGCTTGCCCTCTAAAATGGTACAGCTAGTAGGGGTGGGATCATAGCTCTGTGATGGAGAACAGGCAGAAAGTACCAGGTCTGATTCCCCATATCTCCAACTGAAAAGATCTCAGGTAGCAGGTGATGGGAACACCTCTGTCTGAGACGTTGGGTATCCACTGCTGGTCAAAGTAGACCAGACTTCCTTGGAGGGGACATAGCTCAGTGGTAGAGAACCTGTTTTGCATGCAGCAGCTCCCGGGTTCTATCCCTAGCATCTCCAGGTAGGGCTGGAAAAACTCATGCTCGAAACTCTGGAGAGCCATTGCAAGATAATATTGGGCTAGATGGACCAATGGTCTGACTTAGTGGGATGCCCCTTCCAATGTTCCTAAATAACCTGGTGCCCTCTCGATGTTTTGGACTACAGAGACAAAAAAGACAACTGCACCAAGGTTCCCAATGCGTTTTGAGAATGTCTATCAAGGGCAATTCTTATTAACTTCCAAACAATGCTTAGAACTCCTGGCTTCTAATACACACATGGAAGACCCTTTTTGTCTTTGTTTTGGCTTTAATGACTTTTTTTAAAAATCCCTTTTGTTGTTGATGTTTAGGACTACAGTGCTCAGTACTCAGCTGAAGGTTGGAGAGTTCCCAGTGGTGCAGAGAAATCCCTACCCCAGGGGTGGGGAAACTTTGGCCCTCCAGATGTTGTTGGACTCCAATTCCCATCAGCCCCAGCCAGCATGGCCAATGATCAGGGGTGATGGGAACTGCAGTCCTACAGCATCTGGAGGGCCACCGGTTCCCTACCCCTACCCTACAGGCATACATATTCTGACCTTCAACTAAATGTGCAGAGGTCTCACATGAGCCCGGCCACCTCAGTTCCATTCCTGCCCCTCTCACCTGTGCCTGGTGGCAGCAGTGGTTAGCAGCCATTCTGATTTGCCGCAATGCCCTGGAGGGTTGCTACATCAAGCATTTGGGGGCATTGCTAGAAATTAAAATGGCCACCCACCCACCACCACCACGTAAGGCTAGAACTAGGGTCCCAGTGAAGGCCCAGCAGAGGGCACTTGACTGAGGGCATCATCAAACTTGGAGCCGTCCCTACTGGGTGGGACTATAGTTCAATGGTAGAGGATGCTTTTCATTCAGAAGGTCCCAGGTTTAATCACTGGCATCTCTAGTGAAAAAAGATCAGGTTGCAGGTGATCGGGCCAAGCTACCTGAAAGACCACCTTGTCCCATACAAGCCTGCCCAGTTCTTAAGATCTTCAGGGGAGGCCCTTCTTTTGTGACCACCGCCTTTAGAGGCACGTTTGGTGGCAACACGAAAGAAGGCCTTCTCGGTGGCTGCTCCCTGGCTGTGGAACTCCAAGCCAAGGGAGGTTAGGTTCACTCCCCCTCTGTTGTCCTTCTGCCAGCAGTCAAATACCACTTTATTCAAGTGGGCCTTTGGCATGTAAGCAGGTTTGTTGAGCTGGATGCTTTATTTATTTATTTATTTATTATATTTATACCCCGCCTTTTTTCTTGCAAGGAACCCAAGGCAGCTTACATAATCCTCCTTCTCCTCTCCATTTCATCCTCACAACAACCTTGTGAGGTAGGTTATGCTGTTTTTACTCTGTTGTTGTGTTTTTAATTGTGTTTTACAGAGCGATGTTATGGCCCCTAGGCAGTCCAGGTGGCCGTAGGATTTTTTGGATTCCCAGATCCGAGGTCAGAAAAGAGCTTGGAACTGGGGATCTGCACTCGGATCCCCCTCCCCTTCCCCCTTACAGCTGGCATGGGGGGGGGGAACGTATTAACTGTGTCCCCGAGGTTGTAAGAGCGACCTCAGAGAAGGGGTAAAGAGGGTGTTCCGGGGGGCGGGGAGGGGAGCAGACTGGGTCCGCCCGGATATGACATATCCTGGCGATGCTCCAGCCTCCTTCCCTCCCTGTCCAAAGTGCTGCCGCTAGATTGCAGCTAAACTGGCTGTCTAGCTGACTTGCAGGGTAAATTATAATGGAAACGGCACAAAGGCCCTGAGTACAAAGATAAAGGAATTATTTATTATATAATTATTTCAAAGGAAATGATAAGGTTTTCAATTTTGGAAAACAAACAGCAATTTGTATGACTTATTATGAACATAAGTACCACATAACAAAGTAAAAAGTATCCAAAATCCGTAGTCCAAAGTAAACCAAAGTGTCCAAGGTCACTGAATGTTGTAACCAAAGTATGAAGGTAGGGAAGATAAGAGACGACGTTTCTAGATATGTAGCGTCGTTTCGTAAATAATCTTCTTCAGTGAACTGAAACAATATATACAGATTGTAATGGATATAAAAACATATAATATTTAGAAAGGAACTACAATAGATACAGAGCAAGAAATACTGAAATAAATGCTTACCAGTCAAAGTTTTACTAAGATTCATATAGTTATAATTCACAGATGTGTAAAGGCCTGTAGCCAATGCCTTTCAAAAGGACTGAGCAAAAGGACCCAACAAATTTATACAAAGTGCTAATACCAAACAGGTGTAAGCTGAAAGAATGAATTTACAATTAAAGGGGAAAGAATACAGAGTTGCCGCATTACATTGTGCCCTGAATGTATTTGCTTATTATTGTTTTTATCAAGTTTTATTAGTGATTGTAAGCTGCCTTGAGTGCCATTTCTGGTAGAAAGATGGGGCACAAATAAATAAATAAATAAATAAATTCAATAAATAAATAAATAAATAAATAAAAAGACCCTTCCCTGCCTGAGATCCCGCAGAGCCGCTGTCAGTCAAAGTAGACACTGTAGGGCTGGATAGACAAATCGTCTGGCAGCTTTGAGGTGGGTGGGAATTTGCAGCAGCAGCAGGGGGTGGCACAGCGAGTTTGTTTATTTGTTTACTCAGTTTGCACACCATCTCTCAGTTGAGACCAAATCGCCCCACACTCCATCAGCTCCTTTTTAAAAAATATATATGGAGATGCTGTGGTTTCATAGATCACAGAGTTGGAAGGGCCCTACAAGGCCATCGTGTCCAGCCCCCTGCTCAATGCAGGAAACTAGAGGAGGAGTCTCCCATCCAAGTAATAACAGTGGCCTGACCCTGCTTAGCTTTCCACACTCAGACAAGCTGAGCCAGCGTAAGCCACAGGCCTGGGGATTTGCACATAAAGCATATGGTCTTCCACTGAGCGGCTGCCCCTCTCCTCGTGTGTTATCCTCCAATCATTCCCCATACAAGAACAGAACTTTCACTTCGGGGCCTTCAGACATATCGCAAAATGCACCGCCAGCTTTCTCGCAAGTCCCTTCTGCCATTTCTCTATTCCCTCCCAGAGTTCCCTCAACAATTAAAGATCTAACACATTACAGATTTCTCATCATCAGGCGATCACTCGTGACCGAGTAAGATTGTCTTCCGGGATAAAAGGAGGAAATTCTAAAGAAGATTGTGTAGACTCTAGCGATGGGTCCGTAAGTGACTGTGGAGGCCAATTCTAGATCCACACAGCTTCCCACAGTGAGGACACAGGTTACCAGATAGAAGATGGTCCTGTAAAGGATTCATTTGACGTGCTTTTCGCTTAGCACGTTTCTCCCTTTCACCTTGCACTCGGGCTTCTTCAAAGTCCATGGAACCTTTGTGAAAGGCCAACCTCCATTTAGATCGTTCATGGGCCAGAGCTTCCCAGTTTTCGATGTTTATATTGCATTTTTTTAGATTAGCCTTATGAACATCTTTAAACCTCTTATATTGACCACCGATATTCCGCTTTCCATCCTTGAGTTGGGAGTAAAGTAACTGCTTTGGGAGACGGCAGTCAGACATTCGAACAACATGACCGGTCCACTGAAGTTGGCGTTGAAGGATCATTTTTTCAATGCTAGTAGTCTTTGCTTCTTCCAGTACACTGACATTTGTTCGCCTATCTTCCCAAGTAATTTGCAGGATTTTCCGGAGGCAACGTTGATGAAACCTTTCAAGGAGGTGGAAGTGACGTTTATAGATAGTCCATGTTTCGCAGGCATACAATAAAGTTGGTAATACAATGGCTTCATAAACCAGTGTTTTGGTCTTCTTACAAATATCCCGATCCTCGAACACTCTATGTTTCATTCGAGAAAATGCGGCACTTGCGGAGCTCAGACGATGCTGGATTTCACTGTCGATGTTAGCTGTAACAGAAAGATAGCTGCCAAGATAGAGAAAATGATCGACATTTTCCAGTATTGTCCCGCCAAGCTGGATAGATGGCATCACCAAAGGATTGGCTTGCACTTGCTGATGAAGCACTTTGGTTTTTTTGATGTTAAGTGAGAGACCAAGTTTTTCGTATGCTTCTGCAAAAGCATTTAGGATAGTTTGGAGATCATCCTCTGAATGTGCGGAGACCACATTATCATCAGCATACTGAAGTTCCACAACGGAGGTTGTAATTACCTTACTTTTTGCTTTCAGCCTGCTGAGATTAAAAAGCTTTCCATCTGTTCGATATATAATTCCCACACCAGGTGGGAAGTTTCCCCTTGACAAGATGTAAAACCATGGCGATGAAAATGGCAAATAATGTTGGGGCGATAACACATCCCTGTTTAACACCTGATCCCACTTTAAATGGAGCACCATGAGAGCCGTTGTTGTCCAAAACCGTTGCCGTCATGTTGTCATGGAGAAGTCGCAAGATATTCACAAATTTATTGGGGCATCCAATTTTCATAAGGATAGTCCAGAGAGCTGTACGGTCTACAGTATCAAAGGCCTTAGCCAAATCGATAAATGCCATATAAAGGGGTTGATTTTGCTCCCGGCATTTTTCTTGGAGCTGACGTGCAGTAAAAATCATGTCTACTGTCCCTCTAGAGGGGCGGAAACCATATTGAGTTTCAGGGAGGATCTCTTCTGAAATAGATAGAAGACGGTTTGCGAGAATCCTAGCAAATATTTTACCTGCGGTTGCTAAGAGAGAAATGCCCCGATAGTTTCCACAGTCTGTTCTATCACCCTTCTTAAAGAGGGTGATAATTATGGCATCCCTGAAGTCTTCTGGGATCTCTTCTCTTATCCAGATTTTTTCGATGAGTTTATGAAGATGTTGTACAAGTTCGGGCCCCCCTTCTTTAAAGATTTCAGCAGGAATCCCATCTGGTCCACTAGCTTTGTTGTTCTTCATTTGATTAATGGCTTTTTTTACTTCATCCAAAGTGGGGAGTATTGCAAGTTCCTCTTTAATTTGTTTTTGCGGGATTTGCGAAAAAATCTCATTATCCACCTTAGACTTACGATTTAAAAGGTCATAATAATGCTCTTTCCAACGCAGTGCAATAGACTCTTTGTCTTTTAAGAGTTTGGTGCCATCTTTTGATTGTAAAGGGTTTGTACCATAGGTTTTTGGTCCATAAATGGCCCTTGTGGCCTTAAAAAAGCCCCGTGCATCATGAGATTCTGCAAGTTGTTGAATTTCTTCAGCTTTCTTTTTCCACCAAGCGTTCTTAAGTTCTCTTGTTCTTCTTTGGACCTCAGCCTTTGCGCTAGCGTAGGTTTTTTTCTTGGCAGCGCAGTTAATATCATTTTGCCATATTTGGAAGGCTTTCCTTTTTTGGTCAATTATATATTTAATCTCATTGTCATTTTCATCAAACCAATCCTGATGTTTCTTAGTTTCATATCCAATAGTTTGTTCACAAGCTGCAGTAATGGAGGTTTTCAGCTTAGACCAATGGTCCTCAATGTTGTCAGGAGGTTCCGTAGGTAGATGTTCCTTAAGAAGTGATTGAAGACGAGTTTGCTTAATAGGATCTTGAAGGACTTGGATGTTCATTTTACGCCTTGGTTTCCTTCCTTGAAGCCTACGGGAGCAATGTTGATAACCATTGTGGACCGGATTAGTCGGTGGTCTGTCCAGCAGTCGTCGGCACTCACCATGGCCCTAGTAAGAAGTACATCGCGGCGTTCTCTAACACGGACAATTACATAATCCAGAAGATGCCAGTGCTTTGACCGTGGGTGCTGCCATGATGTTTTAAACTTATTCTTTTGTCGAAAGAGCGTGTTTGTGATAGTGAGATTATGCTCTGCACATATAGACAAAAGTAAGAGTCCGTTCGGGTTGCTATTACCAACTCCGTCTTTTCCAATAGTTTCTGGCCATAAATCAAAGTCACGCCCGACTCTTGCGTTAAAATCGCCCAGGAGGATAATTTTATCCTCCTTAGGTATCTCTGACAGGAGAGTGTCCAACTGGCTGTAAAAACTTTCCTTGATGTCATCATCAGCATCTAATGTTGGTGCATAAGCGCTCAAAATAGTTACCTGTTGGTTATTGGCGAGCTTTAATCGAAGAGTTATCAGGCGTTCGTTAATGCCAGTAGGAACTTCTGACAAACAGTTCACTAGTTCATTTTTGATGGCAAAGCCTACACCATGTATTCGTCGGTCCTGCTCAGGTAGTCCTTTCCAGAAGAAGGTATAACCTCCTTTTTCTTCTTTCAGCTGTCCCTCTCCTGCCCTTCGAGTTTCTTGAAGTGCTGCTATGTCAATTTTAAACCGTCTCAGCTCCCTTGCAATAATAGCAGTCCTACGCTCAGGGCGTTCACTATCTATGTTATCCAGCAATGTCCGTATATTCCATGTTCCAAAATTCAAATGTCTTTTTCGACCGCTAAAATGGTGACCCCACTGGACGCGGTAATCCAGTCAGGGGAGAAAGAGGTAGACTATGTTTAGGGCACCTTTTCTAGCCCCCTCCCCATACGGGGTGAGCAGAGTGGATCCTAAATAGGGCTGCTCAGTCATGGATACAGCTGCCGAGCTGCTCGACTACCTCGTTCCTTGAACAGGGCGACTGAGTCTGCATCCACCGCCCATGTGCTGGTCCATGACTAGGGGCTTCCAGATTCACAGTCCTGCCCCCGTTGCCATTCGCCAGTCGCCATGGGACTTTTTTTGTTTGTTTGTTTGTTTGGTTGGGTTGGGTTGGGTTGGATGGGTTGGGTTGGAAGACGCCTGTGCGTGAAACTGTTTTATGTGGGGAGATCGGTGCACAACGAATCACCACACAAACTTGACAGAGTATGGCAGAGATCCAATGGCACGGTTACCCTGACGATTGGAAAACCATTCTCTGCTGCAGCCTTCATCCGCCTTCACAGCCGTTGTAATTTAGGTTTAATTATCTTCCGCCTGTTCTGCCGTTGAGGACTTTTATGTTTTGGATCGTTCTTTGTCTGGTTCCTCTCCCCGGACCTTACCGCCATGGGTGACCCTACTGGGAGTACATAGCTCCCGACGGCATTGCTCACAGGATTCATCGGAACACGCAAGCCCACTCACCACTTCAAGGTGACGATCCGGCGATTTCTATTGTTTTTCTAAAGAAAGAAACAGTATTAAAAATGAATAGCACACGCTAGGAGAATCCAAGGTACCAATTCTCAAAAGCCAAATTAAAGTTTTAAAGCAGATTGTCTCAAGATAGCTGGCTGTGCTGACAAAGCATTTCACTTTACACTTTCAAGAACCAAGTGGGAGGATGAACACAATTCATATGTTATGCACTGTGCTGCATAAGGAAGGTATACTGCAGAAAATATATTTCTCAGTATTTCCTAAACCCAATGGAGAAAGCATATCGCAGACCATTTGTTACTTTCCAGAAGTTTCTCCATCTTTCTAAAGAAGCCAGTTTGTTCAAAAATAAAATCCTAAGATTTACAAAGATAGAAGGCAATCTAGAACACGATCCACCGAGACATTCTCCTGAACCAGGGCTAGCCCAAGACATTTTGCTTGTGTGTCCCAACTCCCAACTCAAGATGCATAGCAGGGAGAGGCATTCTGTTGACCTCCAGATGTCTTGGAGTACAACTCCCAGAAGCTGCAGCCAGCATGGCCAGTGGTCAGGGATTATGGGAGTTGTAGTCCAAAACACCTGGTGGGCACCAGGTTTCCTACCCTTGATGTTTAGTCGTAGTACACAAGGCCAGTCAAGCTAGTTAGGTACCTGAGGCAGAAAATCTCAGCAGGCTCTTTCCCCATCCCATGCAGTAAAAAAACACAACAGGAATAAATTAAATGATTAACAATTTTCTGCCTTTCCATGACACTTAAAACCAGCTGCCTGAGGTGGCCGCCTCACTCTGCCTAATACTAGGGCCGGGGCAGCTCTGTTAACCTGCATGACCTCCACTGAAATGAATGGGACCTGCACAAAACAGGTTCTGTGTATGTGCACAGAGGCCATCAATTCCAACAAGACGTGCACAGAAGAACTTCTCAGTGGATTCTAGTGCTAGAAGGGTTGTGTGTCCATACCTTATAGGGAATTACTACACCTCTGCATGAATTGGTTCTTGTTGAGAATGTGGCCAGCTACCTATTAAGCCCCCATATTTTCCCAGGTGATATTTTTAATTCCTGTAGACTTTCTTCCAGCAATCTAAAGAATTTGAGCACTTGCCTCTGGAATTGGAAGTGCATTTAATCAACTATTGCTTTTTCGCTATTTGAATTTTTTATTTGACAATGTGTTATAGTTAGATGATGATGATGATGATGATGATGATGATGATGATGATGATGATGATATCCCATCTTTTTCCCTCTTGCAAGGAACCCAAGGCCGCGTACATCATCTTCCACCTCCTCTCCATTTTATCCTCACAACAACCTTGTGAGGTAGGTTAGGCTGAGAATCAGTGATTGGCCCAAAGTCACCCAGTGAGCTTCATGGCCGAGCGGGGACTAGAACCCAGATTTCCCAAGTCCCAGTCCGACACGCTAACCACTACGTCGCACTGGCTCTTTACTTTATATGTACATGATATATTTCCCATATTAAAATCAGTCTTCTTAACTGCATGTATGCACGCGCGCGCGCGCACGCACACACACACAATCTCTTGTTATCTTTAGTATGGCTCTCTCCTATTTCTTCCTTTGGTTGGGAGAACATTCACTGTGGCTATGCACACAAAGTGAAGTGCATGTCACTAGTAAGGGATGTTAGCACACATCCATAATGACAGGAGGACTGTAATTCAACGATAAAAGCATCATATGTTTTGCATTCTAAAAGTCCCAGGTTCAATCCCAGGTACGTACCTCCATTTTAAAGGATTTCAGGAATCAGGTCTAGGAAAGGGACTTCTGCTTAGGATCTTGGTGTACTGCTGCCAGTCAGAGTAGCATCTCAAGGTTCAAATCCTGTAGTGAATTAATCTCCATCACAGTATTTCATTTCATTTCATTATTATTGTTACAGTAAAGATTTAGAATCTAACACATCTTGTTTACAAAGAAATAGAACAGATCTGAAAATCAAGAGCTTAAAGGTGCAATCCTATGCAAGTTCAGACAGGAAAAAAGGCCTATAACTCCCAGCATGCCCCAGCCAGCTATGCTAGCTGGGGCATGCTGGGAGTTGTAGGCCTTTTTTCTGTCTAAATTTCCATAGGATTGCGCCCTACATTTCTTAACTAGGTATTAAGTCTATTAAGCATGACTATTAAATATATAGCAACACACCAAATAAAAAATATTGTTGCTGATTATTATCTGTTAATCTCCTTAATAACTATAATGATAGCCAGAATAACGTGCTATATTCTTTCTGTCTTAATTATTAATACTTGCATTACCAATAGGTTCATATTGCACCCCCCAAAAAACAATGAGGCTCAGTCTTGCCTTGTACTCTGTCTGTCCAGTAATTCATGAAAAGTAGGGTGGGCCGGTGACCTACGTTACAGTGGACAATCCACTCTTTGAAGATCTGTCAAAGGACAGTCCTCTATTTGAAGGTGTCTTCTATTCAAAGGCCTGTCCACTCCAAGCCTGATCTAAAGATCAAGAACCACAGGAAGGGAGAGCTGCAGGAGCCTGAATTTGCCCATCAGCAGTTAATACCTGGACAACAGACTGGTCAGTCTTCCCCAGTAGGGACAGATGTATTGTATTTTCATGTAAATGACAGTTATTATTTCTAAATTTGCATCTATACGTATACATTAATATATGCAAATGTTATGCAAGCTGATGTGCTCAATTGCCCTCCTTTTTTTGTGATTCGTTTTCCCCATTTTTGGTGATGGAGGATGTGGCCAACCTAATGAGAATGCTCCATTTCTCAATATACAGAGTATCCTTCTGTCTTCCTTCTCTAATTCTGATTATATTTGTGAGTTTATATTAGACTGTGAAACTAGCCTGTCATGAGTCAACAGCTATGATAGCTAAATGGAACCTCCACGTTGAGAGGAACTCTACCTCTGAATGCAAACAGGGGTTGTGGGGGGGGGGGGCGGGGAGGAAGAGAGGCTGTTGTGTTTGTTCATAGCCTGCTTATAAACATCCCAGGAGAATTTTGCTGGTCACTGTCATAGGACGTTGGACTCGATGGAGCTTTGGACTGATCCAGTGGGGCTTTTCTTACATTCTTAAACTTGCTTCAGAGTTCCTCAGCTGCTGACAGGAAAAGAAATGAATGTGGTTGGGTGGGACCCAGGGCTTACCTTCTTTCTGAGATGGTTTAGTGCAGAAACAGAAAGCCCACAATGCAATAATGAGTAAGAAAAGGCACACTTCCCCATTTTGGGGGGCACTCGGATGGGAGGATACCTCCAGAAGATTAGCCTCTATTTGCTACATTGAGCATTGGGGATTATTATTATTATTATTATTATTATTATTATTATTATTATTATATTTATGAATCGCCCATCTGGCCAGACATCCGGCCACTCTGAGCGATGTACAATCCAATAAATACAAGAGGGGGGGGGACACATACACACAGTATAAAACACAATTAAAAACAGTACGAAACTTAAAAATCCTAACCCACCCCATATTCCCGCCTGAAAAGCCACGTTTTTAATGCACGGCGGAAGCTAATCAAGGAAGGGGCATGGCGGAGGTCACTGGGGAGAGCGTTCCATAAATTGGGGGCTGCCACAGAAAAGGCCCTCCTCCTAGTCCCCACCAGCCTGGTTTCTCTGGCTGATGGGACAGGGAGAAGGCCGTCCGTGGCAGATCTTGTTGAGCGGCCTACATGATGTTGCTGAAGGCGCTCCTTGAGAGGATAAGGTCATGCAGGGCACCTACTTTCAGCTTAAAAAGCAAAAACAAAAAACATTGTATTCTGCTTAAGGGCAATGCAGAAACCATCTTATTTGTAGGAGACATAGCCCATTCTGCCTCTTTCCAGTCTCTGGCTTGCTGCTGGGGATGTGTGCTATTACTGGTGACATTCCAAAATAGCAAATCTCAGGGCCAGCCTACCATTAAGAAGAGTGAGGCAGCCACCTCAGGCAGCAGATGCTTGTGGGCAGGACCGGTGCAAGGCAGTTTGGTGCTCTAGGCAAGATCAGATATTTAGCGCCCCCCCCTTCCCACTTGAGAGCACTGTATTTTTTTTCAAGGCGTTTCTGGCACCCTCTTTAGCCCTGCGCCCTAGGCAGCTGCCTGGTTGGCCTAATGGTAGCACCGGCCCTGCTTGTGGGGTGGACACAGAGGAGTGGCAAGGAGTTGGAGGACAGAACAGTGCATGATGTGCCACACAACCTGCGCTGTGCCCCCTAAGGGACCTGCTGCCCTCAGGTGCAGTGGAGGATCTGTCCCATCACCGGTGTTGAAGTTGATTCAACTGCCAGTCCAGTCAGCTTCTGTATGTGGAATGGGGTGGGGAAGGCACCATCTTCTCCTTTGCTTCAGGCGGCAAAATGTCTTGGGCTGGCCATGGGCCAACTCTTCGTTATTTGCATCACCGTCAGCATGGCTCAAAATAAGGATCGGTTCACAAAAGTGCAGAAAAGGTAAGATGGAGATACCTTTTACATAGCGCTGTTCTCTAATTGAAGGGCTGTCCTGTCCAATTCTGGTTTAAAGATAAGGAAGCATAAGAACTGTTGCCCATCAACACTTAACAACCTGAACTGCAGAATGAATAGGTAGGCACACAAGTCACTTGGTCAAAGTCTTCCACACTGGGCAGGTTTGCATGTCACAACAAACCACCCTGCAAAAGAGCTACGCAGGGTGGGTTGTTTGTGAAACAATCCACAGTGCACCCGACAGATGATCGGGCTCACCGTGTGTTGTCCCCTGCCTTCAAAAACATTTGTGCAAATTTCTTGCGCTTAAAAAAAAAGAAGTGATAAACCAATGACAGCCCCTCCCGTGTGTCGCTTGGGCACTTTGAAGGGGCTGTCACTAGCTGACAAATCAGAGATCATGAAAGGTGATCTTTGGGGGGGAAAGGCAGGGGGCGGAAGCTGCAGTGAGCATAAAAGTGCTCACGACTGCGGCGAGGGGCAGCGACCCAGTGACTTCGGCATCGGTGGGGTGGCTGGTGGTGGCCCGGGCTAGCTTGACAAGAGCAGCAAGGGGTTTTTGCCACTCTCGCTGAGCGTTTTGCTTGCTGTTTTCCGCAACCCATGATGGGGTCGGTAGCCCGGGTTCAGGTGACATGACAACTCATCATGGGTCCAACAACTCCAACAACAAGCCATGGGTTGTCAGGGTGGCTTGTGGCCCACGAACAAGCCACCTGTGAGAATCAGTCACCCACAATGGGTTGTTGTGTCATGCGAACCCACTCACTGTGTTAAGGTGTACTGCATTTCTATTTAAATTATAATAATTATTTCTAAATGTGCATTATACCTATAAATTAGTATATGCAAATCACTGTCCTCTTTTGGTGATACTTTTCCTCTTTACTTGCAATGCATAAGTGGCCACTCTACTTGAAGACTCAACGAGAAACCCGAAGTCCACTTTTTCAACAAATACAAACACAGATTCCACTAGAAGGGGTCGAGAGTCCCTTTCGTTTCACCTGCCATTGCCTCGCCTTCTCCCACAGGGCTCTTGTCAAGCCAGACCAGGCCAGGCAGCCTATGGATCCTTCTCCCTTCCCCTTTGCAAAGCTTCCCTTCAAAGAATCACACACACATTGCGAGGCCTTCTGTATTTCAAGGTCCAAATGCAAAGGCAGAGGAAAGAAGAAAGAAGCCCTGACAGCTTTAATAGTTTTACACCACCCAGTTGGGCGGCATAGAATAATAACACAGTAATACCTTGGATTGCAAGTAACTTGGTTTGAGAGCGTTTTGCAAGACAAGCAAATTTTTAATTTTTTTTTTTAACTTGATATACAAGCGACGTCTTGCAATACAAGTACTGTAGTACGGCTTAAATTAAAAATCTCTGTACAAATTTTTTTGGGGGAATTTCGTTTTGATATACAAGTGTTTTGGATTACAAGCACGTTTCCGGAACGAATTATGCTCTCAATTCAAGGCATGACTGTAATAATAATAATAATAATAATAATAATAATAGAGCAGAATTCAGTGATTTTGGAGAACGGGTGCAGGGTCAGAACTGGAGACTGCTTGGCCTTCATCTGATGCATTTTCCCCTTCTGTTTTTCTGCCTGCCCTCCCTCGCTTTGTCCCTCTTTCCTTTCCCTCTCATCCTAGCAGCCCGCTTCTCTCTGCCTCGCTAGCTACTTTTTCTGCCTCTCTTCCTTGCCACAGCTCCATCTCGCCTTATTCCTCCCCCTCCTTCCTCGGCTCACTCCTCTCTTTGTTGTGGAATTCCGAGCCTGCCTGGTTGGTGGCATACAGGCGCTTGGGCCAGAGAAGCTTGCCAAATGCTGTGGGGCTGCAGACTTTCTGTCTGCAAGGGGACTTCCTGTCCCTGCTTGGGACTTACTTCAAGAAATCCAAGGCAGGGCTGTGTGTTTTTTCTTCCTCTTCTTCTCCCCCTGCCTCCTTGCTGACTGAGCAGCCTGGAGCCATAATATGCTGAGTGCTTGGAGGGATATAAATTGAGCTATCCCACCCAGGGCTAGTCTGTTGGGGATGGCTGAATTGAATGGAAAAATAAGTGGTGTGATCGATATTTCGGGAGGAGCAAAGTACTGACAAAAGGTCTTGCACACTGTGGCATAAGAGCGTCTTTATTATGGGGGGGCGGGGTTAGGGTACAGACTTGGCAGTGGGGGGTAGAAAAGACAAAGATGTGTTGAACATGGTCACCCCACACCAGAGAAGAAGAGCTGCACACAGAAGCTGGCCTCCATGTACAGACCTCCTTCTCTGGATCAGGAACTGCTGGAGTAAACTGGATGTGTGGCCAGGTTTCCTACTTTACAGAGGACAGTCCTCTATTTGAAGGCATCCTCTGTTTGAAGGGCTAGCCAGTCCAAATTCTGTTTAAAGATAAAGAATCAGCAGAAAGGTGAGCTGGGCCTTGAAGTTGCCCACCTTGAGATTAGCACCTGGGTAGCAGACTGAGCAGGGGCACAGGTCACCTGGTCAGGCTTCCCCACTATGCTGAGAGATAATTTGTATTTCTATTTAAATGATCATTATTATTTCTAAATTTGCTTCTATACATATAAATGGGCATATGCAAAAGTTATGCAAATTGGAATCATCTTTTGTCCTCTTTTTGGTTGATGGATTTCTTCTTTTTGGGGCAAGATGTGGCCACCCTAATGCCCATCCTGATACACATCTAAATGTGGGTGTTGTTAATCCAGTGCAAAGGGATATACATCCAGAGTGTTTATACTACTACTATTACTACTGCTAATAATAATGTATTTATAAAACAACTTATTATTGAGATGAGAATTCACACACATTGCACAATAAAATCAAATAAAAACAAATTTAAGAATACCAGTCCAATCCATATGCAAAACATGCACCATGTCACAGCAGCAACAGTAATACAAAAACATCCACATCAACATTCTGGTGTTGGCTAGTCGCCTAAAATTATAACATTTAGAGCTGGATCAGGCCACTGTGTTCTACGTTATAAGGAAAGAGCAAATTCCAGAAATGTAGCTGTTTAAAAGCCATTTGCAAAAGTGACTTTTTGTATTTCCTGCATCCATAGCTCAAATGTCATGCCCATATTTGTTAGAATAATAATAATAATAATAATTTACAGTATTTGTGTACTGCTCCATATCAAGTAGATTCTGAAGATCTGAAATGGGTCTCCTTCTAACCTGCATTAATGGCATCCCAACAACCCCCCCACTGCCAAAAAAAAAAAAAGGAGGGGTGCATCATATTATTTGACTCTCCATGCATATGAGCATCTGGGTGGAGCACCAGTATCATAAATTCATAGATCATAGAGTTGGAAGGGGCCTACAAGGCCATCGAGTCCAACCCCCTGCTCAGTGCAGGAAACTAGAGGAGGGGTCTCCCATCCAAGTAATAACCAGGCCTGGTCCTGCTTAGCTTTCCACGCTCAGACAAGCTTGGCCAGCGTGAGCCACGGGCCTGTACTGATGCCTCTCCTAATGTATCACATTAGGAGCATGAGAAGCAGGGTCTTCAGTCCAGGTAAGCATCTGAGCGGTGTCATTGTCGCAATTGTACACAGGGAGGAATAGATGCACTGCCCCCCGCCTCCATCTCCCAAGTGAAAGGAGCACATTCACAAGTGGTTTCAGTATAAAGGAGACTCCGTCCAGAGCACCCAACATACCCATTTCAGTTGACGTGTTTCTAGAGTCCATTCACTGAATTATGAAACTCAGTTTGCAAGATTTAAAGGTTCCGTTTTGATTTTTTGAAATTTTGTTTTCGAGTCAACATTTGAACAGTTAAAAAAACATCAGCAGTTCAGACTTGAAATGTGCACATTTCAGTATGAATTTTACTGTTCCAAATTATTTGGCTCTATACATGTTTGCCTCTGCAGCATGGTCCGTGGTATAACACTGTTGTGATTACCTCTGGGTGCTTCCGGATGAGCTTTTTCTTGTGCAATCAACCTGCCTCATCCATGGAATTTTACAGGGTGTCCAGACATCATTATCTTCAATTCATAACCCTCCTGTGTTTACCCTCCACTTCTTCCATCTTTTTTTCTTACCACAAGCTCAGTCCATTGGCTTTACATACAGAGAGATGGGCTGAACTCCAGAAAGGGGTATTATTACATCCAATACTTGATTTCTCTGAATGGCTAGGTGTTCAGATGATAATACATTGGCAGTTTACTGGCACAACGCATGGAATGTTGTTGTTCTCCAGAAGGTAACCACCCTCATTTATGACTTCTCAGCACAATGCATTGATTCAGGAACTTCACCAAAGAGGCATGAGTCATGCTGTAAATTTCCCACCCAGTGCAGAGAAAAAGTCAAGAGCTGTAAAATATGCACTTGCATGTGCTAATCTACTTGGAGAGAATTGTGCCTTGTATGCTGGGATAATCCTCACCCTTTCTTGTTCTCATTCCTGTGGTAAGCTCTGGTGGTGGCTACAAGATAGTTAGGGACAGTGGTCCAGAGTCTGCCGGCAAAGTGCATCTGTCCAGTGCATTTTTATCATAGTGCAAGTGTGTGTGTTCAGTGACCAAATAAATAAGTTTAGCTTTGTGAAGATTTGTGAGGGCAGATCACATGATACCCACACCAGCCCTGTGATGGAGGGTGAGATGATGGGTGATGATAATGCTGACACTGAAAGAGCTTTCAAAACATGTGCGCTACCATTGAGCTGTGGCCCTTCCCTTAGATTAAAGTCACATAGCCATAGAACTTATTTGGATCTCTCATTAATGGGAGAGCTGATCAATTCCTAAACTCCATTCCAGCTGTGGTCTCCAATTGTGCATAGCTGGCAGTCCCAATGTGGATGCACATCCCCATATGCATCAAAAGATGTATCAGATCAGTTCAGTAGGGTCTGGATCTTGCGCATCACGATGCATTCACACTATGTGTGTGGAAGACAGCTCACCCACGTGGATGTCATAAGGACCTAAGAAGAGCCATGCTGGGTAGGACCAAGGGTCAATCTAGTCCAGCATTCTGTTCAAATAGTGGCCAACCAGATGCCTATGGGAAACCCACAAGCAGGACATGAGTGCAACAGCACCCTCTCACCCATGTTCCCCAGCAGTTGGTGTACATAGGCATACTGCCTCAGATCAGGGGTGGCTGGTGACTCCTATGTCAGTGGGGCCCCTTAGCCATTGCAGCTTTTATTCTGAGCTTTATAGGAGCTGTCCATGGTGAAGAACATGTTTTGGGGATGGAGTACAACACCATGGATAGCTCCTATAAAGCTCAGAATAAAAGCTGCAATGGATGAGGAGCCCCACTGACATAGGAGTCACCAGCCTCCCCTGCCTCCAGTAATGAAGGTAGCATGTAGCCATCAGGACTAGTAGCCATTGATGGCGTCCTCCTCCATGAATTTGTCCCTTTTTAAAGCCTTTTAAAGTGGTGGCCATCACTGGACTTTCATAGATCATAGAGCTGGAAGGGGCCTACAAGGCCATCGAGTCCAACCCCCTACTCAATGCAGGAAACTAGAGGAGGGGTCTCCCATCCAAGGAATAACCAGGCCTGACCCTGCTTAGCTTTCCACACTCAGACAAGCTGAGCCAGCGTGAGCCACAGGCCTGTACATCTTGTGGAATTGAATTCCATAGTTTAACTATGCGCTACGCTTTCCTTTATCTGTCTTGCTATGTCGGCACAATACTCTTCAGTGTATGTATCTGCTCACAAGACCACCACTCTTCTTGCTCCACAATTTGTGGAAGTACCACTACACCCATTTTACAGAAGTGTAACTTGCATCTTCAGCGGAGAATTTGTCTCACTGTCATTGGTTCACTCCCCTCTCTTCCTATGCTCTCTTCCTATATTGTTCCCCAGGTTCGCCACCAAAGAGATGGGAACATTTAGCATTACTGTTCTTCATCACCATCACTACTCCATATAGCACATGTAGAAGCCTGAAGGCTTCATGTTTTTAAAATTTTGTTACTCATAATCTCAGGGAAAATTCTCTCTCACACACACAATAAATAAATAAATAAATATCTACACACTTGGGTGCACATTCATTGGGTAAACTGAACAAGATCCAAAATGTTCAGAGGTTTGCTGTGCCATATAGTTTTTCCACATGAGGCATTTATCCTGCACTTGTCATTCCCGCCTCATGGTTGCTTATGGGTTCTTTAGATGACGTGACCCTCCAGTTTCGTTTCTGTGTCTAAAAAGCACTTTGGGTGAGGTTTTTTAGAGCAGGAAAAATGCAGTATTTAATTGTAAAAGCTAAAGAAACCACTTTTTCCATTTGTGTATTTGTGCTATTCCACTATACCACAGTGCCGCCTAGAGGTTATGTGGCTGAAAAGCAGGAAAGGTAACTCTCTTCGTGTAGTGCTTGATTCTGCGACAAAACTGAACATAGATACAGTGGATTATCAGCCAATTAACAGCTTCATGTAGAGAAGCTGGTAGACTTCACTTGAGTCATAGGTTTCCATAGGTTTTATTCCTACTTAATCTCTCTTTTTCATTCCTACTTAATCTCTCTCTCTCTCTCTCAAAGCCACCTCCCCCAAACCTGTCACGCTCTAGTGTAGCCTTCCCCAACCTGGTGTCCCCCAGATATGTTGGACTACAACTCCCACCATCCCCAGCTAGCATCTGGAGGGCACCAGATTGGGGAAGGCTGCACTAGTGTAACCAAGAAACAGAACCCAAAATGGGACTATGGAGATAGTGGGGTCACTGGTAGACACCAGGGGTCGAGGTGTCTCAGCACGCATCACTTTACTGGTAAGAGAATGGTTACCATCCATGGCTGTGGAGAAAGATAAAGCACTGCAGCCGGGAGCACTCTTGTGGATAGAGCGAACTGGCTTACGCTGGCTCAGCTTGTCTGAGCGTGGAAAACTAAGCAGGGTCAGGCCTGGTTATTACTTGGATGGGAGACCCCCCCCCCTCCTCTAGTTTCCTGCATTGAGCAGCGGGTTGGACTCCTTCAACTCTATGATCTATGAAATCAATGAAACTCTGCCTTTCACTTCTTACACATGATGGGCTGATCGCCACTGATGAGAGATCCAAGGAGTTGTCCACCTCAGGCAGGGTTTTTGCAAGATGCAATGCCTCTACCCTACCACTCCACACACCATAGATTTCATAGATCATAGAGTTGGAAGGATCACCACCACCACCACCACCACCATAATGATGGGCTAGTAAGGATTAATGCTCACCTGCATCTCTCACACACCTATGTACAAACATAAACACACACACACACACACCCTCGGCCCTCCTTCTCCATTCATCTCAATGGTGCTCATACAGCAGATGGATCTTGGTCCATCATGCTCAGTGTGTGTAGAAAGGGTGCTATGTGGAGATGTCAGAAGGTTTGCTTCATTTATTATTGTTATTGTTACATGTATATCCCATCCTCTTGCAAGGAACCCAAGGCAGCTTACATGGTCCTCCTCCCCTCCATTTTATCCTCACAACAACCCTGTCAGGTAGGTTAGGCTGAGAGTCAGTGACTGGCCCAAAGTCACTCAGTGAGCTTCATGGCCAAGTGAGGACTCTAGCCCAACATGCTAACCACTACACCACACTGGCTCTCAAGACTATACAGATGTCTTCATCTCAGCTTCCAGCTTATGGAGCATCCCGCCTGCCTTTGTCTTTCATGCATGTATCATTCAATTCTGGGCCATATTTATACCCGTAGCAGTCCTGATATATGCTTGCCTAGAGCAGAAGGAGCGTGTTTGTTTATTTACAATGCATTTCCTGACTGGAACTTTGCTTCCTCCTTCCTGATACCTTGTCTGACCAAGTTGCATACCTATGCTGCCAAGGGGATGCTTAAATTCTGGGCATATGCACAGGTGGTTTGTGAAACTGACTGGCAATGCAAAGAAGTGACTCATCCTACTCCATTTATAATAGCAATTGTAGTTTGTTAAAGGCTTGGTGTTTTACCTGCAGAGGTAGGTTGCTATTCCCATTTTACAGATGGAGAGCTAATAGTGAGTCTTAAGCACATTGACTTTGTACTGGTGTATTTCATTGATATCCCACCTTTCTTCCTTGGAAGCAAGGCAGCCTCCTATGCAGGGACTGACTACAGTCATGCCTTGGATTGAGAGCATAATTTGTTCCGGAAACGTGCTTGTAATCCAAAACACTCTTATATCAAAACGAAATCCCCCCAAAAAAATTTGTACAGAGATTTTTAATTTAAGCCGTACTACAGTACTTGTATTGCAAGACGTCGCTTGTATATCAAGTAAAAAAATATATTAAATAAATACTTAAAAATTTGCTTGTCTTGCAAAACGCTCCCAAACCAAGTTACTTGCAATCCAAGGTATTACTGTAAATCCACATCTACTTAGTTTTAATAAGGTTGCTGGTAGGGATGTCACCGTTCTGGTTTGTTGTTTTTTTTGCATTCAATGGGACTTGCTTCTGAGTAAGGATGCTATGACTGCAGTTTTAGGCTGAGAGATAAAGGGAACTCACCTGGCCTTAGCCTCAAGGTGAATCTTTGTAAAGTTTTTCCAGATCCAAGCCCCACTGCCCACTACTGGTTTACTATTATTAGTCTCCCTTCTATTGATAGGCAAGTTCTTTGATGTGATGAGTATTCTCGTTGGCTGCTTAAGCAGCTTTATCCTAATGCCTAACCTGGGTAAGATTTATTCCTGTAAAAAGAGCTGAGTAAAATCTGCAGTGCAAATGGACTGTCTGTCTCTGCGGTATCCTGCTGAGTAACCCCCGGCGGCTTCACATCCATACATGGGGAAGAAGTGGATGCAAGACGCTCCCCTCTCTGTCATACCTCTTCCTCACTTTGTAAATAACATTCTAGCTAATGCTGGTATGTAGGAAAATCGCTCAGCTGATTAATGCTTTGCTCACTCTCCTGTCAGCACATCCTGCAAACAGAGCCACGTCCAGTGTTTAAAGTCTACTCGGTTGCATAACAAGCTACTATTTAGAGGTGAACAGTCTGGCCACTTAGCTTTTCCAAACTGAATTTGGTTCCTTCAGTGAATAACAGGTGGCCCTTGGAGAACTTCATAAAAAAAAAACCAAAAAACAACAACAACCCAGGAGCGAAGATATTCTCAAGTGCTTGAAAATGCCTTAATAAGCCTGATGCATTTCGTAAAGGTATTTCCTTCTTCAGCAGCCACTTGTCTTTCTCCACATATATTCTGAAAATCTTACTGGTTCTTCCTCTGTCTCGAACTACTTGAAAGTAGTTCGAGACAGAGGAAATATCAGTACGATTTTTCAGAATGTTCACAGAGAAATACGAGTGGCCCCTGAGGAAGGAAATATCATTATATCAAAATCAATATCAAAAGTTCAGAGGAGGGCAACAAGGATGATAAAGGGACTGAAAACAAGGCCCTATGAGGAGAGACTGAAAGAACTGGGCATGTTTAGCCTTCAGAAGAGGAGACTGAGGGGAGGTATGATCGCACTCTTCCAGTACTTGAAGGGATGTCACACAGAGGAGGGCCAGGATCTCTTCTCAATCATCCCAGTTTGCAGGACACGGAATAATGGGCTCAAGTTACAGGAACCTAGATTCCACCTAAACATCAGGAAAAATTTCCTGACTGTCAGAGCAATAAGACAATGGAATCAACTACCTAGGGAGGTGGTGGGCTCTCCCAATCTGGAGGCATTCAAGGCGCAGCTGGACAGCCATCTGTCAGGGATGCTTTGACCTGGATTCCTGCATTGAGCAGGGGGTTGGACTCGATGGCCTTGTTGGCCCCTTCCAACTCTACTTTTCTATGATTCTATGATTATGAAATGCACTGGGCTTATGAAAGCCTCTTTCAGGCACTTGAGAATATCTTCTCTCCTGTTTTTTGGACATAATTTGTGCGTCTCCCTTTCAAGGGTTCCTTGCAGAGCTTTGCCAGTGGGTGTACTTACTGTGTTTGACCTGTTTGTTCTTTGCCGCTGCATTGTTCCAAGGGTCACTCGATGCCTCCTTCATCACGGACACGCATACGCCAATTTGGGAGCCACCAAATTTTGAAAACAATTCCCCTTTCTGACTGCGACACGCCATGCGTGAGGGAGAGAACGCAAACACCGCACTATCGAAGGCTGGGCCAGCAAGCACAACACATTGGCTTCTTCGAATTTCAAAGTAACCTAAAATCAGGGAATTGCTGAGCTGAAAAAAGAAAGGATTAAGAGCCCCACCCACCCGGAAAGTCAGCCCCAAATAGGGAACAATGTGAAATGACAGCCAAAGATAGCAGCAGGAATGGTCCAGCAAGAAGAGCAAACCATAGTTGTTCCTTCTTTAAAACTTCACTGCATTTTGTGTCTGACCTGTGTTCAAATCCAGATCAACTGTGCAGTTGGCTGGGTTGTAGGGGCTAGTGCCAGGGGTTGGCATAGTCAGGCATCTGCCAAGGCCTGTGCCCCAGTAGAAGGCACACTACCAGGCCCTGGAGACTCCTGGTGCTCCTCCTCCTCCTTGTTGCTGATGTCTGTTAACCAACAATGGGAAGTGAACAAGAGAAGGAGCACGTGCTTTGCCATCCCTCTCTCTGGGAGATGGTGTAGATTGGGTCCAGATGGAGAGGCAAGCAGATGGGCAGCGGGCAACAATGGAGGAAGGAGGAAGTGGGTACGCTCAGGGAAAGGATCCCACTGGGACCACCTTGCCCAAGCCCCCCCCCCCCCAAATCAGAGACTCGCACTCGTGTGGGTGGCCCTGGACACGTCACAGCCTCTTTGCCAAAACCTCTCTCTTTCGGGTACGATTGCCAACTTTCCAGACGGCCTCTGTAGCTCTGCCTTACCCGGCAATGTGATGTTCATCTCCACTGCTTACTCATCTCTGCAGAACAAGGTGCTGTTAAAAAGTACAACAGCGTGCCTTTGGTCAGGGCACACCTACTCACAAGCTTGGGTTGGGGCCATTACACGGTGGCAGAGTACATACTTTCCATGTGGAAAGTCCCAGGTTCAAACCTTGCCATTTTCCATAAAAAGGGCTCCCCCCCCCGTAGGGTGGCCAGGTCTCCTACTTTGCAGAGGACAGTCCTCTGTTTGGAGGCAGCTTCTGTCTGAAGGGCTGTCCAGTCCAAGTGCAATTTAAAGATAAGAGAACCCTAAGAAGACAGGAGAACAGGGGCCTCCAGGTTTTGAAGGGGTCCTGGGCAAAGTGCCTTCTGGTAAACTCCTTCCTCTACTGGTGTACCTGGCAGCAGTGCTCCAAGCAGCATCAGGTGGCTGGGGCCCACCATTTAAATTTCCCACTGTGCTGCAGAGTGCCGCCGGGTTGGTTGAATTGTGGGAAATTAAAATGGCAGCTAGGCCCAGTTGCCTCACGTTGCTTGGAGTGCTGAGCTGGATTTCGTTTCGTTTTTAAAAGAGGCCCGGGGCATGTGTCGGTTACCAGCTTGAGGCTGGTAACCGGTAATCAGTTTAAATCTCAAATGGTGCCTCTTCCTCACAGGTGCTTTTCTGGCAAGGGACAAATAACGGCGGTGACAAAAGATTTCAGTGGAGACCCCAGAGCAGACCAATACAATCCCATGGCACCATAACAGTCCCACCCTGGGGGGGCTGCCTCTTTACTCAGCATTGCATTACTCACTTCCTGAGTGACTCACAAATGGAAATGACTCTTTTCTGTTCTGCCAAGTCTGGAGTTCAGACTCATTCACAAACTTATCTCTCCCCTTTCTAGCAATGAATTAATGGCCGGGCAAACACCCCCCCCTTTGAAAAATATAAAATAAATAAATAAATAAACAGCAGGTGAGAAAGAGGTATTCCCTATGAATTCCTTTGCCAAGTTATGGGCAAGGGAGCACAGAAGAAGCTTCCATACCATTGTAAGAGGGGCAGAGCCTGCTGTTTCTTTCCAGGAGTGACTGAAATGAATCTTTCGTTTCTTTCTGAACACTGGGGCAGCCTGTCAGAAATGCACAGGGCTTCATAGAACACAGCCTGGACCAAAGCCCTTAACACAGAGAATTCTGAAAACGCTCTCTCTCTCTCTCTCTCTGGGCCGGTTCACATGACCCAGGCTGCCGGCGAGGGAGGAACCACGGGCCGTCCGCGGGGTCCAGCGGGCAGACCCTGCAGTCCCCGCACTGCAGTGCGGGCCTCCCAGCACTAGGGGGCGGGGGCCCGGGATGCCCAGAGGGGCCGTTTGCCCCAACAGACTGGAGCAGCAGCTGCTCCGGCCGCTCTGGGCTGCCGTCTCTGTGGGGACCCTGCGGGACAGCCGTCCGCTGTTCGGACGGCACGGTGACCACACGCGGTAGGGGCTTACCCCTCTACCGACCATGGTCACTTTGCGCGCGGCCTGCCCGCGGCTGTCCCGTGGGGGCACCCCCAGTCGGCGTGCACACGACACGGGAACCGCGGGGGACTTGCGGTTCCCGTGTCGTGCGAACAAGCCCTCTCTCTCTCCATCCCCCCTTTTCTCTCTCCTTTTCAACAGCATCCTTAGGAAAACTCAGCATTTGCATTTGACCAAAGCTCTGTGCACGCAACATTGAACCTGAGTGAATGCATCCACTTCTCTCATTTTTCTTATCAGTAAGGCGTGATCCAATGAATCATTCTGAAGTGTGCCAAAAATGTGTTTGCCACCATGTGTACATGAAGCAAGCTTAGAATGCCATCCCTCTCTAAGCAGAATGAAAGAAAGCACCCTAAAACTCTCTCTCTCTCTCTGCTCTATGTGTGTTTGTGTGTGTGCGCATGTGTCTATCTATACCAATTATATTTTTAATCCAATCAATAACCAGTGTTCTCTCTTGCGTGTGTGTGTGACTGGGACATATATAGCCATATGTCCCAGTCAAAAAACCACCCATTGCCCTATCAAAAACCCCTTTTAAAAGGGACCCAGAGTTTTGACAGGGGATGCACTTTTGCACCTTCCCAGGCAGCTAAAGGCTCAGGAAAAAGTGCAAAATGTGCACCAGCATGTGGACTCCTGGGGGGGGGAGGGGAGTGGACAATCTTGCCACAAAGAGGGTGTAAATCACACCACCCCCTTTTTGAGAGCAAAGATCAGTTGCGCCTTGGTTCTCTTGACAGCTTGCCTTTTGACAGCTGACAATTGACAGGGGACAATTTGAAGCCTCTTCTGGGCAATGTGCAGGGTTGGTACCTGCTGCAGGCACCCCACCCCCACCCCCGGACATAGCCCCAGCCAAGGCTTCAAATCTCCACAGTTATGCGAGTGTGGCTTATTAAAAAATTTTAAAGTGCTTTCTTGTGCAAATTTCCCCCCGCAAAAAAATAAATTTAAAAAGGTTCTGACAGCCCCTCCAAGGAGCTACTTGGGCATTTTGAAGGGGCTGTCAGTGGCTGTCAAAACAGGGATTGTGAATGCTGGCTGTCAAGCCAGCTTTTGGGATCTCGGGGGGGGGGGGCAAAGGGGAAAAAGCTGCGGTGAGCCGTGCGGTCGGCTAGGAAAATGGCTGCGATACCTGTGGGAGGACCAAAGGAAGGTGGGAGGGGGCCAACAACCCACGGTGAGCCCGATCATCTGTCAGGTGCACTGTGGGTTGTTTCACCAACAACCAACCCATCGTGGCTATTACCAGGGTAGGTTGCCGTGGCATGTGAACGTGCCCAGTGTCTTCCGTTCATAATCCTCCTGTGTTTTCCCTCTGCTGCTTCCATCTTTTTTCTTCTTCATGAAGGAGAGAAAGACAAAATAGCTGTGCAATTCTTTTTGATCAGTAGCACTAAGAGGAGATGTCTGTCTGGAAGCACCCAAAGATTCACGAAAGGAAGTAAGAGTCAGTCACCGGTAATTGCAAGCACATTGACTGGGTTCGCACAATCACCACAGCCCACTGCGGTGGGTTTCCAGCGCTTAACAGCTGCCATTTTGAATATGTAAACCACAGCCGGTGGGTGCCATGGCTGGTTGTGTTGTGTGAACCCAGGTGTTGTGGGTTATGCAAAGGTTTAACAACCCTTGGATAACCCTAAAACAACCATAAGCTACAATGCCTGGGTTCGCGCGACACAGCAAGCCACGGTGCCCGCCCACTGCAGCTTGCATATTCAAAATGGTGGTTGGCATGCACCATGAAGCCCGGCTGGTTAATTAACCAGTGTTACGTGAGTGTGGTGCAATTTCAGAAGCTCAACTGGAGGACAGTCCCTTAAGCTGCTTCATATGGAAAACATCATCACGCGAGCATATCCTTTCTGGCAATACATCTCACGGAAACCCTTCTGAAAGGAATGGTAACCGTTCCATGTATTGTGACTTTAATACAGAGCCTTGTAAATAAAAAAGTTACTAGCCTACCAAAAAAGAAAAGAAATTTTCACTAGCCTGCTGCTGAGGCCTGGAAAAGGAGGAACAGACAGCTCCATTCCACCTGTAGCAGCCCATTGCATTTGTATGCTTAGCATGAAGGAGGGGGCTCCCTCCTCCGGTAAGCTGCTTGGTTTCTATGCAAAGTGCAGAGGTGGGACAAAGCACTTCACCCCTCCTCCGCCAGCCCACTTACTTGCCTTCCTGCAGTTCTTTGTTACCTATGGCTACCAGGCTAGTGCTTAAATACAAGGGTACTTGAATAAATCATACTGGCTGTTCCGTTCAGTGTTAATTCTAAAATCCTGTTGAAAATCCCCTGTTGGGCTGATGAAAACAAATGCAGGAGAATCTTAATACAAACTCTGTACTCATAGGCCTGGTCAATAAATACAGTAGATTGGATGGTGGGTTGGGGTGGGTGGGTTGATACCATATTAATTTTATTTTATTGCATCTGTATCCCACATTTCCTTTAAGGAGCTCAAGGCAGCATACAATCTTTCTCCCATTTCATCCTCACAACAACCCCGTAAGGTAGGCTAGGCTGAAAGGTGGCGACTGGCCCAAGGTCATGCAGTGAGAGTCATGGCTAACAGGGACTTTGAACCTGGGTCTTTCCAGCACTAGTTCAACACTCGAATCCAGACTTCCCCAAACTGGCACTTTCCAGTAGTATTGGACCACAACTCCCATCATACCAGCCAGATTGTGCTGGTTGAGGATTATGGGAGCTGTAGTCCAAGACACCTGGAGGGTGCCAAGTTGGGGAAGGCTGCTCGAACCATTTTTCGCCCTCTCTCATAACACTAGAACCCGGGGTCTTCCCATGAAGCTGATTGCTGGGAGAGTCAGGACAGATAAAAAGAAGTATTTCTTCATACAGCACATAGTTAAGCTATGGAATTCACTTCCACAAGATTCATAGATCATAGAGTTGGAAGGAGCCTACAAGGCTATCGAGTTCAACCCCCTGCTCAATGCAGGAAACTAGAGGAGGGGTCTCCCTGTGAGAGCTGGACTGACCCAGGTTCAAAAGCTCACCTAGCCAGTGACCCTCAGTCCCAGTCACGCAGACGGAAGGAGGAGATAACAGCAGTTAATAAAGATTAAAGAGTTTACTTGTAAGACCCAATTACATGGGATTAAGGCAAGCAATGCAACTCTTATGCAGAAGAGATGATCCCATCTCGCTACATCTTTGCAGATACAAATCCAAGACCCCAGTGGCAAGGCTGAGATGCAGCCAGTGAAGTGACTGACTTGAAGTAGAAGTCCAGAACAAGAGACAAGTGAGGGGATGTGTGTTTTACCCCAACCTTATATAGTAAGACCCTATTTATAGTATCTATAAATAGGATATTACTCACCAGTTATATAACCTATTCTTCACAACATGTTTACTGCAAACCTGTCCCATGGTTGCTGACTCATAAACCTTGAGACTATGTCTGGTGACAGAAGACCTTGTGTACTTCACCTCAAGAGACATCCTCCATGTCAGGTGACAATCCTGATGTCAGGTGACAATCCTCGTTCTGCCCATGCAAAACCTAACATCCCCCTGCTTTTTGCATTTGTTGCAGAACGTGGTTATTTACCTAATACAACAGCAACACTGATGCTGTTTCTTTCATCTATGGACTTTGATTAAAAAAAAAAAACTTTTCAGGGATAACTTTACCTGCCAGAAATTTGAACCACCATCAAATCACTTCTGATGTATCCCTCTTCATGACACAGTTTTATTTGCAGACCTAAAACTTTGTGTATTGCTATCTGCCTGCAGCATAGCAATCCTGGCTTTGGTTTCTTGAAAAAAACTGTAATAGGTTTTTCACATCAATCCCAGCATCATTTAAACATTTTTAACAATTTAAACTATTTAAACAAATGCAATAACTATTCAAGCTTTGCAATAGCATAATAGCACAATACATAATACAATGCATTCAGTTCAGTTTCAGTTGAACTCTAACTTTTAGATGATTATTTCTAACAAAATCAATCAAAGTATGGTTATAAAAATAACAAACCTCAGGTGTATTCTTGTTGTTCTTACTATCACAACCACAACTGGCATTTCTGTGAATCTGTAAGCCACCTGTGCTGTAACATAGTCTGAAGTATGATGTTCCCTCCAGATAACACACAACTCCTTTTCAGAGCTCTCCAAGCATGCCCTGTTGGTCTAACAGCCTGCCTATCACACTGACAGCAATATCTGGCCTTGTTGCTTGTACAATGAAGCTCAACAGCCCAATGCTTCTGTGTAGCATTCAAACTGCTTTTCCATCAGCATGTGCTTGAAAATCCTCAATTATTTGGAGTCTCTCACTGAGTTAACTATCTCCAAATTCTCAATCACATCCATGATTTTCTCTGGTTTGTTGCAGTAAGATACTGCCCTCTTGGTTCCTCCCTCAACCTCTATTTACAAATAAACAGTTGATCCTCCACCAAGCAGTTTCAATTCAAAATGAAATTCCAAACCCTGGATCAATTATATCATATTGCTTTTATCTGTCCAGAAAAAACAATAGATCATCCATCTAACAAAGTACATACAGTCTATGTCCCTGTTCCTCCTGTTTAACAAACAAACATTGATCTGCCTCTCTGTGAAAATCCCAAATCCAGCAATGTTTGAGTTCAAAACAGAATTCCAGCCTCCAGCTGATTTCTAGCTTTTCTAAAGAAAATCTCACAGACAGTTTCCCATTTAAAATGCTTATGTTCCAATATTTCCAACTGTGAAATATTCATACATCTCTCCACATTCTTAAACATCAGTCTGTTTCCAAAGCAAATTGTTGTTGCACTCACCTCATGATTATCCAGCCCCTTTTTACTTTGAGCAAAACCACAAGCAACCAATCTTGCTATTTTGACACACTTAACCTTTTTCCAATCTGGTTAGTTTTCATTTTAAAAAATCTATCTGGTAACAATGAGTTCCATGGACTGCTGTTTGTTTCACCAGCTTCCATGTTTTGTTCTTTATCCAAAGAATTCAACTCAGCTTACATAACCTGAAGCTATGGTTCAGCTTCCTTAACAGACAATTTTCACCTCTTTGAAATTTTGAGTTTTCAAATGGCTTTTCCTGCAAATTCATCCTAATATCTCACAGGTTGTTTGACTCACCTGTTCCTTACGTCATCAGTTATCAGGTTCCTGTTCCAATGAACTTGCACCAATGATGAACAATGATCTCACCGTTTCATTTAGCATTATACCCAATATTCTCATATTCTAGAAAAATCTCATGTAAGCTTCCCTTACAGATTTCTTCTAACTTTGAGGTTTATGTACCTACATATCAGATCCAAGATCCTGAAATGTTTCTCCAGAAGATTCCTCCCCATACACAACTATCCATAAGGTGTACAGTTCAATACAGAACTAAACTTCTATCATGTACATAATCAAAAACATTTAAGAGCTTCTATCCAAACCTCATTAGCCAAATTAGCATCACCTCTTCTGAGTGTTTGTTTACTCTTCCACACAATCCATGTGTTCAATATCACATCCTGTTAGAAATGCATCAAAGTATGCACTGAATTGAACTTCCCCATATCTTAAAAGAAATAGGTAATATGGGTAATATGCTTGTTTCTCACCCAAGCACAAAACATCTTGACTCTGTTCAATACTCCAGCTTTCTATCTAACATGTACACAACCTTGTACCTGGTTTATTGACCAATTAACATCATGAAAAAATGTGCCTCTCCTCTAAAAACCATCAGAGTACCCACAAGATCACCAAGAACAAATTTAAATGATTTGTCAGCTTGCCTTCCAGTTTACCTGTTGAAGCTAGCATCCCTTGTTTAGTGCACAAAATTACCTTTCATGTGAAAATTACAATTTTCCAAATGCTTTCCCCAACAACAGTTTGCATTTTCTTTCACATGCATGTGAATCTAAATGACCAAACATCATGTGATATGCATGAATGTACATGTCATACATATAAGCATTTAACTTTTTTTATAGTTGCATCAGTACAACTTTCCATTTCTTTATTACATCATTACAGTATGATAAAAGAAACAATCCATTTCTTAGCTTACCATATAAACATACCTTCTAATTATTCAGTATTTTACATTTTGCTACAGAGAAATACACAATATACTCAAGTCAGCAGACATATATACATTCAGTACACAGGCCTGTGGCTTATGCTGGCTCAGCTTGTCTGAGAGTGGAAAGCTAAGCAGGGTCAAGCCTGGTTATTACTTGGATGGGAGACCTCTAGTTTCCTACATTGAGCAGGGGGTTGGACTCGATAGCCTTGTAGGCTCCTTCCAACTCTATGATCTATGAAATCTAGTACACTTCCTGACATTTCAGAGCATATACACTTTCTTGAGTCCAAGTTATTCACTTTCAAGAAATACAGTTCCAAAAACATGACTGTTAAACTCCTGACCATTTCCATAGACCTTTTTCTGCTTATTTATGTCCAACACAGAAAGCTTTGGTTTCAAACAATCCACTGTTTCTGCTCA
Source organism: Shinisaurus crocodilurus (assembly GCA_021292165.1). Classification (NCBI taxonomy): domain Eukaryota; kingdom Metazoa; phylum Chordata; class Lepidosauria; order Squamata; family Shinisauridae; genus Shinisaurus; species Shinisaurus crocodilurus. The sequence goes on from JAHFWL010000434.1 coordinate 438,788, forward strand.
TAACCAAAATAATGTCCATTTTGTTATGTCCTGGGTTAAAACACAATGTTTTTCCCATCAGCAGCACCCCCTGCTGATTTCAAGCCCCTTCTTCTGTGATCCCACATGAAGAAAATGAAGAACAGCTTCTCATTTGAAGCACAGCTTTGTCTGTTCAAAAACTGCCGCGCTATTACTTCCCTGCTGTTTTAAAACCACGCCCCTGCTGGTTTAATATAGCCTCCTGTGTAGTATCAAGTTTCCCAAGATACGTTCCAGTCACACGTGACTTTGCTGCGACACATGCTCCAGACGCTTTGCCCACGTCAGACGTAATCCACGTTGTTTGTAATCCAAGCCACTTGTTGACACAACGCAAAAGATAGCTGAGCCACTGCTGAGCAAAGAAGCAAACTGTAAAAGAAATATGATCCTCCTTGCTGTAGTCTGTCTGAATGAGCAGACACAGATACAGCTCCTTGACAATCACTCCAGCAAGCTGTGGAAAACGAAATCCTTGTGTCCAGCATTGTTCACTTTTCAGTAGCCTCGGATCTGCCAAGCCTGGCACCTCCGTTCGAGCTTCTTCCAAAATGAAAAATCTTTCGTCTCTCTTTCCTGCATTCTTCAATTGTGCTGCACTCCAAGCTGCTGTTATCAGCATCCAGCTCTAGCAACATCGCCTTCCCGGTTGTTTACATTCCAACCGTCCTACATTTGTAAACAATCTCTTAACCTCATAACTGCCGATCTTCTCCATACTGCGTCCCTGGGCTTATCTGCCCCATCTGAGATAATAATCAGGGTTATCTCTGGGTGATCTGGACCCATAACCAGATGTGAGAGCTGGACTGACCCGGGTTCAAAAGCTCACCTAGCCAGTGACCCTCAGTCCCAGTCACGCAGACGGAAGGAGGAGATAACAGCAGTTAATAAAGATTAAAGAGTTTATTTGTAAGACCCAATTACATGGGATTAAGGCAAGCAATGCAACTCTTACGCAGAAGAGATGATCCCATCTCGCTACATCTTTGCAGATACAAATCCAAGACCCCAGTGGCAAGGCTGAGATGCAGTGAACTGACTGACTTGAAGTAGAAGTCCAGAACAAGAGACAAGTGAGGGAATGTGTGTCTTACCCCAACCTTATATAGTAAGACCCTATTTATAGTATCTATAAATAGGATATTACTCACCAGTTATATAACCTATTCTTCACAACATGTTTACTTGGTTGCTGACTCATAAACCTTGAGACTATGTCTGGTGACAGAAGACCTTGTGTACCTCACCTCAAGAGACATCCTCCATGTCAGGTGACAATCCTGATGTCAGGTGACAATCCTCGTTCTGCCCATGCAAAACCTAACAGGCCTGTAATAACCAGGCCTGACCCTACTTAGCTTTCCACACTCAGACAAGCTGAGCCAGCGTAAGCCACAGGCCTGTAGATGTCATGATGGCCACCAATTTGGACAGCTTTAAAATGGGATTAGACCAATTCATGGAGGAGAAGGCTATCAATGGCTACTAGTCCTGATGGATCTATGCTACCTCTGTTGGGGTTTGAGCAGAGTTGGGAGATTTTTAATCCTGTCTGTGTGCTAATAGACGTCTGAAATTCCACACACAGATCTTCCAGATCTCACCTCCCCCCTTTCGCAGCGTGCAGCGTGCTGTGAAAGTGTCAGCCCAGTCTGCCCTGTAATCAGACTTGCTTCTAGCTTCCCCATTGCAGATTAATCCATGGAATCAGGAAACACTCTGGAACACCACAGGTCTAATTCTACCTGTTTATTTACTTAGCAAGTAAAGTTCTACAGAGTATACATTTCCTAGTTACAGTCCATGTGCAGAGTATAAATGCATAGCAAGCATTACATCCAGTGGAGTATGTTGAGCTTCACTCCACCTCAGCAAAGACGTTACATTGTTGCAGGAACAAAGTCTAGCAAGAAGAACCAGAAGAAGAGAGAAAGCAGTCCTGCTTCTCTCTAAGATGGCTTCAGACAGAAAAACAAGTTAGCACGTCATCAGAACATACAAACCATGTGACCAGCTCATGTTGTTCTCACAGTCCAGAATCAAGGATTCTAGTAAGACATAACAAAACCTGTTTACAGCCATTCTGTCTCTTCCATGTGTAAACAATGTGCTGCAGCTGGTAAAGTGATACATATCACAACATCCCCCCACAAGCTGAGTACATCTTGTTTCACATTTGCTCAATGAGGCCTAGTGCCGTCATTAGCTTCCTGTGTCTTACTACAGGCAATGGTTTTGTGAAAAGATCTGCCACCATGTCCCCTGTTGCACAGTATTTGAGTGTTACCCACCCTTTCTGCACACAGTCCTTTACATGAGAGTAACAAACATCAATGTGCTTGGTTCTTGGCCTACATTTTTCAGTTTGTACCATGCTTATGCAAGCCTGGTTGTCTTCAAAAATCGTAACAGCCTTGTCTACTGGTAATTGAAGATCAGTAAACAATTGTTTGAACCATTCAATCTCATTGCATGCTTGAGATAAACTGATGAATTCAGATTCTGCACTAGATACAGCCACACAAGATTGTTTTTGTGGAGAAAGCCAACCTAAGCCCCCTGCCTGACACACACACACACTCACCAAGGAGGGGGAAAGGAGACCCGGGGGGGGGGGGGAGACAACCAGTCTCCACAGATGCCAAAGGGGACAAACAACATCTACATAGAATCACCCCAGGGGGGAAGGCAGGAAGCATCACCAGGTTTGTCAATGCTCTTGCATATCAGCCCCATCTACATAAGACTTGAATACCTCTCCAGGGCAGACGTTTCGGCACCCCTAAGAAATGGCCACTCAACACCATAGGATGGGACCATTAAGCAAGTGGCTTCAAAGGGACCCCATCCCACGGGGGGGAAGGCGTCACCGCACCTGACCCAAAAGGCCGCCCCTCAGGGAGGGTGTCAACCCACCTGATCACGGAGGGAGGGCCTACCTGAAACACCAAGGTATAAAACACCCTGCACAAGGGAACTTTTCTCTGGACCTGATCAGCAATCTTGCCCATGCCTGGGGTAAGGGAACGAAGGATCAGCAACCCCGGGAAACCAAGCTGAAATCACTGGCCGCTTGGGTTGACCGGACCCCCGGGAAACCAAGCTGAAATCACTGGCCGCTTGGGTAGACCGGGCCCTGCCAGGAACCCAGCTAGCTGCTTGGGTAGACCGGGCCCCACCGGGAACCCAGCTAGCCGCTTGGGTAGACCAGGCCTCCGCCGGGAACCCAGCTAGCAGCGTGCGGTTGACCGGGCCTCTGCCGGGACCCGAGCTAAACTAACTAGCTGAGAGCCCTGAAATCACGTTGTCCTTAAGGTTTTTGCTTGCTACTTTGTACCGTACTGATAAGCTGTATTGCTGGCGTGGGTCTGATTTTGTGAAGGTAATTTTGTAAATAAACTTGTTTTCTAAAAGATACTTTTGTGGCTATAAGTTATCCCTTTGTTCTGGGCTACGGCGAGGCGCTGGGGACCTCGGAGAAGGCCCGCCCCAGCACCCGCTACCCCCTTAGCATTGAACCCGCGCAGAAGACCAGGTTGTCGGTCTTCCACTTGGTGGCAGATGTGGGATAACTTATTAGCCCAGAATATCTCCCAGACCCAAAGCAGCAAGAGCCTAAGGATCACCATGAGCGACCCAGAGCCTGACGGAGCAACTGGGGAAGCCGAGCCACGGCGGTCCCTGCCCGCAACCCCCATCACCCCGGGGTTGGCGGCGCTGATCCGGCAGAGGGAGCTGCTGGCGAGCCTGGCCCAGGGTGCCCGACCTAGGGGCCGCCCTAACCCAGCTCCGACAGGTGGGAGAGAGGATGTGATGACCGAGGACCCCACTCCTCTGGAGCCTCTGGAGCCCCTGGAGCCCCTCGAGCTTCCCTCGGAATGGATGGCCCCTTTGTGTGTGATGACAATTTCAGTTTGCAATTTATGGAACCTTTTAAATATCTTAACACACGTTTCACAGCTAGCCAATCATACATAGAAGGATTTTGCATTTTCCTGCTAAGTATGTTCACAGCATTGCTGATGTCTGGCCTACTCACATTTGCCAAATACAGCAGGCTTCCAATAACACTTTGATATTTTCCAATATCCTCAAATTCAGTGTTATCTGTGTGGTTTTGAGATTCAAGAGTCATTGGAGTGGTAACTGGGTTACAATTCTCCAATCCATGAATCTCCAGCAATTTCTGAATTTTCCCACTTTGTTCAACCAAGAAAGAACCTTCCTCATCCTGGGATAATTGCATTTCAAGACAGTGTTTTACTAAACCTAGATCTTTCAGTTCAAAGTGTGCTTGCAATTCTCTTGCAATTTTGTCTTTTTGACTTACTGATTCTGTTATCAGCAATATATCATCAACAAAGACTAACAAATACACCCAATGTCCCAGTTCTGTGTGACATGTGTACAGACAGTGATCAGCCTTGCTTTGTTTGAATCCCAAACTAATCAAAACTCTGTCTAATTTTTGGTTCCAGCACCTTGCTGCTTGTTTCAATCCATATATGGATTTGTGCAAATGACATACAAGACCGGGATTTTCTACAAAACCTTTTGGTTGCACCATGTAGATTTCCTCTTGTAAATCACCATATAGGAAAGCAGTTTTTACATCAAAATGAAATGCCATCATTTTTCTTTGTGCTGCCAATTTCAACAACAATCTTACCGTTGCATACCTTGTTGTTGGTGCAAACACGGAATCAAAATCTATTCCATGCTTTTGTGCAAACCCTCTTGCCACGAGTCTTGCCCTGTACCTTTCCCTGCCCCTGGTGATTTGTTTTCACCTTGTACACCCATTTACAGGTGATGGCTTTCCGCCCCACAGGCAAAGATACCAGACTCCATGTTTTGTTAACATGCATGGCATTGATTTCATCCTGCATGGCCTCAAACCAATCATTTCTCACTGCTGGTTCCATGCCCTGGATTTCCTCAAAACTTTGAGGTTCTAAAGCTATTTTGAGAGCTTTATGTACAACAGTTTTCCCACTTTGGAATTCATCCTGATATCTAACAGGTGCTTTACGTTCTCGGGTTGAACGCCTTAGAGATTGTTCACCTCCCTCCTGTTCCCCAGATATCTGCCCAGTGGTCTGTTCTGTTTCAGAAACATCCAGCTGTGTCTCAGCCATTGAATGCATTGGCAATTCCACCAGCTGTTTCTTTTCATGTGTTTGCTCATGAAAAATCACATCTCTGCTTAAAATTACCTTTCTGTGTTGTGGTGACCACAGCCTGTAACCTTTTGTTTTTCCATCATACCCCAGCAGAAAACATTCAAAGCTTTTAGCCTGTATATGAACCAAACATTTGCACCCAAAAATTCGCACGTGTGCTATCTTTGGCTTCCTCCCATGAAACATTTCATATGGAGTTTTCCCAGTTGTGGTGTTAGGTAATCTGTTCAGCAAATAGTTAGCATTTGAAAGTGCATCCCCCCCCCGAAATGGTTTCCCAACTTTGAGTCAGCTAATTCAGCCCTCATCATTTCTTGGAGTGTTCTGTTACGCCATTCTGAAACGGTGAGTTAGGGGCTGTGATTCTGTGCCCAATGCCCTCATTTTCCAAGAATTTCTTAAACCTTGTACTCATGTACTCTCACCCTCCATCTGTGAGCAATTCAGCTATGGGGTATTGTTTGAACCTGTTACCAGCCCATTTCACAAACGATTCAAATCTCTCTCGAACCTGAGACTTATTTTGCAGAAGATAAACAAATCCAAATCTACTATAATCATCAATAATAGTCATATAGTACCTGTTTCCCCCATAGCTTTTCTCAAATGGCCCAGCAACATCAGAGTGTACCAGCTCAAATATTCTTGTGCTCACTCTATCACTGTGTTTCTGAATGTTAGTCCTGTGTGACTTAGCCTGACTGCATACTTCACATTCCACATAATTAGAACAAGGTTTCATTTTCATGCCCTCACACAGACCCGGCATCTTCTCGATGCTTCTGTAATTTGCATGCGCAAAACGTTTATGGAATAAATGTACACAATCATCATGAGGTTTACAATTTGCATACTTCACACTCTCACCATGTGTTACAAATGGATTTATAACATACAGAGAATTCTGCAAATCACCTTTTGCACAGACTGTCCCTTCACGTGAAATCACACATGTGCTGTCTGAAAAACACATTTCATAGCCATTTTGAGCTAATTGGGAAATACTTATCAGATTTGTGTCCAGTTCCGGAACAAGCAATGCCCTTTGTTGACCCAAAGTAGTAAATTCAATTGTTCCTGCTGCTGAAACATTTATACGTTTCCCGTCAGCTAATTCCACGTGCTGACCTGGACATCCACCTTCTTCCAGAGATTGAAATACGTTCCTGGAGTTAGTCATGTGACAAGAAGCTCCAGAGTCTAAGACCCAAACAACATTAGAAACCCCCACCCTTGCAATCAAACTTTTGCCCGTTTTAACTGCCTCCTCAGGTGTGCTTGTTGTTTCCTGTTTGTTTCTTGTCTTTTTCTTTTTCATTCTACAGTCCCATCTCAAATGAGTTGTAGATCCACAAGTGAAGCATTTTTTCACTTTTAAAGCAGCGGCTTGGGTTACTCCCTGCTTGTTATTTGCAACTTGGCTGTTTGCCACATCAGCCTGGCTTTCTGCAAACTTACGGCCAGAGTTGTTTTTCTTTCCTTGTCGCTTTTCCCACTCAGAAAGAAGTTTGCCTGACACATATTCCATCGTCAGGTTTTGATCTGGCTGCCCCTCCATCAAAGTGACAATTGTATCATAAGATGGATCAAGACTTGATAGCAGAATGGACACCTGGTTCAATGGATCAATAGTCATCCCTTGAGCCCTCAGCCTGTTAAACAAGTCTCTGACAGTACTCAAATGCTCTGGCATAGAGCCACCTGGTTGCAAGCTTAACTTGTATAGCTTACGTGCCAGCAAAATTCTGCTCCCAGCTGTTTGCATTTGATACGTGTTTCTCAACACATTCCAGCACTCTTTTGCTGTGTTTTGAAATTGGATAAATGGCACTTGTGAGCTTTCAACTGATAAACAAAGAATCGCTTTGGCTTTATCATCCCGCTCTCTCCATCCATCATATGCCTGATCGCCCACTGCAACTGGATCCTGTGTTACTACAGACCAGAGTCCCGCATGGGTTAAATAATGCTGCATCTGAAAACTCCACAGCACATAGTTCGATCCAGACAGTCTCTCCACAATTTGTGGATTCAGGGATTGTGCAGCTGCCATTTCTGTGACCGGGGGATTCTCCTCCTCCTCCCCAGAAATTTCAGCTTCGCTTTCTCCCTCCAAGCTCTCGGCCTGAGAACTTTCCTGTAAGCTGTCTGTGTCAGCTAACAGTTTCCTCCCCCTTTCTTCCCTCTTACCAGGTGAAGGACCAGGAGATTGTTCTTCTTTGATGTTTTCCTCCTCTGCCATTAATCACTGCAATCACCGGAGTCGAAGCTGTTGCCAAAGCTGTGTTAGAAAACAGGTCCTGGTGCTGGTTCTGGTGCTGGTACCGACCTCCGGCCTGGTCTGGGCCCATAACATGTTGGGGTTTGAGCAGAGTTGGGAGATTTTTAATCCTGTCTGTGTGCTAACAGACATCTGAAATTCCACACACAGATCTTCCAGATCTCACCTCCCCCTTTCGCAGCGTGCAGCGTGCTGTGAAGGTGCCAGCCCAGTCTGCCCTGTAATCAGACTTGCTTCTAGCTTCCCCGTTGCAGATTAATCCATGGAGTCAGGAAACACTCTGGAACACCACAGGTCTAATTCTACCTGTTTATTTACTTAGCAAGTAAAGTTCTACAGAGTATACATTTCCTAGTTACAGTCCATGTGCAGAGTATAAATGCATGGCAAGCATTACATCCAGTGGAGTAAGTTGAGCTTCACTCCACCTCAGCAAAGACGTTACATTGTTGCAGGAACAAAGTCTAGCAAGAAGAACCAGAAGAAGAGAGAAAGCAGTCCTGCTTCTCTCTAAGATGGCTTCAGACAGAAAAACAAGTTAGCACGTCATCAGAACATACAAACCATGTGACCAGCTCATGTTGTTCTCACAGTCCAGAATCAAGGATTCTAGTAAGACATAACAAAACCTGTTTACAGCCATTCTGTCTCTTCCATGTGTAAACAATGTGCTGCAGCTGGTAAAGTGATACATATCACAACAACCTCCAGTATCAGAGGCAGTGTGACTATGTACACCAGTTTCTGGGGAATTTGAGTGGGAGGGTGCGGTTGCATTTGTGTCCTGCTTGTGGGTTTCCTGTGGGCAGCTGGTTGGCCAGTGTGGGAACAGAATGCTGACCTAGATGGACGCTTGGTCTGATCCAGCCTGGCTCATCTTGTTCTTGGTCTGATCCAGCATGGCTCTTCTTATGGTCTTGGTCTGTCCCAGCAAGAATCTTCTTATGTTCTTAACCACTACATCGCACTGGCTGGCCATTAAAAAAAAAAATCAGGATGAAAATCTCCCTGCAAGTAACTAGCATGCCAGGGAGAAGCATTCTAGCCTAGCCTATTCCACGTTGGACTACTTTCTACTTACAAGGTGTTTTGTTTTTAACATGGGGGAGCTTTGCATAAGTACAGTCCTAACTACGGTAGTGCTATCCATTCTACCAGCTCAGGACTCTTTCACCTAATTCCCACCCCATTCTGATGCATGCAAATGCTGACACTTCAAGTTTGCTTTGAAACACATAAAAAGTAATGTATTAAACAGCCCTAAGTCTCTGGAGGACCTTTACATATATGCAGAAAGCATTAGGGGCATGGGAATGACTACAGCTTGGAGACAGAATAACCTTTTTCTGCCTGTATCCACTTCTTCCATTTTTTCCTTAAAAATAAAATAAAATCAAGCTTATTATGAACTAGCAAATTTTATGAAATTTGCCAAACCAACAAAGCTTGAATTCTCCTAGCCAAAGAGGTACATTTGCAAGGTTCCCATCTTAGGTGAAGATCTGGTACCGAATACAAATTAGTTCACGTAGTAAGAATATAGTGTGTGTGTGTGTGTGTGTGTGTGTGTGTATATATATATATATATATATATGTAATAAGAGCCAGTGTGGCATAGTGGTTAAGAGTGTTGGACTGGGACTGAGGTAATCCAGGTTCTAGCTCCCACTCAGCCATGAAGCTCACTGGGTGACTTTGGGCCAGTCACTGACTCTCAGCCTAACCTACCTCACAGGGCTGTTGTGAGGGTAAAATGGAAAGGAGGAGGTTCGTGTAAGCCACCTGGGTTCCTTGCCGGAGGAAAAAAGGCAGGATATAAATGTAATAAATATAGAAGCTGTGGGCAGAGTTTAAAGCAGGGGTGGGGAACCTCTGGCCCGGGGGCCAAAACTGGCCCTCCCAGGGTCCCAGTCCAGAGCTCTGGGGCTCCCCAGTGGACATGTTTTCACAGTTTCTGTGCAGTTCCCCCCGCCCCCATTCTAAACGGCTGAAATGCCTCTCCTATCACTTAGTTACTGGCAGCAGTGGATGGTGGCTCCAATGTCAGTGGGGCGGTGTATCTGCTCTGGTTTTCAGTCTGAACTTTTAAGGAGCTATCCATGGTGTTGAACCTACTTGGAGGCTAGGGTTCAACACCATGGATAGCTCCTTAAAAGTTCAGACTAAAACCTGGAGTGGATATATCTCCCCACTGACCCTGGAGCCACCAGCCTCCACTGCATACTGGCAGGAAGAGCTTTAAGTTACAACGTGCTGGCATTTTTATCTATTTTTTTTTATTTTGCCCCCCACCCCTTTTGCTCCCAGCCACCACTGGAATGCAGCCTCCAAAATGGCATTCAGCCTTTGGGCTGGTAAAGGTTTCCCACCCCTGCGTTCAAGGCTTGCTTCATCCTCTTTGTTTTGTTTGTTTGTTTGTTTTGCCAGAACCCCGAGTTTCAGGGGGGAAATAGGCTCAGGAAGGCACAGAAATATAACACAAGGTGCCTCCGAGCACATCCTCAGCCCAGGAATTTTCCTTCCGCACCAGAACTGGAGTTCGCAGGCAAACCTCACGCAAAATCTACTGGTTTTCCCCAAGCTTTCTTGATGTCAGCAGCTTAATTTAGGAGCGGCGGGAAGGCTTCTTGTCATCGCTGCTGTGAAAACATTGGGAGCTAGGCAGAAACCCTGGCCCATCTCCTGCAATTCACCAAGAGCTCTACCTGTTGATCCTGATCTGCCTTCTCCCTGTCCCTGCTGCAGAGGTGCAAAAGTATGACTTAAATTTGGTTGAGGCAGAGACCAAGAGCCAAGTTCTCCTAATGCTATGCAGACCCTCTCCATTGATATTTGAAGACTGGAACCTCATCCTTTGTCAGTTACAGGCAGATCCCTGTACCCGATAAGGAAAGGGCTGGGGGGGGGGGGAGGGATAAAGTGGGGAGAAAGAAGCAGGTGATAAAACGTTGATTTCCCTCCTTCCTTTCCCAAGGAAGACAAACGGTGCTCTTTCATCTCAGCTATTGATGGCTACATTCTGCAAGTCGGGGTGTAACCAGCTTCTATATCATCACCTCCTGAAATTGCTATAAGAACCATCTCACTGATCTAGATCAAATGTAAGATAAATATGCCATGGACTGAGATGGCATGTTAGTGAGGAGAGATTGAAAAGGTGATAATTGATTCAGCAGCGGTCACCCCATGGGATTCAGAACAGCAGCCTTCCCCAAACTGGTGGCCTTAGGTGCCTGTGTTGGCTGGGACAGTGGGAGTTGTAGTCCAACACATCTGGGCTGGAGAAGGCTGCAGAAGAGACGTGGGTAGTGTTTCCTCCTTTTCCCTGACATGGTGGCTTTCTGTGCCTGCATGGCAGGCAGAAATTCAAAAGGTAAAGTATTCCACCTAGCACGGAGATGTGCATCACCAACTTTCCTTTCATCTCTCCTGACAGGTACCGTGTGTAATTATTTGCACATAATGCACTCTTACAACGTGTGCAGAAAATGGTCCTTGAACGATGAGCCGAAAATAAGGGCCCTTAAGGAAATCCCCACCTCTGGACTCCCCCAATTTTAGCCAGATCATGTCCCCTGTAGCCTTTAAACATGGTAGTTAGGGGACCCATCACAAAAGGTAGAGGGGATGCCCCATTCCCCCCCCCCCCCACTCTTCTCCCTCTCACCACACTGTAATTTAAACAGTGGTTTAAAATGGCTGCTGGTCTAGGTTTCAGTTCCTACCGTCTAAGCCTGATGAAGAGTTCTGGAGAACTGGAAAAGCTTGTTCACTATTTTGTGACATCGTGGTTGTTGCTAATAAAGTCATTGCCCAATTGTGGAACTTTAAATTCTTTTACATATCAATGTGGCTTCCTTTGTTTTGTTCTTCTGTGCCTTGAGGAATACCCAATTTAGCCATTCAGGAGCAGAGACTAAAATCAGAAGAAGATTATTTTCTATCATCTGGAAAGGGACCTTGCTTTTTGAGGGTTACATGCTATTAATTCAACTGCTAGGTAATACTATCCACTTTGGCCTCCATTGACTTTTTCCCCTAGTGCATCACCTAAAATTAATCTCCAGCTTTGCTAGTATAAAAATTGTCACATTTCTCTTTACTTTGGTCCTCTGCCTAACAAGAAACCAATGCATTCCCCCCCCCCCCCCTAAGACTAGAGATAAATCCAAACTGCTGGATTTTATTTTTCAAAAACTGTGAATTGGACATGGTATGATTTTTTCTGTCCCTGCATCCCTAGGTCTTACCTGAAACCTACATAGCACCTCGGGAAACCTAATCTTTCCTGCATAGCTCCTGGGAAAGCCACCTCTTCTTCCTGCACCATCTTAAAACTGTGACCAAGACAAACTTTATGGTTTCAACACCAAGCAAGCTTTTTTCTCTCTCTTCCACCCCCACTTTGCGTAATATCCTGCCTGATGAAGAGCTCTGAAGAACTCAAAGTCCTATTATAAAATGGATTGTTTTCATTATCTACTTTTTGTTGTTGTTGGTTGTTCACACTCCAGGGTCAACCGAGCAGCAAGTTCCCCCCTTGGCTGAACAGCACAATGTGTACCTATCAAATTTAGAGGATTCTAATTTATTAGAAGCTTGGAGCGAAATCATTGGCTGCATTAATTCAAATCAACATAGTAAATGGAGACCACCCACCACACCCACTGCTTCTTGACCTTCATTGGGGACCAAGAAGCATTGTTGCAATGCTACTCTGACAGGAGAGCCACAACCCCTGGAATTCTAGACTTCACAACCCCTAATCTCCTTAGATCCCTCCCTCATTTGACCACTTCCTTCCTGACAATAGTGCACCATTCCTAAGAGCATAAGAAGAACCCTGCTGGATCAGAGCAAAGACCTATTAAGGCACAATCCTATCCATGTTTATACAGGAAAAAAATCCTACAACTTCCAGCATTCCCCAGCCAGCCATGCTAGCTGGGGAATGCTGGGAGTTGTAGGATTTTTTTTCCTGTATAAACATGGATAGGACTGCACCCTTAGTCCAGCTTCCCCATTCCCACAGCAGCCAATCAGATGCCCATGATGGCAAGCCCACAAGCAGGACATGAACACAACAGCACCTTCTTGCTGATATTGCCTAAAAACTGGAATTGAAATGCATACTGCATCTGATACTGGAGGCAATATACTGCCATAATGACTAGTGGCCACTGCTAGCCTTCTGTGCCGTAACTCAAGTTCTGGGTGTGCACAGGGCCGTCGCCTTTAAACAGCCGCCCCAAACCTGGTGCCTTCCAGATGTTTAGGACTTCAACACCCTCCAGCCCCAGCCAGCATAGCCAATGGTCAGAGAGGCTGGGAGTTTTTTGCCCAGAACATATGGAGGGCAGCAGGTTGCAAAGGCTGCCTTAAAAATACAGTACTACCTTGGATTGCAAGTAACTTGGTTTGAGAGCGTTTTGCAAGACAAGCAAATTTTTAAATATTTATTTAAAAAAATTTGACTTGATATACAAGCGACGTCTTGCAATACAAGTACTGTAGTACGGCTTAAATTAAAAAATCTCTGTACAATTTTTTTTGGGGGGGTTTCGTTTTGAACCCCCCCCCCAAAGTGTTTTTGATTACAAGAGTGTTTTGGATTACAAGCACGTTTCCGGAACGAATTATGCTCTCAATCCAAGGCATGACTGTACAGGAACCCCATCACAACACAAAAGCGCAGGTAATATCATGTCCCCCACTTGATAGTCAACTGAGCTCTAGGCAGCTCTATCAGCTGCTGCATATTCCACAGGCACTAGGCCTCTGGCAGACTAGCAGTCTTCTTCCTCCTTGGGCCAGCCTCCATAAATTCTAAGACGTTCATGGCCTTCTGGGAACCTTATACATTCTAAAAAACTAAAAGCAAGCTTTCTAATTGGGACCTACCCACAATAAGAGTAGGTGCGTGTACAAATATCAAAAGGGGATCTATACGTTTGGTGAACAGAGGTGCTTTCGTTGTCGTTGTTCCGAAGTGCTACCCATGAGTGTGTGTTGAACACGATGCTATGCAAGATTGCAGATCTCAGTGCTGGTGGATCATTCAGGCCTGGCAGAAGCTTCTTTTTAAAAGAAAGAAAGAAAGAAAGAAAAATCAAAGGGTGGATATTTCATGTGTTTGTTTAAACGTTGCCACCAGTTCTTTAGAGGCTGAGATAAGGGATATCCCTATCTAATAAATAAAAGCGGAGCTGGTGTTGGTAAAGAGCAACAAAGCTACCAGACTGCTTTGCACTAGTTTAAACAAGGCTTCAGACAACAAAGGCACTGGGGAGGAGCAAGGTCAGGCATTGTTGCATCCCTGGGTTCTTGGAAGAGGGTTCCAGGACTGATATCAGATGATGATACCGGTACCTGCTGTTAAGCCAGGTGGGGGCTGCAAAGTGACACGGAGACCTGTTATCGCTGGGAAGTTCACTGTTGCTTAATGCACTGGAGAGTGACGTACAACCCCCCCTCTGAAACCTATGACCCACTCTAGGAGCCTCCCACAGTAAGTGTGCCTGCAGAAGACCTCACACAGCAACTCTGAATGGAATGCATGCTTCCCCAACCTGGTGCCTTCCAGATGGGTTGGCCTAGAACTCTCAGAATCCACGGCCAACATGGCCAATGGGCATTGGCCATGCTGGCTGGGGATTCTGGGAGTTCTAGGCCAACCCATTTGGGTCTTAGGGTCAAAAGAGAAGCAGATGTGTGTAAGAGTCTCCCAACATTTAATAAGCAGCAGCCGCAGGAGAACAGCACGTGAAGAGTGGATGTTTTCATTCAATCCTCTCTGGCAGTTTTTTCCTGTTCATAACTGCCTTCTTCAGCTGCTTTTCCACCTGCAGCAGATATGATACAGTTAGCCATATCCAGGGGTGTTGCTCGCCCTGGGCCCATGGGACCTTTGATCTCTTCAACAGCCCTGATCGCCCATGGGTGCCAATATAATTTTTTTCTCATCTTAATTGCCATGTAGGGGGCACTTCTCAAAGGGGATTGCAGCTGGGGAGGGAGTGCTTAATGCCCCCCCAATATTCCCCTGCATGGCAGTTAGGTTTAGGGGGGGAAATTCCATTGGTTTGGCATGATCTGGGCAGGGTGAGAATTAACTGAAGATTTTTGTTTTATCTGAGAGTATTTGGATGAGAAATTAATTGGTGTTGCCTCCTGCGACATTTAAATAAATCCTCCTAAGTATTCTAAATTTGCATATATAGATATGAATTAGCATGTGCAATTTTAATGTTGATTTGGGTCCTAGGCCCTGGGACCTGAATCTTTTAAGTGCCTAGCAAGACCCCTGGCCAAATCTCTCCCCCCACCCCAGGGCTGGAAAAGCAGTTGGGGAGGGCAATTTTGAGCAGGAAAATGGCTGGAGGGGAAAGGGGAAAGCTACCCTTGCCCCCCTCCCTTGCCATTCCTCAAATCAGATTTGTAGCATCTTGCAACTGCCTTTCATTTTATAAAAAAAAGAAGAACCCAAAACCTCAGTAGACTATTGTGGTATAAAGAAGCTCTTTTGATTTCACTGTGGCACCCTGGTGCATGCACACCACAAGTGTACAGGCTGAAACAGATGTGTATGTGATTGCCACGCCTAATGGTCTGCGAGGCTGCCATCTTTTCCCCCCTGAACCTGCTCCTGTACCTTTAATAACTGTGTGAGTCACAGACATTTCACAGGTGAAACTATTGCACACCTCCATGCCAGGGAAAGCTTCCTCTGCAAACTTTCAGTGGGGCAGGGCAGGTTGCTGCTCAAGACACAAGAGAAGGCCCAGTAAAACAGAAAAGAAAAGAGGCAACAAATATTTTTCTTCCTTATCTGTTTTGCTTCATGGGAGTCTCTGGACCACAGATGTTCAAGGTGGGGAAAATATGGCACAACCTGGCATTGTTCAGATCAGTTTCCAGTCAGACTTTGCCTATCTCTTTATCCAACCAGTTCTTTTAGACAAGAATGCAGGGTGGCCATGTATCCTACTTTATAGTGGACAGTCCTCTATTTGAAGAGCTGTCCAGGTTTGAACACAGAACCAAAAAAAGGGGAGAGCAGGGGCCTTAAAGTTGCTTATCAACAGTTAGCTTCTGGCCAGCAGGCTGAATAGGCACACAGAGGTCGCCTGGTCACAGTCTTCCCCATTATGGGGGAATGTATTTCTTTTAAATTATAGTAATTTCTAAATGTGCACCTATGCATATATATTAACATATGCAAATGTTATGCAGATCTGTGTCCTCTTTTGTATTTTTTTATTGATTGATTGATGGGTTTCCTCTTTTTTGGTGCTGCATAAGTGGCCACCCTGCGGTCGTGTTGAGTCAAACCAAGGGCCATCCTGCCAAGCAATTTGGGTTCAACCATGGCCAGAGTGCCACATCTCCTGGAAGCTCATAAGAAGGGCATGATAGTGATGGCCATTTCCTGTTGTTTGGATCCAGCATGTAGTAACCTGAGGCAATGCTACCTCTGACCATCAAGGGTCCATTTCTAATTTGGAAAATAGCCATTAATTTAAAGGCTATAAAATGTCAGTCGGACCAGTTAAAAAGAAAGGTGGAGATTCCTACAGCTCTTGACTGTTTTCTCTTTCCTCTCCCTCTCTTAATCTTCCTCTTCTTTGTTTCTGTATCTATTCTCTTCTAGCCTGGAGCCCCTAGCTTTCCTTTGTTTCTCATTCCCATTTGTATCTTCTTGGACAATGCTATTTGACCAAAAACAGCAACAGCAGAAAAGAAGCACAGGAGAACTGGAACATTCCCATTATGTTTCAAGCCTCCTTTCCTCTAAAACTCCCGTTTTAGGGCTGATGAGTTCAGAATCAAAATACGGTAGGCCTCAGGCACAAAACAAGGCTGTTGATAGAGTTGCTAGTCATCTCGACTGGATAATTGGATTGAGTGGATGATACAATAGCAGGGACCTTGCTTAATTTCTCAATGGAGGAGGTGCTAAAGCTAGACCTTTTGGTTAGGCATGCTGCAAAACTTTCAGCGAGTTGCTTGCTTGCTTGTCTTGCTCACTTCCATATCATAACACTTTTGTTCACACAGAGCAAAGCAAGCTTCCCTGTGTGTTTTCCTCTCTCAAATGCTGGGGGTCTTTGAAAAAAAAAAAAATCTGGCTATAACTTCAGTTACTGCTGGAGACTGGGTTGTTGATGCTGCTGACACAAGCTGGAGAACCTGGGAGACATCACAGGGATTTGCAAGAATTCCATCTCCCAAAACAGGATCACCACCTAGGTGATAATAAGGACATTTGCTGGTTCACAAGTGCTGGCCATTCATCCCGTCTCCAAACTGTCAGGAAGCTATTGCGGGGGACGGGAGAGAGGTGTCTCTAGGGTAGAAGCAGAGATTGTTGACTGCTACATGGGAACTATTTTATTCATTTATTTATTTAGTATATTTGTTAGTCACTTGATAAATGCATTCTCTAAGCGATGTAGAAAATCCAAGACAGAACAAAATTAAAAACCATTAAAATACAATAAGATCCAAATCCAACTCAAAAGGATAAGTTGGATAGCAATAAGATCCAAATCCAACTCAAAAGGATAAAAGAAATGCCAGCACCAGTAAAAGTCAATTAATCACATCAAAGAACTAACACACACACACCCCACTTCCAAAATGAGCCAGAAACCATCATCACCAGAGACTGATCATAAAAATGATGTTAACATGATGTTTAAAAGGCCCAGGAGAATTTTAAAAAAATGTCTTAGCCTGGTACCAAAAGGATGTTAAAGTGGGTGCCAGGTGAGCATCTCTCGGAAGAGCATTCCACAAAGTGGGTGGGGTGGGAGAGGGACCAGCAAAAGGGCCCTCTTCCTCCAGGCCATCCTCCAGACTTCAGGTTGAGGGAATGACGAAGTCTCTATTGGACTTTCCTTCATCACCAAATAATGGAGTTTTGTCTCCCCCTCACACGCATCTCCATCGCAGCTCACTACTTCGTTTATCTTTATGTGTATACCTGTTAACTGAGGTTAACCCCTTGTGCATCTGATGAAGTGGACTCTAGTCCAAAAAAAGCTTATGCCTTCATTTATTTTGTTAGTTGGTCTTTAAGGTGCCCCAATTCTTTCTTAATTCAGGGAAGAATTAAGAACTCTCCCCCCCCCCCACTCACTGAGCCATTTCTTTGCATTGACACCTGGGTACCAAATAAAGCAACACCTGGCTTCCCTCCTCGCACATATGGTGCTAAATGGATTTGCATGGTGGCCTGGATTGCAGGGGACACCACTGCAGTGTTAATGGCACAAATGTAGCCTTAGCAGGGTGGCCACTTATGCATCACCAAAAAAGGACAAAAGAGGACACAGGTTCGCATCAACTGTCTATATGCTAATGTATAAGTAATTATAATTTAAATAGAAATACAATACTTCTCACTATTTATGCCAAGGGAGACTGTGACCAGGTGACCTGTGTGCCTTGCTCAGTCTGCTGTCCAGGTGGGAACTGTGATGGGCAACTTCAAGGTCCCTGCTGCTCTTCATAGATTTCATAGATCACAGAGTTGGAAGGAGCCTACAAGGCCATCGAGTCCAACCCCCGCTCAATGCAGGAAACTAGAGGAGGGGTCTCCCATCCAAGGAATAACCAGGCTTGACCCTGCTTAGCTTTCCACGCTCAGACAAGCTGAACCAGCATAAGCCACAGGCCTTCCTTCTTATGTTCTTTATCTTTGAACCATACTTGGACTGGACAGCCCTCCAAATGAAGGAAACCTTCAAACAGAGCACTGTCTTCTGTAAAGCAGCAGGACTCATGGCCTCCTTAATTTCCTGGTCCTGCTCAACAAAAATGCGAGATGTGGGACTTTAAGATGGCCACTTATGAATCACCAGGAAAGAGGACACCAATTTGCATACCATTTGCATATGCTAATTCGTATGTATAGATGCCGATTTAGAAATAGTTATTATAATTTAAATAGAAATACAGGACATCTCATCATAGTGTGGAAGACTGTGACCAGGTGAGCCCGTGTGCCTGCCTGTTCCGTCTGCTGTCCAGGTGCTCTCTGTTGATGGACAACAATTCTTATGGCTCTTTATCTTTAAACTGGAACTGAACAGGACAGCCCTTCAAATAAAGAACTGTCCTCTGTAAAAGATGACACCTGGCCACTGTGTGTGTGTGTGTGTGTGTGTGTGTGTTGTAGGGGGAATGAGAAAGAAGATTCCCTACCGGTATTGTCATGGGAAAAGCCCACTGGCACCCCTTTTGTGGGAAATCCCAGCCACTCTGCAAGTGCCAAATGGTGAGCAATTGGTCTGGTTACTGAAGAACTAAGAAAGCTTTTTGATCACCAAAAGGAGGCTCTCTTTGGAGTCTGAAAGAATAGGAACAGATCTGGAAGCCTGCATACCACAGTGAGAGAAGGGAAGGGGTGAAGTAGGGGAGCGAGCTGGACAATTATTTTTTCTATTTTTTGCTAGGCTGTCAGTGGAAGGGTTGAGATTTAGGCTCACATTTAAAAGATTCATAGGTCAGGCCTGGTGGTGGTGGGGAACTTGCTCTCTTTTGCCCCTGTGAATACTGTCCCTGCACCCACCCCATTGCTTCTGACATGGCCACCATTTTGAAAGGGATACTTGTATGTGCACTGGATGCAAAATGGCAGCCATGATTGCACCAGCTATATCATGTAGAAGAACAGGAGCAGCAGAAGAGGGCAGTGATCAAGCGATGAATATTACTTTCCAAATATGCTTTGTGAGTAGGTTCAGGGATTTTTGAATCCAAGACCTGAATTGGCCTCCTTCACAACAGTTCGTCCTATGGCTATGACGCGATTCATTCAGATTCTAGAAGACTGATAGAGGCTACAATCCTATACACACCTTCTTATTTTCCCAGGAATGTTAGCCTTTTAGGGCGCAAGCCTATGTCCCTCTGACCTTATCTGGGGGGACATAGGAATGGGCCTGGAAGGCACTACGACCTCGGGAATCCCTTCCAAGGTCACAGCGTTGTGGAGCGCCCACCCCACCTTGTAGCCGGCGTGGTCCTTTCCGCGCTGGCAGGGACCCGAACACAGAAGGCCGTCTTTGGTTTCCCCGTGGCTTCATGGGGTTACGGGCAGCCTCATAGGATTGTGCTGCCCGTCTCTCTTGTTTTAAATCTTTTGCTGTATTTTAAATCTCTGTACCACTGCTAGGTTTTATTTCAGTTTTTTACTCCTATTTTAGACTGTAGTTTTAAAAAAAAAATTATAATGCATTTTATGTTGTATTTTGTGGTTTTAATTGTTGTGAACTGCCCAGAGAACTTCAGCTATTGGGCGGTATAGAAATGTAATGAATAAATAATTGTTATAACTTTCTTTTAACGTGAAGCTTGTACGTCACCGTGATAAAATTTTACTGATGTGTGAGATATCTATTGATTAATAAATAAAATATTCCACACATCATCATGTACAATTGAAATGAACATGCTAGCCGGGGGTGGGTGGGTGAGGAAGGCAGTGGGATATTTCCCCAGCAGCATTATGTGCGGGCAGAAGTGCTGCCTGGAGGGAAAAGGTCTTGATCCCATGCAACAAGTGAGGAATGATTGTGAAATTCGCAGTTTTAAACAGGCACCGCTTGGAAAGTCCCGATCACAGAGTCACAGCAGTTAGTGATTCTCTGACTTCTGTTTGTTCGGTAGGTGTTTATGTCTGATTTGCTCTCTCTAGCCTTAGTGAGTCACTCAAAGGGCTTCGCTTCGTCTGCACTGCACCCTTCCCAGGGACCTGCAGAAGTCAGTGGAGTGGCTGCATCCTATTACAATGAGTCAGAAGGCTGTCGAACAGTCAAAATCTGTTGTTCTTCAATCAGTCACTCGAGGCCATGAGTTGTTGCTTCCACCCGGTTTGTTGACTCGGCCTCCTACCTTTGTTGCTCCAGATGTAATGGGTCCAGCAGGCTCAGATGCCAGGAAAGACTGACAGTGATAGATCAGCTGCCACCTTCATTTCCAGAAGAGTCTGACCTGCAGACTTCCAGTTCCACAGCCCTGCTTCAACTATATTGTCCGATGAAACAAAGGAAGGTACAATGGACCAGTTCTGTTTATGCAAAGTGAATGAAGGCTGGGTTGTCCACCCAGGTCCTCGGTTCTCCACTCCCTTACGGCAGGCCTGTGTTAAGAGGGGTTCTATTAGTTCAAGGGAAGAAAAGAGCCAGATGGGAGAGGCTGGAGGGTAGGTTGTCCTTATTGGGATGACACACATTTAATTCACCGTGCCTGAATACAGCACAGGTTCAATAAGTAAAGACGAGGTACAATTCGGGGGTTGCTAGCAAGTGTCTTGTGTAGGCTAGAAAAGGCTTCCAAGTGAAAAGGGAAACAGTGGGACCTGCAACAAAATGTGGCAGTGTGGAACGTTCCTGTCCAGGATTCTAGTCAGCAAGCCATGCCCTTTTCTATAATATTCCATTCCGTTCCCCCACCTCCAGACACTCAGCATTCTGTGTCCACTGTGCGTGCTCAGTCCTCATCAGGCTATTTTTGGGTCCCTCCCCCAGTTTTTCCCTCAAGGTTTTGTTTTTATTTCTGGAAACCTTGGGTTTTCCCCAAGCCTGCTTTTTTTTTTTTAACCCTCTCTTTTGTGTGGATGATGCTGTTTTGGCTACGTAAGGATAGGCACTCAGAGAATGAGTTTTTATATACCAGTATATGGTCTGCCTTCAGGATTAGCATGACCCATAATTTCTTTGATTTGACTGGGACTCGGGAGATCCGGGCTCTAGTCCCTGCTCGGCCATGAAACTCACTGGGTGACTTTGGGCCAGTCATTGACTCTCAGCCTAACCTACCTCACAGGGTTGTTGTGAGGATAAGATGGAGAGGAGGAGGAGGAGGATTATGTAAGTCGCCTTGGGTTCCTTGCAGGAAAAAAGGTGGGGTATAAATATAATAAATAAATAAATAAATAAATAAAAGCTTCCCCGTGAGATGGCTCCCACGCTTTGTGCAACCATTGATGAACTGATGGGATTTTTTTTAGATCTCCATATTTTTGTCATCTTTATTTTTGTGGATGTGGGAAGGAGGGGCAATAAATACCTATATATTGCATGAGCACTATATGGCCACGTACAGAAATGAGCAATGCAACTTTTTAATAATTTGGAACCTGATGATTAGTTTGTCTTTTAAGATATCACAGACTTGCTGTAAAAAAAAAAAGTCCCTTTTGACCCTTCCATCTCCTGAGACTTAGCACCTTCAGTATAGTGGTGGGGTGTGGGTGGTATGTTAGTTCCATGGCTGCCATAGTACATATGTATACATACATACATACATATGTTTCTCTGTCCTGCTCTGGTCTCTGGCACAACCAGTTTTGCAGGCTTTGGGCACTTCAAATGCTACTTGGGAAAACCAAATCTGTACTCCCGGAAGGAAGGAGAAATGTAATGCTACAGAAGATGTTTCTACAGGAATTATGGCTGCCTATTGGCTAGTGCTTGTGACATCACTGGAGCTGGTCTTCTCACTTGCTAATTTCTGGAGTAGTATTGCACCTGCGTGTGTATTTTTTAGTGGCTTTTCATTATTTGTTTTGAGTAAAGGATGAGCACATGTGCACATACAGATGTCTATGGTTGTTGCTTTTAACTTTTAAAAAAGGTGAACAAGTATGCATTTTCCCATAGCAGTACTTTGACAGGTCGAAGGCTACCCTTCATGTCAGCATGTGTCTGCTTTGAGGCAGACATCTAATTGAGGGAGTCAATTTACATGATTTTTTATTATTATTTTGTAATATGAAGGTTAAACATTAAAGCTATTGCAAGCTGATCTACTTCATCCCGCTGGGAAGGATTTTGCGGTGGTGACTGTCTTGTGAATGTCAAGACCCATGGCTTGACACATCCTGGAAAAATTTCAAATCGATCCAAAAGGTAGACTCACTCACAGTCTCGACATGTATCATACCATCCACAAGACCATGCCAGAAAGAGGCAGTGTATGGTGACTTCATTGCATAAAACAGATGCATGAGAAGTTGCCTTTCAAATTAAGGCTGACCGCACTTGGGTTGGCCTCATCAACCTGATGAAAATAAAATGATGGATTCTCTTTTTAATCTGCTTACAGAAAGCGTTGTGGTTGGCATGAATTCCTGGATGCTCTAATGCTGCCAGGAGGGCAATAGAACTTTGGTTACAAGAATGATGCTTTATTAGAAAACATGCTGGATGTTGTTTGATTCAGGCAGGAGAGCCAAATTGTAGCGAGACACATCTGTTGAGCAAAAATGCATGTTTTTAATACAGAACCTTTCCTGGACAGGTGGTGATTGTACGACATTTTACAACAAAGCTGGGTGGGTTAGGTTGCTGAGCACACCATAGCAGAGAAGAAAAGATCAATAAAAATGTGACTGGAGCAGGGGGACAACAACAAAAAGTGAAATCTTGTAGTACTTTTTACAATAATCTGTATATATAAAAGAAGAAGTCCTGACTGACTGACTAATTTTTGATTGACTGACTCATCAGCGCCCAGCTCAAACCGTTTAATCTAGGAACGTGAAATTTTGAAGGAACATAGTTTTTATGACGTAGACACCCACTAAGGAAGGATTTTTTGAAATTCCATCCCTAAGGGGGTGAAAAAAGGGGGCAAAATTGCCCCACTCTCATATCTCCTATGGGCAAAACAACAGGGGAGCAGTTATGCAAATTGGCCTTACCTCATAATTGCTGCAGGAGCCAATAGGAGCAGTTATGCAAATAGCCCATACAACACTTAGAATGTTCGTATGAATTCCTGCAGGGGTCCAATAGGGGTGGGTATGCAAATCTCCCCTAGGCCATTTAGAATGTTCCCTGCGGGGGTGAAAAGGGAGGGAAACTTTTTAAATGACTGAATGACTGTTGTGTGTGGGGTGTTGTCGCATAGGCTCCATCACGTTTTGACGGATCTACCCCAAACTTGGCACGGTCACTCTTCATCACCTGTAGACTCTCAGGATTAACCTGATTTTTCTTTAAGATCAGATATTTCTGTCAGATATTTATGAACTGCCACAGGGGCCCAATCAGGAGTGGATATGCAAATCTCTCCTACGTCAAAACAGAATGTTCATATGAACTGCAGCCGGGGCCTACATGGGGGTGGAGGTGGGGAGCTGGAATTTCATTGTTGGGTAGTCCCGGGGGGGGGGAGAGCAGGGATTTCATTGTGTAGTCTCGGGGGGGAGCAGGGATTTCATTGTGTGGTCCCGGGGGGAGGGCAGGGATTTCATTGTTGTGTAGTCCCGGCGGGAGCAGGGATTTCATTGTTGTGTGGTCCCGGGGGGGAGAGCAGGGATTTCATTCTGTAGTCCCGGGGGGTGGGGACTGTGAGGGATTGAGGCCTACACAGGATTGGGTTTGTTGAGGCCTACACAGGCTTGAGTTTGTTGAAGCCTGAAGGCCCAAACACTTGGATGGGAGGGGGAGTTTGAGAGTTTTAGTTTACCCAATAGAAGTTAAGAATTAGATCTCCTATTCAAGGTCACATGATTATAACCTTCCATTCCTGGGAAGGCTATATATGTGGGTGGGGTGTGGTCAGCTAGCAGTTAGTGCTGAGATAGAGCTAGAAGCAGCAGCAGAGAAACAGCAGAGAGAAGCAGAGAGAGAGAAAGAGAAACTGGCTGCATAGCAGATAGGTAGTCTGAAGTTAAACTAGAGAACATTGGATTGTTTGTTTGTTTTATTTTATCATACTTGCTTTTGAATTATAACCACTCTATTAAGTAAAAACCCTAATATTATAAGTAAAGTGTTGTTGGTTACCCTGAGAGTTTGGAGTGACTTATTCACCACGTCTACAGCCTACACCCATGCTATTGGAAGCTGTAAAAGGACTTGATCTCCTGGAACGGGAGGGGCTTTGAGGAGAGGCAGAAATCTCCCAAAGGAAGGTTAAGGGGTCCCTGCAGTAGCGGAACCTTGACAGGGACACACAGAGATTTGATTGTGTAGTCCCGGGGGGGGGGGGAGCTGTGATTTCATTGTTGTGTAGTCCTGGGGGGGGGTGCTGGGATTTCATTGTGTAGTCCTGGGGGGGGGGGAGCAGGGATTTCATTGTGTAGTTCTGGGGGAGCTGGGATTTCATTGTGTAGTCCCGGGGGGGCAGGTATTTCATTGTGTAGTCCAGGGAGGGAAGCAGGAATTTCATTGTGTAGACCCGGGGGGGGGGGGAGCAGGGATTTCATTGTGCAGTTCCGGGGGAGCTGGTAGTCCTGGGGGAGCAGGGGTTCCCGGGGGAGCTGGGATTCCATTATGTAGTCCTGCGGGACCTTTCCTATGGAGCGATTCAAAACTGCGGTCAGCTAGCTTAAGGAATTTCAAACAAATAGTGCCTATAGGAAAATGACGACCCGTGCAACGCCGGGTAAAAAAAAGCTAGTGAGCTGATAATGCAATGACCTCTTGGAATCCAGTCTTGCTGAAGGGGCCATTTTTGTAGCAAAGAAGAGTAGTTATTACTGTGCATATTGCCATATATCATTTCAGCCAGAGCATTGCCCAGGCCATGAGTGATACTAAGAACACTAGAGCAAACTTTGTCCAGAAGCAATTAATGTTCCTCTAAGGTTCTAGTTCTCACCTGCCAACACAATCTTTGTATTTAACCATGTTCCTAGTGGGTGAATTGGCAGAATCAGATGCTTGTATCTTGTATTTAGTTGAAGGTTGTTCCTTGTTTTGGTGTTTTGTTTGATTTTGATTTTGTAAGTCACTTTGGGTCCATTTTGGATGGAGAGGAGCAGGATGATGAGGATGATGAGACCTTATGGAAGGTGCAATTTTTGTTAAAATCCGTGGTACAGTTAGTTCAGCTTCATTGACTTGAACATGTGGTAAGCCAACCCTGCTGTATTTAGGGGCCCTCCTGCTCATTCCCTAGACCTCTGCCCCAAATTCCTGCCTTGATGGCACCACTGGTTAAAATGATGCATTCAGACAAGAGATGAAGCATTGCCTTGATCTATGTTGTCAAAAGGTTTCTTATCATTTCCTGTGAATAAACCTTACCACTAATATCCCACATATACACAAGATTATCTGTCCATGGCCTTCTCCTCCTAACTGCTTTACCAATATGAATAGGAGATACTGGCCAGAAAGTTGAGTGCAAGGGAAAGGCAACAGATCGTGTATGGGGAACCTGCTGCCATTCACCTGGGTGAGATCTCCCTGTAAATTTCCCTTCTTCCTAGAAACTGCATGGGGGAATATCACTGCTTCCCCCTGCTTTAGAGTGGCACCAGTGCTCTGAGACATCAGTGGCCATTTCACTAGTTCCCACTCTCATCTCAGACCTATTTGCAAGCCTAGCACCCAACCCACCTCACATTAAGGAAAGAGGCCTCTCTGGCTGCGAAAGAGGGCAACATTCGGATGGGAGGAAACCGTGTCTTTGACCCTATCCATGTGGCTCCTGCATCCAATCATTACTAGAGCTGTATGGGAAGAAAACATGAGGAAGTGGTAAGTGACCATATGCAACTGCAGCAGCAAAATGAATCAGCCCCTAGTCACTCAGGGCTGACAAGTTTTCTTCAAGCTTCTACTTTCATGTCATTCTTCACTATACTTCCTAAATTTTGCCTGCGTTTCCTGCATATTATTTAAAAATCATGGTGATTCACTGTGCAGCATAAGACCTGTCTTGAGGTCCTGTCCTCCAGGACAGGCCCAGCTGAAGTGCATCCAGTGTATCCAGTCAAAATCTGACCTTGTTCACTGTCCAGAATCTGTTCTAGCATCCTATGGCATACATACCTATCTTGCACTGTAGGTATGACTTACAGTGCCAGTGAGTTGGTTGGCAAGTTGCACTAGGAACAACTGGGGTTCACATTCCTGCGCGGCCATGAAGCTCACTAGATAACCTTGGGCCAGCCGCTATCTTTCAGCCTAAACTAACCTCATCGGTTTCTTATGAGGAGAACATTGTTTGGGGAGGAGAACCTTGTATGCCCCCCCCCCCCCGCCACAAGCTCCTTGGAGGAAGGGTGGGATTTTAAAAAATGCAATAAATAAAATAGGTAATAGGTCAGACTTGTACGACCATTAGAATGCATCAACCAAGAGTGTCCTCCAGACTAAGACTGTGATGGTGTTAAACATCAGAACCCAGATGTAATCTTGTTCTGAGCATTTTTTTTAGAAGTGCTATAAGACCTTATAAATAAATAAATCAGGCGTCTTTTTGTGATCAGGGAAGGGTAAAGCTGAGGAGGTACTGACAGGAAAGTACTCTTACCCCCTGCCCAAACCCTGTGGATTGGGGTGAACTGAGAAAGAAAGAAGAAGAAGAAAAATTAACACAATATCTTTAAAGATGTATATAGACCATGTTTCCTGCCTACAAGAAGCCCATGGCTTATACGTCACTTTCCATAATGTGAATCTTAGATTTTCCCAGGTCATTGAAAGAAATAATATATTGCATTTATGCAGGGCAGTTCATGAAAATATCAGTCTATTTACCTAAGGATCAAACTATACATGCTGATATGGGAGAACCATGAGGGAGAAAAAAGCATTCCTAGGAGGGAAAAGTCTGATTGAGGCCACAGTGCTAGGATGGGGTTAACTCTTATCCTCAGGTCATTTTCCTGATTTAAAAAATTGCTCCTCTAAAGCTTCTACTTGCTCAGGGAGGGAGGGGAATGTACAGATTCCTGTAATCCCCCCCCCATGGGGCAAATACCAGTTCCGTTTGGAGCTCAGTTTTAATTGAGAAAATGACATGAGGGAAAGGGTCAACCATCCCTGCTACTAATAATTTTTTCTTTCCTTTTACAGCCACAGCAAATCCTCATCATGAATCTCCCGTGTGGTAAATACAGGGCCAGCAGACTTAAGATCTGCAATGAAATAAATTTGCAGATTGGGGCCTTAGAGATAGGGCGGCCGCTGATGCATCGCTAGAACAGAGGAAAAGCCTCGCCAAAACAGCAGACAAAGCGGGGCAGAGATTGGCATTAATTGTGCCAGAGATTAATTTTAATTGTGTTTTGCCATGATTGTGCATCGCCCAGGGTGGCCGGGTGCCGGCCAGATGGGCGATTTAAAAATATAATAAAATAAAAATAAAATAAAATAATTAAATGTGCGTATAAGGAAATTTTTCTAGCCTTATTAATTAAGAAGGTATCCCACCTTAAGATGATGGCCACTCCCTAGGTTTATAGCAAGAACTAAGCAAGGACTGAGCAAAACCTATTTGAATATTATCTAGCCCTGCTAAATAAGTATCCATCTTACGTTACAACTAAGTTTTAAAATCATTTTTAGGATATTTGATGCACTTTAAGTAATCTCCTGGTCTGTCTATATCTCACCTGATTTTGGACTGGGACTCAGGAGATCCGGGTTCTATTCCCCGCTCGGCCATGAAACTCACTGGGTGACTTTGGGCCAGTCACTGACTCTCAGCCTAACCTACCTCACAGGGTTGTTGTGAGGATAAAATGGAGAGGAGGAGGATTATGTAAGCCGCCTTGGGTTCCTTGCAGGAAAAAAGGTGGGGTATAAATATAATAAATAAATAAATAAATAAATAAAATATGCTAATTTATAAGTATAGATGCACATTTAGAAAGAATGACTATGCTTGAAATTGAAGTACAATACATCGTCACCAGGTATTAACTGTTGATGGGGAACTTCTAGGCCCCTGTTCTCAGGGACGCTGCTAGGTACTGAAAAGATCTGGGGTTCAAGCCCACAGGATGGGGGAAAAAAGCACACATTTGCATATGCTAATTTACATATGCTCTAAAGCAGGGCTCTCCAACCTTGGGTCCCCAGATGTTGCTGGCCTACAGCTCCCAACATACCCAGCCAGCATGGCTAATGGCAAGGGATTCTGGGAGCTGTAGTCCAGCAACATCTGGGGACCCAAGGTTGGAGAGCCCTGCTCTAAAGTCTCTGAGTATGTGTGTCTTGAAAGGGCCCTAAGGACACCCCTATTTGTAAAAGGGGGGGACCTCAGGCAGAAAGATTCAGGGTGAGGGAGACCGCAGGAGCTGGAGCACAAGTGGGCAAAAAGCCAGCTAATCCAGGGGGATCAGATGCAACAGAGATCATCCGGGCCCCTGTGGCTTTATTTCAGCAAGTGCTCATGGACAGCAGGATGGTGGGGCAGATGGCCTCCCAGAGATTTGGGGCTCCAGCCCTAGTGGTCCGCCCCCTAGCACTGTCTCTGCCTGTTCTCCTTTCCTATGGTGCTTTCTCTTTAAACCGGGCATGGACCGGACTGCCCTTTAAACATTTCTCTTTCTTTTCTGGAGGTCCGGTAGGGCTTCTCTTTCTCCCTTTCAGTGCAGGCCTTAGAACTGAGGCTATCTGGTGTGCAGCTCCTCCTTGTCTCATGTATACCAGAATAAAGAATGCTGTTGTGTTCCTAGGCCTGGGGTGTGTTGCCTGGATAGCAGGGCCTAGGGGTGGGCTGCAAGTTGAGCAGGCAAGCGCACCCCGACATTAACCTTGCCCAAGGGCCATGACACCACCAGCGGGACCACCTCTGCATTTTTGTAGGCCCAGACAGGCCCCCGAAAACAGGAGGTTTCCTGAGATCCTGGTAGGTGGCAATACATGGGCTGCATTCAGCTCGATGGTTTACAGGCCTTATCTGGACTATACGGGCCAATTCAAAACAGATTAGGGTCAGGGACCGTGTGTGTGTGTGTGTGTGTGTGTGTGTGTGTGTGTGTTCTGTTCGCTGCTCGAAAGCAGCCATAATAACCTTTCAACGGAGCGGCTGGGTCGCCCATCCTGGCTGCAGTTTCATCTAGGAAACGAGCAGATGGTTTAGGTGACTGGACTAAATGAGGCGAAGGTCAGCTGAGGGGGTTAAAGAATGTGTGGTTAGTCAAAGACATTTCCTCTGAACACAACATCGGTAGGGGGTCTGGAAACCAGGAAGGCGGCCTCTCCAGGTATAACTGCTGCACGCTGGTGGTCCTCTCCTCCTGCCCGCAGTACAAAGTCACCCTTTTAAGCCAAGGCAAGTCCTGGGGCTTGAATCCTCTCTTGTTCCTGCCCTAAGAACATAACTGTGGTTTTCGCACATCACATGCACCTTTTATATGACTGTTTAAAGGTGGGATTTCCCCTCCTCCTCCTCCTCCTCCTCCTCCTCCTCCTCCTCCTGTGTCCCTTGCCATGAAATGAAAACCGGCCTGTCTCAGGAGAGAGGCATGAAAGAAGAGAAAGTGTGCAGGATTTCACTGCAACGAGCTCAAGACGAGTTGCAGCCGGCAGTGCCAAGGATGGAGCATCCTTCAATGTTTTGGGCCAGCTCCATAAACAGCCCCCCCCCCCCAGCTCATCTGCTTCTTATGCTGATCATCCCAAACCTCTTGAGTCTTCTTGGAATCTCACAGCCTCTCTCTGGCATTTCCTGTCATGGTCCAGCCAATCAGCTCACAGCCACCACGACAACCCCCCCCCCCCCCCCGTCTGTGGAGCATTTGCTCCTAGCCCCAGCTGGAGCCTGGAAGTTCACGGAGGCATGAAGAATGATGGATTACAGAGGAAGGGCATCTTAACAATACTTGACGGGGACCTCGCCAGATCAATCAGTTAATCAATCAAGGCTGCGTTTGGTCTGGATGCGGTATTTTAATGCAGGTGGCTTGGAGCGACTTCACTTTTAAGCAAGGGCAGGATGGGAATACTAACTCTCTACTACGCCGAATCCGATGCCTGTCCCTGTTCCCCAGTTCACCTCGCTGACTTCTAGTTGGGCTAACTGTGTCGGGAAAACACCCTAAAATGGGTTGCGTGAATTGTCCTGTGCCATTCAGAAGTGTGGCTCCGTTCGAGATTCCCAGTATCCCCAGGTGTATGTAGGGATGTTGCCGAAGTCCGCAGCAGATTCAGATGAGTTCAAACCTCTACGAATCTGACCTGCAGATTCCGCAGCGGATCAGCTTTTTCTGAGTCATGTGAATTCCGTGGACTTGTGGACCAGTTTTTCACTTTTGGAGGGGACCGGTTTTTCACTTTTGCTGGTGGTGGGGATTTGAACATAAGAACATAAGAAGAGCCATCCTGGATCAGACCAAGGGTTCATCTAGTCCAGCATTCTGTTCACACAGTGGCCAACCAGCTGCCCACGGGATCCCACAAGCAGGGCATGAATGCAAGTGTCAGCTGTGAGTCGGGCGGCGCTGTATCAACTCCATCTGATACGGCAGCTGCACCCCCACCTTCCTAATCATCTGCTCCCATCAGTGGTTCATGCCTTGGTCTCCTCTTGCCTAGACTACTGTAATGCGCTCTATGTGGGGTTACCCTTGAAGATGGTTCGGAAGTTACAGCTGGTAGAGAACACGGCGGCTCGCCTGGTTAAAGGCAGCCGCTGGCGGGATCACATCACGCCAGTGCTCAAGGAGCTACACTGGCTACCAGTTGCTTGCCGAGCCGAATTCAAGGTGTTGGTTTTGACCTTTAAAACCCTATACAGCTCCGGTCCAGTCTATCTCAAGGAGCGTCTCCAGCAACACCAAGTGGGCCGCTCAACAAGATCTGCCACAGACGGCCTTCTCCTTGTCCCTTCAGCCAGAGCAGCTAGACTGGTCGGAACGAGGAAGAGGGCCTTCTCTGTGGCGGCCCCCGTACTGTGGAACTCTCTCCCAAGTGACCTCCGCCATGCCCCCTCTCTGCTGAGCTTCCGCCGCTCACTAAAAACTTGGCTGTTCAGGCGAGAATATGGGATGGGCTAAGATTTTAACATTTTATACTGTTTTAATGAATTTTATTCTGTTTTTATCTTGTGTACATCGCCCAGGGTGGCCGGTTTGCCAGCCAGATGGGCAATAAATAAATGCAAATAATAAAAAAAACAAAATAAATAACAGCACCCTCCCACCCATGTTCCCCAGCAACTGGAGTACTTAGGCATACTGCCACTGATTTGCATTAATTGGCATTAGTACATTAAGTGCACATTAGTGCTAATGCACTTTATTTATTTACAGCATTTGTATATCACTCCATATCTAGACAGATTCCAGAGTGGTGAACAATAAAAAGATAAACAGATAAAAGAATAAAAACAATGCATTAAAAACAGAATTACATTAAAACTGTGAGAGACTAACTGTGAGTCCTGCAAGACCTGGTCCCTGCTTCCCTGGCTCATTGCACCTGGCCAGGGAGGGTGGGGCCTGACCGACTCCAGCCACAAAAGCTGCTGCTGCTGCTGCTCTTGCCTTCCCCCCCTCTTTTTTTTTTTTAAAAAAAAAATATTATTGAATTGTTTATGGTTGTCTGTAATTATTTCTATTGTATTTTTGAATATTATATTTAGTGGTTTTTTTATATTTGTAACTTGTATTTGCTATTTTTATATTCTGTGAATTATTATTTTTTTAAAATATTATATTCAGTGTTCCTTGATGTTTTGTATATTATATTTGGTGTTATGTTGTGAGCCGCTTTGGGCACATTTTTTGTGGAAAAGCGGCATACAAATAAAAGGTGAAATGAAATGTGACTGGTCAGCAAGGAAGGCTTCCCAAAACAAAGACATCTTCAGCAGGCACCAAAAACAACACAGCGTTGGAGCCTGCCTGCCTGACTTCCAGAGGCAGGGAGTTCCATAGAAGTGGAACTGCCATACTGAAGGCTCTTCTCCTGGTGGGCTCCAGTTGGGCCATAGCTCCATGTGCAACCACCAGGAGAATGTCTTCCAATGACCTCAGTGACCGGGCAGGTTGGTAAAGGAGAAGGTGCTCTCCCAGGTATCCTGGTCCCAAGTTGTTTAGGGCTTTGTACACTAGTCCCAGAACCTTAAACCTGGCCCGGTAGTGAATAGGCATTAGTGTAAGTAGAATGAAATTCTGGTAAGAATAATCTGATTCCACCAACAAGCAGACAACAGAATGAAAGATGCCTGAGAAACCGTGAAACACAGATGGGATGGATTTAGCAAAATCCATACATCCCTAGCCATGTGTGCCATGGTGCAGTTAGGTCATTAGACCCTAGACATAAGCCCCCCCCCCCACATAAAACCATTTAGATCAGTATCAGAGGCAGTATGCCTATGTACTCCAGTTGCTGGGGAACATGGGTGGGAAGGTGCTGTTGCACTCATGTCCTGCTTGTGGGATCCCGTGGGCAGCTGGCTGGCCACTGTGTGAACAGGATGTTGGACTAGAGATGGACCCTTGGTCAGATCCAGCAGGGCTCTGCTTATGAAAACACACCACTAACATTTCTCTTCTCCCCTCTCCCACCACCATTCCATGCTTTACAACCACATATTCATAGATCATAGAGTTGGAAGGCACCTACAAGGCCATCGAGTCCAACCCCCTGCTCAATGCAGGAAACTAGAGGGGGTCTCCCATCCAAGTAATAACCAGGCTTGACCCTGCTTAGCTTTCCACACTCAGACAAGCTGGGCCAGCGTGAGCCCCACAGGCCTGTATCTACATCCCTGATACATTAGAGCGAAAAGAAAAGAAAAGAAAAGCCAAACACCTGTTTGCCAATGCGGTCTAAAAACAAAAACAAAACAAAACCCAGAGCACGGTCCGTTTTGCATCTTACTGAAATCATACCACCATCACGGCTGCCGCTTCTGCCGCCCTGATGTGAATCACATTTACTTGGAAATAAGCGCTATTTGTTGTGGGAAAGGATAGTAAATATTTAAAGGCAAAATTGAGCATCTGTAACCATATGTACACACTGGGCTGACCACTCCCTCACCACAAAGAAAGGATGCTGCTGTGGTGAACAGCGTCAGCTCCGGTGGGCTCGCTCAGGCATATCTATATACCAGCCCAGGGATGGACGTCCGCTCTGTCTGCTGCTGCCCCCATCACATGCCACTCCAGGAAAGTCATTTGGGGACTGCTCTGGGCTGTGGGATCCTGGACGTTGGTAGCAGGATCCACTTTGGTGGGATCCTAGACTTTGGTAGCCGCACCTCTGGATGTGTGTGTGTGTGGGCCGCCATAGGGTGGTCAGGTGTCCTCTTTTAGAGAGGACAGTCCTCTATTTGAAGGACTGCTAGAGGACCGTCCCCTATTTTATTTATGTATGTATTACATTTATATCCCACCTTTCTTCCCTTGTGGAACTCAAGCTGGCTACATGCAGTTCCCGGGGGGGGGGGGTGTCTCCCCTCCAAGCACTGACCAGACCCAGACCTGCTTAGTGTCAGCAAGTCAGGGTGGTGGTGGTGGAAATCCAGCAGACTAGCCGGGCTTGACCCCCTGAACTCTGTCTCGCTTACCTCTTCCCTGGCTCGACTCGCATCTCCCGAGTCGAGCTGGGGAAGCGACTTCCGGGTTCCCAGTGGGCTGCTGTTTACGTAGAAAATGCCTTAAGATACGCCCAAAGCAGCCGCAATTTGTGTAATTTGCGCAAATTGTGGCTGCTTTTGACATATTTTAAGGCATTTTCTACATAAACTGGCCCGCTGGGAACCTGGAAGATCGGCGAGCAGCACGGAATGCACCCGCTTTTCGCCTGACTTGGCTGGTGCAGCAGCAGCAGCGTCTGCCAAGCGGGAGGAGGGTTGGATCTCAGTGGATTGCCCACCCCTAGCCTCATGTACCTTCAAACCATACCCTGGGACCATCTGAAGGGCTGTCCTGTCCAATTTCAGTTTAAAGATAACCATAAGAACGGTTGCCCATCAGCAGACAGGCCGGGCACGCAGGTCATGTGGTCACCATCTTCCCCTAGATGCTGAAATGTACTGTGTCTCTATTAAAATTAACATATTTGTGTCTAAATTTGCATCTATCCACATAAATTAGCATATGCACGTGTGATGCAAATCGGTGTCCTCTTCTGCCCTCTTATTTTGTTGATTCTTGTGGCCACCCTAGGGGGAGGTGCACGTGAAAATCAATTCCCACCACCTTCCCTTGCTTTCTTTTGGGGGGAGGCCTTTCTCCCACACTTCGGCAGTCAAGTGAGTTTTCCACAAGTAGCTCAGTACTGCTGTTTTCCATCAGCTGGGAGTTCAGATGAAAAATCATGACATTTGCTTG
This sequence comes from Shinisaurus crocodilurus, assembly GCA_021292165.1. NCBI lineage: Eukaryota > Metazoa > Chordata > Lepidosauria > Squamata > Shinisauridae > Shinisaurus > Shinisaurus crocodilurus. The sequence goes on from JAHFWL010000434.1 coordinate 473,322, forward strand.
TGCCAAGAGCTGCGAGCCAAGGCCCTTGAAACAAACCATTTCTGCAGCTCCAAGAAACCTGAGAGTGTTTCCCATCTCAGCCTACTTCATACACACACACACACACAGCTTTATTATCAGCCTGCCAGACTAGAAGAGGTGTTTAGACTAATGTTGCTTTAACAGCTTTGCAAAGAAGCAATGGAAGGTTCCCGACTGCTGGAGACTTTGCAGCTTTCCCAGTGACAAGAGAGGAGCTGGATCTCTCGTCATCTCTCTCCGGTGGGTATAGAACAAGGCTGAGCTTCACACCATGGCAGACTAATCCCTTTTTCCTAAGGCCGGCATCAGGCTCCATTTCAAAAATGCTCTTGAGCGCAATTCTTTGCTGAAGCCAAGCCAGCGAATGAAGCCAGCGAATGAGGCTTGGCCTGAATCCTCACAGATATCCTTGGGTGCCAACGAGATAATAAGAGGGGATGTTAAACATTATGGTTTTCATAGGGATATTTTTTCCATAGCACAGACAGTGACACAGAGGCAGCCAAGATTCATCCCTAGGGCCGTGGAACTCCATTTAGTCCACATTAAAGTGCCTTTTATTCAATCACATTGGCGTCAAACACCAGCAGAGATTGGGTTGCCCCTGCTGGCGTCTGGCTAGGTTCATCAGCACGCCTCTTGTGAGACATTTTGAGCATTGGGGAGGACAATGCTTATGGGCTCCTGCTTCCCCTCAAACCACTCCTCCTCTGGCTTTTCCCTATCCCCCACCTAACCTCTCTAAGGTGGCCAGTGTGTCCTGCTTTACAGAGAATAGTCCTCTGTGTGAAGAGCTGTCAGAGGACAGTCCGCTATTTGAAGGGCTGTCCACTCCAAGTCCAGTTTAAATCTCAAAAACCATAAGAAGGGCGAGGAGCATGGCCCAGAAGTTGCCCACCAACAGTGAGCATCTAAACAGCAGATTGAGCAAGGCACACAGGGGACCTGGTCACAGTCTTCACCCACCAGGGTGAGACATAATGACTGGGTTCATACAACATGATAATCCACACGGAAGGGCTGAGTACGGGTTGAGTGCGGGTTGCCGTTGAACCGTGAGTTGTGGTTGAAATGTGGGTTATCGTGTTGTCTGAACCCAGCTGAGATAACAAACCATGGTGAACAACCCACAGTTCACAACCCAACAAGAAACCATGGGTTCTCTTCATGGGTTGTTTGTGGTTAACAAGCCATGGGTTGTTAGTGCAGCTGGGTTCAGACAACATGATAACCCACATTAAATTCAACAACCCATAGTCCACCCTTGAGTGTGAGTTATTGAACCTAGTCATTGTATTTCTATTTAAATTATACTTCCCCCCTTAAATCTATACATAAAATTTACATATGCAAATGTTCTGTGAAATGGGTGTCCTTTTTTGGTGATGCATTTCCTCTTTTTTGGCAATGTGTAAGTGGTCACTCTAAACCTGTCCTCTACCCATACACATCTCTTCCTCTTTCTGCTGCTTGAATCCATGAAGAATCCGTCTACCATTATCTACTCCTTATATCAGTGTTCTCCAACCTTGGGTCCCCAGATGTTTTGGCCTAGCGTAGCTGGCTGGGGCATGCTGGGAGTTGTAGGCCAAAAACATCTGGGGACCCAAGGTTGGAGAACACTGCCTTATATTAACCAGAAATGTGATGTTCATATATTTGTAAAAAAGACTGCACATCTTTGTCTATGGGGTATTGAGGATTAATAACGGGACAGATATAAGAACATAAGAAGAGTCCTGTTGGATCAGACCAAAGGCCTATTTAGCCTTCTAATGTTCTGTTCACACAGTATCCAATGCAGGATCCTACTTTACAGAGGACAGTTCTCTGTTTGAAGAGCTGTCAGAGGATAGTCTATTTGAAGGTGTCCTCTATTTGAAGGGCTGCTCAGACAAAGCACACTTTAAAGATAAAGAACCATAAGAAGGGAGAGCAAAAGGGGCCTTGAAGTTGCCCATCAACAGTTAGCAGCTGGACAGCAGACTGAACAAGCACACAGGTTACTTGGTCAGTCTTCCCCACTATGCTGCAATGTATTGAATTTCTATTTAAATTTTAATTATAATTATATTTCTAGACATATAAATTAGCAAATGTTAAGGAAATTGGTGTCCTCTTTTTTCCTCTTTTTTCTTCCACACAAATACATGTACACACACAATTCAATAAAATGTAAATAAAATATTGTGGTTTTATTTGATGGTTATGATATTTGGGAGGGTTTGACCCTGAAAGATGGTATTTACCAGTAAGTTCTAGCTGACCAGTGTGGGAACTAGGATGCTGGACTAGATGGATCTTTGATCTGATATACCAGACCTCTTCTTATTTCCCATGAGCTATCAAAGTGGTTTACAGAAATGACAAAAACATAAAATATAACCATAAAAACACAGTAAGGGTGCAATCTGATGCATGTTTAGCATGCAGGCTGGGGAATGCTGGAAGTTGTAGGACTTCTTTCTGCCTAAACAGGGATAGGATTGCGCCTTAAAATAATTACTAGTCATCTATAACCATGCTGGCTGGGTCACCGTTCAAGGAAAGCCTGCATAAAGAGGTGGGACTTATGACAATGCCGTCTACTCAAGGAGTAGTATTTTATTTATTTATTTATTTATTATATTTATACCGCACCGTTTTTCCTGCAAGGAACCCAAGGCAGCTTACATAATCCTCCTCCTCCTCCTCCTCTCCATTTTATCCTCACAACAACCCTGTGAGGTAGGTTAGGCTGAGAGTCAGTGACTGGCCCAAAGTCACCCAGTGAGTTTCATGGCTGAGCGGGGACTAGAACCCGGATCTCCCGAGTCCCAGTCCAACACTGTCACCACTATGCCACACTGGCTCTCGTAGGGTGTGGCATAGAAAATCCCACCAGATCATATGTTCTTTTTGATACACTACCTGGACCACAGAATCTTTCCAGATAATATTAGTGCAAAAAAAATAATAATGCATGACACACGGTGATAATAACCTTTTGATATGGGGGAATTTTAGATGTCTTCTCTCAAAGAAGCGACTCCTGCAAAGAAGCAATGGTGGGGTTATTGCATTCTCCCAGTACCCAAACGATCTTATTTTTGTCCCTTCTGTTGCTCCTCCTGGATTGTTGGCTTGATTACAGTTTTGATATTGTTTTATTATGGTATTGACTGCAAGCCACCGTGAGAACTCTGGGTGGCAGGTGCGAGATATAAAGATTTTAAGAAATAAATATACATATAATTATCTATCTTCCCCCTTGCCCTGTTCCAGCACACCCATTGTTCTTGCAATTTCCAGGTGGGAAGCGGATACCAACCTATTGGGATCACTAGTGATTCATAGATTCATAGATTATAGATGAGACCACACCATTTTATTTATGGGCAGCACAATCCAAAGCTCATTTCCAAGGTCGGAGCTGGGACTCCGACCTCTCTTGTGGCCAGCTAGACTCTTGTCTAGCGGCCATATGACTGTGCCCTTACTTTTTAAAAAAACCATGTATCCCAACTTCCCTCCGCCCCAAATGAATTCAGGGTGGTTTACAGAGCGATATGTCATAGAATATTATTTAATTTAAAAGCAAATCTGATAGCCAACTCTCCTAAAAGCAGCAACCGTGAGCCACCAATATTAACATATGAGACCAGAGGAACAATAAAGACGATTCCTGAGAATGGTAATCATAGAGGCAAAGTGTTAAACGAGATGGGCCAAATGGAGCTTGGCCAAAAGCCTTCTTAAACAACCATCTTTTCTCTCTCTCTCTCTCTCTCTTTTTTTTACTAGCTGCCTGAAACCATAAAGTATTTTATGAATTCTTTATTTAAAAATTATGTTTTGATTACTTTAGAGGACAACCGCATCCTTGCTGTACCATTCGCGGTGGGACGGGGAGGGTACTAAACTAGATGCTGCATGGGATTTGTGTGCGCAACATTCTCCCAGGGGAGGCTGAACATTTGAGTGAGTAATTGCAGTGGGGAAGAGGCTGCCTAACCCTCCCCCTTCCAGCTATTTTTCTGCTCAAAATTGTTCTCTCTCTCTCTCTCTCTCTCTCTCTCTCACACACACACACACACACACACACACACACACACACAAGCAAGCTGCGATTTCACCAACAGGGTGTCCATATCTTTATTCTGTGGGTAGAAAAGTAGTTTGGGGCACGACAACTTTGAGTGGAAAACTGGTTATGGCCCTGGAGCAAGGCTATCCCTTGTTCAGCAAGTTATCCCCTGCTTCCATTACATGGGGTCAGGATGTCATGCTAGTACAAGAATACATGTCCCAGCCCTTTCTAATTGTCTCGGTAAGCTCCAAGAGTGGCAAAATCTGTCCCACTGACCAGCATGATTTATCTAGCAGACCAGGGCTGGTCCAATCCCATAGGCAGTATAGTAAGCTGCACGGGATGACAGAATCCCAGGAGTTCCATCCTAATTAGGAACCCTTTGGGGAAACCACAGTTGCCCATCCTGGCCTTAGATCCATGGATCTACAGAGTCTGAGATGTGGAGGCAACAGTGTGTTCCTCACTCCAGTTTCCCCAATTGTAGTCCCTTTTCATTCAGTCCATAGAACTGAATAGAGCAAAACACACACACACCCTTCCACTCACTTGTATGGAGCTCAGAGCAGAGGTTGCAAGTGGGAAAATCCTCAGTGGGGAAGACAATACCCGCCCCCATCCATTCATTTGCACAGGACAGAGAAAAGACACTGCAATCTGGATGACCCTGGAGGAGGAAATACCATCCTCCCCATCCTCAATGTACAACATGATATCAGGGAGGTGACAATGTGGATGCTGTTAACAGGGCCGGTGCAAGGCAGTTTGGTGTAGTTTGGTGCCCTAGGCAAGATCAGATATGTAGCGCCCCCCCTTCCCACTTGAGCCCTCCCTCTCTATTTCTAGCACCCCCTTTAGCCCTGCGCCCTAGGCAGCTGCCTAGTTGGCCTAATGGTAGCACCGGCCCTGGCTGTTAAGCACTTTTAAGTCCCACTGATTTCAGTGAGAGAATTAAGAACATTTTGAAATACTGTTTTGCAGTTTGAAAGAATTTTTGAAATCAGTGGGCCTCAAACAGGGCCAGCGCAAGAAATGTTGCTGCCCAAGGCAAAGGACAAGATGGCGCCCCCTCCCCATTCCACATCCAGAATTCAATTGGACTGGCAGCTGAATCTTACTTCAGCAATGGTGACGGGACCACATCCCCCACTGAACCTGAGGGCAGCAGTCATTTTAGGGGGCCCAGGGCAGGCTGCGTGGAGAACACAGAGCTCCGTCCTCCAGCACCTTGTCACTGTTCTGTGACCACCCTGCAGAATCCGCCGCCTGAAGCAGCTGCCTCGCTCTACCTAATGGTAGGGCCAGCCCTGGCCTTACAGCTGCTTGGGCTTAGCTCAAGGGTGCTGAACTTCTTTCTTCCAGCCCGAGGACCAAATTCCACTTCGGAGAAGGCCTCAGGCCCTGCATTCCAGCGGTGGGCGGGGCTGATGGCAAAAGGGGCAGCACCAAACGCAAAAGGGGCAGGGCCGAAAACGCCAGCATATATTAGCTTAAAGCTCTTGCTGCCGGTATTTTGGAATGGGGGCTGCGGACTGCACAAAAGCGGGAAACCACCAAGTGATCAGCAGTTGTGGGGAAGCGGCGGTGGGGCTAGGGAATGGGGCCTGGCCGTCTGGAGAACGCCAGAGGGCTGGACTGGGACCTCGGGCAGGCTGGATTCAACCCAGGCCTGCGGTTCTGCTCCCCTGCTTTAGCCGGATCATACCGCTACTATTTTTGCACTCCGCACGCACCTGCCCAACTACAGTATTTCCTTCCACCAGAAAGCTTCACAGTTCGCTCCCAGTAAGTGACTGAAAGCAGCATCAGATCCCCATGTTGGTCACAGAAGACCAACTAACTCTTTGAAGTTGGGCTGGGTGAGCGGAGAGGAATGCGTGGAACAGGGAAAGGAAAATGGAAATGGCCAGAAGCCAAAAGAATTACAGCTGAAAAGTGTACAATACAATTCACAAGGCATTGTGTGCTGGTGCATAGTGATGAGCGGGGCAGCTTCAAAAGAATCCAGTTTGAAATGGTTCAAAACTCCAAGCCAAACGCATAAACACTGGGAGGAAGTTTGGCTAAAGTTAAATCATGTTTAATTTTTTTAAAAAGCTCTCTCTCTCTCTCTCTCTCTCTCTCTCCCCGTCATAAGATGGAAAGGCTCCATCTGAAAAGTGAAACTAAGATTGGAAACAGTCTGCAATCATTAAGAATATGCCTGCTGCCCCCCCTCCCCCCCCATAGTCTTTTTTTTGGCTTCTCAACTAAAATATCAACTGGCTCCACTGTCAGAAGCAGGAAACATTAGCAATAAGTTCATAGATTTACATTTTCCCCTGGGAAATACAGGAATATCGGAGATCAAAAGTTGGAGAAAGGAGTTATTTTTGTACAGGATGATTTGCAACTAGTCTTCATTGTGGGGAGTCAGTAAATTACAGGCCCTTCGCTTTGGAGTTTTCGAGTCCTTTCTCTTCAGTGCTGCTTCTCTCCCCCCCCCCCCTTTCTTTTTGCTACTGCCAATGGTTGGCTGCGACCTGGCGGGGGCTGTACGCTGGAGAAAAGAGAATCCCCTGCACAACGTGGGACTGAGCTCTTTGAAAGGCCGCATTCTCCCACATGAGCCTGCCTTGGTTTTAAGATCCTCTGGAGATGCGCTTCCCTCTGTCCTCCCATTATCAGAGGCAAATTTGGCAGGGACACAAGAGAGGGCCTTCTCAGTTACTGCTCCCTGGTTCTGGAATTCCCTGCCAAGGGAGGCCTGGCTGCTCCATCTCTGTCACCCTTCTGCCTGCAGGCAAAAATGATTTTATTTAGACAGAATTTTGGCTTTTACGCTGATTTCTTTGCTATAGTAGGTTTTAAGCTAATGGGTGCTGTTATTACTTTCTCATTGATGTGTTTTTTTTATTCAATGTGTTTTTATTTGATGAGTTTTTAATATTTTAATTATAACTTTGCTATTTTATCTTACATTTAATAAATGAATGAATAAATACCTAATGCTAAGAGAGCCCTCTTCTAAAGTGGTTATCGGAAAGGTTGTGATATTAATGGGTTGCTGTTCATAAAAGATGAGTTGACAGAAGCACATCCAAGCCATGCCTGAAATTGTGGGGCACTTGAATGTTGAAGCACAGAAATAGTCAAGCACATTGGCAGACTGAGATTGATTGCGTTAAGAAGGTTGAAGGGAAGCACAATCCCTCCCCTCCCCAAATAAGCTTTGCAAACGACTCAAAACATGATGTGGTGTATTTGAATAGTAAGTCAACGAATATTGCTGAGTAGGAGGGAGGGATTGTGTTGCCCTACAGCACAAACACACCTGTAAATTTGCACCTATACATATAAATAGATTTCATAGATTTCATAGATCATAGAGTTGGAAGGGGCCTACAAGGCCATCGAGTCCAACCCCCTGCCCAATGCAGGAAACTAGAGGAGGGGTCTCCCATTCAAGTAATAACCAGGCTTGACCCTGCTTAGCTTTCCACACTCAGACAAGCTGAGCCAGCATAAGCTACAGGCCTGTTTTTATGTGCATCTATACCTATGCATATGCAAATATTATGCAAATTTGTGTCTTTTTTTAAAGACCTCTTTTTGGGGTGATGTGTTTCCTCTTTTTTTGGTGGAATATGGGCATTGGGATTGTTTGGTGATGGTCAGGGGAGGCTGGTGACTCCTATTTCGGGGCTCCTAATCCATTGCAGGTTTTATTTGGAGCTTTATAGGAGCTATCCATGGTGCTGAACTCCATCCCCAAATTAAGTTCGCCACCATGGAGCACCATGGACAGCTCTTATGAAGCTCCAAATACAAGCTGCAAAACCTGCAATGGACAAGGAGCCTCACCAAAATAGGAGTCACCAGCATGCCCTGGTGATGGTTCTAGCTCCGTTCTAGCTCTGGTTAAAATTGCTGAAAACTTTTAACCAGGCATTTATCTTGTGTCCCTGATTCAAACTTTGAGCCACGCCCGTATCATGAAGGACGAGCTTGGGTGCAATTGGAAAAACAATAAAATACTTGATGAGGAGGACACCGCTGCAAACAATGAACATTAAACAACTTCACAGCTAGCTAGGCTCCACTTTAAGGCCTGACGTTTGATCGATCTCTGTTTGGAGTAGGCCTTACCGAATGACTGTCCATCTAATGGAGACAAGGAGAGCTGGGAGCCTCTCTCTCTCTCTCTCTCTCTCTCTCTCTCTCTCTCTCTCTCCCTTCAAAATGCTCTCACATAAACTGTGCTTGCAGAATCCCCAAAGGTCTGTTAATGTCTTAGATGGAGAAAAGAAAAGAGTTGGAAGGCCCTGAGATGCATGTCGGAAACACTCCAGAGAAAACCATAAATGTTTTTGGGATGAACCACAGACTCTGGAGGATCAGTCAAGCTGGAAGACTATTTATTTTCCAGGCTATTTTAAACATTGGGTCTGCTTCAGATAACAGTTGCCTGTGGTGGCAGACAGGAGCGTGGGACTGGTGTAGGGGAACTCATGCCAGATCCATTTCTGGGGAGTATTTCCTCTTTGCTTTGATAAATCTGACTTGTCTGCTCTACCAGGTTACTTCCTTTGGAGTCCTCTCTATTATTACTTATTAAAGTTGCCTGCACACAACACCAGGGGGGCTTGTGCAACATCCTGTCCGAACAATCCATCCTCTTTGTTATCTCCGAAACTGACAATTCCCACATGGGACAAAATGGGGGTGGATAGAACAACGTCTTGAGAAGAAGCAGAAAATGTCCGACAGGCACTGCCAAAGTTCCATGGCAGAGCAACTGAACATGAGACGGCTGGGGATGCGCTAAGCATCACTGTAACCTGGGAGCCGAACCAAGGTCCATGAAAGGACAGTGAGGAGGGGAGAAAAAGTGAGCTCTGCCCTCTGCAGAGCATCTGCCTTCGCCTGGACGGCATTGTCCTTTGCTTGCAGGCAGTCCAGTGTACAAAAAGGGAGAGAATGAATGTGAGCCCCTGAAATGGCCTGATCCACATATATCTCACCCCAAAACAAGAGGGCGCAGCTTTGCAGAAATCCTGCATGGGCGAAATTATTTGTGTAGCTGCAAATTTGGAAATCATTAGTATCGTTTAAATAGAAATACAATACATCTCACAGCTGGGAAGACTGTGATTGGGTGGCCTGTATGCCTGCTCAGTCTGCTGTCCAGGGACAACTGTTGATGGTCAGCTTCAAAGCCCCAGCTCTCCCCTCTGATGGTTCATTATCTTTAAACCAGACTTGGAATGGACAGCCCTTCAAAAAGAGGATGCCTTCCAATAGAGGACTTTATAAAGTAGGACACACGGCCATCCTACCTGATCTCTGCAATCCATATCCAGTTGCAGGTGAACTTCTTATCAAGAAATTGCTCTCCAGTTACAGCGCAGTTCAGCAGGGATCTTCAGGTGTTGTAAAAGGAAAGAAATATACAGAGATGCACACTTCAAGCGCCGCTCCAGGTCGGAGGAGCAGGGGGGGGGATTCCCCCTGCGCACACACTGCCAAGTTCAGAGGAGGCCCAAGTTGGGGGCCACCAGCTTTAGACATTTGAAACAAAATCACTCCAATCCAGCAAGAGAGACTAGTGGACGGAAGCAGGCTTAGATGTGCACAGCGGATGCAGACATGTGTCTGGATGTGCATCGGGATGCCCGCCTGGGCTCCACTGGCACGATGCGCATGTTGATACAGATGGAAATGCACATCCCCATTCAGGGCCACTGCTTGTTGTCTGTGACTATTTGCACAGGATCAGAGGTAGATAGTGTGTGTGTTTGTGTGTATGCATGCACACACACGCTAATAGGGACCTCAGTTCTCTGATTTCTGGCTCTTATCAGCCATAATGATGGCATATCCACACACAAGGCGGAAGCATCAGCAGGCTTGAGGGGGCCTCAAGGTTTGCCTGTCCCGTGGGTGTATTAAAGAGATTCGTGAAGCTCAAAAATGCTCCGCAACTGGAGCTGACCACATCTGCCGGCTTTCTGTCTCTGAAGTCTCTGTCTCCTTCTACGTAGAACATTCTCCGTGTAGTCCAGGCACATGGAACTCTGTGCGGCTGTAATCTTTGTCTCTTTATAGCTCACTTCCCTCTAATTTAAGGACCCAAGACCAAGGTGCGTAGTTTAAAATGACAATGACAAAAAGAACAATAACACCTGAGCAGCTATAAGACATGGTAAAACATAACACAAGCCTTAAAATATGCATTTTAAAAATAATAATAATAACTTATTTCCACCTTTCCGTGGAAGTCCGTTCAATTGACACTGCTCTATACGTCTGCTGGAGGCTACATAGGCGTTTGCTTCCCCTTATTTTATTTTTGACCGATTATTATTTTTCTGCTGCTTTCCTGCAGTTCTAGTGACTTTTGACTGACTGATTGTGTTGCTTTTTTGTTTGTTTAGCTGCCCTGGGAAGACATTGTGCACTGAAGGTTTCACAGGATACTAAATGTAATATGCAAAAATGCAACCTCAGAGATGGGGTTTAGTGGCCATTCCAGGGGGCAGGGAAGGGAGGAGACAGGTGCCTCCCCTATACAAGCTATCCTGGTGGCACCTCAGCCTCCTTCCCTCCCGCTCCAAAGTGCCACACTTAGATGGCCAAAATTGGCTGCCCACGTGCTTTGCAGGGCGGGAGGAGTGCGGAGGCGACCTTCGCCTCTGTGCTCCTTCTGCCCTCCATTGGATGCCCATAATCCTCCAACTTTGGAGGGCTATGGGCCGCCACACTGAATTGTGTTGTTAGATGACTTTAAAAGGGGATTACACAAATTCACGGAGGATGAAGGCTATCAATGGCTACTTGTGCCATTTTAAATTTGGTTTTAAATTTTTTATAATGTTTTTATTGTGTCTATTTTATATTGTATTGTTGTGTTTTTTATTGATTGTTGTAAACCGCCCAGAGAGCTTCGTCTGTTGGGTGGTATATAAATAAAATAATAATAATAATAATAATAATAATAATAATAATAATAATAATAATAGTCACAATAGTCACAATGGCCGTATGCTACCTCTAGGATTAGAGGCAGCATGCCTCTGAAGACCAGTTGCTGTGGAACAACTGCAGGAGGGGGCTATTGTCCTCATGTCCGACATGTGGGCTTCCCATAGGTATCTGGTTGGCCACTGCTAGACTAGATAGGCCTTTGGTCTGATCCAGAACAGCTCTTCATATGTTCTTATGACTAGGGTGGCCACTTACACATTGCCAGTGGAGGCTGATGGCTCCAATGCCAATGGGGCAGTGTATACACTCCGGGTTCCAGTCTGAACTTTTAAAGAGCTATCCATGGTGCTGAACCCTGCCTCCTAAACCCCCCTTCCCATGCCTAGGTTCAGCACCATGGATAGCTCTTTAAAAGTTCAGACTGGAACGCGGAGTGTATACACTGCCCCACTGACATTGGAGCCACTGGCCTCCACGGCACATTGCCAAAAAAATGAGGAAATGCATCACCAAAAGAGGACAGTGATCTGCATAACATTTGCATATACTAATGTACAGGGGTAGATGCAAATTTAGACGAAATTGCTATTTAAATAGAAATACAGAACATCTCACCACAGTGTGTCTGTGTGTGTGTGTGTGGGGGGGAGACTGCGGCCTGCGTAAGCCTGCTCAGTCTGCTGTCCAATACGGTTCTTTGTCTTTAAACCAGGCTTGGACTGGACAGCCCTTCAAATAGGAGACACCTTCAAATACAGGACTGTCCTCTCGAAGGTAGGACAGATGGCCACCGTACTTATGACAGCTGAGCCAGCGTTCAATGTGTTGGTGCTCACGTCTTCTCGTTCTGCTTGCAAAGTCGGAAGGAAGCTGTGCTCTCCCTGTGAGCTCTCTCTTAATATGTTATATCTGTCTTCGCCCAAACTTTTCTGAAACAACCCTGCAGGGCCCTGAGTGATGTGAACGCTGAGTGATGCTTCCTGTTCATGACTAAGCTCAGGCGTGGCAACTGGCTCTCTCTCCCCTTCCCCATGTGGGCTCAATCAGACCACATCTGCTTCCCATTCCAAGTGCTCCACATACGTTTAGTCCTGTAACCTCCTGCTAGGGTGCTAATTTTATATGATCAAGCCAGGTCTCTGCAGTCCCACCCACCCACCCACGCCCATCCTCAATATATATACAGTTTCATGTTAGAGGTAACACTGCTTGGGGAGGAAGAGTAAAGGACCAAGTTCCCTGGCTAGCAGGTTACAGTTCTGGGCACTCTTCCCCCAACAGATCACCAGAGCTAGTCCTAAGGAAGAGACTAGGAAGAGCCTCGGCCATACCTTCTACACCTCCTCTCCACCTTTCATGCCATGGTTCTATGTGGTTCTTGTTTCCCATAGATAACAAACAGGGCTGTCCTATCTGGCACAGCCCCAGTGACATGTTCTGCAGTGCCAGCGGTTGACCTGGAGTGAGATTATTTATTGGTTTCATTTCATTTCTATACAGCCCAATAGCTGAAGCTCTCTGGCCGGTTCACAACAATGCACAAAAACACAGACCACAAATACAATAAAACACCACTTTTTTTTCCAGTATGCAAAATTTAAGAACAATTTGACAGCTAAAAAGATGTAGCACATTGCTGGCCCTGGTTGTGAAACTGGGCTGTCACACTGAGGCCTTAAAACAGCAATGCAAAATCTCAGGCCTGGAGTCCGCATTCAACCTTCCGGGACTCCTCAAATGGCCACACCCCTTCCCCATGCCCCACCCCTTCCCCCCAACCACTGATGGTCTGGTTCTTTCCTGCCTTTTGTGTGGTTCCCCGCCCCCACTCTAAAAGGTTGGAATACCTCTCCTAAGGTTTAGTTACTGGCAGTAAGAGCTTTAAGCTAAAAAATGCTGGTATTTTCCTGCATTTTGGGCCCACCCCTTTGCCTTTGGCCCTGCTGACCACTGGAACATGGCCCCTGAGAGCTTTTCTGAAATGAGTTTTGGCCCTTGGGCTGAAAAAGATTCCACACCCCTGCTTTAAAGGCTGCTAGCCTAAGATCTCAATTGATGCCGGTTGGATTCAGGTGATCTGGGAACCATGAGGAGGTGGGTACTCATTTTTAAGTTTACCATAAGATGCCAGTAACTGCATGGGGAGGGATCATAGCTCAGAGGTGGAGCACAGGCTTTGCATGCAGAAGGCCCCATCATTCCCTGGCATCTTCAGTTAAAAGGATCAGGTAGTAGATGATGGGAAGATCTCAGCCTGAGACCTTGGAGAACCACTATCAGTTGGAGTAGAGACCAGGATCAGGCAACCTGGGGCCCTCCAGATGATTGTTTGGTCATCCGGAGGGCACAACTCCCCATAATCCCTGACCACTGGCCATGCTGGCTGGGTCTGATGGAGTTGTAGTTCAAAACTTCTAGAGGGCTCGGCACCAGGTTGCCTGCTCCTGGAATAGACAGTACTAAGCAGGATGGACCAATGGTCAGACCTGGAACAACCAGCTTGGCCACATGAGAAGTAAGGATCAGATGCACCCATGCTGCTGTGCTTCATGTTCACTCTCTCAAAACCATAGCATCATCGACCACAAGTCCCATATTTAGTGGGAAAGAAGCCAGAGGTGTCTGGTGCTGACTTGTAAGAATGCTTCATCAAAGAAGGCTCCACGGTTCTGCTCCCAGATGGAGGCTGCCAGAACCAAAGGCTTGAGTGAGCTTGACCTGGAGTGAACATTTGCAGCTGCAGCCTCTGCTGCGGTGCTGATTTGCTGGCCCTCTCTCAGACGCATTCTTGGGGGTTAGAGTGGGCTCAGCTGTGACTCACGAAGCCAGGCTGGCAGCGTCTGAGAGCACATCTTTCTCCGTGGAGGGAATGCTGTCTGACCAGGGGCCTGTGCCCAAGTCCTTCCCCACAATCCCCATGGGGAGCTATGCTTCCTCCCCGACATCAGTCTATGGCATAATAATAATACACAAGAGGGAAGTTGTCATATACCAAGTCGAACTAGTGGCCCATCTAGCCAAGCATTGTCTGCTCCAGCCTTCCCCAAACCGATGCCCTCCAGATGGGTTGGACTTCTCCTCCCGTTATGCCCACCCAGCATGGCCAGTCGTGCTGGGTGGGGATGATGGGAGTTGTAGTCCAGCCCATCTGGAGGGCATTGGTTCGGGGAAGGCTGGAGCAGAGGCAAATATTATGACATTTTCTACTCCCCTTCCTCCATAGAGCTTAGGGTGGCTCACATGATTCTTTCTCCCCTCTCCATTTTATCCCCACAACAACCCTGTGAGATAGGATAAGCTTGGAGGTGGTAGTTGGCCCAAGGCCACCCAAGATTGCTCCAAGAGCAAGGCCTCTGACACTGATCTTCATAAGAACATACAAAGAGCCCTTCTGGATCAGATCAAGGTTTCATCTAGTCCAGCATTCTGTTCACACAGCCAACCAGCTGCCCAGAAGCAGGACAGGAGTGCAACAGCACCTTCCCGCCCATGTCCCCTAGCAACTGGAGTACATAGGCATCCTGCCTCTGATACTGGAGGAAGCATATAGCCAATCAGAACTAGCAGCCATTGATAGCCTTCTCCTCCATGGATTTGTCCAATCCCCTTTTAAACCCGTCCAAATTGGTGGGCATCACTACATCTTGTGGAAGTGAATTCCATAGTTTACATGCACTTGTGAAGTAGTACTTCCTTTTATCTGTCCTGAATCTCCCACCAATCAGCTTCATGGGATGACCCTGGGTTCTAGTGTTATGAGAGAGGGAGAAAAATGTCTCCCTGTCCACTTTCTCCATGCCATGCATAATTCTGTACGCCTCTATCATGTCTCCCCTTACTCCCCTTTTTTCTAAGCTAAACCATCCCAGCTGCTGTAACCTTTCTACATAGGGGAGTTGCTCCAGCCCTTTGATCATCTGAGTTGCCCTTTTCTGCACTTTTTCCAACTCCACAATGTCCTTTTTTAGGTACGGTGACCAGAACGGTACACAGTATTCTAAGCGCGGTTGCACTATAAGGGCAGCATGATCTTGGAAGATCTTGCCCAGGCAGCCTTGCCTGGGCACCCTATGTGGGAGCAAGTGGTCCTTAAGGTAACTTCATCCTAAAATACTGAGAGCTAGAACCAGCACTTTGAACCAGAGGTGGTGTCAGGGGGTGTCCAATTAGAGGTGGAGCCCCAAATCTTTCATTTGGAGCCCCGAATCTCTGGGAGGCCATCTGCCCCACCACCTTGCTGCCCATGGGCTCCTGCTGAAATAAAGGTACAGGGGCCCTGATGATCTCTGTTGCATCTCATCCCCCTGGATTAGCTGGCTTTTTGCCCACATGTGCTTCACCACCTGCTCCTCCCCCCAATCTTTGTGCCTGAGGTTTTTTTCTGACATCAGATGCCCTCCTCTCCCCTGTCCATACATCCCTTTTTACAAATAGGGGTGTCCTTAGGAGACAGGGCCCTTTAGAGACACACACAGATAGAGACTTTAGAGCATATGTAAATTAGCATATGCAGATTTTTGCATTGTTGTGTTTTGTTTTGTTTGTCCTGTGAGCCTGAGCCCTGGACCTTTTCAGTACCTAGCACTGCCCCTGTTTTGAACTGAGCCTAGAAGGAAATAGAAAGCCAGGAGATCTGACATATGCTGTGAGTGACCTGCAAGTGCCAGACGAAAGTCTGGCCACTGCATTTTCGACCAATTGGTGCCTGCGGACTGTTCAAAGGCAGCCCATCAATCCAATCTAGAGGTGACTGAAGCATTGGTGATGCAAGAAAAAACTGACTTTTTAGGAAAGACTGCAGCTGAAGTATCAGCTGAAGTTGATAAAAGGCACTGCTAGCAACCACTGCCACCTGAGCATCAGGGAATGCAATGAATCAAGGAATACCCCCCCAAGCTATGTACCTGATCCTTCAAGGGGAGTGTGCAGCCCCATCCAGAACAGGTTGAACCATCTCACCCAGATGGCCAGTGTTCTTGGTTAATAGTACCTCTGTCTTGTCCGGATGAAGTTTCAGCTTGTTAATCCCCATCTCCTCCTGGGCTTGTATCCAAATTTAAGCTGATTGACTGTGCTGATCCTTATAGCCAGGGGTGGGCTAGGTGGGGGCTGCCCCCCCATATTTTTTTTTTTTTTACAAAGAAATAATTAAAAAACAGTTTCCAATTTTGTCTTTAAAAGGCCTGCAAACCAGATGAACTCCCCCCTACTTTTTGGGCAGCCCCCCCCAACTTTTAGGCTGGCTACAGGCCTGGTGCTGATGGAAGTGGATTTCCCCACCCCCTCCTTCCTGTGGAAGCCTCTCCAGCCCCCTAAAAATGCTACACAGAGGGTCTAGAGAGGACCTGCTGAACAGGGTGAGCTGTGGAGGGGGGGTCCCCAGATATCGCTTGGAGGGACCTTCTGCAAGTGGAACCCTTACCCTTGCGGAAGGGCCCTTCCCCTCAAGGAAGCCAGATTCTGGATCCAACCCTATAACTGACCATAGATACCAGTTTATCACCTGCGCTCTGCCTCCCTGGGATCAGAGGATGAGAAAGAGGGGCAGTGCTATGTGTCATCTGTATACTGGTGACATCTCAGCCCCAAACCTTTAGATGACCTCACCTAGCATTTTCAAGTAGATATTAAGAAGCATGGGAGACAAGATGGAACCTTGTGGTACCCCATAAGCCAAATGCTGGATACAATTATATTAAATGTAATTTCCATGATAAAAATCACCAAAGGTTGATCAAGAATGGTAAATGATGGTCAAGGACGCCACCCACTTTGTGCTTCAGTGTATCTCTGCTTATTATACGGTATAAAAAGTAATCACAACAGTGCTCTTAAAATGCACTCCACCAACCCCCCTTTTTTTTCTTTTGCAATTTAATCTTAAATATTTCTAAGGGTGGGCCTATGAAACTTGCTCTGAATATCCTGGTGGGGGGATATGCGGAGGTGCATGTCTCACTTGGTATCTGTTGCTTCTCCTCTCCTTGCATCTGCTGCTCTTTGGACAGCAAACTGTTGCTTTTGGAGAGCCTTGCACACAGCACTCTCCATTTGCTCAGCCTCCAAGCCCTCGCCCTCCAATCCTCCCACGGCGTCTCCACCTTTTTTATTTATGAGACAAGCGATTTCCTTTTGTAGAGAGGTAGCCAGTAGTGTGAAAATGCAGCCACTCGTTTTGAGCAGAAATTGTGGTGTTTTGTTTTTTAACTAGGAAAAGGGAGCAGATCTGGTCGGGGTTTTACATGGCTCTCTCAGGTCAGCCAGTGTCCAGGATGGTACAGAAAAGAGAGCAAGCTAGTGTGGTGTAGTGGTGAGAGTGTCGGACTGGGACTCGGGAGATCCGGGTTCTAGTCCCCGCTCGGCCATGAAACTCACTGGGTGACTTTGGGCCAGTCACTGGCTCTCAGCCTAACCTACCTCACAGGGTTGGTGTGAGAATAAAATGGAGAGGAGGAGGATTATGTAAGCTGCCTTGGGTTCCATGCAGGAGAAAAGGCGGGGTATAAATATAAATAAATAAAGCTTACATTTTCTAAAGTACTTGCCAAATCCAGCCATCAGTAAGACACTTACTTGGGAATTGTACCAGGGCCGGTGCCAAGGGTAGGCATGGTTGGGCACCTGGCCTGCTGAGGGGCCGTGCCCCAGCAGGGGTTCACTGGCAAGAGCCCCCTGGACTTACTCCTCCTGTTCTCCACTACAATCTGCTTGCTCACCTGCCTTTCACTCTGGCCCGGACAACAGTGGTGCTGAGGAGGAGCAGGAGATGCTGCTGCCAACTTGCCCTCTGCCTGTCAAGCAAGCCAGTGGTGGCAATGAGGAGGAGGAGGAGGAGGAGGAGGAGGAGCAGCAGCAGCAGCAGCAGCAGCAGCAGCAGCAGCAGCTGGTGACCACGGTGGTGAGAAGGTTGACTCCCTCCAGCACCTGGAGCCAGCAGCACTGCATTGCACCTATCGAAAGATGTGGGGCTTCATTGGGTTGGGCTGTGAATGTCAAAATGTTGCTCATGAAAAATAGCCGAGGGCACATTAGTTTGACCTTTTTTGCAACCGGAATGTTCCGTTCAGGGCGGCATACAAAACAGCCCATGAAACTGAATGGCAGAAGGTTCAGGATGGACCCAACAGAAGATCTTCATGCGCAACTGATAATTTCCCTGTGGAACTCACCGTACACAAGACGCTATGATGAGCACTAGCTACAATGGTGATTTAAATTCTTGGAAGCTAGTTACCATGATAACTACAAACTGAACCTCCATGTTCCAAGGGAATGTACCTCCAATTATCATAACTGTTTACCACCACCTTGCCCTACTGTGAGCTCCCTGGGCCATTTGGTTGGCTGCTTTCATTGACAAGAATGGTGGGCTAGATTGGGCCTGTGCATCCTCAATGCCTAACCCATCTACTTGGAAGAAAGCCCCATAGATCTGAATGCGACCTACTTCCAGGTAAATATGCTTAGCCATTGCTGTCTTGATCTGGTCCATCACAACCATTCTCATGTCCTTAAAATGTGGCACCAGGTTAGCTCTACACACCGGTCCATTATCTGCGACAGTCTTGGCCAGGCAAAAGTACTCTCTTAGTTATGCACCTCACTTCAGCCTGCCAACTGAAGTGGCAGAACTTACATCATCATGTTCTCACACTGCAGTCTGCAAGCTTCTCAAGGTTTGGCCAAGAATGACATGGTTGGGCCAAGTCTACATTCTCCCAAGAAAATGAGCCCAAGTGCAGTCCTGTGGCAGTTTTTGAGGGCCACAAAGAGCAGCAGAATGCAAAACAAACAGTTCTGATGTGTGATGCCCAGAATTTATTGATTTATTTACAGTATTTGTATACCGCTCCATATCTAGGCAGATTCTGGAGCAGTGAACAATAAAATGATAAAAGAGATAAAAGAATAAAAACAATGCATTAAAAACAGCATAACATTCACACTGTGGCTGGTCAGCAAGGAAGGCTTTCCGAAACAAAGATATCTTCAGCAGGCGCAGAAAACAACACAGTGTCAGAGCCTGCCTGACCTCCAGAGGCAGGGAATCCTACAGAAGTGGAGCCGCCACACTGAAGGCTCTTCTCCTGGTGGACTCCAGTTGGGCCATAGGTCCATGTGGAACCACCAGGAGAATGTCCTCTGATGACCTCAGTCACCTCAGAATGCAAAACAAGACAGATTGTGTTTGTGGCACAATCCACCTTGGCTTTCTCCTGCATAAGCCCTATGGAAAGGAACGGGAGCTGCACGAAAGTGCAATCATACTCTTGTGCAGCTCCCTCCCATTCATTTCCATGAGGCTTCTGCTGGAGTTCTTCCCAGCACAGCCTCCCCCAACTGGGCACCCTCCAAATGTATTGGATGACAACTACCAGCAGCCCCAGCCAGCAGGGCCAATGGTCTTGCTGGCTAGGGGTGATAGGAGCTATAGTTCAGCACATCTTAGGGGACACCAGGTTGGGAAGGTTGTCCCAGCATGTTAATTAACTGGAAGAGCCAGGCATTTCTATTCCCTGCCTGAGGCATCAAAATGTCTTTGTCGGACCCTACCCTAAAAAGTTTAAACCTTTTCCCTTATATAAGAAAAAAAGAAATCTCTCTCCTCATCTTCAGGGAAGTGTTGGAAACTGACCACCAATTGCAGGTCCCTTTTTTAGTAAGTGGATTACAGCCAGGGGGATGGAAACTGTCTCTTTAATGAAGTGCGGTTGCCAACAGGCTAATTGGGTAATGACATAACGCAGGCCCTGGAAGAGGTTCTTTGTCGAGGGGCCTCGGCACTGCCCTTGCTCCACATCACCGCTTCCCTCTCGCCTTTTGCCCCATTGTGCCTCTAGCACATTGTCAACAAGTGAGACTAACGGTTCAACACCGTGGTCTTTATGGAAGGAACAGACAAAGTGTCGCCAGAGTAACCCTGCGTGGAAAATCCGGAGGTGGAGGAGAACCCGTATTAATTAGCTCACGAGACGCCAATCTCCTCGCATGTGAAACATGAGCCTTTTTATGGAGGGACGTAAAAACAGGCCTCGCATTGCTCGGGGTCGAGCCCCAGTAAAACAGAAGGTAATCCATAAATATGTATGTTATGCTGGGTTTAAAATACTTTCTGATGATTTTTCTAGGCAGATCTCCAACAAGTTACAGTACAGCGCAACTATTGTCAGGCCATATAGTCTCCTGCCAGGGTGAAACCTTGGGCCTGTTATTGTTGCCTGGGTGGTAGGAATAATGGTGCCTTGCCCATGGCCCTTTTTGCCAAGGAAGAAACTGGGCGGGTATTCTGATAGTTTTATTTTCCATTAATCTTGTAGCAAAGTTATCCTGCAATAATTTGCCCACAGGTCCTCTGGCTATCTAGCCTGCAGCTTCTTCCTAGGACAAGTTTATTCAATTCTAAAGGAGCAATTCTATGCATGTCTAGACAGAGAAAGGCCTACAACTCCCAGCATGCCCCAGCCAGCCATGCTGGCTGGGGCATGCTGAGAGTTGTAGGCCTTTTCTCTGTCTAAACATGCATAGGATTGCACCCTAAATTGTCCTCAAGTAGAACTCATGCATGCTAAGGACTGCACACCCACCCTGCCTGCCTTGGTTTCCAATCCCCTTCTCTTAGGCACGTATGAAGTTCTGCAAAAAACGAAATAATAACTATAATTTTAATAGAAATACATCTCCCCATAGTGTGAGGGCTTTTCTACACGAGGCTCTTCATTCCCTACTCATGGTTGCTTACGGGTTCTTTAGATGACATCACGACCCTCCAGTTTTGCTTCTGCGTCAAACCAGCACTTTGGCGAGGTTTTTTTTTAGAGCAAAGAAAATACGGCATTGAATTGTGAAAGTGAAAGAAAGCGCAATTTCCTCTTGTGTATTTGTGCTATTCTGCTGCACCACAGTGCCACTTAGAGGTTATGTAGCAGAAAAGCAGGAAAGGAAACGCTCCTCCTGTTGTGCTCAGATCTCAATTTTGCAATGAAACCAAAAGTAGATACTGCCGATTAACAACCTGGTGTAGAAAAGCTCTGGAGGACTGTGATTGGGTGACCTTTGTGCCTGCTCAGCCTGCTCTCCAGGTGTTGCTAACTACTGGTGGGCAATTTCAAGGCTCCTTCTCTCCCTTCTTATGGTTCTTTATCTTTAAACCGGACTGGGACTGGCCAGCTCCTCAAACAGAGGACTGTTCTCTGTCCTGGCCACCCTACTATCCAGTCCAAGTCCAGTTTAGAGATAAAAGAACCATAAGAAGGGAGAGCAGACCATTCAAAGTTCTCATCAACAGTTAAAATCTGAGTTGCTTCCAGACGGATAGCTCCTAGTGCTATCGATCAAAAGGCATTGTGCAGCTATGCTGTCTTTCCCTCCTTAATGTATATTTTTGTGGCAAGAAAAAAAGACAGAAGAAGCGGTGGGAAAACACGGGAGGGTTACTAATGGGAGATGACATCATCTGCTGCCCCCCCCCAATTCAGTGTCTGAGGTGTGGTGATTCCAATTGCACAATAAAAGCCTCATCTGAAAGCACCCCTGAGCAGTAGATCGAGCAGGAAAACACAGGTTACCTGGGCCGAATGCATACCTAAGGTTTATTGCAGTACTGTATCGCTGCTGTGACTTGCAGGGCACACAATGCACGCACTTTTCAGTGCCGGTTGCGCTAGTCCTGCGTAATCGTTCTTTGTTTCTTTTGCAATTTCCTGGACTAGGTTTATCATGGGTTTTTTCAGTTATTGCGGTTCACTGTTGCAGTACGCAGCTAGTGTGTGCTAAACTGGCGCTGTCGTTGCCCGTCTGAGGTGTGGCCACGAAAGTGTCGTCACTGGAGTTAGCCAATAATTTTCATGGGGTGGGGGAAAGGCAGCGCTACGTGTGTCTCCAAACAAACTGGTGGGGAAGAGAGGTATCCACCATGTGTTGTTGTGCGGCCATTTGACTTCTTCCCCAAAAGCTTAATTTTTGTTTGTTTGTTTGTTTGTAAATGTTCCCGTGCACCTCCGCACCTCCGAGCAGGCTGCTTCGAGCAGTTGCGTTTGGGTGCTTTTTAAAAACAACAACAACAACAACAACAACCATTTTGCTCCTGCACACGTGCGCACCTCCACATAGGCAGCAGACCAGAAACAAAAAAAACCCTTCTTGGTAAATGACCGTTTTCCCTGCATGTGAAAGGCAGAGGATAACCACCATGGAGTTTGAGAGGGGACAGTTGTGGGAGGCTTCCCCCCCTTTTTTAACAGCCGCATTCTCCCCCTTGCCCAAAGAACAGGGAAATGTAAATTAGCCAAAAGGTATGTCTGCTCCAAAGTAAATCACATTCTCTCCAATGCCCTTACTCCCAAGTGAATCACATTGATTCCACTGGAGCCTTGTGCTCGGGAAACTCAGAACGGGAGGAACACTGCTTTGGGAAATTGCATTTCGGTGGAGGGGCGGGGTGCGCTGATCCCACTGGCTTCAACTTGATCCCGCAGGAGGGCACTGGCAGCAGCGACAGCATCCTTCTCCTTCTTTTTTGTGAGGGGCTGGAAGAGATTTTTCCTTTCTCTTTTTCAAGATTGCTCCTGCGCTTGTTTGCACCCCGTGCAGAGATGACAAGCAAAAAAAGAAAGGAAAGAAAACCCTGTTCACAAGGCAACGCCCAGTTCCACAGCTATGGAGTTAGGGGTGGGGTGGCAAACCGGGATGAGTGCAGTACATTTAACAAGAGTGTGCCCTGTGAGTAGTGACTGCGGAACGTGAATATAGCAGTACCGTTCTGCTAACTTGATGATATACCAGAGCTCTCCAACCTTGGGTCCCCAGATGTTGCTGGCCTACAGCTCCCAGCATACCCAGCCAGCATGGCTAATGACAAGGGATTCTGGGAGCTGTAGGCCAGCAACATCTGGGGACCCAAGGGTGGAGAGCCCTGAGATATACAGTGTAATGTAGATCCACCCCCAGTCACAGTCTTTCCCATTATGGTGAGGTGTATCGTATTTCAATTTAAATCAGCGTTCCCCAACCTGGTGCCCTAAAGATGTGTCGGACTGCAACTTCCATCATTCCCAGCCAGCATGGCCATTGTCAGCACTTGCTTTTCTCTCAACAAAGCATTTTACGAGCGCTCCAGAAAAAATCAGAAGAACATCCTAATACCACCATAATCTCTGCACTTTAAATAATCTGAAAGTGGTCTGTTTCCACTGAGCATCCTTAGAAGGCAATTTTCTTTTTTTAATGAAGTTTCTTCTAGGGCTGTTTGTGCTGCTAAATTTAATGGCAAACCTTGAGCATTTCAGTCAAAATTCACATCTGTTTGTTGTCCATTGTGCATCCCCTGAAGGTTCACAGGCCAGTAAAAGAATGACTTACTAATGGACTAAATACAGATTGTAGCCATGTGGAAGGACAAAGGGAGTAGCAGTCCAGAGAGGCAGAGTTGAGACCAGCTGAGAAGGAAACAGAATTTACCAAGACTTCAAGAATTCAAGACCATTTCATCCAGTAACAATTGTGTGCTTCTTCCTTCCCTCCAGGCTTCTAAAATCTGGCAAGGGCAGCCACCATTGGCTTCTCTGGTGATTTGTACACAGAATAAATCTAAGACTCTTTCCATTGTAATGGGGTAGGTTGAAGGTGGGGTGGTGGTGTTCTTGCAGAGTAAATAAAGTGATACACCTTGCTTGAAGGAGAACACAGCAAGCATCTTTTCTTAAGGTAGTGATGATTTTTTTATACCCCAACTCAAGGCAACAAGCATGGTGCCATGCCATGCCATCCACCCCACACACCCCATCCCCTACAACAACCCTAAGAGGGAGGTTAGGCTGAATTATGGTTGTGTCATGGGTGTTTTTATTGTTTTATGGGGCGGTTGCATTTTAGTGGATAATTGTTCTAGCTATTCTAAATTTTGTAAGTTTTAACTTTGTTGTGCATTGCCTTGGGTCTTATATATATATATTTTAGAAGGCATACAAGAAATCAAAGCAATAAAATAATAATAATGATGATGATGATGATTAATAATAATAATAATAATAATAATAATAATAATAATAATAATACACCACCACCCCTGTTGAAATTCCCTCTCCTACACACCCATTAAAGGTAGAGCAGCCTTTTCATCATCCAGCACCTAGAGCCGTATGAAAGAATAATTTCCTTCTTTACAATGTAAGACAAATGTACATGCTTAATATATCCATCACGGTGGGTTTGGATCTCTCATCTTTCTGCCTCCTTCATTCTCTATTCTCCCTGTGTATATTTGCTCAGTTCTTTGTTGCAATGGAAAGTGTTTTCCCTGACCGGTCTGACCGTAATGGACGACTGCCTGATTAAAGATTAATTTGGGATTATCATTCGTTTTCCTTCGCTCAGAGCCAGCCAAACAACAATTACACCTGCAGTTTGTTTGTGGACCTGACTTCTTATGGACAACTGTTAATGGATGGACACTTTCCCGAGTGCCCCCGCCCGCGGCAGTCCTCTCTCCCGAGCCACAAATGTACGTGGACGTGTAAGTTACATGGAAAGTTAAGCCTGCCTGTCCTTGCACCTGCTCCCTCTCTCAAAGAACGGGAAATGAATGCAAAAAATAGTTCCAATATCCCTTGTCACCAGCTCCATAAGAAGAGGAAATCTCTCTGACTCATGGTTTTATTTCATTGGACTGATTTGGGGAAATGGAAGAAAGGGGGGTTTGTGGTGTCCCAAATGTTTTCACCAGTCCAGCATTTTATTTTATTAAGTGCTCTTGGTCTGGATCTTGTCCTTTTAATGCTTATTTAGGTGTCCATTTGGTGTGTTTCCCCCACCCCTCAGGGTAGAGAGTAAAAGCCAATAGGATGGCTGGGAAGGGCACTTTGTATTTTGGGGTTAAATCATAACAGGTAAGCCGTGTATGCGTTTCTGCAGGCAGAGTGAAGTATGAAGGCCAGAGGGAGGAGGTGACCTGAAGCCAAGGACGGGGTCCAGTGCCTTCCCTGGGTTTGCAGAAGAGAGCATAGCATATCGGTGCATGCAACTTGCCCTGCAGGGATGAAAAAAGCTGCATCTGCAGAAACTCTCCCTTCAGCACTGCTGTTAAAGGGAAAGGAATCCCCCCCCCCTCTGCACCTGGTCCCCTTAGCCAGAAGTTTATTTTGTGTAAGAAAGCCAGTATGGAGCACACAAGAGATGGGGAAAGGTACTCGGGGCCTTTTTTTTTTTTTTTACTACTGAAGGCTCCCTTGTGTTGCCTTCCAGCTGCCCCCCTTTAATTTCCCATCTGTAAAATGGGAACAAGAGAGAAGAGTTGTGACAGGAAACTTAGAGAGCAAACCAACCAAATGTGGTTGCTTTGAAACAGAAGCAGGGTGGGGGAAAGGAAGACTGTAGGAAGCTGTCTTATACTGAGTCAGGCCCCTGGTCCGTTTAGCTCAGTAATGTCTTCTTCACTAGTCATGGGGAACCTTTTCTCTGTCAACCACAGCATTCCCTCAGCAGCTCTCTGTGGAGAGAGGCATGCTAGCAGTAGGCAGGGCCAGAGTCAAAAGCGGGTTGTGGTCACCTCTATTCACTCTCCTCAATCTCTCTCTGTACAACCCTTTCTCTCTTTCTTGTTCTCTCTCTCTGCAAAACCTTCCCTTTCTCTTTCTTGTTCTTTCCTTTCTCTCTGATGCCCCTTCTCTCTGTGTGTTTCTCTTTCTGCAACACACACACACACTTTCTCTTTCTCTCTGCAAGCCTCTCTCTCTCTCTCTCTCTCTGCAAAACTTTCTCTCTCTCTCATTCTTTCTTTCTCTTTCTCTCTGCCA
This sequence comes from Shinisaurus crocodilurus, assembly GCA_021292165.1. NCBI lineage: Eukaryota > Metazoa > Chordata > Lepidosauria > Squamata > Shinisauridae > Shinisaurus > Shinisaurus crocodilurus. The sequence goes on from JAHFWL010000434.1 coordinate 499,167, forward strand.
CCCCTTCTCTCTCTCTCTCTCTCTCTCTCTCTCTCTCTCTCTCGGCAGACCCTTGTCTCTCTCTCTTTCTCTCTGCAAACCCATCTCTCTCTCTCTCTCTTTCTCTCTGCCACCCTTTCCCTCCTTTCTCTGCAGACCCCCCTCTCCCCCCTGTCTTCACTGCCCCCTCTCCCCCCTGTCTTCACTGCCACTGTATTTTAAGGAAAGCTTCACCTGCTGAATTTCTGCTTCTTTTGCAGCTGGTGAAAATGCAGGAGCCCTGCCAGCAATTAAAAAAAAAAAAATTAAAGTGGTAAACCTGCTTGATTTTTTCAGGCACATTTCAGAGCAACTTGGTTAACAGCACCAAGAAGAAAAAATCTGCAACTTCCAACTTCCTCCCCCCCCCTCCCGCATCCCTTTTTGCCAGTGGGGCTTTGGAAAGCAGTTTCCTTTCATGTGTTCCATTGCTTCCCCCCCCCCCCCAGTTTCTGACCCAACATCTGAAAGTGTTAACCCTAAACCAGGCTCCCTCCTGCCCCCTTCCCTATTAGGCTCTGTGTACTTGGAGCGAAAATGTGCCGGGTTTCAAAACTGCAGCAGAAAATGACATTCATAGACTTTTCTAATGGGCTGTAAATTCTAATGACCTGTAATCCAAATGTAACTCTGGCTCTGGATATGGGTGATGAACTCCACCAGGAACCCTGAAACTTAGCAATGCATGACAAGCTTTCCTTGCCATGTTTCCTGTCTCGTTTTGGTTCAAATACATTCCAGTTATTTTAAATTTCTCCCCCTAATGCACATTACACAAAAACAGACACACACACACACACACCTTCAGACCTGCCCATTAGGGAAAAAGACGTTTTGATTGGGTGATTTCAACATAGCATCATGTAACCTTAGCAGCTTTTCGAAGACACCATCGATGCGCCAAAAGGCCTGTGCCATACGGTTCAGCAATCTGCTCCCTGAGCTTGTTTTCACACTAAGCCGTGAGAAACAGAAATCTAAAGCAGGTGTCTGTTTGTTTGTTTTTTGGATTTTCTGCTTCCGGGATTTCTTTCCACCTGGGCTTCTCTGCTGAGGAACTCCGGAGCAACTGCCACAGGAGGAACACCTGCGTGCCGCAGAGGACTTGGCTTGGGGTCATGCCGTACCGTAGGCCAGCCTTCCTCAGCCCAGTGCCCTCCAGATGCTGTTGGACTACAATGCCTATCATCCCCAGCCAGCATGTCAGTGTAAGCAGGGTGGCCCCTTACGTGTTGCCAAAAAAGAGGAAACACATTCCCAAAAATGAGGAGAAAGGAGGACACAGATTTGCATGAAACTTGCACATGCTAATTTATATGTAGAGATGCAAATTTGGAACTGATTCCTATAATTTAAATAGAAATGCAATACAGCTCGCCATAGTGTGGAAGACTGTGATCAGCTGAGCTGGGTGCCATGCTCCTTCTGCTGTCCAGTTCCTGTGGATGGGCAACTTCAAGGCCCAGCTCTCCCTCCTGATGGTTCCTTGTCTTTAAACCGGACTTGGACTGCAGAGCCCTTTAAATAGAGGATGCCTTCACACACAGGACTGTTCTCAGACAGCTTTTCAAATAGAGAACTGTCCTTTATAAAGTAGGACTATTTAGCCATCCCTCCAAAAATTCAACTTTCTAAATGCATTGCAGAGGAGGATTTGTATTGATGGGCAAACTGTCTTTCATGGGTGCTTGTCTGCCATTAGTGTACTTCTCATTGAGGAACCCCTGATAATTTATTTATTTATTATATTTATACCCCGCCTTTTTTCCTTCAAGGAACCCAAGGCGGCTTACATAGTCTTCCTCCTCTCCATTTTATCCTCACAACAACCCTGTGAGGTAGGTTAGGCTGAGAGTCAGTGACTGGCCCAAAGTCACCCAGTGAGTTTCATGGCTGAGTGGGGACTAGAACCCGGATCTCCCGAGCCCAGTCCAACACTCTCACCATTGCGCCACACTGGCTCTCTATGATAAACATAGTTGGAAAACTCCTGGTCAGAAAGTTTTTTTAAAAAAAATTAATAACACCAACAATTAAATCCAGGGCTCTTCTTATGTTCTTATGCCAAGGGTGGGCAACTTGTGGCCCTAGGGCCACACACCCTAGGCCTAATTGGCTTCCGCTGGCTCAGCTTGTCTGAGTGTGGAAAGCTAAGCAGGGTCAGGCCTGCTTATTACTTGGATGGGAGACCCCTCCTCTAGTTTCCTGCATTGAGCAGGGGGTTGGACTCGATGGCCTGGTAGGCCCCTTCCAACTCTATGATCTATGAAATCTATGAAATTTCCAGGGGAGGCTGGTGACTCCTATTTCAGTGGGGCTCCTTTTCCATTGCAGGTTTTGCAGGTTTTATTTGGAGCTTCATGGGAGCTATCCATGGTGCTGCACTCCACCCCCCAAATAGGTTCACCACCATGGAGCACCATGGATAGCAGCTATACAGCTCCAATTAAAAGCTGCCAAACTTGCAATGGGAAAGGAGCTTCCCCTGCAGAAGCCCTCTGCAAGCAATGAGTTCAGACCTCTGGCAAGAGTGATCTATCATCACACACACACACTGAGCAGCCCAAAGGGGTGGCCCCACCTGCTTATGGCTTTGGCCCTACCCACCACCAGCATACTGGTGGCCCCTGACAAATTACCCCCCACTCCAGCATGGCTAGGAATGGTGGGAGTTGTAGTCCAGCACATCTGGAGGGTGCCCGGCTGGGAAAGGCTGCACTAGCATTTTGCACAACAAAGCACCAAGTGTGAGCAGCAGCATACCTGTACCTTTAAAGACCCATGTGCCTGGGAAGCCCTCCAACATGTGTGCAAGGCGGGTATTTGTAAAAACAGCAACAACAACAACAGCAAAGTTACTTTACCTGCCCATCACATATATTTACTGCAGGAAATGTTGGTGTAACACCCGCAGCAGCTGTGTTTGGCTGTGAAAAGGTGTGGAGAGCTGCTGAGAGAGAAAAATAAGCCAGGCTGATTCCAAAGGGGCCTTTCTTGGATTCCACGACTGAGTTGATCAGTGGGGAAAACAAGAGAGACCCTTAGCAAGAAAAGGGCACCTCTTGGAGGCTGTTTTACTTGTAACTCTGGAAGCTGAGAGGTTGTTTGAAATATCCTGTGGTGTCCAGAAATGAAGGCTTGGGGCATAATGGGGAGGAGGCCAGCAATGGGGATTTGGGGGGGGGGGGAGGAAAAGCATTCAAACTCTCAGACAGCGTAACATAAAGTGCACACCAGTTCCAAGCCAAAGAGAATGTCAACAGAGAACCAAAAAGCTTCACTCCCCAAGGTTCACCATCTTCAATAATCACCCCTCCCCGCCTTTGTGGATGGTGGTGCGGGGGGGGGGGGACGGGGACGGAACGACACACTCGTGGTACCTGGAGTTAAGTTGATTGAATCCCAGCTTTATTAGCACTGACAGTCTAATCTTTTGCAGATGACCACACAAGGAGGTCACCAAATGGCTCCTCCTGTTCACCACAGGTTCTTCTGTCTCCCCCACATCCCCTGGTGTGGTCCAGCCCATTCAGTCACCAGGATCCCCACCCTCACGAGCCCCCACAGATCCAATTTATCTGCAGAAAATACAAAGTTTCTCTAGGGACCAGCTTTACAGTTGTGTTGATTTCCTGACATCATTTAAAAAAAGAAAAAGAAACGCCTGTATTCCTCTCTCCACCTCCCGCATGGCCCTCCCTGCCTTAGTCATCAAGGATGTATTTTACAGGTTCAGTTCGGCCCAGGAGAAGGATGACCAGGTTGCATCAGCCGTGCAAAGTGTATTTGCTGACTCAGGCACAGCTGACTGAGACGTGTTGTGTCCTCGGAGAATTTTGTTAACACGAGGACATGTCGTGGCCACTTCACGTGTTACCTTGTTTGGGTTTTTTTTTTTAGGTTGTACACCTGACGTGTTTGAAATGTACGCCTGGAAATGTCAAGCAAGCCAGTGTGGCGTAGTGGTGAGAGTGTTGGACTGGGACTAGGGAGATCCGGGTTCTAGTCCCCGCTCGGCCATGAAACTCACTGGGTGACTTTGGGCCAGTCACTGACTCTCAGCCTCACCTACCTCACAGGGTTGTTGTGAGGGTAAAATGGAGAGGAGGAGGAGGATTATGTAAGCCGCCTTGGGTTCCTTGCAGGAAAAAAGGCGGGGTATAAATATAATAAATAAATAAATAAATAAAAATTATTGTTTGTTTCTTTGTTTGTTTTAATGCATTTGCAAAGATATGTGTCATGCCAGGATGCTTCTCAAGGAACTGGGATTGGCTGCAGGGCCTTACTTTAAGTGCACACTCAGGGGCAAGGAGAAAGGAACATAAGCAGGCATCAGGAGTCAGCACCAAGGAGGTGCTGTCAGCACCTCAGGAGGGCCCAGTACTGACCCTGCTGCCAGCCACCCAGCTCTGTTCAGCAAACCTTTGCCCAGAACTGGAGCTACAGCAGCCACTTACACATTGCCAAAAATGAAGAAACACATTTATTTATTTATTTATTTAATATATTTATTCACCGCCCATCAGTCAAAAGGCTCCCTGGGTGGTTTCCAAAACACAACACAAAAATAACAACAAAAATAGTATAAAAACACAAACGTATTAAAATATAACACAATAACAACAAGCAGCCAAATAAATTCAATCCGGAATTACAGTGGCGATAATAAAAGGAATAAAATCAACCATTAAAATATTGGAAAAATAAAAAGGTCTTCACCTGGCACCTGAAAGAATAGAGGGTAGGTAGCAGGCGCACCTCCTTGGGAAGCTGATTCCATAGATGGGGTGCCACAACTGAGAAGGCCCATCCCCTAGTAGCCACCCTTCTAGCCTCTTCTGGAGGGGGCACTCTGAGAAGGGCTTCCGAAGAAGATCTCAGGGTTCGGGCAGGCTCATATATGGGACGAGGTGTTCCTTCAGATAACCTGGCCCCAAACTGTTTAGGGCTTTAAATGTTAATGTAAGCAAAAAGAGGATACCAATTTGCATAACATTTGCATATGTTAATTTATATGTATAGATACAAATTTAGAAATAATAACTATGGTTTAAATAGGAGTACATCTTCCCATAGTGGAGAAGACTATGACCAGGTGACCTGTGTGCCTCTAAGTCTGCTGGCCAGGGGCTAACTGTTGATGCCCAACTTCAAGGCCCTGGCTTGCCCTTCTGATGGTTCTTTCTCTTTAAACCGGACTTGGACTGGACAGCCCCTCAAACAGAGAACATCAAGAGTGCAGTGTGGTGTAGTGGTTAGAGTGTTGGACTGGGACTCGGGAGATCCAGGTTCTAGTCCCCACGCAGCCATGAAGCTCACTGGGTGACTTTGGGCCAGTCACTGACTCTCAGCCTAACCTACCTCACAGGGTTGTTGTGAGGATAAAATGGAGATGAGGAGGATGAGGCTCATGTAAGCCTCCTTGGGTTCCTTGCAGGGGGGAAAAGGCAGGATATAAAGATAATAAATAATCTTCAAGTAAAGGACTGTCATCTGACAGCTCTTCAAAGGAAGGACTGTCCTCTGTAAAGTAGGACACCTGGCCACCCAGCTGGAGCCCAGAATGCATCCCCTAGCTGGGGGAGAATGCCTCCCGCTATTCTCCCCCAGCAACTGATATTCAGAGGCATACCTAGACGTTCTATACAGGCATCATGGCAAGCAGTCATTGATAGACCTACCCTCCACCCATGTGTCTAGTTAATCCCCTTTTAAAGCCATCTGATCCAGTTCCCATTAGTACATCCTTTGGCACTGCAGAGAATTGCATCAATGAACCATATCTGGTGGGATGACGTATCCTCTTCAGGTTGGTCTCTGTACAATGTGTGAAAAATGACCACAAAGGGTGCTTTCTAAACTAAAGTATGGATGGCTGGGGAATGCTAGGATTTGTAGGATTTTTTTTCTGTCTAAACATGCATAGGATTGCACCCTTAGCCCACTCAGATGACAACCACCACCCCTTGTGGTTTGTGCATTATGAACAACATGTAGAGGCCGCTTTTAAATCACTCCATGCACTGGACACAACCATAGGGCAAGCCGTTCATGTGCGGCAGCTCACTACAGGTGTAGAGTGACTTTCTTCACGCCACGGCACTTAATTTTGCAGTGTGTAGAGAACATTTTGTGGCCGTGCGTAAAGAAAATTGGCCTATCCGCATAGCAAGCTCCACACACACAGTTTGTGTGTGTGGAGCGGGGGGGGGGGCATTGAAAGCCACATCTGTGTGGAAGCTGCACTGTGTGAAGCAGCACTGCTGAGTTTTCAGAACATGGCTTAATTTGAGTCTGGGATTTCAACGTTGGGTTCAGTTCTGAAACTTGTCATAACAGAATGACTACAGTGGCCATGTGCCCTACTTTAGAGGACAGAAGGGCTGCCCAGTCCATGTCCATTTGAAAGATCAAGAGCCACCAGAAGGGAAAGCACGGGGGCCTTGAAATTGCCCATCCACAATTAGCACCTGGACAGCTGGTTGAGAAGGCAGGAGCAGAGGTCACCTGGTCACAGTCTTCCCTACTATGAAATTTAAATTTAGATTAAATTTCTACTTAAATTATAGTAATTATTCCCAAGTTTGCACGTATGGATTGGATCCAACTGTTGCTTGCACGGCAGGATTTTCCTGTCCTTTCCTCCCCACTGCAGCCCCACATATGTGCCCCAAATCTGGATTTGTGGGGGGCTGCAGGGAGGAAGAGGGAGTCCATTCTGCCAGCAGTTCAATCTTCCACTGGCAGATTGAAGCCGTTGGATAAAACCCTATAGATTTCCAAAGGGTCTGCTGTAGCAAAAACAACCAAGATTCTTGTAGCACCTTAAAGACTAACAAATCCATTCTGGCATAAACTTTCCTGGACGATAGTCCACTTCATGAGATGCATGGGGTATTATGGAGAGTTTCAGGCTTATATATAGTACATATGGTGTATGTGCGCGCGGAGGGGTGGGGGAGGAATTGTATACACAGTGAGATCAGAAGAAAGGAAATGCAAAAAGTGACAATCCCATTATTAACAGTGGTCATTCACAGTGCAGTTCATGCTTATAAGAAAAACATCCTGGCACTAGGTAATCCAATTAACACATGTAGTTTGGGGCGGGGGACTTTATCTCAATTCAAGCATCTGGTGATACAATTGCTTTATTCAAATTTGTGTCCTCTTTTGCATGTGGCCCTGATAAGAGCGGCTTGTGCAGGTTTCAAACCTGCTTATAAGCCGATAGCAAACCAAGGTACCCCGAGGTGAGTAGATTTCCAATCACATGTCAGCTATGTCAGGGTCAAACTGCACAAGCAGCTGAACCTCTTTTTGTTTGTTTTTACTCACAATTAAGCATGCAGGGCCCCAATCCAGATATTCCCTCCAGCCACTTGTTGCCCAAAACCTCTTCTAGCTGCCTACCACGCATGGGCTTAAAAAAAAAAAAAGGTGGGGAGGCCTCTATTATTGACACCAGGGTGTCTCCCAGTTTAGTGATATTGACAAAATTTGCCTTACAGTAACATATCCCCACCCCACCCCATTATCTGCTGCAAACTTCTCATTCCCCAAAGCAGAACTAGGTCCTTTTAAGATTTAGATTTAGGAAAGAGACAATAGTTCAGTGATAGAGTACCTGCTTTGCATGTAGAAAGGCCCTGGGTTCATCTCCAGTCTTGGGCAAAATCTAACATCACCTGAGCAGACTTCCATTCAGGACTTTCCCCTCCTCTCCTTCCCTACCTGCAGCCCTCATACCCCCCCCCCACCAAAAATCTGCTCAAGGGTTCCCCAACCCCCTGGAGCAGATTTTGAGTGTGTGCTGGGGGGGTCTACAGAGAGGGGGGATTGCCATCCCCATTTCTAACTACCGTAGATATGACCCCTTATGTTCCGAGTTGTTGTTAAGTCTGGTATACTATTGGAATGTGGAAATCTATAACTTTACAGCTGAAAAACAGGATCATGAGCAGAATGTTTACTCTTCTTCTTCTTCTTCTTCTTCTTCTTCTTCTGTGTATATTAGAGTGGTGGTGGTGTTTTTAAGAGGGTTAAAAAAACCCTTCTTGCCTTGCTTGGGAATAAAAGAAATAACGAGATGGGGAAAGTTTGTTTTTTCTGGGAAAGAGTTTAATTAGAGAATTGCTGAGCAGCAGATCTCTTCCCTTTTACGACCACATAACTTCCTGTTTCTTTTCTTTCTTTCTTTTTTTTAAAATGCGTCCTGGAACTGAAAGGAAACTCCAGATTAAGTGTAAGAATCCTGAGTCGCTGATGGCATTTATTCAATCTGTCTCTCACTTGATAAGGTGGAGCTGAAACTTAGATTGCTGGGAGTGAAAACGTCTTTCTTTTTGGTTTCTAAAATTTATGACAATCCTCCAGAGAGAAACAAATATGAAGAAGGAAACAGCAGCAACATATTTTGCCTGTAGGAAGGTCAGAGTTAAGAAGAAGAAAGGGGGGGAGGGGGGAGAGAGAAGGATGTGGATTCTTCAGAAAAATAACAGTTTACATTCTTTAAGACATCCAGAATTCCTGAAGATCAGTGGGAATTTTGGCACACTCAGATCACAGGATCAAACTAACAAGACAGTCCCATACAATATGCAGGCATACACAGAAAAGGCTGGGCAGTCAGCATTGCTCAATCACAGTGCTAGTGGTACAGTCCCCCACGGAGGGTAGAGCACTGATTAGGAGTGATCCCTGCCTCTGTCATATACACTAGGTCCCCCCTCCCACCTTATTGCAATTGATCCATTTTAAAAACATTTACTTACCCCATTTAAGTATATTCATAGATTCATAGATCATAGAGTTGGAAGGAGCCTACCAGGCTGATACAGGCCTGTGGCTCTCGCTGGCTCAGCTTGTCTGAGCGTGGAAAGCTAAGCAGGGGGTTGGACTCGATGGCCTTGTAGGCTCCTTCCAACTCTATGATCTATGAAATCTATCCAGTCCAACCCCCTGCTCAAGGCAGGAAACTAGAGGAGGGGTCTCCCATCCAAGTAATAGCCAGGCCTGACCCTGCTTAGCTTTCCACGCTCAGACAAGCTGAGCCAGCGTGAGCCACACAGGCCTGTATATGTTATTTGGGCCATTCCAACGTCAGTTCTGCTGGCCATGGGGGCCCAAAATGGAACCTCCAGCACGGCTCCACTTTTAGAGGCAGTATACCTCTTTTGGTTACCAGATGCTGAGGGCAAGCAGGACATGGCTGTCTTTCAGTCCTGGCTTGTGCAAACTTCCCAAAGCTGTCCACTGTTGGAGAGAGATTGCTGGACAAGATGGGTCTTTGGTATGATCCAGTAAGGCAATGCTTCCTCCCCCCCCCCCGTCTTTTCTTAAGTCAATGGGCCAGCAGCCAGTGTGAGTCCAGCTCAGTTTATTAAATTGCATGCCTCCAGAGAGGTGTGTTCTTCTGAGTAGCTACTCCACAATTACAGACATCCCCATGGACTCCACAATTACAGACATCCCCATGGACACCCACCAAAATCCACGACGCAATGCAAGATTGTTCCAACTGAGCTGGCAGTTGATGACCTGGTAAAGCAATCCTCAAAACCCTGGCTTCAAATTTCTCTCATTAAAGCAAGGGTGCTGAAGCTCTTTCAGCCAGAGGGCCACATTCTGTTTCAGAGAAGCTCTCAGGGACAGTATTCCAGAGGTCAGTGGGGCCAAAGGCAAAAGGGCTGTGGCCAAAAACAATGGCAGTGTTAGGGGGCTGCCCACAAGGGCTGGAGCCCGGAATCTTTCATTTGGAGCCCGGAATCTCTGGGAGGTCATCTGCCCCATGCCCCCACCACCTTGCTGTCCATGGGCACTTGCTGAAATAAAGGTACAGGGGCCCTGATGATCTCTGTTGCATCTGATCCCCCTGGGTTAGCTGTCTTTTTGCCCACATGTGCTTCACCTCCTGCTGCTCCCACCCCCTTGAATCTTTCTGCCTGAGTCTTTTTTCTGAAATCAAATGCCCCCCCTCTCCCCTGTCCATACATCCCTTTTTACAAATAGGGGTGTCCTTAGGAGACAGGGTCCTTTACAAGAGACAGACACACACACACAGAGAGAGAGAGAGAGAAAGAGAGAGAGAGTTTAGAGCATATGTAAATTAGCATATACAAATTAATACATTTTTTGGTCCTGTGGGCCTGAGCCCTGGATCTTTTCAGTACCTAGCACTGACCCTGGCCAAAAATGCCACCATGTTTTTGCTTAATGCTTTTACTGGGAGTGACTACTAAGTCTTAGGAGAGGCATATCAACCTTTTAGAATGGGGAAAAAACTGCAGAACAGCCGGGAAACCAAACAAATGGTGGTTGAGGGAAAGGGGGTGGGGCCAGGGAAAGGGGGCATTGCCCTCTGTGGAATCCTGATAGGGTTGGAGTGGGACCCCAAGCATGGCCCCCTGGCCCAAGGTTCTGCACCCCTGCATGAACATCACCCTTGGAGAGATACCCAGCCAAAACTGTACGCCTCCTTGCATTGCACTAGGCTAGCACAGGTCTCCTTAGGTGCCCTCCAGATGCGTTATGGATGATGTGAGTTGTAGTCCAACACATCTGGAGTGCACCAGCTTGGGGAAGACTGCGCTAGCAGAAGGGATGTGAGTGTAACTCAAGCATGTGTGTGGATTGCTGCTTGCCATAAAATGTGAGGACAGTAGCTGCAGAAAGACAAGAGTTTTCAGTAGGGAACCCACTGGCATGCTCCAGTTACAACAGCATCTTTCCCACTAGTAGTGCAATACTTACAAAGAGTCATACATTACATCAGGATATCACAGAAATCCTTCTACTTGTGCAGTCTACTACTGCCATGAATAATTTTCCAAGGGAAATGGCAGCAGTCCCATTGGCCAATTGTCTAGACAAAGCACTAATATCCAGTATGAAGCACGATCTTGCACTCATCAGCGGAAGAGACTGCATAGCCTAAATAAGAGGGTTATAGGAGAAGAAAATAAGAAGACAACAGGGCCTAACACTGGCTTTGTCCTTTGCCCAGGGGCAAGCTGGTCAAAGAAAAAAAGGGAAGACCAGGGCGAAATGGACCTCGGGCATTCTTTAAAGCAGGGGTGGGCAACTTGTGGTCCTCCAGATGTTGTTGAACTGCAGCTTCCATCAGCCCCCATCAGCATGTTGAAAGGTCAGAGGTGATGGGAGTTGTAGGCAAAAACACTCCTGCTTCGAGGTATTTGGAAGAAAAGCCCTATAGCTGGGGCATCATATAGGGAGGAGAAGGGGACAGTCTGTTCTCCCCATGTTTCTGGCCACATATTCAGGGAGGGGTCATAGCTCAGTGGTGAAGTACCTGCTTTGCATGCAGAAGGTCCCAGATTCAATCCCTGGCATCTCCAGATAGGGCTGGGACAGATACTTGTCTGAAACTTTGAAGAGCTGCTGCCAGTCAGTGTGGACAATACTGGGTTAGTATTGTGTTGACAATACTGGACCAATTGTCTGATGCACAGAATCATAGAGTTGGAAGGGGTCATTTAGGCCATCGAGTCCAACCTCCTGGTCAGTGCAGAAATCCAGTTTAAAGCATCCCTGTCAGATGGCTGTCCAGTCTTTGCTCGAATACCTCCAGCGATAGAGAACTCACCACCTCCCTAGGCAGTTGGTTCCATTGTCTGACTGCTCTGGCCATTAGGAACTTTTTTCTGATGTTCAACCAAAATCTGCCTTCCTGTAACTTAAGCCCGTTATTTTGTGTCCAACAGTCTTGGATGATGGAGAACAGGTTGCAGTCCTCTTCTGTGTGACAACCCTTTAGGTACTTGAAGAGTGCTATCATATCCCCCCTCAGTCTTCTCTTCTCAAGGCTAAACATGCACAGTTCCTTCCATCTTTCCTTGTAGGACTTAGTTCAGTATTCTCCAACCTTGGGCCCCCAGATGTTTTTGGCCTACAACTCCCAGCATGCCCCAGAGTAGGAGAGCCCACCACCTCCCTAGGTAGTTGGTTCCATTGCCTTATTGCTCTAACAGTCAGGACATTTTCCCTGATGTTTAGGTGGAATCTGGGTTCCTGTAACTTGAGCCCATTATTCCGTGTCCTGCAAACTGGGATGATCAAGAAGAGATCCTGGCCCTCCTCTTTGTGACAACCCTTCAAGTACTGGATGCTTCTCCTTACTGGTAATAAGAGCTGTAAGCTAAAATACACTGATATTTTTGGTCCTGTCCCTTTTGCCTTTGGCTCCATCCACTAATACATTGGGAAGGCAGCCCCAAAGAGCTTCCCTGAAATGGAATTAGGTCGGGGGGGGGGGGAGGTTCAAAATCTCGGGATAAGGGAAGCAAGCCAGCAATCAGAGCTGGCATTCACCACAACAGACAAGAGAGACCACCTTTTAGGTTGCACTGATTCGGAAAAGTGAGATGGCATTCACCTTTGCGACCAATCAGTACACCCACTGAATGCAGGAAGCAAGAATCTTCTGCCTATCTTGGGAATTACCAGGGCCTCCTAGGGATGAGTACCACTTGTCCTAGGGTGGGGAAGATTTGCAGTAAGCCTTTTCAAGGATGCTTTCAAAAGTGAGAAACCAGGTCTTATAGCAAGAATCTTAATACGTGCATCTCTCGGCTATAACATTCAGATAGGATTTTTATTTTATTTTAAATTTAATTATAAATTTTATTATTTATAATTTATAACATTAATTAATTGATTGATTATATTTATATCCCACCATCTTTCCTGCAAGGAACCCAAGGCGACTTACATAATCTTCCTCCTCCTCCTCCTCTCCATTTTATCCTCATAACAACCCTGTGAGGTAGGTTAGGTTGAGAGTCCGTGACTGGCCCAGTGAGCTTCATGGCCGAGTGGGGACTAGAACCCAGATCTCCCGAGTCCCAGTCCAACACTCTCACCACTACCTCACACTGGCTCTCAATCTGATGATACAGCATGCTTTACAGGGGAAAGGGCACTGCATGGTGCAGCAGTAGTATGAACAAGTGGGACCTGCAGCAAAATGTTGCAGCATGGAGTGCGCTTGTTCAGGATTCTGGACACTCCATTCCATTCAACCTGTGTTTTCCCAAAATACATTTCCAACAAACAGTTGGCATTCTGTAGCCACCGAGCATGCTTAGTCCTCACTGGGCTGTTTTTGGACACACACCCGCCACAAGACCTCCCCATACCACTACTTTTTGTACTTCTGCCACCCTGGGGGTTCTCCTGCTGATACCTCCCTCTTGTGCATGGGTAATGCCAATTTATCTCCTTAAGGAATGACACTCATAGATTCATAGATCATAGAGTTGGAAGGGGCCTACTAGGCCATCGAGTCCCACCCCCTGCTCAATGCAGGAAACTAGAGGAGGGGTCTCCCATCCAAGTAATAACCAGGCCTGACCATGCTTAGTTTTCTACGCTCAGACAAGCTGAGCCAGCATGAGCCCACAGGCCTGGACATTGCAAATAAAGGGAATGAATACTGGGAGGGACTGGATCTGTGAGTGCTGAGTTCATGTGTTGCCTCTGCAATGGACTCATCAGCAGGGCCAGCCTTGCCATTAGGCAGAGCGAGGTGGTCACCTCAGATGCTAGGAGGGGGCAGCAAGGTGCTGGAGGAGAGTTGTGAACATGCAGCCTGCCCTATGCCCCGAGCTAGCCTGCTGCCTTTAGGTGCGGTGGTGGGCACTGTCCCATTGTGTTGAAGAAATATTCAGTGGCCCTTTGCCCTTTGTACATGGAACGGGAGGGGACGCCATCTTGTCCTTTGCCTCAGGCAGCAAAATGCCTTGGGCTATCCCTGCTCATCAGGTGAGTTCTCAAATGCAGACTCATCATTTGAGTAGTGAACATCAATTGCATTCACACAGTTGCATTAACCTCACATTTAGTTTGGCCCTTAGTGCACCTCCAGCAGTGGGCTGGCATTGTGTCACAACCTAAATTCATCATACATGAATTTACATTTGCTTATAATCTGTTTGCTCCATTCTAAAGATTAGGTAGCACGAGAGCACCAACAAAAACTCAGCACATGATAGTTCCTGATAAAAGAATAAAATGCCATTGTATCCATTGCCCTAGACCAGCTCAGCAATGCCCATGAAAAGCAGGCCCAACTAAAAAGCTTTTTCCACTAGACCTGCCACTCAATTAAAGAAGTTAGTTATTCATGTAAGTCTTAAATCAATGAAATCATGCAAAAAAAAAAAAATATTTGAATTGTAATAGCTCTGAAGAAAAGAAGTATTCTTTGTTTTCAGATGATGCACTGATGTCTTACAGCAAGCACCATCTGAGAAAGAGGCAAGCTCCATTAAGAGGCAATCCACCCATGGATTTGTACTTAGGTTTTAATTACCTTGTTAAAAAACTAAAGCCTGCTGTCCAATCAGCAGGAAACCTTTTCCATTGATTAAATGTTTTGATTTAGTCATCTACTGATTAACCAACTGAAGATTGCAGCCCTACTACTTATGGTTGTGTAAAAGTTAATTTACAACACAATGCTATTGTTCACAGGCAGTCCCCGGGTTACAAACATCCCAACTTACGGACAACTCATACTTAAGAACGGACCGCCATATATGTAAAAATCTTGCGTTAAATACAATGGTTCGTACTTACGAACGCACTATACTTTGCGACACTTTGAAAACATTGTGCGGCTTCTGTTCCGACTTACATTCGACTTAAAAGACTTACGAATGGTTCATAACCCGGGGACTGCCTGTACTCAGAAGTAAATCCCAGTGTGTATCCAATGGATACTCCCAGATAAGTGGGTAGCCTAAGGCTCTAGTCCTTAAGGGTTTCTGAAAGAGTTCCCCAGCTGTAGAGAATCAAAGCAAATGGCTCCTTAAGCTAGCACAGACCTCTGAAATCTCTCCTCCTCCTGTAGCCAGTTCCTCCCAGTCACAATCCAGGTGAGTTTCATAAGGTGCTATTTCACAGAGGACTGGATACAGTAATTGGATAAGCAATACCACTCTGATGGATCAATCTGTTAAAACGTTAGTTTGCATTTATGCAAGGTTTCAGTATACACAGTGGAAAGATGTCACTAAATAAGAGGTTTACGAATATGGGGCAGAATATAGATAGGGTTCCTCTTTTCTTTTTTGCTAGTAGTGCTTTATAAAGCAGCTCTGCACCATGTGGTTCAACACAAAACAATGCTCACTTCTTTTTTTGTCCGAACTTCTTGCAGAGAAGGAACCCTTAGTTAATTTTTATGTTGGGAATTCAGGGCAATACGTGCACTATATTTGCAAGTTCTCTTATGCAAACCCTATTGAAATGAATCAGAAGCACACAAGAGTGTTTCACTTAATTATGATGGGGGAGCACTTCCTAGTGGAACTAAGGCTGCAATGCTAAGCATGCATTCCAGGGAGTAAGCCCCATTGAATGCAGTGAGACTTTTTTCTGAGGAAACATGCATAAGATTCCCATTGAAACCAACGGAACAAGTTAGTTGAATCTAACTTGCAGGGTTTAAATCACAACAAACTTTTGCTGGATTAAGGCCAATGTTTGCAGGTTGATTTTTTTTTTTAAAGCATGCAAATTGTCAGAAAGCTGAGTAATAGCACAAGACCATATTATAAATTAACCATTTTATTGAATATCAATAAATTGCATATAATTATATATATAAAAAATGTTTAAAATCAGTATAAAATTGTGGCACAAAAATATATAAATACCAGTGTACCTTTGAAATGTAAACATACCCTTTTTTTCTTCTTTTTTCCTGTTTTGTTTTGTTTATGATGTGGAAACAATGTACAAAAGAAAGATGCATTCGGCAGGCACCTGTCAATAACCATAAAGAGCTCTTTTGGCACACACCTGTCAATGGGCAGCTCTCTCCACACAGGCCGCTATTGTATCGCTTGACAAGTGCCTGCTATTAGTCACAGTTCTTTTTTTTAAAAAAGCAGTTGTTAAAAGAAGTCATATTAACAGGTGCTTGAGTGCATAGCTGCTCTGTAAAGAGGAGTCTGGTTTGAAATGGCTACCCAATGCCTTCTATAGACATTGTTAATCTTTGAGGCATTGCAAATGATCATTGTGCTGGTGGGAGAAGCAGCTGCCTCAGAACTAATGCAATACTGTATTACTGCAGACTAGTCACACCTTCTACGGGTGGTGTACATACAATGCTAAGAGCAAGAGAGAGTTGGGGGGGTGTTAACACTTTGCTTTTGTCTTTTGCTTAGAGGCATATTAGTTCAGGGTCAACAGTTACTGTCAATCTATTATTCTCCCCCCCCCAACCCCCCATAACAAAAATACTGTGATTTTTCAGGCCAGCTAGGTGCAAGGCTGAATCCTGAGAGGTACTAGGCACCTTCTGAACCTTCTTACGCTTGTAAAAAAATAAAAGACATAAAAATAGCACTGCCCTCTAGCTTAAGATGGCTTTTTAAAAAGCAGAAAGTAGGAGGATCCCATGGCTATTGTTAAGACATGAAAGTCCAAATGGAACCTCTATATTCAGTGGCAGTATAACTCAAAGTACCAGATGCAAAGAGGAAGAAAAAAGGAAAAAAGAGGTAGCGTTGCCTGCATGCACCACTTGTAAGTTCAGGTCAGAGATTTCAGAGAGAGGTTCATATTAAAACATCAGCTCACAGATTTCAGAGAGAGGTTCATATTAAAACATCAGCTCACATGTGTCATTTTGTATGCCAGTCAGCCGTTTGGGAAGACATAATGTAATCCTGCACCTGCCTGAATCAAGAAGCATTCTGCTACTGCCAGGAAAAGGGGGGGGGGAGAAGGGATCAGGCTTTAAAAATTGCCTCAGGGACAAAGAAAGAAGTATTATGTGTGGTGCTTTAAGGCCCGAAACAGCTGGAAAAATAACAGTTCAATACACGCTGCCCTGGCAGTTCAACTCAACGGAAACTATCTTCCTACAGACACTAGTTTACAATACATGTATTTGCATGGAGGAGTCCGTGGCATTATTGGGGGGGGCGCCCTCAGCGAGTTCCAGTGCAGCCCGTTTCTTCATGCTTGTGGAGAAGTGACATTCGGGAGAAAGTCCGGGAGCAGGTTTTGCATTGATACTTCTTGACATCTGAGTGGGTCTGCAGGTGGGCGCGGAGGTTTGAGCGGTCAGCAAAGGCCCTGTTGCAGTGTGTGCAGGAAAAGGGTTTTTCACCTGCGGGAGACAAAAAGAAGAAGAAAGGGGTCAGAAGCAAAGTTTCATAAGATTTCATAGATCATAGAGTTGGATGGAGTCTACAAGGCCATCAAGTCCAACCCCCTGCTCAAGGCAGGAAACTAGAGGAGGGGTCTCCCATCCAAGTAATCACCAGGCCTGACCCTGCTTAGCTTTCCACGCTCAGACAAGCTGAGCCAGAGTGAGCCACAGGCCTGTTCAAGCACCTTACATCCTTGCAAATATGAAAACGGCAAGTCAAAACTCAAATAGTGACCCCTTACAATAACCTTCTCCAGCCCCGGCGCCTTCCGGATGTGTTGGACTACAAGTCCCAGCATCCCCCAGGGGATTCTGGGACTTGTAGTCCAACACATCCGGTGGGCGCTGGGCTGGAGAAGGCAACCTTACAACTTATTCCCAGTCTTGCACTCCACAAGTTATATATAAATAACTTATGCAGTGTGAAATACTTAAGAGGAGCCAACAGATCATACCTCGTTGAAGCAGAATTGTACCAGTTCTAAGCACAATTAATTGCTCAGAAAGAAATCCCAATGAAATTGGTAGGGCTTATTTCCATATAAATGGCTGCAAGATCAGGCACTGATGAGAACTCCATATCAGCTGGTTACCCGGATCCTAAATAAGTTTACTCAGAAGCAAATCTCAAGGGAAAGATCCAGCTTACAATAAGCACTTTTAAGCTCCCTTAATTTCAAGGGGAAACAGGGAGACATCTCTCTCTCCCATTGAACTGTAGGCCAGATTGTACCCATGGATTCTAATGGCACTTAGTTGCCATAAGAAGGCTGAGAATTTCACACCAAGGGTGGTATCCAATGTTAGTCCTATGCACAGTAGACCCATTCATTTCAGTGGGTCTACTCTGCATAGGACTAATGCTGGATACTAGCCTAAGACTGGAATCCTATACATTCATCTATAGAGTAATCCCATATACTGCAGTGGGTCTTACTCTTGAGTAAACATGGATTGCATTGGGCTGCATTGCTGCATACATTTAGCTTAACTAGACCAAGCAGCTAGTCCTGATGGTGCTGCATGACAATCCAAATAACATTAATTCTGCATGGTGCAAAATGCAAATAATTTCATCTGCCAACGCGGTGCAGCAAAAGGCGAAGCATCAATTGCATCAGTATGGCAGCCTTCCAAGGCTCACTGTTCCAAGTATAACCATCCTTTCCAGAGTTGTATTCCTCCTCCTCTTCCTAGCATACCAGCCCCCTCCAAAAAACCTCCCTCTGTGCTGAAAAAGCTAAGTGGATGAATTCCTGTCAGATAAATTCTTTTGGAACTAACAAACAGGCGTGCTCAATTTGGAAAGCACAATTAAGTCTTTGGGGCTTCCTTCAGGCATCATCTTTAGTACTTTTAAGAGGGTGTGAAATCAGCACCAAGTAACAATTAAACTATACCCCCCCCCCCCCCGCCTTCCCAAACAAGCACAAAAAGCTGCTTGGAGGGAGATTCATTGTAAATGTGATACTCCTCGGATTAAAAGCTAAAAAAGCTTCCACAGGCGGGCAGCTGTGGAGTCTGGTGTTCAGCCTGGGGCATTTCAGTAACAGGTGCACTGGGAAAGCATTGCTACAGTAAAGCACCTGCCTAGTGGGACCATCAGCTCCCCACCCCCCATAGGCAAACAATGCACATCAACAAGGACTAGAAAGATGCATCTACACAGCACCTTTTGTGCCCAGGAGCAAGCTTATCATTCTTGAGGGGGGGGGGATTCAGATGTCACAGGGAAGGCTTTAGAAGCCTGTAAGGCAGGTGCTATGTTAGTAAGAGTCTTCTGCAACCCCTGGGCAATACTTTAGCACCTTGTATATTGGGAGCTGAGACCAGAAACAGACAGGGGGGGGGGGTAGGGAGGGAAGATAGTGTCTGGCATTTAAACCCAAGATGAGTCCTTTGCTAGACAAGGGAAAGAAGCATGCCTCAGTGTTGACATTACACATGCCTGCGGCCAAGGCCTGCAGGGCTGGTGGAAAGCCCTCTCAATCAGGTGGTCCTTTTGTGCACAGAATGACTCAAGGCTGATTCACATGACGGTGGTGTGCCTGCTGAGTAGACTGCATCCAAGCTAATCGGATAGCCACTTCACTATGTGGACATATAGTGAGCCCAAGTACAAGCAGCCAAAAGGATGGCACAAACACGAGCCCAACTTTGCAGATTGGCTCTTAAGATGTGACTTACAAAGGGGAAAATGAGTTGGGATGAATTTCAGGCGAACTTGGCTCAAAACTGTTGGTTAATTGTCTTGCTTAATTGATTATATGTAAGCTGCTCTGGCGACCTTTTTGGCTGAGAAGTGACATAAGAATACTAATAATATTAATAGTACTACTAGTACTACTACTACTACTACTAATAATAATAATAATAATGTGTTTGAAACCCTTTGGGAAACCCTTATCTCCCCAGATAAGCTGCATGCGTGTTGACTTGAATCAGGCTGCAAGCCACAGGAGGGGGGTTGGGCAGAGCAAGGAGATAAGAGTAACCAGAAGACAAACAGAGGAATCCGCTTTACCTGTGTGTGTTCTGATGTGGCCCTGCAGGAGCCAAGGCCTGGAGAAAGCTTTGCCACAAATCTTGCACACGCAGGGCAGGGTATGGCTTCGGATGTGCATCTTGAGGGCTCCCAGGCTCACGTATTCCTTCTCGCAGTACTTGCAGCTGAAAGATTTCCTGGCCTGGGAGTCACAGTGCAATTGTCTGTGCTTGGAAAGGCCGGCAAAAGTAGAGTAGGACTTGTTGCATTGGCTGCAGTGGAATTTCTCAGCTTCGGTGGCAGACGAGGCCGGGCTGGGCGGGTCAGAGGTCGTCTTGCCGTCCTCCTCTTCGCTGGACAGGGAGGTCAGGTCCAGAGGCTTGGAGTCGGGGCTCGGGGGAGAAGAAGCAGCGCTTTTCTGGTACTCCGGCTCGGAGGTGAAGAAATTGGAGAGCAGCCCCGTGTCCCACACAAGCGGAGGGTAGTAAGAGCCAGCACTCAAGAGATCCGGCTGGGGGATGACGGACAGGGGGTACTTCTCATACAGGAATGGGGAGACAATCACTGGGAAGAGATCAGAAGTCAATGATTATAATGCAGGCATGCAAAATGGAGACAGCCTAGGTAGGTGCCTGATTCCCCCTTCCTCCATAGAATCTTTTGGCCTTCATTTGGGCATGCATCAAGGGGGCTCACCCATGCCTAGCTTCCCCACACCTGCACACACAACCCCCTCCCCCTGGTTCCAACTCTTCAGGCTCGGTCACAGAACTCATGATTAACAAGATCCGAGATCCTTTGGCCACATGCAGAGTGTCACTGAGCAACCAACAAGCTTCCTCACAACCAGAATCCGGGGCAACGACTAGGTAGCAGTCGTCAACCAGAATCCGGGGCAACGACTAGGTAGCAGTCGTCAGATGTAGGGCACGCTCCTATACAGGTCTCCTCAGAAATAAGCCCCCACTGAGTTCAATAGGACTTACTCCCAAGCGATGTATAGCAGCCTTCCCCAAGCCTCTGCCCGCCAGAGGATTTGGACTGCAACTCCCATTAGTCCCAGCCAGCATAATTAATGGCCAAGGGTTATGGGAGTTGTAGTCCAAAAACCTCTGAAGGGCACCAGGTTGGGGAAGGCGGCCATATAGGATTGCAGTCTTGATTATTTCTTGGATGTTGCAGCGCTGCCCCGCACTAGGCTCTGCCCTTCCACCCCACCCTGCCTTGAACCACCGACCCTCCTCTCCCCGGACCCAGGATATTGCCACAAAGTTTTAGCCCCCTAAGCATCTGTGCCGAACATTGGGACAACAGAGGGAGAGAGCCTGTGTGTGGTGTAGTGGTCAGAGTGTCAGACGGGGACCCGGGAGATCCGGGTTCTAGTCCCCGCTCGGCCATGAAGCTCACTGGGTGACTTTGGGCCAGTCACTTTCAGTCTAACCTACCTCACAGGGTTGTTGTGAGGATAAAAATGGAGCGGAGGAGGATCATATACGCAGCCTCAGGCTCCTTGGAGAAAAGGCGGCATATAAACCAATAAGACTGCAGGGCACCGATCTAACTAACGCATGCCCGACTCCTGGCCTCACACCCTTGCCGTACAGCCACGTGGACTCGCGCTGGGCTCAGCAAAATTGCGCGGGGCCGTTTTCTCCCGCGCCTCTACACGCACTTTCTCCTCCCCCACCCCGGCACCAAGCGAGCGCCATCCCCCCTCCCCGCCGGCTCTATCGGTGCCGTGCGCCGTGCCTACCGGTCTGGCTCTCCAGTTCGCTGTAATTGGGCTTCTTGCTGGCCGAGAAATGCTTCTTGACGAGGAACGAGCGCGGCATCTTGCTGGAAAGGGCTGGCGACGCGTCGGGGGCGCGGCTCCGATCCTAACGCGGCTTGCGGGGCTCGTAGCGCTGCCCACTGTGCGTGAAAGGTCTGTATGGTCCGGAGCAATCTCTGCGCAAGCGGACACGGTGCTGCGATCTAAGCGAGGGGAGCGCTAGCGCCGCGGACTAATATGGGCCGGGCGGCAGGGGGCGAGGCTGGCCCGTCCCCCCGTGTCACTTGGCAGCCAATGGTCAGAGGCGGGGAGGGGTCCGGCGCCTTTGCCTGTGCTAGCAGGTGCTCCGCCAACGAAGCCCGCTCGCTCGCCAGCATGGGGGGCTCCGCCGGAGCGACCGGATGGCGCTTTGGGGCGAGTCAGGGGCGGGCGAAGAGAGACGCATGCGGAATGGGCCGATCCTCCTCCTGCCCAGTTAACCCTCGCCCAGGATCGGTGAACGAAGGGAGCAAGCGCGGTCTCTCTTTGAAGAAAAGTCTCGGGCACTCAGCAGGTCCAGAAACACCCGGGACGTTGGAGGAGGGAGAGGAGGGGGCGCGCGGGGAGACTGACCAGTGGGTGTGGAGTGTGCACACACACACCCGTGCTGTAATGCGCCCAACCCTATCCTGCCCATGGTTTTGTGTGAGCGCGCGTTGTTGGGGGGGGGGGGGGGGGGGAGAAAGCCCAAGTGTTGATTTCTATTAGCCTAATTCCTACACTAAGGCCACGATCCTACAGAGACGCTTACCTGGAAGTAAGTGCCATTGAATTAAGTGGGGCTTACTTCTGAGAAGACACGCACAGCTGTGACTGTACCGTAAGTGTGCGCAACACTTGCTGCCTTCATCTGTAGCGTCCGTCTTATTCCCCACCCCTTGATTTCTAAGTCAACACAGTTGTAGTTTTCGCACCCTTTGGCTGGGGGAAAATATATATATAACTGTACATAGAGGGGCGCAGAGCCAAATTCCGCACGGGGCCCTGGCGAGTATTATGATTCTGCTTAACTTCCAGTTATCCTCCGGAGGTTGCAGGGAGCAAAAGGTTTGGCGCCCCCGCGGATGCAGGGAAGTTGCAATTGCCGCTTTCTGGGGATGGGAGGCTAGGACCGGATCCCTGTTCTTCTAATCCAGGCAGCAGGTGTGTGTGGGTTGGGGGGGGCTGTTCTAATCTAAGCACAAAAGAACAGGGTTGCCATTAAAACAGCCTTTCAAAACGAGGATTTTGGAGCGAAGCTGGGGAACCTTCTCGGAGTGGTGGCTAAGGTTAAACCGGTGATGACGACGTTAAAAAGGGCGAGACCTCAAAACACGTGTCATTGCCCGAAATAAGGGACTGGCTGGCTACCATCTTCCTTGAGGGAGATCCGCAAAATATACGCCCTTGGGTGTGTGTCCCTCCCCCCCCCCCCCGCTTCCTTTCCTAACCATGTTGTTTTGTATCCAGCTGGCTGCTTCTGGCGATGGGCGCGCGGCTCGCTCGTAGTGATTTGGAGCCACGTGGAGTTTGCTTCCAGCCAGTCCCTGCGGCTGCGGGCCGGGCAAGCCCTTACGCGCCCGCCGCTTGCCACCTGCCTTGCCTGCCCCGCATTCCAGAACCTGCAGATGCTCTTGGCTAAGGTGGGGGGAGAGAAGAGGAAGGCCTGGCTGGCTCGATTCGCAGTCAAACGAAGGAGCCAGAGAGATTTGTCTCTCTTGGCCACCTCCCCATCCTACCGTGCTGGCTAGGGAATGTTGGGAGTTTTAGGGCTTTCTCTCCCCCCCCCCCCCGTCTAAACATGCATAGGATTGCGCCCTAAATCCGCGAAACTGGGTTGGTAGAGAGATCTTTGTACAGTACAGCGCAGATTATAAAGCGGTACTCAGCAGGCTTGGCTAGATATAGACCAAGTTGGACCTGGATTCAAAGAAATGCGATTACCACCCGTCGTCCCCCGCGCCCTGTAGCCTGGTCGTCTCCCCTAAATTTTATCTGCCCCCCCCATTTTATTTTATTTTTACAAATAATTTAAAAAAGTTTACGATTTTGTCTTTAAAAGGCCTGCAAAAAACCAGATGAACTGCCCCAATACTTTTTTTGGCGCCCCCCTCCCGAACGTTTAGGCTTGCTGTAGGCCTATGCCCCCACAACCGCTGCTAAACCCCACTTTTTGCCCAGCGTTTAATACAATCTGCTCGAAGCGTCAAGGAGTTGCGCTTTTGCAGCTCGCTCATGAAACTGGAAACGTTGCGGTGGGGGCCGGCTTTCTCTCCCTCTCTGCTTGGACAACAGCGCCCTCTCCAGGATTCTCATGAAACAGAGCCATTCAACGAAACCCTCGATCTCTGAAATATTGAACAAGATTTCGGCACTTTCCCGCACATTTACGTTTTAGGAGGCCTGTCCGTTGAGTGCAGTGGGACTCAGTTTGCACAGCCTGAAAGCATGAGGCACATAGGCTGCAATCCTATATGTGCTTACCTGTGAGTAAGTCTCATTGAACTGTGGAATTTACTTCTGAGTACGGTAGACATGTATAGGATCACACTGTGTTGACCACTTAAAGCAGGGCTCTCCTACCTTGGGTCCCCAGATGTTGCTGGCCTACAGCTCCCAGAATTCCTTGCCATTAGCCATGCTAGCTGGGTATGCTGGGAGCTATAGGCCAGCAACATCTGGGGACCTAAGGTTGGAGAGCCCTGACTTAAAGAATTCAGAGTCGATTAACAACCTGTTAATCAATTGATTATGTCAATTATTTTAATCAATTAATGAATGAATTGTTAAATATAAATAATCTGCATATTATCAAACCCTCAATACAGGTGACTTTTGAGTCGCTGAAGGAAGTGTGGGATATATTTTATAATGAAAGGCAGAGGTAATAAATCTTATAAATAAATAATAAATATCTTGCCATTTAATATGCAAGCTGTGTTGGTCCATATATACATAACTATCCCCAAAAGTAACAGTAGCACAAGCACAATACCTTTATTAAGACCAACTAAAATTTCACAAAGAAGTGAGGCGGCTTTTGAATTCATCAAAACTGTTCAGCTTAGAATCTAGGCCATAGACATTAAGCAAAGGGACTTTAATAATAATAATAATAATAATAATAATAATAATAATAATAATAATAATGGTGTAAAGTATGTGGTATCCCAAAATGAAAGCACGCCAGTCTGCATATTGTCATAATCTTAAAATGGAAGAAGGGAAGTATTTTGCAGACTTCCAGTGCAATCTTATATGCATCTGTTCAGAAGCAAGCCCCATTGAAATCAATGGGACTTACTCTCAGGTGAGTGAGTATAGGATTGCAACCTTAAGGGCGCAATCCTATGCATGTTTAGACAGGAAAAAAAAATCCTACAATTCCAGGAATGCCCCAGCCAGCGTGGCTGTCTGAAAGGATGCTGGGAGTTGTAGGACTTATTTTTGCTATCTAAACATGCATAGGATTGCAACTTAATTAGGTTAGGCCATGCTAAACGAGACTTCCACTCATTCTTAGAGGAAAATGCTAACTGTAATATTTCCTTTTTTCATCCTATATTGTACTGACACACCAGAAACAAAATGTCATACATTTGCAGCCACATTAATTCAAATGTGTCAAAGGGCACAATCCTATGGCCTCTTGGCCTTGTCGGGGGGGGGGGGGCATGGGATAGGTCGGTGTCCCTGCTCCAACCTCAGAAATGCCTTCCAAGGTTTGTTTGTTTATTTAATATATTTCTTCACCGCCCATCAGCCAAAAGGATCCCTGGGTGGTTTACAAGAAAAAAACAAACAGAATAAAAACAATCATCTTAAAACCAAAAGTATCATTAATATAGAAATACAAACACAATATAATATAATACAATAAAACAAAAGCCGTCAAATGAATCAGTCCAGAGGTACAGTAGTGATAATAAAAATGGAAATAAAAATCTAACCATTACAATACTGGGAGAATAAAAAGGTTTTCACCTGGTGCCTAAAAGAATAGAGGGTGGGTGCCAGGCGCACCTCTTTGGGGAGCTGATTCCACAAATGGGGAGCCACAACTGAGAAGGCCCTTCCCCTAGTAGCCCCCCATCTAGCTTACTTTAGAGGGGGGGTCTCTGAGAAGGACCTCCGAAGAGGATCTCAGGGTTCGGGTAGGCACGTACAGGATGGGGTGTTCCTTCAGATGGCCTGGCCCCAAACCATTTAGGGCTTTGAATGTTAATGTTAGCACTTTGATTTTGAATCGGGCTCGGACTTCAATTGGTAACCAGTGTAATTCATAGAGAACTGGTGTAATATGTTTTTGTCGGCCAGTCCCTGCTAGCAGCCTCGCTGCTCTATTTTGAACCAATTGAAGTCTCTGGACCATTTTCAAAGGCAGCTAGCTCCACATAGAGCGTATTACAATAGTCCAAACTAGAGGTTTCATAGTTCTGATAGAGTTGGAAGGAGCCTACAAAGCTATCGAGTCCAACCCCCTGCTCAGTGCAGGAAACTAGCGGAGGGGTCTCCCATCCAAGTAATAACCAGGCCTGACCCTGCTTAGCTTTCCACGCTCAGGTAAGCTGAGCCAGCGTAAGCCACAGGCCTGTTATCAGAGCGTGGATCACTGTTGCTAGGCTCTGCCTCTCCAGATAGGGTCATAGTAGTTGGTAGATCGTAGTTGGAGGTTGCAGCGGGGACTCTGCCCTCCCCTCCCCTTGCAGCCAGTGTGGTTCTTTCCATGCTGGCTGGGTTTCCAAAGATGGAAGAGTTTCTTTGGAACCAGCATGGGGGGAGGGGAGGGGCACCACTGTCCTCTGAGGAATCCAGGCAGTGTCTCAGCCTCTCCTCCTTGCAAGGGGGGGGGGGGAGACATTTACACTGCTGAAATTGGCTGTCTAAATGTTTTGGAGGGCGAGGAGAGTGCAGGGACAATCCTAGCCTCCTCGCTTCTCCCACCTTCCATTGGATGCCTGTAACACTCCAAGTTCGGAGGGTTCCGGGCACCCAGATTGGATGGGGCTGTAAACTGATTAAAATTGTGCCCCCCTCCACAATTAATGAACTAAAGGTTTGGGTTGATTAAAATGCCAGTTAAACCAATTAACGACGCAGCCCCAGTAGAATAATTTACTTTTTAACACACACACACACACACACACACACACAAATACATTGAAAGCAACGCAACATCTTTGTAGCAGTGACAAAACTGCATTATGATGACTGTAGCTAATAATATTTTAAAGGGTCTTTAAAAAGTTGGACACCAGTTGAACCCTGACAAATTCCGTTGGTTCAGGCGATGCGTGCAGCAACATGTCCAGTTAACTCCCACCCAAGTAAACACCTCTTAAACCACCCTCCCCCTTGAAAGGGGGGGGGGGAAATCAACTTTAGGCCCATTTCAAATAAGAAAGGACAAAGCAATGTCATCATGATGGTAGTTGAAGTGTCCCAGAAATGAATATAATGAGGTGTTGTTCAAGGAGGTTTACACTGCTTAGACAATGACTGGCCAGTCATAAAACTAGATAATTGTTGACTGAAAGGCTAAAGTTTGTAGGTTTGATCTGAACTGTTTAAACTTAACTACAAAGGATTTATAGGAGGGAGAGGGTGTTGGAGAGAAGTGGTTCTAATTTAAATTGGCAAGGAGAATGTATAGTCCTTTGGGTACATTGTTGTAAACTTGTGCCTTCTGTCTGTGCATAATAAAACCTATTGATAAATATTCTAAGTAGCAGGTAAGTCCTTAAGAGTGAATAACAGCAAAGTGACTTCATGAAGGGTATGTATGGTAAGCAACTGTGTGTGTGAGACATCATCATGTGCAAGCAAAAAGCTCAGGTGACCTGCTCACCAGGTGATTCAGGAAAATTCTGGGCAGGGATGGTGATAACAAGGAAACCTGTTTGGAGATGACCTCAACCACAGCATAATCATGTGCCCCTAATGGCATCAGCCGCCACCTGTAATCCAATCAACCTCGTTCTCTAATCCTGCTAGTAAAAGGAATGGAGACTGCAATTGCAGCACAGCTGTGAACTTGCACAACTGTGCCATTTTTGCCACCTTTTAAGGTCTTTTTTTCTTTTCTTTTTTAAAGTGGAATGGATGGATGATGGGTCTGGAGGATCATCCCCAGCGAGATCGTAAGAGACCTGGAGAAAATTCAGAACTGCATTTTCTGTCTGACTTCAATACAGGCCCTCTCCCCACCTCTAAATTCAAAGGCATGGTGTTTCCTTACAGTGTTGGCCCCCCCAGAATCAGACATGTCCTCTTGATCTCCCTGCCACACACACACACACACACACAAGCGAAACGCTCAGATCAGAACCCAAAGTGACTGGGTTCACACAACACGCTAAACCTCAGTAGGTTAAGAGGCAGAGTGGCCTAGTGTGTTGCCTGAATGCTGCGTGGTGGGTTATGGTTCATGCATTTGTACAACAGACACAACCTGAGAGCCAGTGTGGTGGTGTGGTTAAGAGTGTTGGACTGTGACTCAGGAGACCCAGGTTCTAGTCCCCACTTGACTATGAAACTCACTGGGTGACTTTGGGCCACTCACAGACTCTCAGCCTAACCTACCTCACAGGGTTGTTGTGAGGATAAAATGGAGAGGAGCAGGATCATGTAATGTAAGCCACCTTGCGTTCCCTGTAAAGAGGAGGAAAAGGTGGGATATAAATGTAATAATAAAAATAAAAACCATAGTTGGATCAATGGCAACTGCATCACCTAATGTGATGCCAGTGGGAGGGCATTCCATGCTGGTCCAGTGTGGTGTAGTGGTTAGAGCAGCCTTCTCCAACCTAGTGCCCTCCAGATGTGTTGGACTCCAGCTCCCATCATTCTGAACCAGCATGGCCATCTATGCTGGCTGGGAATGATGGGAGTTGTAGTCCAACACTTCTGGAGGGTGAGGGGTTGGAGAAGGCTGGGTTAGAGTATCAGAATTAGGCCAGAGGGACACAGATTCAAATCCACACTCACTGGGTGAACTTGTCCACTCTCTCAGCCCTAACCTACCTCACAGGGTTGTTGTCAGGATAACATGGGGGGGGCGGGGACCATGTACACTGCCTTGAGTTCCTTAGAGGAAAGATGGGATATCAATGTAATGCATCTGCAATGTTTATCTTCTTCTGAGGGAGGAACATCTTCCAAATTCCAAATAAAATTAATTAATTGTTTAATTAATTTCTGGTTTGGTGAAACAGAAATCAAGAAAAAAGCACTGTCACTGCAGTCTTATGGTTGTGTACTCAGCCTGAAACCCCACTGAGTTCAATGGGACTTATTCCAAGGTAAGTGTGCATTGCATTGCAGGCTAAATCAAGAACCAGAAGAATACAGTATAAGTGGGCAGTCACAATCAAAAGTATGTGGCTGGAATAGATTTGAACCCATTGTGATGAAAGGCTGTCCAGATTGCAAGTGAAAACATATTGCTACAGCACACATTTTGAAGGCATGTGGTAAGCTATGTGAAGCATGTGCTGAACCATTCTGGAGAACAAAAAGAGTAGGGCATCTTAGGCCAACCTTCTCCAACCTGGTGCCCTCCAGATGTTTTGAACTTCAACTCCCATCAGCCCCAGCCAACATGGCCGATGGTCGCGAATCCTGGGAGATGCAGTCCAAAATATCTGTAGGGCACAAGGCTGG
Organism: Shinisaurus crocodilurus; assembly: GCA_021292165.1. Taxonomy (NCBI): domain Eukaryota; kingdom Metazoa; phylum Chordata; class Lepidosauria; order Squamata; family Shinisauridae; genus Shinisaurus; species Shinisaurus crocodilurus. The sequence goes on from JAHFWL010000434.1 coordinate 528,312, forward strand.
GGAAGGCTGTCTTAGAATGTAGGAGCAGAAAAGGACACACTTGTTGTACCTTAGAGGATATTGGGGAGCATGTCACCCTCTTTGCTGAAACAACTGCAGTGCCATCCTAGTTGCATGTATCCAACTGTCCCCCTTTCCTATTGGCCTTCTGCCGCAATCTAGACCAGGGATGGAGAAACCTTTTTAATATCAAGAGATTTTTCAGGTGAAGTCTCTTGGGGACTGCAAATCAGAGTGGGCAGTAGGCCACCCATTTTCTTTCTGCCACCCCCTTCTCTCATTCTTTCTGTCACCCAGAGGTGGTGTTAGCAGTGGGCTGGAGCCGCAAATCTTTCATTTGAAGCCCCGAATCTCTGGGACTGGGAGGCCATCTGCACCACCACTGTCCATGGGCAGTTGTTGAAATAAAGGTTATAGGGGCCCTGATGATCTCTGTTGCATCTGATCCCCCCCCCCCCCGCCCCGGCTTAGCTGGCTTTTTGCCCACATGTGCTTCACCTCCTGCTGCTCTGCCCTTTGAATCTTTCTACCTGAGGGTTTTTCTCAAATTAATGCCCTCCTCTCTACTGTCCATACATCCCTTTTTACAAATAGGGGTGTCCTTAGGAGACAGGGTCCTTTAAAGACGCACACACAGAGAGAGACTTTAGAGCACATGTAAATTAGCATATGCAAATTTGTGCTTTCTTTTTCTTTCTTTTTTTGGCCCTGTGGGCCTGAGCCCTGGATCTCCCCACCCCACCCCATCTAGCACCGCCCGTGCTGTCACCAGACAGGGTACAATGGCCAAGTTCCCAGCTGAAGGAAAATGTAGAATATTGGCAGGATGGCTAGCACAAGAATTGGGATCCTCACAAGGATAATCCAGTGGATTGAAGTACTAGGCTTCAGCCTGGGTTCAAATTCCACCACACATTACATTTTTGTGTGAACATAGAAGATGTTTTGCATGTACACCCTAAGGTGTAACGGCAATGCAGATATGTTTGAAGGTGTTACAAAGGTATACCCATCAGGGATCTGGGACTAACTGTATCTGTGTGCTGAGTGTACGCTCTGGCTCTGTAGCAAACCATAGGTTGGTTGTTATATAATGTTTAGAATGGTTCTCAGTTGTAGTCTCATTGGATTACCTTGGCTCCGCATCTGTTCTCTGCTCTCTTGAACTGAGTGGTGCTTACTTCTGACTGCATGAGTTCAACTTCTAAAACATATGGAGCTTTAACAAAAGATTTTCAGCCAGCTGATATATAACTTTCAGCATTTAATTAGAAAGGCAAACCATCTTGCAAAGGAATGTTACTATTTAAATTGCTGGCATGAAGTAGGAACCACATCAAAGAGAAAGAAAGAAGTATTTAGCTTCTGCTTGATTAGTTTCCACATTCTCAGACTTCCTCTTTGTTAATCTGTGACAAACAGTGAAACTTGAAAGCCTCATTATCGCCTCATTCACTTGCCAGAGCAAGGAGGTCCTGTCAATTACCCTGGCACCTTTGCAGATGATGTCATCCCTCCTGCTCTGAAAAATGTCCTGGAGCTGTGTTCCACTGCATTCCTCCTCTTCTACACCAGTGGGCAGGAGAATTAAAGTGGCTGGGGGGGGTGGATGGGAGAATTGCTTAATTTGATATAAAAGATGTAGATCTCTCAATAAAATGTTATTTACAAAATTTAAAAAATTCCATGGAAGTCCATGGGTTTAAGCATACAGGTGAGTTTTTATATCCCATTGAGTTTAATAGGAATTTGGTGCGCCTATCTCTGGATTGTGCTCATTGTCTAACAGCACAGTTTTATGCTTGTTTAGTTGTGAGTAAGTCACAATCACCGGGTACAGATGACATGACAGCCCAGGGGTTAAACCACCCATGGGCTGCCTTGCATGAGCAGTGCCCACCACTTCCGCATTTGCTGAGCAACCCATGATCAGCTCCATTGTAGGTTGCTCAGCATGTCGTCCAAAGCCAGAGCAGTTAACCATGGTTTGTTGCTGCGCTAACCACTGGGTTGGTTAGCCCCAAAACAACCCAGCGCTCCAGATTCGGATGACATGCTAAGCAACCTACAACCAAGTCAATTGTAGGTTGCTAAGGAAAAGTAGAAGTGGTGGGCATGCTGCAGGCAGTGCATCCATTCTCGTCTCCTCATCTGTCGTGTTGTCCAAACTGGGCCACTATGTTCGTTGAGGCTCAATCTGTAGTACAGGCTTCCCCAACCTGGTGCTTTCCAGATGTGTTGGACTGCACCCCCCTGAAAAAACAGAGTCAGGACTCAGGAGACCCTGCTGAATGAGGTGAGCTGGGGTGGGAGAGGGCCTTCCCCCAAAACTGGGCAGAGGGAACTTACACAAGCGGAACCCTTCCTCTCCTGGAAGGCAGATCCTGGATCCAAACCATTCCATTGTGTTTAGGATTGCTGCACTTTTGTATACTAAAAGTGTCGTATATGTGAATAATGATAACAATTATAATACAGGAAGGGGTAAATATGTGTGAATGAGTCAATGAGTCAATTTTTCTGAATTCTGAAAGCAAAGGAAAATACAGTGTAATAAGCCCCATGACAGATGGTTTGGCAAAAATAATAGCATGGCTTTAATCCAGACCTAATTTTAGGTGTTGGTCATTAGCCACTTACAAGGTACAGGGCTAGTTTTCCATGCTAGGGTTCAATCTTGGAACCAGTACAATGATAAAATCTCTGAACATGTGCAGAGTGTGTTTTCTGCTGAAGCTTGATTATTGAATTTAGGCTACACACAGGCATTGAAAACTGAACTTATTTATCTGCCTGTTATACGCAGCTCCCTGCAGGGCTCAAAAAGACAGGCTTACAGCACAGATTCTTCTAGGCCAAAGGAATGCTGGAATGAGGAGAGAATCTGGAGGCTGGGCTGTTCTTAAGTGGACAGTGCTGAAGTACATTCCCAGTGCCTGTGAATGCAACACAGAGAAGTACCCACCAGTTCCAATCCACACATATCTGGGATTAGCGGGGTGGGAGATAACTTCCAGATCATAACATGCAGCTCCCAGGATTAAGTTGGACACCATTCAGTTTAAAACTAAATGTATGAAGGTTAATCCTATACTTGGTCTGTCCCTGGGCCATCTAGATGACCTCTGATCCATACTCACTTCCTGCCCCTGATCTCTAGGCCTGATTGATGTTTTTGCTGAACTAATCAGCAGTGAGATCCTTCAGTGTGATATACCCCTTTAACCCTTTCAGTGTAGGCACCGCTGCCAACCTACAGGGACACCTTGCATTTCAGTAGCTTAAAAATCGGCTAAACCCAGGACCTCATTGTACCTGAGATGGCACTGTCACTGAGCTATGGGTCTCTTCAGGTATCCTACCTGAGAGGGTTGTTGTGAAGATAAAAGGGCACAGTAGATGCACATCTGGTTACAAACCAAATCCAGATTTGGGGCAAAAGTGGGGAGCTGCAGGGGGGAAGAGAAGACAGGAAAATCCTGTTGTGTGAGCAACAGTTGGATCCAATTTATGGATGTGGATTTGAATAAAATAATTCTATCACCAGATGCTTGAAGCGAGATAAAGGCTTTTTTCAGGCTACATGTGTTAATCGGCTTACCTAGTGCCAGGATGTTTTTGTTATCAGCAAGAACTGCACTGTTAATAATGTGATTGTCACTATTTGCATTTCCTTTCCTTCTGACCCAGTTGTTTAAAATTCTTCCCCACCACCACCACCACCACCACTACATGTACTGTATATAAACCTGAAACTCTCCATAATACACCGTGTATCTGATGAAGTGTACTATGGCCCACCAAAGCTTATGCCAGAATACATTTGTTAGCCTTTAAGGTGCTACAAGACTCAGTCTTGGTTGTTTTTATATCTCATCCAATAAGGCAGCCACCCACCCACAGCCTGGTATCCTTCAGATGTGTGGGGCTACAACTCCCATAACCCACACCTAGTGGCTGGTGGTGGTGGGAGTTGTAGTCCCACACAACTAGAGGACACCAGGTGGTGAAGGGCTGAAGGAAAGAACAACTTTACTTGTCACTCAGCCCTGTGTTGAGTGTTGTTTGATTAATTGGATGGCTATCACTCTGCATTGACAAAGAGGGCAGTTTACACCTTGGAGAGAGCCGTTGTTCCAGTCTGTCTCCAGATTCCCTTAACAAGTCACTTTCAGAATTGCTTGGGGTCAGGTTTAACCCTGCAGCCATTTGACTTGGAAATAGGGACTTTCCTTAATAGAATGGTTAATACAAGTGTTAAAGTAATCACACCAGCACCTGTACTTTTTCACATTTCAATTCCCTCTGACAGAATGGCAGACACACCCCACAACCCTGCCTGGCATGTGCATATAAATGTGCAAATTTGAAGTGAACAGGTCATGCAGCGGTCAGTGTCCACAAAAGCTTATGCCAGAATAAATTTGTTCCTCTTTAAGGGTGCATTCTTGGGCAAGTCTAGATATAAAGAAGTGCTACAATTCCCAGCATGTGTTTTCACCTCCTGCTGCCCCTGCCTCTTGAATCTTTCTGCCTGAGGTTATTTTCCTGAAATCAACTGTCCTCCTCTCCCCTGTGCATAATCCCTTTTTACAAATAAGTGTGTCCTTAGGAGACAGGATCCTTTCAACACACACAGAGAGACTTTAGAGCAGGGTGCTCCAACAACCTTGGGTCCCCAGATGTTGCCGGACTACAGCTCCCAGAATCCCTTGCCATTAGCCATGCTGGAGAGCCTTGCTTTAGAGTATATGTAAATTAGCATATGCCAATTTGTGCTTTTTAAAAATTTGATTTATTTTGTTTGTTTGTTCTGTGGGCCTGAGCCCTGGATCTTTTCAGTACCTGGCACCGCCCCTGCTTCCATCTCCAGTGCTGGACCACACATCTACAGTGCTATAGATATAAAAAAAAGTAGCAGCCTCTTCCCACCCACAGTGAGATGGTTCTCCCCCATCTATTGTGTAAGGATCAGATATTAGGCCTAAGCCTCACATGCAGCAGAATGAAGTGGTCCAATGCTGAGAGGACAGATTGGGCAGCAGTGGTTGAGATTGCAGGAGGTGGGAGATACTATTTTTGAAAACCAAAACCTCTCTGCAAGTAGAAAACAAATACTTTAGGCCAACTCCCTGCTGTGCTGCTTTTCTCCTTCCATGTGATATGCATTTTACATAATGGAGTATTAAAAAAATGTGACCCCCCCCCCATCTGCAGTCTAAAATGATAGTTTATCCTACCCCCTTGGGTCTATGATCACCTCATTCTACTGCATAGGTAGGTGAGGCCCAGTATTCTGTCTTTACACAACAGATGGGGAGAATAACCTTATTGTGCTGCCAAAAGGCTGAAGGGCCAACAGATTCAAATCTGAAAATGTCTGTTCTGAATTTCCCTGAAGGAAGACCATTAGGGTCCAAAACACATTGGATTATAATAAATATTTGCTCTCATCTGTCCCATTGTTTTCTACTCTTGGTGGCCTATTTTTGGGGTTCCCATCTTGTTGGATGCTCTAAAGTAGCCTTCCCCAAGCTAGTGCCCTTCAGATGCTTTTGACTTAAACTTCCATCAACCCCAGCCACCATGAGCAATGGTGAGGAATGCTGGGAGCTGTAGTCCAAAACATCTGGAGGGTGCAAGCTTGGGGAAGGCTGCTCTAGAACAGGGGTAGACAGAAAGATCTCCAGATGTTTTGGACTTCAACTCTCAGCGCTCCTGACCATTAGCCATGCTGGCAGGGGCTTCTGGGAGCTGGAAGTCCAAAACATCTGGAGATTACGTTCTGTCCACTCTTGCTCTAGAGAACAGTCTCACATGGACCCCAATTGTCTCTATTTACCAGGTCTGGGCACTTTTTTCTGGTACCTGCCCTGTGGTTCATCTTATGAGAAAACAACCCTCAGTCTGGAGTTTTGTTTCAAGGTTCCTTTTTGCTTGTTTGTTTTAAAGTTCACCAAACAGTGAAACACTTGGACCACACGGACACTATGCTATTAGCTAACAGAAAGATGGATTTCCTCTTTCTAATCCAAACTATTCCCTGACCTCAGAAAAATGTCTGGCGACTGGATGATCTTTCCCTTCCAGCTGCTAGTATGAAATAGTGTTCTAAGTCCCTCTGCCGCCCCCATCCTCCTGCACCTTTCCCAAGCCAATATCATTCGCACAGTTGCCTCGAGAGTTTACTGCAAGATACGTAACATTTTAAAAAAAACTCTGTGGTTGCACAACATCTTCCCAGGCAGGTTCAGAGGTGTGTAACAGCTGCCTAGAAGTCAGGGGTTTGGTAGGTGGGTGGCAAAAAACGGCTCTTTCACAGAGGGTTACCAGTACCCTCCATTGAGAATTATTTTCCACCACCACAGGACCACAGCCTCAGGCCTTTGAGGGGAGGAAACTTTCTTGTAGACGCTTAGGCACCCTCCGCTCTTTTGGCCTCGCCTTCCAAATTACAGTTGCAGGCCTTCCTCTGCTGTAGAACTTGGCAGCCAAATGTTGCACCTGCTAAGAGTTCTAGAGTTGCTTTTGGTTCCAGGATAGCGGTTGGGGTTTTTTGTTTTTTTTAATGATTGGGGTTGTGGGGAAAGAGTCTGTATTTAAATCATTCAACTGTAAGCTCCGGGGACCTGTCTTTTTTGTGTTGCACATAGATGGGTAAAGTAAGTAATTTCTGTTTCTGCCTTATCGTCTCTTCTTAAGCTCAGATGCGGTCACCATCAACAGTGCCTCCCTGAACATGGACTGAGTGCCACCTCTTCTGCTTTTTTCAAATCCCTCCCCTCTAGCACTGAGCTATGCCCCTTCACCTATGAATCTGGATGCACCAACCAACCCCTGCGAGGGGACCATGCTCCGGAGCAAGGGGGCAGGGGCTGACCTATGGATTTTTCACCTAAGCCAGAAAAGTGCCTCACCTCTGCCGAGTGGTTCTCATGCCCTGCCTCACGTGTGACCAAACGTAAGTATGTGTAACTGAAATAACTAATGTCTAGCACCATCCCTGCATACTGCTGGCATGTAGAGAAAGGTGATAAGAAGTGTCCCCCAGGTTCTGCCCTGAGCTGCTTTTCAGATGAACTCCATAAGAACTTAAGAAGAGCTTTGCTGTATCAGACCAAGGGTCCATCTAGTCCAGATTCTGTTCACACAGTGGCCAACCAGTTGCCCATGGGATCCCACAAGCAGGACATGAGTGCAACAGCACCCTCCCACCCATGTTCCCCAGCAACTGGTGTACATAGGCACACTGCCTCTGATACTGGGGGTAGCATCAGGACTAGTAGCCATTGATAGCCTTCTCCTCCATGAATTTGTCCAATCCCCTTTTAAAGTCCTCCAAACTGGTGGCCATCATTGCATCTTGTGGAAGTGAATTCCCTAGTTTAACTATGCACTGTGTGAAGATCCAGTATCAATTTATGGATTTACTCACACACTGGAAACATTTTCCTCAGTCGCACAAGCCTTGCTTTAAAGAAGTGAGAACTGCCTCTCCACCACCTGTCAAGGTACAGAGGTACTTTATACAATGAACAAGGGCAGCAGCCCTCTCACCCACCTACTTGAAGAGTGAAACATTTTCCACAGGTGCCTCCTCTGCACCCTGGCCCACCCATTCTGCTGTGACGTAGAGCACACACAATAGCCACAGTGTGGTTTCTCCACTTGCTGCTATTTCCCCCACCTGGCAACATAAGGAGGCTGAGGGAGCTCACAGCAAGGACCCCGTATAGGCTCAACTCACGATATTTCGATGTCAGAGGCAGAAAATCCAAATCACATTCAGACATTATATATCACATGTGTTAAGTTGCATGAAATGTGTATCTCTGTGTTTGAGAGAGGCATCCCTAAAAGGGAGGGCCACAGCTCACTTACACTGACATAAATCTGTTTAATTAGAACTGCTCTGTAAATCACTGCCCTTCTACAGAACCCAACTCCCTTAGAATTGTAACCTACCTCACAGGGTTGTTGTGAGGATAAAATGGAGTGGAGGAGGAGGATTATGTAAGCCGCCTTGGGTTCCTTGCAGGAAAAAAGGCAGGGTATAAATATAATAAACAAATAAATAAAATTCTCCCTCTTGCTGTTTATTAACATGGGGCAGTGTGGCGTAGTGGTGAGAGTGTTAGACTGGGACTCAGGATATCCGGGTTCGAGTCCCCGCTCAGCCACAAAACTCACTGGGTGACTTTGGGCCAGTCACGGACTCTCAGCCTGACCTACCTCACAGGGTTGTTGTGAGGATAAAATGGAGAGGAGGAGGAGGAGAATTATGTAAGCCGCCTTGGGTTCCTTGCAAGAAAAAAGACGGGGTATAAATATAATAAATAAATTAATAAATTGGGGAAACTCCCCAGCACATCTTACTGGGATCCAATCTACCAGCTTTTCCCAACTTGGTGCATTCCAAATGTGATGGACCACAAGTCCAATAATCCCCAGCCAGAATTATGGGAGTTGTAGTCCACCACATCTGGAGGGGCCCCAGGTTAGGGAAGGATGGTAGATACTAACAAATGGACGTGCAACAAAATATTGCAGTGTGGAGAGCTTCCTGGCGAGGATTCCAGTCAGTTCATTCTACTCCTCACCACACTGTGCCCACTAAGCGCGTTCAGCCCTGGTGGAATGTTTGGGGGTTCCCCCCTTAGGTTTTTCCCCCACCTGATTTTCTTTGGGGGGGAGGGTCCTTCTGTAAACCTTGGGGTTCTTCCAAGTCTGCTGATACCTCCCCTCTTGTGCATGGGTGGTACCACATTGGCTATAGAATCTACAGAATTCACAGTCTGAACATAAGAAATAGAGAGGAAATAATGACACACTCATTATCTGAGTGTGGATCTTTACGTAGCCAAAACAGCACTTCTGCACAAAAGAGAGGTATCAACAGGCTTGGGGGAATCCCAACATTTACAGAAGTAAACCTCTGGTAAAAGAACCTAAAGGGAAACCCAAGAACAGTCCAGGGAGGACTGAGCATGCTCAAGTAACCACAGAATGCTGACTGTTGCAGGGTGGGGGAGAGGGAATGGAATGGAGTGTATTGGAAGAGGGCATGACTGGAACTATGAGCAAGAGCATTCCACAGTGCAACATTTTGTCAAACTGTACAAGTGTCAAGAGCTGGGACACAGGCAGCCATCAAGTGGCACCCAAGAGCCAAGCCAGGAAAGATTGGTGCTGCCCGAGAAAAGTTCCAACTTGAACAGGCCTTCCTGATGAGGAGAGCCACTGGCCAGCCTGAGAGAGCAGGCACCTGGGAAGCCTTTACCGCCTAGGGAGATGCTCCAACTCGAAAGCCCTGTTTACTGCCTAGGCCAGTGTTCTCCAACCTTGGGTCCCCAGATGTTCTCCAACCTTGGGTCCCCAGTGTAGCTGGCTGGGGCATGCTGGGAGTTGTAGGCCAAAAACATCTGGGGACCCAAGGTTGGAGAACACTGGCCTAGGGAGATGCTCCAACTCGAAAGCCCTAATGGAGGGATGGGGAAAATTTGGCACGCCAGGCTGGCCCTTCTGGCCTGCAGGGCCTCAGGCAAAGCCCCGCCAGCCACACTAGTGGCCCACCACATGGGGCTGCTGTGCCCAGAGCCATGGGTCTTCTGTTCTAGCCCCAGCAGCTCATGACAGCAAGACAGTTAACATGCTGCTTCGGCTATTGGGCGGTATAAAAATGTATTAAATACATAAATAAAATAAACTTGTGGCCCTCTAGATGTTTTGGCCTACAACTCCCATCAACCATAACCAACATAGTAATTGGTGAGGGATTATGGGAATTGTAGGCCAAAACATTTGGAGGGCCACAAATTGCCCACCTCTATCTTAGGTGGCCTCATGGGTAAGACATCAGCCTCCCATTTTGCTAGCCTTAATGGCACCCAAAATCTGTTGCCTGAGGAGGTTGCCGCCTTATTTTACCTTGTAGAAAGCAACCCCCAGATATAGAACATTATTGTTTGGAAGCAGCCCTTAATATAGGTAAAGAAAAGTCTTACAGAATTTGACCTCTGGCTTCTGAATTGCAGGAGTTAAAGTAGCTATTGCAATTGTTAAGTGCAAACCAGGGCTGCAGGCGCTCCAGGAGCAAAGGAAAGGGAGAAGGTGAAAAAAGGGAGATGTGGGGGCCATTGAAGCAGCACAATCCTGAGCACAGTAACTCAGAAATCAGTCCCATTCAGTTCTATGGGACTCAATCCCTTATAACTGCTTAGGATTGCAGCCTTAAGATTTTGGTATTCATAAGACTTCGATTTGACATACATGACAGACAAAAGGGGCTGTACAAATGTAATTTATATAATATATATTATATATAAATAAATAATAAAGTTTACAGTAGCTGTTTAAAGAAATTGTTGCTCACTGGCAGGGGAAATGCTAAAGGATAATCAAAGTGCACTAAAAACTATATTTCTGTTCTCCACAGCAGTCTGACCCAGCAAATTGTGTTCTAAGGAACTGCAAGAGCGCTCTCTTCTGTCCAGATGTTGATATCTGTTTAGCAGGACAGTGAAATAAAAAGCAAGTTGCAGCAGGGTAGCAGTGGTAAGAACAGAAGATGATCCTTAGGACATCTTTAAAGACTAACCATTTTATCGTGGCATAAGCTTGTGTCAACTAGAGCCCCCTGCGACAGACAGTTATCCTCAGTTCACAATATGTAGATACACACACATGCAAACAGCAGGGCCCAAATACCAATGGGGACAATTAAGCACAGCAGCCATGCACAGTCTTGCTCACTTTACTATGCTTAACACCTGTAGCAGGAGAAGAAACTTTGGTTCCAATCAAGCACTAAACAAATACAACCAAATTTATTGATACATTCCGATACAGAAGTTTCAGTGCTGGAGTCTCTCTTTGACATTCTGTTGTTGAAAAATGATGACTTTCAGGTCAGAAACAGCAGTAACTGGTTGAGATACTCTCCCACTAGGGTGGCCAGTCCTCTGTTTGAAGGCACTCTGTCTGCAGGGCTGGCTGGTTCAAGTCCAGTTTAAAGATAAAGAACAGTAAGAACAGAGAGCAGGGGCCTTGGAGTTGCCCATCAACATTTGGACAGCAGACTGGGCAGCAGGCACACAGGGTCACACAGGGTCTGTTACAGTCTTTCCTGCTATGGTGAGATGTACAGTATTTGTATTTAAATTATAGTAATAATTTCTATATTTGCAGCTATACATATACATTAGCACTTAGTGTCCCCTTTTGTCCCCCTTTTTGGCAATGTGTTTCCTCTTTGGGGGGGGATGCATAAGTGGCCACCCTGTCTCTCTAAATTTTGCCACTTTGGATGTTAGATTTGTCTGGAGATGTGGGAGCGCTGGGGGGAATAGCAGCCAAAAATCATTCCGCTACCCATTTGACTGACAGAAGCCTCTACTGCAGTGTTTCCAACCTTGGGTCCCCAGATGTTTTTGGCCTACAACTCCCAGCATGCCCCAGCCAGCGTAGCTGGCTGGGGCATGCTGGGAGTTGTAGGCCAAAAGCATCTGGGGACCCAAGGTTGGAGAACACTGCTCTACTGGATAAAAAGAGCCTACTATCAGCAGAGGAAAACCAATTGGATACAATGGGGGGGGGGAACCATCACCGCCATCCCGGAGGACTTTTAATAATTAAAAGATCAACAGAAATACCAGGAAATTCAGTAACACTGGAAAAAAACCTCTTATGAAATATTCTCCATTTTGAAATGAGTGAAATGCTTTTTAATACAAGATTGTACTCATCCAATGTGTGGTTTGAAGATTTTTTATGCAAGACAATTTACAGCACGAGAGAATACTTCCTATGTATACTGACATATGCAACACTCAAATCCAAGGTGCATTTTTCCCCCTAGAGGGTGCTGCCATCTTCATGAGGGGCATATACATAAAAGTCCTTGTCGCTCATAAATTGCTGCTTGCCTTCTTCTGTTGCCAGTTGATCTAGGCTGGAGATCCTAGAAGCGAGTATCCTATTGTGTCTGCTGTCTTGTTTGACATGGCCCCTCCCTTGTGGTCAACCTTTTCACTTCTCCCCTCAAAGAACAGTGACACAGACACCCTGCTACAGACTATACACAATAAAGTTTGCTACCATTAAGTTTAACTCAATATCCAATTACACTGCTAATCCTTAATATTGCAACTGTATGAGGGTGTTTGTCCAAATGCTCTTTGTGGTTTCCATTTTCATCTCCCCCCCCTCTACTTCTCAGTTAGCAACTAAGATACAGATGTTTAGGTAGCATAGGGTTCATAGATTTCATAGATCATAGAGTTGGAAGGAGCCTACAAGGCTATCGAGTCCAACCCCCTGCTCAATGCAGGAAACTAGAGGAGGGGTCTCCCATCCAAGTAATAACCAGGCCTGACCCTGCTTAGCTTTCCACGCTCAGACAAGCTGAGCCAGCGTGAGCCACAGGCCTGCAGCAGTTTGCACTAGTCTTAGTATTGGGTATATTAGCACTTTTGCTCATACAAAACAAAGGCAATACTTTTGAGGTTGGAATATTATGGGCACTTGCCTGGGAGTAAGTTTCACTAAACAAGAGTGGGTCTTCTGAGTAAACATGCATGGGTTTTTTATTTATTATATTTATACCCCACCTTTTTTCCTGCAAGGAACCCAAGGCGGCTTACATAATCCTCCTCCTCTCCATTTTATCCTCACAACCCTGTGAGGTAGGTTAGACTGAGAGTCAGTGACTGGCCAAAAGCCACCCAGTGAGTTTCATGGCTGAGCGGGGACTAGAACCCGGATCTCCCAAGTCCCAGCCTAACACCCTCACCACTACGCCACACTGGCTCTTCAGTGTGCTGAAGATTGCTCTGTACATTTCTTAAATATGGGAAACAGTACAATTCTGTATGCTGAGTTATAAATTATGTGCTTATGTTATAGTAAAATAGGTTTAGGTTTGGTAAGGGAAGTATTGCATGTTTATCCAGACATTTCCAGCCCTCCCACCTTCAGTTGGAATCCCCCCCCCCCCAATGCCTTCAAAATTTCAGGGTATTTTACATCTCTAGCCAGAGCCTACTTGTTTGTCTATGCACCAGAAGGGCACCATGCTGGCAAGCCATGACAGATGATGTTGGAGGATGAGTTGATCCTGAACGGTGTAGTTGATATAGTGGATAGTGTTGGTCACATGGTTTTGCAGCTTTCAGCTCTTATATCCTCAGCAACTACAGAACCCAGTATCTGAGAACTATTGAGGGATTAATTCAGCCTTCCTCAACCTGGTGCCTTCCAGATGTGTTGGACTATACTCATCCCCAGACACTGGCCATGCTAAGGATGATGGGGACTGTAGTCTAACCCATCTGGAGGGTGCCAGGGCTGGATTAATTCATCTGCTTATCCTCCAACATGCACCACAGGGCTCTTGCTTTTACTGAAATTAATATTTCAAGTGAGCTGAAGAGCAGCTATGAATACATCAATGTTTCTTGCAGCAACACAACTGCAAATAACATTTGCACCTCCCTAAATGCTTGCATACATGGCTGGCCTGTGTCAACCTAAATCAGGGCTGTTGTCAACCTGCCCCGCATGTGATGCTTCAGTAGATGCTTGCCTGAACCACTGATCCTCTTCCATGTTAGCAACAGTCCTACCAAAAGTTGGCAGTGTACACTGCCCACTGGATCTCCTAAAGGACCCTACTGTATATAAAGCAGTGTTCTCCAACCTTGGGTCCCCAGATGTTTTTGGCCTACAACTCCCAGCATGCCCCAGCCAGCTACACTGGCTGGGGCATGCTGAGAGTTGTAGGCCAAAAACATCTGGGGACCCAAGGTTGGAGAACACTGTATATAAAGAATGAGTCAGCTGCCCACTTCTGTGTACAAAACCCAATATGGGCTCCTGCTACATGCAGGTACTGAATTTGTATGTATCCCATCTATTTTGGCACAGTGAACAACTACAGAAGCTGATCTGCAGATAAACAGGCACAAAGGTAGTACAAACTCACACGGCCAGTCTAGCCCTTGCTTTTAATGCCATGCATTAAGATGAAAATTGTCTTCATGAATAGTGGTTTCTAGTTGCACATGTATATATGCAAGAGGAGTGATCTCTGATAGAGGCTTGTTGGCAGATTAACCCATTGATAATTCGAAGGAGCAAGTGTCTAGATTCATGCTAAGCAGAGAGAACCATACTGTACCAAGTGGATGTAAGTTCATGTGCAGGATTGATGCATCTCTAGGGGCCATCAGTTGTCTCCAGCTATACAATGAGCCCAGTATTAGTGTGTCTCCCACGTACTGGATTTGCAATGAGGTTAACATGTCCTTCTTCTACAACTACAACTATCTATTCATGTAGCTGGAGCTGCCATAAGGTATGGTAAGCATCTAATATGTTGCCAAGTTCTGTAACTATGCAGGAGCAAACTATTACAGTTGGGAAATTGGCCATGCTTTATTTATCCCTATTCACAGTTGGAACTGGCTTTGTTCGGCATCTTGAAGTATGTGCCCAATTCTACAGCTGCATCTTTAGGCTTCCAATTGAGAATGGCTCCATGCTATATCCATTGATTTTTTCCTATGTAGTATATCCATTCTTCTGTGAAAGACAAGTATAAGAGTGATAGCTGGCCCCTGATGTGGGGAGACAACCCAGGATCTTTCAGTAAGCAAAGATAAATGCAGCTTCTGTACATCTGTATTTAGGCTTTAACCTCCATAACCTGCAGCAGCCCATATCAGCATGTACAAGTGTCATAGGTTTAATCTGATCTCCCTTGTAGCGGTAGATAGCTTCTTCCTGCCACAGTAGAATCTACAGAAGCTGCCACACTGATGTTGGTTCAATAAAAGGAAGTTATAAGCTCCATACATATTTTTACTTTGCAGTAACAGAGGAAGTTCATCAAAATCTGGAAGAATAATATTCACCCTAGATGGGGCTCTGTTCATTACTGCAGCTCAAGTTACAGAAACTGGAATTTCCCATGGCAAGGGACAAAACATTTACATATTAGATTTTACCAATTATGTTTATTCATATTTTCTTCATTTAAAAGCCAGAACAAGACAGTTTTGAAGTTCTAAAATTCTTATTAAAATTGCTAGAAGTGCACTTAGAATACAAGAACAAAAAAAAGTCTGATGTGTTCATGGACAAGGATACCCAGCTCCTATGAATTCCATAGGTGATTGGTTGGCAGCATGTTCTCACTTGTTGAAATACTGAAAGACAACAGCCAGGATCCAAAAAGGCCCACGTGCATGCAGAAGGCACTTCCGTGCATATATGAACAGCCAATTTTCCTTTCCTGGCTACAGCTCTCTACACCATACTGAATAGTACTCCGGAGTGTCCCCTGACTTTCATGAGCTGCTAGGAGAATGGTGGCACACAAGGAACAATGGTAGGAAAGGTGAACTTGAAAAAGGCCCAGGACACCGGACACTCTTTGTACCTTGGCCACCTTCAAAAAAATATCCTTAATGCTTCAGTGGAAAACTCTTGAGTGGGACTGCAATCCTAGCAACAGAGAACTTTGATAGATTTTAAGACAGGATTAAGCAGTCTCCAAACAGAGAACTTTCTAAAAGGTAGCATGAGCAGTTGGCAGTAAGACCACTTCAAGCATCAAGACACTACTATCAGATGTGCCATGACATTATTGGCTCAAAGTCATCAATACATTATAAGGAACATTCTTCCAGCAGTCTATCACACACACATTTTAGCCTCAGATTTGAACACCACATGACTGTTGGGCTAAATATGTATGTATCAATTTATGTAAATCAGTATTAGCTCTGCTACTACACACGTCACATCAGTTTCATTTATAATACTTAGTGCAAAAAGTTGTCATTCAACACACAGAGCAAACCATTTGATTGATGCTTCTGTTGAACAATCACCTAAGGAATCTGGCCCAATTCTCAAAACACACTTTTGACACAGGGTCACTGCAACTGAATGTAACCTCTGAATGTGCCACCACAAGATGAGATTTACACATCTACCAAAAGTTACAAGTTATTCAGGACTAATGTTTCAGACTTCACTACATGGCAGTACATTCAGAAGTGCTCATCCCACCCAAAGAACTCCAGTAAATCACCTCACAGGAGCCCTGCTATCCGTCCACCCATACAGTGACTGAATGTGGTCAGGGAATGAGATTGCACCTGCAGGCCAAGCCCCCAACCTCTGCGCATTCAGCATAAGTTGACAATGGGGCCATAGGTGTGTAGCCTGTTGCACATGATCAGGGTTCCTTTCCACGTGCAAAGCTTTACAAACAGAGCCCTATTCTCACCTCCCACTGAATATACAGAGTTCAGGGCAAGGGGGCACCATCGCACATCCCACCCATGTGCTCAGTCAACACAAGGACAGAAGGCAAGAACAGGACCAGTGTCTTTAGACATCAAGAACAAATGGAAAAATCAGACCTTAGATTCTCTGTACCGCAAGGCTTCTGAACCACAGCAGCCTAAGAATTCAAGATGTGGCCATATGCATGAATTTGGTAAGCACATGGACATTGCATTGTCTGCATGGAATTTCATACAAGAATACATGACATTTTTGTATTAGATATAGAAGAGCAGTTTACACAAAGCACAATAGTCTACTATTTGTTATGTCTAAGGAATCAGGTGCTAAAGTTTACCCCATTTGCTGCTATCAAATTGCTTTGAACTCTAGGCATAGAGGTAGAAATACACAGGAGTGTATTTGAGTTTAGGAAGCCAGAAATGAAATGTTACGTTAGATCTGAATTCATCTGTCTTCCAAAAATTCATACAACAACTTTATCATACTTCATATTTGAACTCTGCACAGATGACTGAACTGGAAAAATAAAGTCTCAAGACAAACAATTAAAACCAACCTTAACTGACCCCCTCTAAAATTGTGCTGTACAGTTGCTGAACTAAAAAAGTGCACCTTGCAAAGTGAGAGAACATACAACTGGAACGATGTATTGTTCAAGGGCTGACACCAACTTTTCAAAGGCTGGATTTGGTGTCAAATTCACTATTTTTCTAGACAAATCAAGAAGTGGATGCCTGCTTCCAATATCTGAATCTTATAAGGGTTTTCATGTACTGTATCTAGGAAACCTGGGTTTCTAATGCCTGATCCATGTTAAAAGCACAATATTAGAGGATGCTCAAAGGTTAAAATTATTGCAAAGTTCCTGGTGATTTTAAAGTTTGTAAGCCTTAGAAGCTGAAGTGAAGGAAAAACAAAGCAGAAGACTATTTTAACATTTAATTGTAAAGAACAAAGATACCCTGGAGCAGGTGAGCAGCAAGGAAAGGACCACTAGAAGAGGCCGAGTGGCATGTATGGAGGCAGCAGGAACAAGAACCAAGAAAGACTCCTCATGTTAAATTTATGGATGCCAAAGAATCTTGGGGTAAGAAGTGTCTGTGGTATTTTTCCCCTAATGGAAGCCAAGTGTTAAAGAGTTTATTTCTTGCTTTGTTCATTGATCCCTCAAGGAACGCAACAGAACTTGGGCCATCATATCATCTTCATCAGCATCATAATCCTAAACACAGACAAAGAGAGTATGCATGAGTACACAAATTTGAGTCTTGTTTTAGAACTGCTCTTCACACAGCCAAATTTCTTCTCTTTCACTTCTAGTTTCTCTAGCAGCAGGATGTTAAGTGGCATGGACCCAAATTCCCAGGAGATCCCCCTAAGCTTTATGCATGCTCAGGGCCTATTTGTGGTACCTTAGCTCACTTACTATGTCCTTGTATGGGCTGATCTGTGAAGGGCCATGTCATTGGGCCATGTCCTCCCATTAAAGTAACAATTAAAGGCCGTACTATTTTCTAGCTCATTAGTGTAAGACAGTGCAAACGCAAATGTTAAAAATAATGTCTAATGTTTTGCGCTTTGAAATCTGAATAGCAGGTTTTTTTGATTACTACTTACCACAAAAGTATCATAAGAAAACTGATGCCGGCGCTGAAGATGTTCCATGAAGTTAGCACTTCTGTAGTTCGGATCACCCCATGGCATTGATGCGCAAATTGGGCAAACCTGGAAGAGTTGGCAGTTTAGGTGGATAAATACATCTTCCCTTTTGAGCTTTGTATCTGATCAGCATATATTCTAGACCATGCCCAGTAAAATGATTTTCAAAGTCTTGTATCCAAAGTACCACAAGGACAGAAAAGTAGTTGTGTCCATATAAGTGGGGACTCCAATTTCCACCAATGTATCCCCCCCCCCCCATATGCTGCATTGCACTGTGCTAAGTGTTTCCTGATCCACGGAAATGGGTTTTCAGCAGGCACAGGGGGATGCAGCAGGACAGAGCGGTGGGAAAGCTGTGATGGGCAAGCAGAATTTTAGTGGTTCTTTGTGGACACAAACCAAAATATTTGATGCACACCCCAAATTTTACTTGGAAAGCAAGCCCTGCTAACTATAATATTCTTGAAGTATTCAAAGCAGCACTACACACACAGCAAAAACAAATTAGGAGTCCATAGGATGCTACAGTGATGGAAGAATTTTGAAACAGACCCCACTTGTTTGGGGTTAAAAAAATCCAAAGCCAGGAAGAAACTGTTAGCAAGTCATGCAGTACTGAAACACTTTGCTCCTCCTGGCAAAGTATACATGTGTCTGAACTTCACTACTCTGAACTGCCTTGTCTTTTTTGGGTAACCCCCCCCCCCCCCAAAAAAAAACTTCAAACATTTGAGGTGTGTGCTTTAGGAATGACAAAACCAAGGACTAGATTTCATCATTAAAACAGCTCTATTTGTTCAGTTTAGACCATAAGCCTTCAAGAAAGAAATGTTTGTGTTAAGACAGTATAGCAACCCACTATGGACCTATGGGTTAAACCTGTGAAAAGTAAATCAATTACCACTCGCTTTGCATCCGTACTGTGATACTTTCTGCAGTGTTCTACCAGTCCTTCCTGGTCCAGGTTTCTCTCATTGCAGTAAGGGCAAGGAAATGTGAATCTATTTGGAATGCTCCTGCAGAAACAGAGGATAATGCCTTCACATTTTTGAAAGGCTACATAAGGCAGTTTCTGATTTTGCAGCAAGTTAACTTCATGTTTGATCTAATGATGTCAGAACAGTATGACTTTCAGTAGCACTACAACCTCCAGAGAAAAGCATTAGCTTACAATTAAGCCTCTATGCTCTCAATCTGATGTTTTTACAACAGAAAGAGCTCTTCTTTCATGTCTGGCATAGAGCAGCAATACTTTTCATGTTGGTTCCCAAGATGTACAGCAAACTATGTAATAGGAGGCAGCTACCCATACTTCCCTACATGTGAGCAGTTGCCACATACATTTGGCTGTGCCCCAACTGAGACAGCAAGCTGACTGCCATATCACCTCTACCCTACCCCAATCAGATGGGATAAGAGGCTACATAGAACATTCTGGTCCACCTTTCAGCAAGCTTCCACAAATCCAGTTCAGCTCACCAGGGGGGAGTGTCTCTAGCCCTCAGGCAAAAATGCCCAACACGGATGCCCTCCCCAGAGCTCTCATTTGTACTGAAGCTTGGGTAAGATAAACAGTATTTCTGAAAGGCTGTCAGGCAGAATATGGTGCAGACTTGTTCAACTGTTCCAAAGGGCAGGACTAGAACCAATAAGCAGAAATTTCAGGAAAGAAGATTTTGGTTTAACATTAGGAGAAGCTTCCCAACGGTAAGTGCTGCTCAACAGTGGAACAGACTGCCTCGGGAGGTGGTGGGTTCTCCTTTGCTGGAGGTATTCAAGCAGAAGCCTGAAAGCTATCTGCCAGGGATGCTGTAGCTACATTCTGCATTGCAGATCCTGGTAGGGGTTGGATGAGATGGCTTCCAAAGTCCCATCCAAATCTATAGTTCTGTGATTCTATAAGACTGCAGTTTCTTAACTTCAAACCACAATGCAAATGAGAAAATCCTGCTCAGCCAGAAATCCTCCCCACCTCCCAAAGGACTATCATCATCATCATCATCATCATCTGTATACCGCACCACATCAAGCAGATTCTGGAGCAGTGAACAATAAAAAGGCAAAAACAGATAAAACAAAGACAATATGTTGAAAACAAACTAAAATTACAATGGTGGTTGGACAACAGAGAAGACTTCCCGGAACAAGGAGGTCTTCAGCAGGTGCCAAAAGCAGCACAATGTTGGAGCCTGCCTGACTTCCAGAGGCAGGGAGTTCCACAGAAATGGAGCTGCCACACTGAAGGCCCTTCTCCTGGTGGACTCCAATCTGACCATAGGTCCGTAAGGAACCACCAGGAGCATGACATCTGATGACCTCAGTGACCGGACAAATTGGTATGGGAGGAGGTGCTCTCTCAGGTAACCTTGTCCCAAGTTGTTTTGGGCTTTGTACACAAGTACCAGAACCTTAAACCTGACCCGGTAGTGAATAGGTAGCCAGTGCAGTTCCTTCACCAAAGGAGTTGCATGCTGAAAAGAGGCAGGTTTCAACAATAGCCGAGCTGCTGCATTCTGCACTAGCTCCAGCTTCCGGAGCAGTCTCAAGGGCAGCCCCACATAGAGTACATTGTAGTGATCCAGTCTTGAGGTTACTAGCACCTGTATCACTGTGGCCAAGCTATCTCTGTCCAGGAGAGGCCACAGCTGGCGAACCAAGTGAAGATGATAAAAGGCACTCCGAGCCACCATGGTCACTTGGGACTCCAGCAACAATGATGGATCTAGGAGTACCCCCAGGCTACGAACCTGATATTTCAAAGTGAGTTCAACCCCATTCAGAACAGGCAATGAGCCTATCTCCCAGACTCGGGAACCACTCATCCACAGGGCTTCCATCTTGCCAGGATTCAGCCTCAGTTTACTGGCCCTCATCCAGCCCATCACTGAGTTCAGGCACTGATCCAGGACTTGCACAGCTTTTCCTGATTCAGTTGTCACAGGGATTAATAGAGGTATGTATCATCCACATACTGATGGCATTTGGCTCCAAACCCCCTAATGACTGCTCCCAGCGGTTTCATATGGATGTTAAACAACATTGAGGACAAGATGGTACCCTGCAGAACCCCATAGTGCAGTTGCTAAAGGTCCGGGGTGTAGTCAGCCAATCTTAGTCTCTGAAATCGACCCCACAGGTAGGACCAAAACCACTGTAACACAGTGCCTCCAATACCCAACCCATGGAGTCGATCCAGGAGGATACCATGGGCAATTGTATCGAAAGCTGCTGAGAGATCGAATAGAATTAACAGGGTCACATTCCCACTATCCTTCACTCGATAAAGGTCATCCATCAGGGCGACCAAGGCTGATTCAGTCCCATAACCAGGCAAAACCCAAACTGGAATGGGTCTAGATCAGTGTTCTCCAACCTTGGGTCCCCAGATGTTTTTGGCCTATAACTCCCAGCATGCCCCAGCCAGTGGGGGTAACTGCAACTGGGCATTCAAATACTGTTAGGTCCAGAGTGGGTTTTTTCAGGAGTGGTCGCACGACTGCCTCCTTAAGGACAGCAGGAACCACCCCTTAAGGATGCATTCACCACTCCCTGGACCCACCCAGCCAAACCCCCTCAGCTAGCTTTTATAAGCCAGGACGGGGAAAGGATCAAGAGGGCACATGGTCGGTCGCATTGCTGCAAGCACCTTGTCCACATCATCAGGCCGCAGCAACTGAAATTGATCCCACAAAATTGGGCAGATGGTGGCATCAGATACCTCGACTGCAGCTGCACTAATGACAGCATCAAGTTTGCTGCAGAGACGAGCAATTTTGTCATCAAAGCACAATGCAAAAAGGTCACTGTGGGACTTTGAGGGGGCCAGGGCCTCATTCACTGGGGAGAGTGTTAACAGCCCCTGGATTACCCGAAAGAGCTCCTCTGGACGGCTACTCGAGGATGCAATGGAGGCAGCAAAGTAACGCTTCCTTGCTGCCTGCACTGCCGCACAATAGGCATGTGATTATGCGCTCTAGAGCATGCTCAGTCATCTTCGCTTCGAATCTTACACCATTTGCACTCTAGTCAACGTCCAGCCTGTTTCATCGACCGCAGTTCCCCAGTATACCAAGGAGAAGGGAAGGGGATTGGTGGCAAGTGCAAACAGACACTGGCTCATAAGCCAATATATGGACTCCAACTTATCTGTCCCTGATGTAAACATCTTACTTCATTGGAGTCCCACCTCTAAGAGCACTAAACATGGCACTGCTCCTACCCTTCCCCTTCTGGATCCCCTTTAAAAGGACACCCCTCATATCCTACTTTGCATCTTGAGCTACAGTAGCTCGAACATGGGACTGTCACCATTTGAGATACTTTCAGTACCAAACCTCGTGGTCCTATACCTATTAGCAGGGCAGCAAAATAGGGCCACCCACTGACAATGCAGTAGTTTCTGCATACTTGCAGATCTCCCCAGATATGGAAAAAATGGTGAGTTAAAACAAAAGGAGCAGGCAGAGGAAACATCAGGGCCTGCTCCAGTTGGACTGCCCCCCCCCCCCGGCTAACTGACGCTCTGTTTTTTCTTGTATTTAATTAGACTGTACATAGCTCAGAGTGGCCGGATGTAATAAATAAATAAATATTTGAATACAAAACCCAATGAGGCATTGTCACTGCCCTCAAGGATGCACAGAGTATTTAAGGACATTCATAACTGCTTTTGGTATCTTGGAGAGAGGCATGTCGAGCTGAGGATGCTGTAAACATGGACTCCAGCTACTTTGAAGCATAGTCTTGGTAGAGGGAGAATTATGACGGAGTAAAAAGTACTGCCTCCAATCTCTAATCACCCCTCCAAGGACTACTTATGCTGCAAAAGAGGTAGAGCCTTTAAAAGCATGTAGCATCCTGGAAGGAGAATTTAACATATTTTACTGCAATTTAAAAAAAATAAAAAACACATCTGATTAAAATCTCTTATCTCAAAGACACATTAGTTCAAGTACTATTTTATTTAAAGCATTTTTATTCTACTTTTCGGCCAAAAAGTTCCTAGAGCAGCATACATAAGACCAGTAACAAGGCAAGCTTACAATCTAAAATAAATGGGGGGGGGGGAGGGAAAGGGATGAGGAGTAAATCAAATACAAGCATTCATGCTTGACAACAGCCCCATTAAAGTAGTTAATATGTTATGATTGGCTCCTAGCATTCTACTATTATTCTATACTCTTAATATGCCTTTGAGATGCTGTCAGTTTTACTAAACTAGTCACCTCCATTGTTATTTTTTGTAACCACTGTTTTTTATTTGCAAAGGTTAATCTAGCAGTTGCCATTAAAAGAGGTGTAGATTAGGAACGGGGATGCACACCATGAGGCATGAATTGCCTGAATGCAATTCCCTCCATTCCCGCACATTTCCATACACAGTTGGCATGGACCCTAATACCCTGCACCGATGAGCTTCCTACTCATCTAATCTCAAACCTCAATGGTCAGAACTATAGAGCAATTACAGTACAGTATTAGACCACTGAACAGCTTCCTGCTCAACTAGCCCTGAACCTTATCTAGCCCAACAGTTCAGCAGTCCCACACTATTCCAATGTGCAAGGGTAATTCCAAATCATTATCTCCCCACTACCTATTTGTTGGTAAGACCTTAAGGCCTGATCCCATATTTCTTTAGGATGGTGTCAATTTCATCCTCCTGGCAACTTTCAGCAAAATCTGGAAGCCTTTCCTAAGCCAAGTCCCCGGAATGAAATTGATACATCTAACCATTGTTCAGTGTTCACTGACAGTAATCTTGACACAGTCCCCCCCACCCCCAACAAGAGCCACAAGGTTACATTCAAATTAAGAGCAGCCTGCAGAAAACGCTTGGGTGGCAAAATTCAAGTGCTGCTCACTTAAAACAGACCTGCAAGGCCATTCCATCAAGATATACCAAACTTGTTTTGAACCCTATTTTACATATAACCTTCCATTCTGAGCAAGTCACAACTCCATAGAGGGGTTACCTGGTATCCTGTGGTGGATCTTTAGTCACAGCTCTAACACCTTCCATTATGTAATTCTGGTATTTCGAACAGGCAGCTGCATGGCTACGCAGCTTTGAGAGGTACATCTGTACAGAATGAGAATTAAAAAAAAAAATTTTTTTAAACTATGTCAGAGCAGGTGCTTCAAATTAAACAGAAAAGTATGTTAAGGACTATACAAAAAGAACCCATCTAACCTTCTGAGAGCACCAAAGTATGACAGGCTATAAGTCACAATGCATGGTTACAGTAGGGACATCTCAGGCTAAGCTGATCTGTAACATTGCAGGAAGGCTGCAGTATCTTGCCTGATCCGTTACAATGCCTCAGATAGCTGACACCTTGTTTACCCGACTGTTCGTCCTTATGTTACATTCCCTGAAGATGCAGCAGGCTACTATTTCTTTATGTGCCAAGTTAGGTCTTCTAGCTCTTCTATGCCACACAATCCAATGAACTAGAAGTTGCTAAATCTTTAACTGATCTGCTTTTTAAGTTCTACACTGAGACAGCAATCAAAATGGACAGCCTCAGAATTGTACTTTGGACAACTATTCTCATGTCAGATGCCTTCAAGATTAATTAAATACCAAACTCTAGCATTCAGAAGGCAAAGAATGATGGGGCTTAACTCCCACAAACTTCATGCTTTGATGTGGCATGCCCCACATATATTAAGGTTGAACCCCCCCTCTCCCAACATTTGATATAAGTTTCTGTCATCTACTGGAGTTGTTCAGTCATAGGCAAAGAACGTTTGCTGACATTTACCAAAATATTTGAGACATTCACAGCAGCCAGCTTGAGTTATTTTTTATAGATCTCCACAGTGCAATATCTTTCATTTGTATTAAAAAATACGACAACATTGCTTTTCAGGATTTTCATTATACAGACTGGGAAGCAATACAGAGTTAAACTTGCGTAAGTACTGCATAGCCAATCTATGTTTTGAACTCCAGTTTACCAGGTCCAGATCTTGAGCAGTCAAGTTATCTAATGTTTCCTAATAGCGCCAATATTTAACAGTCTCGGCTGGAAACTAGATCACACCAATAGCATTTAATACATTATGCCTGTATACAATGAGAAGCCCGATACAAGCTTATTGTAAAAAGTCTATGTTAAACAAATTGAGAAACTGACACTTGGAGTGAAGCTAATAGACATTTAGTTTGAAAGATGTGAAGCAAAATACTTTAGATCATAAAAATACAGCACTCTAGTTTTACTTTCAACTGCATACAATGGAAATCTAAACAAAAAGAGAACCCGATCAGAGCACAGTAGATTATTTTACAAGTTCCCAATCTTTCCTGAGCTGCAGTTTACCTATCCACTGGGCTTTTTATTCCACAGGTCATTTCCCCCTTCTACAGAGATATATTCTCATACTGTGAAGACAGTATAAAAGGCAATTCTATTCTTGAAGAACTTTGGCTCAAGGCAGCCACAAAATTGCCAAATTCTATTCAAGAGGTCAGTTGTACTCATAAAAGCCAGCATGTTGGCACCTTAATGCGTTATGCCACCATCATGCAAGTCCTAAATTAAAATGTTCAAAAGACTCCACTGAAAGTGCATTATGACATCAGTTTCATATAATGAATTTTCATTTTCATGAAAGCCATTTCCTGTATTACAAAGAAGCAGTGAAAAGCTGCATGAGGACTTGCATGTATTCTTTCACCACCTCTACTGTAGTGTTGGCAAGTGCAGTCATGATCTCCATTTGCAGCAAGATCTGTGAACTCTAGATTGCTTCTGTAGCCAATGGATCTCACTACAGGAAAACCTGCAAGTCCTATTTCCCATGTTCTTTAACTTCTTCCCAGGAAAGAAGTTAAAATCAACCCTTCTCTTTTGGCACTTCTTTGAACTGGCTCTTCCCTATCCTCCAACCCCTTGAAATTTCATTGAGTTTACAAGAATTTGATTATCATCAAGTGAGAAAGCCAATGTGTAAATTTGCTTCTATCTAAATTCATGCTATATATAGGTAAACATGGTCCAGCTTTTCATACTTTTTTATTGCAGCCACTGCAAGTAGTCTCTGTCATTTCAATTTGCTTTTCCAAGTCCAGAGCTCTGCTGCCATGAGACAGGGTACTGCGGCAAACTCCACAAACTGGCTTTTTTGGCTTAAGACATTCCTGAATGCACGGCGTGCAAAAGCTAATATGGGAAAAAAGATAGTATATGAACATTTGCATAGTAGAGAATGCAGCCAATGCCCCCCCCATAACACCAAAGGAAGTCACAAGTAGTAGTACACACACAGCAACCTATTCATATATAATAGTGCAATGTTAAACAGCTTGTACTTAGCTATTTTAAAAACTGAAGGTAGCTTCAAGACAACCTGCTTGCAGCTTCAGGTTCCATTTAAAAAAGTGTCTATTTAAATTTGAATACATGAGCATAAACCCCCACCCCCAGCCCCATAAAGAATTTTATAAACCAACATTAATGGTGGTATGCATCACTGATGGTGTTTTTACTTTTGACAGTGTGCATGACAAGTCACTACTACAATAGTATGGTATGACAAACATTGTAACATTGGTGGCAAGTTAGCTGCACCTTATATACAATACCTCCAGTATAAAATTCACTAAGGATATCTACAACTAACAGGGTTAGAAATATACACATTCCAAGGTGCTATAAATTTAGTACCTAGTGTCAAAGTTATGGCAAAGACAGAAAAAAAATTAAAAGTTGTGAGGCACCTGGGATTCTTCCTGCCACAATTAGTGCTTCTAGTAACTACACTGAGTACAGCTGTAATTCCTCTTATTTACTTCTTTAGAACAGGGCCAAGATGTAATACATACGTACTATTCCTGTACAACTGACAGTATTTGGTCATGTATATGGGGCCACACATCAAGAGCAGAGATGTGAAAGTTCAGAAAAAATGGCGATTAAGAGCATTTTTACAACCAAATCTATTATAACTGTTGTGCTACACAGGAAAGCATTTGTGTGACCAGTGGAATTTACACACCAATAGTAAAGGATTAGTGACAAACATGTATATAGATAATGGAATACTTCCATACCAGTAGTGGTATTTGGCAATTTCCAGGGTTGAAAAAACTGTGTGTGTTTGACCACTGAAGCTCTTTGAAAGTTACCGTAAGTGCCAGGCCAGCAACCACATTCTAACTTTTCAGTGATGTACAAGGTTGGCCAATTTCTCATGCTGGTTCCTAAGAGCCTCAACTTTTCTGGCCATGGCCCTGCACATGAGCCCTACATAACCAAAAAAATGTTCTCAGAAAAACTAGCATATTTCTTTCACTTATAATCAAATCACTTGCATAAACTTAATCTGTTTTGTATACAAAAGTGCTACTGATCCAATCTTTTGTCTCAATTCTAACCCTAAATTGTTCCATCAAAGACATGAATCATTTTAAATGCATGTCATCAAATATGCATGCTCAACTTCGCCCTTCACCAATAAGAATTATGTGCAACAGCAGGAATGGTATTTGCTGTATTAAGCACTCTTGGTTTCTGTTCCTGTCATCTGCATTCCCCAGAAGTCTGGGACACAGCCCTACATCGGTCTAGATTCCTGCTCTTGGTATTTTCTCTAGATCTTGTTCAAAGATGAACCAGTTTGGGCACATCTACGGTACTTGCTTTTCCCAGAAACTCATTTGGTCTTTGCTGGGACTCCCCCACCCTGGAGAGAATTTTCACTTTCGTTTTCAAGCAGCAAGACTGAAGGATGATCTAATGGTCGGTTGTTCCCAATATTTCCCCTCCCATTACAAGAAAGCTTCTAATTCTACAACTTTATATATTGGGTAAAAATAGCCAAGCAAAATTGTTTTTTTAAGTGGAAACTGACAGTATTAGAGAAGCAGGACTTTAAGTGGGATTTCATCCCTGGTTCTCTCATGTCCTCTAAATGGCTAACAGGAGCTTCCATAAGATCCAAGGTAAAAAGGGTTGTCCTACGTGCTAGATACCCCCAATGAGTAGACAGGCAAACGTTTACCAGCTCCTCTGGGCCAGTAGACAGAAACTGTCTGCACTCTGCAAAAACCTGAAGGCCAATTGTTTGCATTACACCTCAAACAGCCTTTGCCACCCTTCAGTAATGTAGGTTCAACATATCTGTGGAACCCACAACTCCCAGAATCCTTCAGTTACCATGGCTGGTTGAAGATGCTGGGAGTTGTAGGCCAACACAACTGGAGGGCACCAGGTTGGGGAAGGCTGAATTAGTGTGTCAACACTCAACAGTTCTCAGTACCTATGTTTCTTTCTTATATTTAAACAATGTAAGGGAAGTACATGGCATGCTATTGCCTTTACATTTTTAAAACAATTAAAATGTCTACAAAATATATAAATCACGTTAAGTGTGCTTTAATTTCTCCCCTCAAATATTTCAGGTCAAATACCTGTGGTGTATTGGGACAAAAATAATAATAACACGGGGTATTTCTTTAGCTTTGTTGTTTATTTTACTTGTATTTAGTAAACATGTTAAATTAGGTTACTTTCTAGTGATTTTCCGGTGCAAACAGAAAATTTTCCAAAAAACCCACACCACTGCCCTTCACCCACCCACACCAGGTGTCTTCCCCTACCACAAGTCCACTCAGTCATATCAGTACCTCCTCTTGCCTGTCTACTCTTCTCCTCTTAAGGACATTTCCTTTCAATCATATAAAAATAAACTGCTCTGTTCAGTAACTACCAGCCTTTGTTTCTGGAAATTTCTAGGCCCATAGTTGCCTCTAAACAGAGACACAAGGGCTGCGATGAGCCAAAGTTCTGGACTGCTTACTACTTCACCATCTGGGTTGGGCGCGGGACCAGTGAAAAGAGAGATAGTTACAGAGTAGAGAAGGAACAGAAGCAAAATAGAAAGTAGTGTTAACCTCCTAGATAAAAGTTAATATTCCACTTTACTGCTTTATCATCTGGGTTGGGTGTGGGACTGGTGAAAGGAGAGAGTTAGAGTACAGGAGAAGGAGCAGAAGCAAAACAGAAAGTAGCATTACCCTCCTAGATAAAAGTAAACATTTGATTTTACTTCTTTATCATATGGGCTATGTGTGGGACTAGTGATGGGAAAGAGAGTTCTAAAGTACAGGAGAAACAAATGAAGCAAAGCACAAAGCATTATCCTCCTAGATAAAATAAGTATTCTACTTTACTGAAAGACTTACAGTCTAAGTGAACATGTTTTAAGTTACTAGATTGGTCAGTTAACTGCTTATGTATATGGAAGATAGACTAACAGAGTAATTTCAAAGTATATTTAGTACTAAACATTTAGCAAATGAAAACTGCCTTTCATCTGTTGTGCACTACCATCCTGCTGTCCCCAAATACCACAAGAAAATTAAAGATAGTTACCCTATTATATCCTATTGAACTTCTTTAATGGAAGCCTTGTTTAATGGATGCATTCTCCACCATGCATTATATCTGGAAAATCACCCAACTTACGTAAATTACTAGTTAAAGCAGCACTTAAACCCAGGATCACACCAATGTAAATCAGAGCGCTGCATTACCTGCAGTTACTTTCAAGAAACCACTTCTTTTAAGAGCACAATTAGTAACAAAACCTATAGCATTAGACAATTAGTAACATGCACTTCCACTAATGTGATTTCTTTAACTGAACATAAAAAAAAGGAAATTTGTATGCAATACGTAGAAAAACTACAGTGGACCCAAGAACAAGATTCTGTAACCACAAATCTGCAATTCTTACTATAAAAACTAGAGCAGCCTGTTGGAAGACATTTTAACTCACCTGCACATAGTCTCTCAGACTTCCAATTGAACAAACAAAAGACACTGACATGCTTGACAGAATAGAAAACTTCTGGATCTACAGATTCAGAACGCTTCGTCCTTATGACCTTAATCTGGAGGACAACTCATACGCTTTACACCACTCACACCTGTTCTCCTTAGGAATGTTCATCTCCCAGCGTTCCAAACTGCCACTCTTAGTATCCATTTAACATCAAAGCTACTGATGAGGGCAGAAGCCGAAATGTTGATCACTAAATATATTTTGAAATTACTCTGTTTAGTCTATATTATATATCTTAAGACTGACTGCATCCAACGTGGAGCTGGAGACTCCTTGTCGCTTTACACCCCGCCTCTCTATATATTTATGAATTACCAGTGGAAAACTTTTTTTAAAGGACCCCTTTTTCTTGGCTATTTAAGCCACCTTGCTTTCAAACGTAAATTCAGTCTGCATCGCAGCCAAAGCTTTTCTTTGTGTAAGACAGCCAGCCCAACGGCTACACAATGAGGGTGCAAACCTGCGCTCGGGGCTTCTCTCAAACCACGGGCCCTCCATGCCCCCTTCAGCTCTACTAAGTCAGTCCCAACATCTGTGGCCGGCTTCCACCCCGGGCCCCCAACTACCTCTCGTTGCCATGGTAACCCTGCCTCCTCACACTCCCGCTCCGGCCTGGCCTGGCCGCTGCCTCCAGCTGCCCCTTCGCCGCTCGACACTCACATATGACCGCAGGGCGCTCGCACGGGGCTCTCGAACACCTCCAGGCACACAGGGCAAGTGAAGCGGGACAGAGGGTCCAGGCGCTCGACGGCGGCCGTTGCCCCCTCAGGGTACCGCGAACTCGCCTCAGCCAACGCCATCTTCCAGGACTCACTTCCGCAAACCTCCCTCGGCAGGAGGACAGCGACTCCACGAAGAGCTTAGCCGGGACGACGGCGGCCTAAGTGGGCCACTCATTCTAGGCCACGCCCACCAAGGCTGGAGAAGTACCCGAGTGCGCACGCGCGCTGGTGGAGGCGGTTGCGTTTTTTCGCGGAGCGGCCAGAAGAGGTCTAGAAGATTTTTCATCTCTCGCGTGCACGTGTTAATCGTCCTTTGGGGCAGGGCTGTAGAGACGGGGGAAGCTGCAGAGATGTGGTCGGTTGGCTGGTGACGAGAGAAGAGAAGAAGCTGGCAGGATGTGGCCAAGATAGGGAACTTTGCAATGAGAACATTAGAAGAGCCGTGCTGGATCAGACCAAGGGCCCATCTAGTCCTGTATTCTCTTCACACAGTGGCCAACCAGATGCCCAAAGGAAACCCACAAGCAGGACATGAGTGCAACAGCACCCTCCCACCCATGTTCTCCAGTAATTGGTGTATGTAGACATATGGCCTCTGATACTGGAGGTAGTGTATCATCATCAGGCGATCACTCGTGACCAAGTAAGATTGTCTTCCAGGATAAAATTTACAAAAAGGAAATTTTAAAAGGAGGAAATTCTAAAGAAAAATTGTGTAGACTCTAGCGATGGGTCCGTAAGTGACTGTGGAGGCCTATTCTAGATCCACACAGTTTCCCACAGTGAGGACACAGGTTACCAGATGGAAGATGGTCCTGTAAAGGATTCGTTAGACGTGCTTTTCGCTTAGCACGTTTCTCCCTTTCACCTTGCACTCGAGCTTCTTCAAAGTCCATAGAACCTTTGTGAAAGGCCAACCTCCAGTTAGATCGTTCATGGGCCAGAGCTTCCCAGTTTTCAATGTTTATATTGCATTTTTTTTAGATTAGCCTTATGAACATCTTTAAACCTCTTATACTGACCACCGATATTCCGCTTTCCATCCTTGAGTTGGGAATAAAGTAACTGCTTTGGGAGACGGCAGTCAGGCATTCGAACAACATGACCAGTCCACTGAAGTTGGCGTTGAAGGATCATTTTTTCAATGCTAGTAGTCTTTGCTTCTTCCAGTACACTGACATTTGTTCACCTATCTTCCCAAGTAATTCGCAGGATTTTCCGGAGGCAACGTTGATGAAATCCTTCAAGGAGGTGGAAGTGACGTTTATAGATAGTCCATGTTTCGCAGGCATACAATAAAATTGGCAATACAATGGCTTCATAAACCAGTGTTTTGGTCTTCTTACAAATATCCCGATCCTCGAACACTCTATGTTTCATTCGAGAAAACGCGGCACTTGCGCAGCTCAAACGATGCTGGATTTCACTGTCGATGTTAGCTGTAACAGAAAGATAGCTGCCAAGATAGAGAAAATGATCGACATTTTTCAGTATTGTCCCGCCAAGCTGGATAGATGACATCATCAAAGGGTTAGCTTGCACTTGCTGATGAAGCACTTTGGTTTTTTTGATGTTAAGTGAGAGACCAAGTTTTTCGTATGCTTCTGCAAAAGCATTTAGGATAGTTTGGAGATCATCCTCTGAATGTGCGGAGACCACATTATCATCAGCATACTGAAATTCCACAATGGAGATTGTAATTACCTTACTTTTTGCTTTCAGCCTGCTGAGA
Organism: Shinisaurus crocodilurus; assembly: GCA_021292165.1. Taxonomy (NCBI): domain Eukaryota; kingdom Metazoa; phylum Chordata; class Lepidosauria; order Squamata; family Shinisauridae; genus Shinisaurus; species Shinisaurus crocodilurus. Next base: position 560,601 of record JAHFWL010000434.1, read on the forward strand.
TTAAAAAGCTTTCCATCTGTTCGGTATACAATTCCCACACCAGTGGGAAGTTTCCCCTCGACAAGATGTAAAATCATGGCGATGAAAATAGCAAATAATGTTGGGGTGATAACACATCCCTGTTTAACACCTGATCCCACTTTAAATGGAGCACCATGAGAGCCGTTGTTGTCCAAAACCATTGCTGTCATGTCATGGAGAAGTCGCAAGATATTCACAAAGGTAGTGTATAGCCTACCATCAGGACTAGTAAGTAAGTGGATCACCAGCTTGACTAAGAGAGGAAGGCTATACTGATTTAAAATGGGTGTACACTGTCATGTACCCCAGTCCACTCCTCTGCCCAATTAAACATCAGTGAGGATTATGCTTGTGAAAATTCTTGCTTAGATATCCTAGTCCCTTTACTAAACTGCAGTACTTAGAGTTGATGGATGGAGATCTATTACAAATGAAATGGGTCTGACTGTGTTTAAGATTCTTTATGCACCTGGAATTTGTTGGTCACGATATTTCAGAAGGCAAGCTGTAGAGTCCGTACAAGATTGACGTGCACAAGTGTTGAGTAGGGATCTGCTGCTGCTCACAAACAGCCAGCAACAAGCCACATGGGCCATAGCTTTCACAAGCAGTCTTCCATGTTTTCTCTCACCGGTAGCTTTATGAAAACCATAGCTGTGGGAAAAGACGTCACATTACAGCCTATGATAATCACAGACATTCAGTTTATTGAGGTTCTTAAATTATATTTTCCTAACTTGGATCTATAATGATTAACTTAAGAACATAAAATTGATCATTGTTGTTCAGATAACAAGATTTGTTGGGAAAGCACCCATAAGTGCAGATTTACAAAGCTGCTGGAAACATTGTCTGTTGCTGCATGGTAGTGACATCAAGGGCCCTGTGGGCAAGAGGAAGGAGTGAAGGTGGCAGGAGCAGGCAGAGGGAACATCAGGACCTGCTCCAGTTGGACTCCCCCCCCCCCCCAGGGCTAACTGACGCTCTGTTTTTTCTTGTATTTAATTAGACTGTACATCGCTCAGAGTGGCCGGATGACTGGCCAGATGGGCGATTCAAAAATATAATAAATAAATAAATAAATAAAGGGTGCTTCCAGACTGAGGCCTACTAGTGCTACTAATTGTTGTTCTTCTGATGTAAGGTACATTTGGAATTCCAATTGACTGACCACATTTCAGGGGTGTAGTGCTTTGTATGTGTGTGCATGTGCGTGCATATCTTGTTATGTTTTATCCACAGACTGGACATTACAATGCAGGCAGTTCCATCCCCTTTTGTCATTTCTCTTTGTTCGCTACACTGACCCTTCTGCATTTTGAAGCTAGTGCTTCTCAGCACCAGCCAAGCTATAAACTTTTTTTTTGATGTTTTAAAAAAGAGTGCTTCTAGGCACAGGGCAAGCAGATTGCAGCTAAACTCACTTCCAAGTAGATATGGTTATTGTGAAGGACCAGCACCCGGGTCCTATGCGTGAGTTCGGCGCTTAACGGGTTAACCGGCACTGAGTTACAGCCCTGTACAAGCAAGTGGAACCGACTAGGAGGTTTGCACACACAAGAGGAAACTAGAGCCCTTTGAATGACTAAATAAGGCTTTATTTATTTACACAATATATGGAGCGGAACTAACAGCTTTCTAGGAATACTACAACGTCAATATGACCTGACGTGACCCCCAAGTTTATCAATGAACAGGCTCCCAAGCTAGCGCAGTGGGATTAGTCAGTTACCTTAGACTAAAGACTTCATGCTAGTCAATTTCAGCCTGGCTCCGGGTCTGTCCGATCCGGGAGGAGAACAGCTTACTCCAGCCGCTGCTGGAGGATGGATCTTGATCAAAAGCACCCCGTGTTCCCAACAACCACCAAAAGGAGGGGAGAGGGGTTTTCTACCCCTGGGTTTCCCGCTCTCCCCGCCCTCTAGGGTCAGGTGGGGCTATGCCTGCCCCTTCGTGTCAGGTGGGCTTATTCCTGCCCGGGAAGGTGACGTGTTGGGTACTTTACAGCTCTTTGAGACTGCCCTGTTAGTTTGATGGTCTTGATGGTCCTTTCCTGGGTTTTGTGGATTCCAACCGATACTCTCCATTGTTGGGATGCCGGTCCGTCTGGCTGCTTCCCTGTAACTCAATCTCCCTTCCTCGCCCCCCTCCCCCTTGGAAGGAGACTGGTGTGTGCGTGTGCATGTATACTCGTGTCAGGCTTTCTCCACAGTTATGGTAGGTCCCAACAACTTCACGGGCAGCCCCATCCTACCTGGGTGCCCGCAACCCTCTGAACCCGGAGGATTACGGGCATCTTATTGAGGGTGGGAAGGAGCATGGCGGATTGGATTGTCGCCCTACTTCCCTCACCCTCAAAAAACATCTAGACAGCTGATTTTGGCCATCTAGATGTTTTACACCTCCTCCCAAGGAGAGGCTGAGGCACTGCCTGGATTCGTGGTAAGATGGTGGTGCCTTGCTCCTCCCCCCCCCTCGGGAACACTCCCCCCATGTAGGAACTGAAGTCAGTCTTCCATCTTCAGCTCCCTGCCATCGCAGAAAGAACTATGCGGGCTACAAGTTGGGGGGGGGGGTTGGTGCTCCGTGCTCAGACTCCCTGCTGCGACCTCAGAAGGGATTTCCAAGGTTGCAGTGAGGAGCCCAAATTATCCTATGGCCCCACAGGCGAGGTTGGAGGGCCATAGGAATGTGCCCTTAAGAATGCCTGGCCTCCAGTCAATTTCATAACCAGATCTCTGGATGGTTATGCTACAAGTTTGTCTGAGCACGGAAAGCTAAGCAGAGTCAGGCCTGGCTATTACTTGGATGGGAGACTAGTAATAGCCAGGCCAATATCGAGTCCAACTGCAGGGGGTTGGACTCGATAGCCTTGTAGGCTCCTTCCAACTCGATGATCTATTAAATCTAATCAACCTAATTTAGTCAGTTTCACAACCCAGACAGCTTGATTTTTCTGGTTTGTTAGTTGCACTATTCTGCCATAGCACACTTATAATTTTGTTTTGTTTTTGTTTGTTGGTTTGTTTTTAAAAATAGGGCATGCAGCACAGGATTAATTGCAGATAACCTTTCTTCAAAGTAAATGTACTTTGCATTAGGGATCTCTGAAATATAATCATGCAATCAATGGGGCACTTGTTTAGATGGAATCTACATCTATGGTGTATTTAGCATAAGGCTTAATCCACCTGGGATTAGATTAGCTATTAAGTCTTGTCCTGGCTTTACAAGGTCCTTATAATCAACAGGAACTTTAAAAATATAGGAGAATATTGTTTGCTTGGCAACATATTTTTCAATGGACCACATTTTTTCTTATATATATGACATGCACGAGATTGGTACCAGAGACAGAAGGTTAGAGAAGTGTGGGAAGAAAAAAAAATATCACCATGTAATATGGGGAATTTCTAATCTCTTCTGTAACTGCAGATATTTGTCATTGTTGGCAGCAGGTCACCATCTGATGATTTATGCCTTGATTCCATACATTGTTGCTTAAAGTGTGGCAAGGAACATAAGACAATTGCACATTGGTTCATATGTGAACAGAAGCTGTGCGTAGGTGCTGCAGTTTAACTGGGGCTAGAGAGAAAAATTAATTGATGGGAGGGGGGAAATCACAGACAAGAGCATCAGGACTATTAGAAATTGCTTTTTCACATAAGGAGTATGGGAGAAAAGAGTTCCCCCTCCCACAAAAAAACCCCCAAACAAAACACAACTGAAAGAGGGGAGGGCCCATAGCTCAGTGGTGGAGCGCTTGCTTTGCATGCAGAAGGTCCCAGGTTCAATCCCCGCCAACTCCTTCTTGAAACCATGGAGAACCACTGCCAGACAGTGTTGACAGTACTGGGGGGCAAGATGGACCAATGGTCTGACTCAGTCTAAGGCAGCTTCCCATGTTCCTTTGATAGGTGCGGGAGAAAAATGAAGAAGGAAGTATCATTCAGTCATCAGCATTATTACAATTTAGTACACAAATACCATTGTGATAGGCAGAATATTAAGGACTGTATTGTAAGGTCACCAGGCCTTTGGGTGTACAATGCATCTCTATGTGCCAAGTGCACAGAGATTCACTCCACCGCACTAGGGGAACCCTACCACCCAGTGGGCAGGTTTTGCCCTAATCAGAACACTGCCCAGCCCACCATGGCAACACTTTATTTTGTTTTTTCTACATAGGAGTGGATGATAACCATTCACTTGAATGGCAGAAAGTAAAAAAAGGCACTTGGAGGACTTCATTGGGGTGGGAGCTAAACCTGTTCCTTGACCCCAATGAACCCAGTGTCTGGGGATACAAATGTACTCTATCCCATTTATTTGTTCCATAGAATTCTTTGTGGCCCTTGTTGTTTTCACCTTAGCATTGTCAGGTCACAAGGCAGGGACAGTAGATTAGAATCCATAACTGGAAAAATTATCCAGTCAAAGTCTAAACTCTAGATCAGTAACTTTGGGGTTCTCTGCCACACAGTTCCCAGCCCTCCACACTTGTCCACTTCCTCCCTGACAATGCACAAGTCATCCTGCTACTAGGCCTGGTGTATGGTTTTGCCATGTCCTACTTTCTCCTTAATTCCTCCCTTTTTTTAACTTCTTGTTACCACCACCCAAGGTGCAACAGGTACCAGCCCTGGACATTGCCCCAAAGAGGCTCCACATAGTTTCCCTGGCCACCTTTGGTTTCTCTTGACAGCTGTCAAAAGGCACGCTGTCAAGAGAAACCAAAGGCACGAATGATCTTTGCTCGCGAAAACGGGGAGGTGTGATTTACACTGCCTTCACAGCAAGATCCTCCACTCCCCCCCCCAACAGTCCTCGGGGTGAGGCACATTTTACACTTTCCTCCTGAGTCTCTAGGTGCAAAAGTGGGAAAGTGCAAAAGTGCTTCCTGCCCCCCTTTCACAGCTAGCTATCAAAACTCTGGGACCCCTTTAAAATGGGTATTTGACAGGGCAGTGGGTTTTTTTGGACTGGGACAGATGACTGTATATGTCCCAGTCCAACCCCCCCCCCCCATTGCCCCCTCAAAAAACCCCTTTCCCAAGAAAAGGGATGGGAAATGTACTGCCTTGTTTTAAGCCTGTTGCCTATACTTTTCATGGGGGCATCATTCCCTGGTTATTAGAAAGGCAAACAACTGTTTTCTATTCATCAGCTTCCCAGACCTTTTACAAATTTCAGTAGCTCTAGCATAGCTCTCCTTCAGCCACCTCAAACAACAAGAGGGAGAACAGGTTGGTATATATGATTATACTAGAGCCATAGATGCAAAATACTGCTGGCTGCTTTCATATAAAATCTTTGAAGATCACATTTTGTTAGAAAAGCAGAGGTGAAAGGAATGCCAAATAGGAAGGCAGAGGGAGAAAAATACAATGTAAGCACGGAGTCAAATGTTTGTAGGGTTGTGCCGAATAACACCTTTTAACTAGCTGCATTAGAAAAAATTTTTTAAAGTGAACTGTATGCTGGTTTCAGAAGACTTCTATTCTTTTCACAGAACTGTGCCCACAGCACTTATTATATTAACGGCACAGGCTTAACCAGGAGAAAAAATTGATCCTGAGTTTCAGTTTCTTAGAAAAAGAATGCATTCTTTTCCTAAGAAACGGAAACTCATAATCAAGCTCTCAAGGGCAAAAAGAAGCTGTACTATTTTAAGAGGCAGTTACAGTGCATACTTCACCCATGAAGTGAAACTGCTGATTTCATAAAGTGTGTTACAGATTTACATTCCAGGAAGTCTGTTAGATCAGGTGTCATTCTTCTTCCCCTTCCTCTTGTTTTTCTGGCAGGATATCCTATTCCTATCTACCATATATGTATGAGGTTGCGCGTGCATCTTTGTTTGTTTGTGTGTCCATCCTTCACATAGCCAAAACCAAAAGAAAACAGAATCAGAAACATTAAATAAATAATTGTGGCGATTGGGGTGGGGAAAGGTGTATTAGTGACATCACAGGTGCTAGACACGCACCAGGAAAGTTATGACTGGCTGTAGCACCCTGTTGTATGAACACTCTCTGGCAAACCTGGGCTTTCTTTTGCAGTTTGCACAATGTAGGAAACAGGCTTTAGTCAGCAGGGAGAGGTAAATGCATTTTACAGCTGAGGGAGGAAAGATAGGGTGGCCATGTGTCCTCTCTTACAGAGGATGGTCCTCCATTTGAAGGGCTGCCAGAAGAATGTCCTCTGTTTTGAAGGCATCCTCTGTTTGAAGGGCTGCCCAGTCCAAGACTGCTTTAAAGGTAAAGAACCATCAGAAGGAAGAGCTGGACCTTGAAGCTGCCCATCTGCAGCACCTGGACAGCAGACTGAGCAAGGCATGCAGGTCACCTGGTCATAGTCTTCCACACTACGGTGAGGTGCGTGTGCACTGTATTTCTATTTAAACTGTAATAATTATCTCTAAATATGCAGATGTTATGCAAGCCACTGCCATCTTTTGTCGTCTTTTTTTTTTGTGATGCATGTTTTCTCTTTTTCTTTTTGCAATTCATAAATGGCCGTCCTCGTGGGTAGTCCCAGGAAGCTCCCTTTCGGTGAAGCATGAAAAAGTGGAATGATGGCTGGAAGTCTCTAACCTACCTCACAGGGTTGTTGTGAGGATAAAATGGAGAGGAGGATGATTATGTAAGCCGCCTTGGGTTCCTTGCAGGGATGGGGACTCGGACTCGAGGACGACTCGTGAGTCAGACTGAGTCCCCCCTCTGACTCGACTCGGACTCGAGACTCGACTCGGGACTCGAGACCAAGGACTCTTCAACATCCCTGGGCTGTGCCAGAAGGAGTGGAGAGGAGCGTGATTGCCGGCGAAGAGCACATGGAAACGAGGTGTGCCGCTGCTCGGCCACTATGGACGGCTACCAGGAGTGCAGCCCCAACAGTGTGTCAAGATTTATTTTGATTGATGTGTTGCGTTCTTGGCAGAGGCAGAAGAAGGACCTGAGATTACTCTGTGTGGCTGCTCTGAGTGTGTTTTTGGTTCCAGTAAGTTCATCACCAGTGGCGCGGGTGTTCAGTGAGGGTGGAATTGTGATGAGATCTCACTGTTCCAGAATGGGGGCCAAACATTTAGAAAAAATCATGTTCCTCAAATGCAACATGGATAAGTTTTAGGAAGTACAGCAAGTTTATTTTTTAAAATCATTTTTCTAAAATGCAACCTTTCAGACATTTTGGGTTTGGCTGCCTCTGCCTGCCTGTCTGGGGTTCCCAGCCTCCTCTGCCTGCCTGGTCTCTTCTTGACCAGTTCAACAGTTGAATTGTCCAAGACAAACGCCTCTGCCTGCCTGCTTTGGGGTTCCCTGCCTCCTCTGCCTGCCTGGTTATTTTGGGTTTTTCTGCCTGGTCTGTCCTTGCCAAAATCAGTTGCAGAGTTTTGAAATAAAAAGGCACACTTGTGCCTAGAATTTATTTAAACCACACATCTGAAGTAGCCTTATTTTGTTGGGGAAAAACCCCATTGATTTTAATAGGGACTCGTGGAGTCTGCTTTGGGAGTGACTTGTGACTCGTGAGTCACCATTTTGGACCAAGGACTCGGACTCGAGACTCGGGTCCAAAGACTCATGACTCAACTCGTGACTCGAGACCAAGGACTCTTCAACATCCCTGGTTCCTTGCAGGAAAAAAGGCGGGGCATAAATATAACAAACAAACAAACAAAAAGTACACTAGAGAAGATACTGGAATTGTTATGCTTCCCTTATTTATTTATTTATTTATTTATTTATTATATTTATGAATCAGCCCATCTGGCCAGACATCCGGCCACTCTGAGCGATGTACAATGCAATAAAATACAGGGAGGGGGGAACACACACACAGAGTATAAAACACAATTAAAAATCCTAACCCACCCCATATTCCCGCCTGAAAAGCCATGTTTTTAATGCCCGGCGGAAGCTAATCAAGGAAGGGGCATGACGGAGGTCACTGGGGAGAGAGTTCCATAAATTGGGGGCTGCCACAGAAAAGGCCCTCCTCCTAGTCCCCACCAGCCTGGTTTCTCTGGCTGATGGGACAGGGAGAAGGCCATCCGTGGCGGATCTTGTTGAGCAGCCTACTTGATGTTGCTGGAGGCGCTCCTTGAGATAGACTGGACCGGAGCCGTACAGGGTTTTAAAGGTCAATGCCAACACCTTGAATTCGGCTCGGCAAACAACTGGTAGCCAGTGCAACTCTTTGAGCACCGGAGTGATGTGATCATGCCGGCGGCAGCCTTTAACCAGGCGAGCTGCTGCATTCTGTACCAGCTGCAACTTCTGAACCGTCTTCCAGGGTAACCCCACGTAGAGCGCATTACAGTAGTCCAGGCGAGAGGAGACCAAGGCATGAACCACTGATAGAAGCAGATGATTAGGAAGGTAGGGGCGCAACTGCCGCATCAGATGGAGCTGATACAGCGCCGCCCGGCTCACAGCTGACACCTGAGCCTCCACGGACAGCTGGGAGTCTAGAATGACTCCACCATAGCAGAGGCAGTTATGCCTTTGGGGTACCAAAGCAGCCATCACTTGAGTAGTCCAAGTCCAGTTTAAAGGTAAAGAACCATAAGAAGGGAGAGCAGCAGCCCTGAAGTTGCCCATCCACACTTAGCACCTGGACAGCCGCCTGCACAGGCAGGCACACACAGCAGGTCACTTGGCCACAGTCTTCCACGCTATGGTGAGATATAATGTATTTCCATTTCAAATATAGCTACCGGTATGTCTAAATGTGCATCTATGCATATACATTAGTATTTTATGCATATGGTGCCTTCTTTTGTGGTGATACATTTCCTCTCTTTTGGCAATTCATAAGTGGCCACCCCTAGCCATCACAACTGATGGTGGTGGGTGTGTAAAGCATGGGATGTGTGTTTGTATCATGAACTGGGGCTCCCAGCTGTCAGGCTCCAGTACCTTACCTCTGGGGTGGGCAGAAAGTAGATTGAGATCTACTGGTAGATTGCTGGATGATTTACTGTAGATCAGCCAGCAAGGCTTTCTGACTCCCAATGGTTTGACAATGACAACAACCAATAGGCTTCCCCACCTTCTTAAATTAGGATCCTTGATCTGTAATAGCTTAGATGCAGATTTGTACTTCGAATCATAGAATAGTAGTGTTGGAAGGGGCCTATAAGGCCATTGAGTCCAATCCCCTGCTCAATGCAGGAATCCCAGTTGAAGCATCCCTGACCGATGGTTGTCCTGTCCAGCCACATCTTGAATGCCTCCAGTGTGGGAGAGCCTACTACCTCCCTAGGTCATTGGTTCCATTGCCGTACTGCTCTAACAGTTAGGATTTTTTTCCTGATGTCCAGGCAGAATCTGGCTTCCTGTAAGTTGAGCCCATTATTCCATGTCCTGCACTCTGGAATGGTTGAGAAGAGATCCTGGCCCTCCTCTGTGTGACAACCTTTCAAGTACTTGAAGAGCGCTATCGTACCTACCCTCAGTCTTCTCTTCTGAAGCCTAAACATGCCCAGTTCCTTCAGTCCCTCCTCATAGGGCTTTGTTTCCAGTCCCCTGATCATCTTTGTTATACATGCAGGTTTTATTTATTTATTTATTATATTTATACCCCGCCCTTTTTCCTTCAAGGAACCCAAGGCGGCTTACATAATCCTCCTCCTCCTCTTCATCTTATCCTCACAACAACCCTGTGAGGTAGGTTAGGCTAAGAGTCAGTGACTGGCCCAAAGTCACCCAGTGAGTTTCATGGCCAAGCGGGGACTAGAACCTGGATCTCCAGAGTTAAACCAGTGTATGGTCTATGGAGTGCAGTAGGTAATTGGTTCTGACATCTGACCCACCATTTTAATTCTAGCTCCACCACCCCCAGCTGCTACTTTGCACCGGGCTCCCAATTGGTAGATTTTGAGGTTCTAGTTAAAAAACAAAGTAGATCCCAGAAGCATAAAGTCTACCCACACCTGCCATACCTCCTGCACCACCATGCTCTGTTTCCTCCACTGCAAGCCTGGCAGACTGAGCTCAGGGGTGTCATCTAGCTTGCAGTACTAGCCTGTCTGAGCACTGAACACATGACCTCAAGCACCAATCTCTGTCCACTAAGCCCTAGAAAGCCCTAGATTTGCTGCTTGCTTTTTAGTCTGAACAACTTGTTTTGTGCGGGGTGAGGAGGATGTTAGCAAAAGTGGCTCAATAAAACAGATGGAATTCAAATAGTGAAGGGCCTGACAAACTTTATCGAGTCATAAACTGATAGTTCCCTGGCTAAGAAGTCAGAAGTATAAAACAGCAGAGGAAATCAGGCCAGAAATTTGAACAGAATGAAACCCCTACTACTCCATCCTCTGACCAGATGGAGGGTATTCAACCTGTTCCGGACGGGGTAGCACTCCCGTTGAAGGAGCAGGTTCATAGCTTGGGGGTCCTCCTTGAGCCATCTTTGTCACTTGAGGCTCAAGTGGCCTCAGTGGCACGGAGTGTCTTTTACCAGCTCTGGCTGGTGGCCCAGCTATGCCCCTACCTGAACAGGGATAGCCTGGTTTCAGTAAGCGATGCTCTGGTAATCTCTAAGCTTGACTACTGCAATGCACTCTACTTGGGGCTGCCCTTGGAGACCGTTCAGAAGCTGCAGCTTGTGCAAAATGTGGCAGCCAGATTAATAACTGGGACCAGGAGGTCTGAACATACAACAACAGGCCTGTGGCTTACACTGGCTCAGCTTGTCTGAGTATGGAAAGCTAAGCAGGGTCAGGCCTGGCTATTACTTGGATGGGAGACCCCTCCTCTAGTTTCCTGCATTGAGCAGGGGGTTGGACTCGATAGCCTTGTAGGTTCCTTCCAACTCTTATGATCTATGAAATCTATGGCCCGCTTGCATTGGTTGCCTATATGCTTCCGAGTTCAATTCAAGGTGCTGGTTTTAACCTATAAAGCCCTACATGGCTTGGGACTGCAATACTCGATGGAACACCTCTCCCAGCCGCTATCTATCTGGAGACTACACTCAGCTTCTGGGGCCTTCCTCCAACCTCCACTTCTGAGAGAGGCTCAGAGAGCAGCAACAAGGGGCAGAGGCTTTTTTGTGGTAGCCCCCCAACTGTGGAACAAACTCCCCACTGAGGCCTGCCTGGCATCAACTTTACTATCTTTTCAGTGCCAGGTTAAGACTGCCCTCTATGCCAGTGATGGCGAACCTTTTTGAGCCCAAGTGCCCAAACTGCAACACAAAACCATTTATTTCAAAGTGCCAACACTGCAATTAAACCTGAATACCGAGGTTTTAGTTTTAGAAAAACAACTCATACAGTTGTCCGAACTAATTAAGAAAAACACAATAACAGAGCTTTCAATGGTACAAACAGTTTTTTGTTGGAAAAAAAAATCAACTCAAAAAATTATTATAGTACTACATTGTACACATAGCCTGAAAGGAATTTATACAAACTTTTTAAATAATTAGGCACATGTATTTTTGGATAAGGGATTCTCAACTAGTAATATGATTATATGCCAGACTGAAATTGTATGGGGCAAGCTTTACTCCGGGTCCTTTCCGGGTCGGATTAGTAAAACTAAAAGGCAACCTGTACTAGGATAAGCAAGATAAACAAGAAAACTAAACGTGCTTAACACATTTTAAACACTTTATGTCTTGGACTGCAAACACTGCATTAGGTAAAAGTTTGCATTGGGCATGCTTTTGCACAATTAATGTGATTTTTGCTATTGCATGCATGCTGATAATTTGTCAAACCTTGGCTCATACTCCGTTAGTTTGAGAGCAACACATGCAGCACTCAGGTCAACTGTTAGGGCTTTACACCCAAGCCATGCTCTGTGCATCATTCTTCAAAATCTTTTAAATGTGATAACAATGTAGAAAAGAATTCTGTAACAGGAATTCTAGAATAAAATCATTCTGATCCACACTGTGAGAAAGAACAAGATCATTAGTGTTTTGCAGAAGGGGACGGTCTTTTCGCGATCTGGTGACCAGTGGCTCGAGTGCCCACAGAGAGGTCCCTGCGTGCCAGCTGTGGCACCCGTGCCATAGGTTTGCCATCACTGCTCTATGCTGAGGCATTTAACAGCTCCAAATAGTACATGGGGTGGTGGTGGTGGTGATGTCACCTTTTCAACCGGTCTAGTTTTATTACCTCATTCTTAGCTATTTAAGTCATTTTTAAAAATTGTTTTTAAATGTGTAGTGTAGTAGTGAAATTTTTATGATGTTTTTATTGTTTGTCTTTTATATTGTATTTTACTCTATTTTATAATGTTGTAAACTGCCCAGAGAGCTTCAGCTATTGGACGGTATAGAGATTAAATGAATGAGAATGAATGAATAAAAATAATACTTCAGGACATACTGAACATGTTAGAGAGCAATCCAAGGACCACAGGATTGTTCGGATTCTCCCTTCTGAGGTTGGAGACAGCAATCTGACTTCGGAACGGGGAGTGAGAGATCTGACCCTTCCCCCTCAGCCCCTTGCAGTCGGTGTGGAAAGAACTTATCCAAGGTAGGAAAAGCGATCAAGTAGGAGGAAAGGGGGCATTCTCGTGGGCAGGGAGGGGAGGAAACGGGAAAGGCCAGGATACAACTTATCCTGAGCCTCCTCCAGCCTTTTTCCCTCTCCCCCTCTGAAGCACCCTCGCTAGAGGGACTGAAAAGCCTGTCTAGCGAAATCTGCAGGACGGAAGGATGGGGTAGTGAATATCGCCTCCGCTGCTCCTCACACCCTGCATTGGATGATCGGACACCTCCGAGTTTGGGGGCTTCTGATCACCAAGGGCGCAAATGATAGCACTGTGCCCTTAAGTCTTTTTATACACAAGAAACCCAGGCTAAAAAGGAAACTTACGGTATTTAGTTCCACCAGGCTGATAGGCAACATTCCTCTCTTCCTTGTGTCCTTTTGCACCCAAGGCTCTCCAATGTATCTAGAACTGTTAATTAACTCAGACCTTTGCTATTGTATTGTTTTAAAAACTTCAAAGCAAATTACCAGTAACCCTTAGTGTGCACCTTTTTTTTGGTGTGATCCCCTGCCATGACTATTCCAGCAGAGGACACTGCCTAAGCGCCTACTTCCAATTGATTGTGGCTCTGGAATTCAGCCCCTACTTGTTTTGGACTATCTGCCTGCTCTCTTGGCTCATTTGGGCTGGCAAGCAACTCCCTTGGGTCCCAGAACTGAACTGCCTGGAGAATGATCCTCACCAATGCCTGACCATGGCTGAGATGAGGAACAACCCAGCCCCACCTCCCTGCTGCAATGTTCTAGGCCACACATGGCCTGCAATGGTGGCTTTAGGTCTTTTGTCTCCTTTATATCACCAGTGAATGAAAAGAACCCCTCAGTATGTCACTGCAATATCAATCGATGTGTTGAAGTGGCACCAATGTGCTTTCTGAAATTATCCAAAGAATTCTCCTTCGTCTTTGCTCACACCCTTCAGATATTTCCACATTGTTTCCATATAATCCTATTCCTGTGCAGCTCTGTCAGATGGCATCTCCTACTGCTATGCTAATGCTGCATTTCAGGGGGAGAAACACACAAATGTTTCTGAGCAACCTTCAGCACTGGTTTTGCAAAGGGGGGAAAAAAGCCCACTTTGAACATCATTCATGCTGCAGAATACAGACATTAGCACTTGCTGAGGATGCTGAGAAGCTAAGACGTTTGGATTATTAGGGGACCGAAAACGAAATTTATTATGGTTCATGTAGCAGAACCTATGCGCTAATATGGGCTTAAAATCTACCTCTGTTCAGGCTGCACATGAGAGAAAAAAGTCGCTCAGCCTCAGAGTTGATCTCAGACAAAAGAAGTAATACCGGTAAGTGTTCCTTCTTTTTCTTCAAAGGAAGCAACTTTTAAAAATAGTGAAAGCCACCCAAGTGTAAATAATCATATAGCTGGCAGGCAGGATAGAGATGGTTTGTTGCCATTAGCTTCAGGGCTGGAGGATGTGTGCACATTTTACTTATTATGTTATTGCTCATGTATGGTTTGGAGTATTTTGTGCAAAAGGGCAACTTAATGCTATTTTCCTCTTCATTTATGCCCAAAGCTACCGAGAACTACTACTGACCATGGTTCTTCTTCCCTGTCTTCTTCCAAGGCAAGATGTTGGATGGATGCTAAAATTAACGATGACATGACTTTATAACTGCATTTCATTGATGTGACTTGAGTTTTGATTATAGTGAAACTAATGTATGCTACCTCCTCAGAGTGGACTGATGGCTCTGAGCCATCACAGATAAACTACAATGGAAGTGGAGCTTCTAGGTTCCGATCTGAAAATGTTTCATTGGGATCTCTCTCTCTCTCTCTCTCCCCCCACCCCACTGCTCATTTCACCAAAACGTCTGGTCTTGGGTTGCTGGAAGCCAGTGGATTCAAGGATTGCCATTCTGGGTTTTGAAAGAGAAAGGAATGTTTATGTATTTATTTACAAAATTTCTACACCACTCCACATCCCAGTATGGAGATTTTGGAGTAGTGTACAATACAAGACAAAACATAAAAGAATAAAACAGTATATTAAAAACAAAATCAATAAATCCATTGCTGGTTAGTTCAGGAAGGCTTCCTGAAATAAAAGTGTTTTCAGGAGGTGCTGAAAACAACACAGTGTTGATGCCTGCCTGACCTCCAGAGGCAGGGAGTTCCAGAGAAATGGAGCCACTATACTGAAGTGTCTTCTCCTGGTGGACTCCAATCGGACCATAGGCCCATGCAGAACCACCAGGAGCATCCCATCTGATGACCTCAGTGACTGGGCAGGTTGTACTCTCTCAGGTATCCTGGTCCCAAGTTGTTTAGAACTTTATATACTAGTACCAAAATCTGAAACATGGCCCGGTAGCGAATAGGCAGCCAGTGCAGTTCCCTCAGCAATGGAGTTGCATGCTGAAAAGGGGAATGTTAACATATCAAGACCCATGCCTGGTATCTCAGGATCTCTGCTCATTCTCCATTTCAGAGATAGTAAAATGACAGAGGGTGTGTTAGGTTTTGCATGGGCAGAACGGAGATTGTCACCTGACATCAGGATTGTCACCTGACATGGAGGATGTCTCCTGAGGTGAAGTACACAAGGTCTTCTGTCACCAGACATAGTCTCAAGGTTTATGAGTCAGCAACCATGGGACAGGTTTGGAGTCAGTAAACATGTTGTGATGAATAGGTTATATAACTGGTGAGTAATATCCTATTTATAGGTACAGGATCTAGGGGTATAAAGACAGACACTATTGACACAGTGACCACTCTCGGTCTTGTTCTGGACTTCTACTTCAGGTCAGTCACTTCACTTCATCTCAGCCTTACCGCTGGGGTCTTGGATTTGAATCTGCAATCATGTAGTGAGTAAGAGATGCATTGCTTGCCTTAATCCCATGTAATTGGGTCTTACAAATAAACTCTTTAATCTTTATTAACTGCTGTTATCTCCTTCCGTCTGCATGACTGGGACTGAGGGTCACTGGCTAGGTAAGCTTTTGAACCCGGGTCAGTCCAGCTCTCACATCAGGTTATGGGCCCAGATCACCCAGAGATAACCCTGATTATTATCTCAGATGGGGCAGATAAGCCCAGGGACGCAGGAGATCAGCAGTTATGGAGTTAAGTGATTGTTTACATTTGTAAGGAGGTTGGAAGGCAATGTTGCTAGAGCTGGATGCTGATAACAGCGGCTTGGAATGCAGCACAACTGAAGAATGCAGGACAGAGAGACGAAGGATTTTTCGTTCAGGAAGCAGCTGGAACGGAGGTGCCAGGCTTGGCAGATCCGAGGCTACTGAACAGTGAACAACGCTGGACACAAGGATTTTGTTTTCCACAGCTTGCTGGAGTGATTGTCAAGGAGCTGTATCGGGCAAGGAAATATCTCCAGGAGGCTCTGTGTCTACTCATTTGAGTCAAGGCTACAGCAGGAGGATCATATTTCTTTTACAGTTTGCTTCTTCACTCAGCAGCGGCTCAGCTATCTTTGGCATTGTGTCATATAAGGGACCTTATGGTCTCAGAGCTGGGCAATCTGTGGCCTCAGCCTAGTTTCATTTATTTATTTATTTATTTATTTACAGCATTTGTATACCGTTCCATATCTAGGCAGATTCCAGGATGGTGAACAATAAAAAGATAAAACAGATAAAAGAATAAAAACAATGCATTAAAAACGGGATAAAACCATGGCTGGTCAGCATAGAAGGCTTCCTGGAACAAAGACTTCTTCAGCAGGCGCCGAAAACAACACAGTGTCGGAGCCTGCCTGACCTCCAGAGGCAGGGAGTTCCATAGAAGTGGAGCTACTACATTGAAGGCTCTTCTTCAGTTTCATGCAGCCGTTAGCCTAATTTCAAAAGCCAACTGGAAGAGATCTGTTCAGGCCACTGGCAAGAACAATCTGTCCTTCCCTTGGCAACCCATTGAGCGGGAATGAAAAGGAAGAGAGAGAGAAAAAGGGTTGGCCATACCCACCACTGACATTGCTTCCCTGACAGATTACCACTGAGGCAATGTGGTCCTTGACAGAAAAATGCTTCCCCACCCCTGGTGTATGATTGCAGCCTTGAGGTGCAATCCTATGCATGCTTAGACAGAAAAAAAGGCCTACAGCTCCCAGCATGCTCCAGCCAACATGGCTGCGTGGGGCATACTGGGAGTTGTAAGCCTTTTTTCTGTCGGAGTATATGACGAGAAGGTGTGAACTCTGCAAGGAGAGTTTTTAAGTTGGCTGCCCAGTAAAGGGTTAAGATAGACTGTTACAGTCTAGGGCAGGGCTCTCCAACCTTGGGTCCCCAGATGTTGCTGAACTACAGCTCCCAGAATCCCTTGCCATTAGCCATGCTGGTTGGGTATGCTGGGAGCTGTAGGCCAGCAACCTCTGGGGAGCCAAGGTTGGAGAGTCCTGGTCTAGGGCAAAGGCAGAAGCCAAGTTTCTCTGAGAAGTCAGGGGGCAGGGTTCAGTGGAGCAAACCACATAGTGGTATCAGGGGAGGGAATGCTGGATGTTGCCTAGCAACAAGTTAGAAATTCCATTCTCTCTACCTCTGACATTTAGACTGGTCCTGCAGTTAACAGACTTAACTGACACTTGCTGGTTTTAAGCAAAAAACTTAACCTGTGTCTTACTTTCCTCACAGAGTAACATTCAAGAAACTGTGCTTACAAAGTCTGTAACCATCAGGCTTTGTATGTATATATGTATGTATTTACATACATTTACATACTTATATTTACATACTGCTAGATATTTTAAAAAAATCTCTAAGCAGTTTCCATATAAATATTAAAATCACAATTAAAAGCACATTTAAAATACAAATTTAAAAACAATATAATTACAATAATAATAAATAATACACAGCAGTACAGGAGCAGTAAAAAATAGGACAGCATAGTTAATTTAATTACGGGCCAGGGAAAGCCTGGGTGAACAGGTGCGTTTTCAGGAAGTATTTTAAAAGATGCCAAATTTTCTGCCTCCCGAACCACACGAGGGAGTTTTTTCTGCAGGGTGGGTGTCGCTACTGAAAAGGCCTGCTGTCGAGATATTGCACGGCGACATTCTGCTAATTTTGGAATGATCAGCAAGGCCTCTTCTGATTATCTTAATGGTCGGTTGGGCATATATGAGGGAAGGTACCTGAGAAATCATATGTTACTTCTGTTATTTACTTTAAATGCATCTACTTTAGAAACAAGCCTGTGTGCGCGTGTGTTTGTTGAATGAACTCTGCTGCTGCTATTGTGCTCTGCCATCACTGTCTAAACTTGCATAGGATTGCACCTTTAGGGAGCAATCCTATGCCCCCTAGGAGGGCAGGCAAGGGGCTTTGAGCCTAAGGGTGCATAGGATTGAACCCTTAGAAGTCATTTTCCCCAACAACACCCCCAAACACAACACACTATATATATATATAGTGAAGACACTACAAATCTTTGATCATTTTGGTTGTCCTTTTCTAATTTCTATACTGTTTCCAGCGTTGTGATATCCCTTTTCAGATGACTGAAACTGCACATTCTCCATGAAGTGGAGAATGAGCTAATATACAGGTTGGAGAGGTTGATGAGTAGGGTTATTTTGTTTTAAATCAGTTACTGCCTTTTGCTGTGCCTGGATTGAAGAAGCAGTTGCTGATCCAGTTATGAGATCCAGACATATATTATGTCTAGACCAGGGCTCTCCTACCTTGGGTCCCCAGATGTTGCTGGCCTACAGCTCCCAGAATCCCTTGCCATTAGCCATGCTGGCTGGGTATGCTGGGAGCTGTAGGCCAGCAACATCTGGGGACCCAAGGTTGGAGAGCCCTGGTCTAGACATATATATTTGAACCCTGTCTAGTTTTGCTTATCCCTGAAGCCTAAAATGATTTTATGTACAGTTAGAAGATCCTGACAATGGGGCTTTTTGCAATCCTGCTATAAGCAGAAACTGTTCTGGATATGAGATCCTGAGATGTAGCCATTTTAAACAGCGTACAAGACTGGCAGAAGTGCACCCCCATGTAGTAGGATGGCCCTACCATTTGGCAGAGTGAGGTAGCTGCCTCAGGCAGCAAATTGTGGGTGTCATGGCAGAAAATTGTTAGCTATTTTATTATGAATACATACATTGCCGCCAGAAATAGGGAGAGGCACTTGTGTGATCTCAGGTGCTAAAAATAACTTGACCAGCCTTGGGTGGTGTCACATGCTGCTCCATCTCAGGCAGCAAAATGCCTTGGGACAGCTCTGCCATCTAGCTAATGAAACAGAGAATGCTTCAATTTACAGGAATCCTGACATGTGTAGGGGGCTTTCTCACATTGATATCCTGCCCTCTTTCTAGGACGTTCAGTGTTGCATCCATGGGATTACCCCATTTTATCATCATAAAAGCTATGTAAAGTAGGTTAGGCAGAGATAGTGATTGGACCAAGGTCACCAATGAGCAACATGGTTTAGCAGGGACTTTCCAGGTCCGACTATAAGGACAAAGAAAGATTTTATTGTACAATCGCCCAGCCTCATTCACAGAATTTTATTGTGGGGGGGGGGCAGGAGGGGGCACGGTTTCCAGATGTTGTCATCTTCCATTTGTAAGCCTCCTGTGTTTCCCCACAGCTTCTTTCATCTTTTCTCTTACCACAAAACATCTGTTCAGGAAGGAAAGATGGAATAGCTTTCACAATGTCTTTTGTCTGGTAGCACTAGGAGCCATCCATCTGGAATCACCCCAAGTCCAACACTCTAATCCAGCCTTCCCCAATCCCGGTAAGGGACCCCTCAATGGTGAGAGACGATGGGAGTTGTAGTCCAACACATCTGGAGGGCACCAAGTTGGGGGAAGGCTGCTCTAACCATTATGCGACACTGTGATCATACTTTGTAATTTCATCTTATATATGAATAGCAAACTCATTCTCTGAGTGCTGTTCCTTATGTAGCCAGTGCACACAGAGAGTAGGCTTGCAGAAGCTTTGCAAAAACACTGCAAAAGTAAAAACAAACAAAACCTGGGGGGAGGGGGATCTAAAATAGCTCAATTACGACCGAGCATGCTCAGTGATCACAGAACACTGAAGCACTCCACCCTGCAACATTATCTTGCAGGTCGCCCTTTTATCACCAAACATTTAAGAAGCTTTACCTAAATTTTAGGTGATACAAGGGGGGCCTGCAAGATAATGTAGCAGGGCGGAGTGGTAAATATAAGTCACAGTAGTTGTGAAGCCATAACGGGCTGTGTGTTCGCAATGCAGGTACCTAACCACCCATAAATTCGTTGATACTGCACAACTGCCCGCAGCAGGCGGGAAGACGGTACCCTCCTTTCGTTAAATCCTTGTTTATGACGTCATGGTTCTCGTCATCGCTTGACAATTACGCACGCGCAGTCGAGCTCCGACCGATTCCGTCATTTCCATTGACTTAAGACCTCTTCTTCCCCTCACTCACTTTCCTTACCTTCGCCGCTGCTAGAATCCCCAACATCTGTTTCCGGAGTAAGAAGCTGTGATGAGAAAAAAATGTGGTTTGGTAAACGGGGTGATTGCCACGGGGCTACTACCACGGAGTAAGAAGTACGGTATGAATATACACACTGAGCGTTGCACATGCGCCGTCGGAAGGGAGACGAGGCTCCTGGCCAGGTCCATAGACAACAGAACTTTTCAAGAGAAACTCACATTGTCCGCAGAGAGCATTTCCGGGTTGAACTAGAACCCAATTTTTAGGTCCCGCCTTCTCTCTGTCCCTCCAGGCGGAAGTCAAAAATAAATAGAAGTGCTAAATTTGAGAGTAGTTGTGGTTAGACGGCAGAGTGGCCTACCCCCCTCAAAAACAAACAAACTGGGACAGAAGCTTGTGCTTTTTCTAACTCAGGTCTTATTCACGTCACCACATATGCACGTGTATGTGTGTAATATATAATACCGTCCAGTATGGGCTGTGGCTGAGAGAGCGGCTTACGACAGCCTTGCAATGTAGTCCACTGTTAATATTGCAAGGGCTGGGGCTGGTGTGGATTCCCAACCTAAAATCTCCCATACAAGACGCTCCCTGAGGTTGCAGTAATGGTCAGTCAACTTAAATTGCCTCCCCTCCGCCCAAATGGAGAGCTCAATTGTATGCAGGGGACTTGTGCTCCTTTGACTTATATGCAGCCGAGTTGTGCTTTCGCATATTTGAAACGTATTTATTTTTTTCACACGAAGACCTGAGAAAGCTGAAAAGAGATTCCTGCTCTATTTGTTTGTCGAGGGGACAGTCATGCTGCTGCTGCTGCTACCGCCCAGTCACAAGTTGGGCATTCAAGGTGCAGCTGGACAGCCATCTGTCAGGGATGCTTTGACCTGGATTCCTGCATTGAGCAGGGGGTTGGACTCGATGGCCTTGTAGGCCCCTTCCAACTCTACTTTTCTATGATTCTAAGTACACGAACATAGCGCAATCATATGTGTGTCTACTTAGAAGTAAATCCCACTGAATTCTATAGGAATTACTTTCGAGTAACTGTGTATAATAGATTGTACCGGCCTAGCTGGAGTCTCCATTATCTTCCTCGAGGGGCACCCGTGTTAGGACGTAATCCTGTGAATGTTTAGACAGAAAAATATCCTACAACTTCCAGCATTCCCCAGCCAGCCATTCTGGGAGTTGTAGGACTTTTTTCTGTCTAAACATTCATAGGATTGGGCCCTTAGTCTGTTTCGGCAAGAATAAAGCGAAGAACACCGAGTCTTGTACCACCTTAAAGACTAACGGTACAGTCCTATACATGTCTACTCAGAAGAACGTCCGATTGAGTTCAGTGGGGTTTACTCCCAGGTAAGTGGGTACAGGGTACTCGCTTACTTTGGAGTAAATCCCATTGAACTAAGGATTGCGCTGTTACACAATGACATAAACTTTTAAGGGCTTATGAAACGGCCCCCAGTCCACGAAAGCTTATAGTACCATCATACATTGCTAAGTCTTTAAGGTGCTACAAGAGTTTTGGTTGTATTTAATGGACAGCTTTCATTTCAGCCTCGGGGAAAGTCTAAAAAGAACCGGAGGTTGCGCAAAACGAGCGCGTTGAAAAGAAGAGAAAAAGTCTATGGGATAAGCAATCCATGACGCGCATGCGCCTTCCGCTCAGGCCGTGGCGGGAGGCAGAGCGGGTGACCAGACTTCCGGTTTCCTGTTGCGGGGGGAGGGGCAGAGGAGGTTGCGCATCCGGGTCGCGGACGCCTTTCTGGCTGGCTAGTGGCGGTTGCTGGTTTGTGGTCCTAGGTGGGAAGTCGGGAGGAGCTGTCGCATTTCCGCGCCTCGTATCGCGAACTTTTGTGGGAGGGCGTAAGAGTCGGTGGGTACAGCTGAGGGAGTCAGCGAGCGACCGAAGGTCGGGGGCAAGGATGAACGAATGGGGTGGGGGGCTCAGCAGGTGACCTCTGTCTTTGGTGGTGGTGGTGGTGGTGGTGGTGATGGAGGAAGAGGAAGAGGAAGAGGAGTGGCGGCTAGGTGGGTTCCGTGCCTCGCCCGCAGTCCTTGGGTGGGGGCCACAGGGAACCCCTCTTTAACTGCCCCTTTGGGTTCGGATTCAGTCTGGTAACTAGTGAGGGGAGCTTTGGCAGCCTGTATTTGAGAGGTTTCCCGCTTCCTCTCCCCCACTTTTTTTTCTTTTTAAGCTTTTCAGCGATGAGAGGTCTTGAGGGTAGAGAGATGGTCCATTTAAAAAGCGAAAGGAAAAACACGCTTGGTTTTGTGTTTCCCTTTTTGCAATGGCTTCCCCCCTGAGTTTTAGGCTTGCTTTAATAATAAAAAGGGGGGGTATCCCCCCATGGTGTGTTTTAATCTGCTGAAAAAGGTGTACACGAGATGTTTAGGTTTTAAACACTAGCTTTCCATACATAACATACATAGCTTAGGCTAGGGTTGAAGAATATTGCTGAAATAAAGGACACCTTTTCTTTGGTTTCACTTGTAAAACTTAGTATCTTGGCCTGTGGCCAAATAAATAATAAGCCGTATTTACTGTTGAGGGACTATTAGTGAAAAATGTACATCCATTATGACCTGTGTGGCTTTATTCTGGGAAAGGGGATTTATCTCTGTAGTGAGGAACAGCTTACAGTCCTTTTCAAAATAGCTTGGGAGTGTTGCAGGATTAGTGTCAGGCAAACAGTCACTTGATTTTTTTATATCGTGTTTTCTGTCAGAACAGTCAAATCGCACGTGTTGTGAAAAGGTTGCAAATTCAGTTGTGACATATGTGGAAGACAAACCAGGCTATTTAAACCAAGGCAGCACACCCTTCATGTGTTTATTCCTCATTCTCTCTCTGCTTTACTGGGACATTCTTCTTTGCCGGGATACTCATTTGTAGACAGTGAACAGAGGAACGCATCTAAATTAAGACGAATTTAGAAAGATGTGTGATAGACTTTGGAAGCGAAGGACTCAAAATCATTCTACTAGTAATAAAGCGGGAGACTCCAGATCTTTCCATCTATATTTACTGAGTCTGTATGCTTAAGGATTTGGTAAGGCAATTAAGAACTACACCCTGTTAACAATGCTGAGTTGTACCAGTGTATGAGGATATGAAAGAGGTAAGCCTGAGGCTGGAGGAAGCACAACTGCTTGGCTAACTAAAATATGCTTCTTGTAGCTAAGAATGTCTCTATGGTGATGTAGGGCTGGCTTCTAGGAACTGAAAAATATACTTCATAAAAAACTGGCTTGTGGGTATACTTCCTGAATAGGCTTATTGTGAACAGTTCTAAGATTGTTCCCCGTAGAGTCAGAGCTGTGACATTTACATGCTGAAGGTGTCAGTAAACTGCTTTGCAGGAATTGTACATCTACAGATGGCAAGTCATAATTAGAATGGAAAGAGGATTTAAATATTATACATCCTCCATTTTGAACAAAAGAAGTTAGTTGATTCTTAGGGACTCCTAGTCTTGTGTAAGGCTGCTATCCTATGCACACTTACCTGGGAGTAAGTCACATTGAACTTCTTCATAGACTCATATAGGATTGTGCTATATATGACATAGCAAAGCTGCCTCAGAACCAGTGATATTCAAAGCTGAACAAGTCATTTGGTCATGTTCTGTACAGAATTGCTTTTTGTTATGAGCAGTACAGTTAGTATCCCCATGTGATAAGTTTCTGTTATGGGTGATTTTATGTACCGTAAGTTAGAAATAAAATGTTTGGTGAATGGGTTTCTCAACTATACAAGTCTGCATTTTATTAGCCATTAAAGAAGAAAAATGTTGGGCTTATCCCGTGTAGAGGATTGAGTTGCATCCCTTTTAGTAATTTCTTGCTTGGACAACAGGTTTGAAGGGGAGAATGTCCCCTGAAAGTAAGTTTGTGTCAGTTTCTCCTGCTAGGGAACCTACCAAACAAAGCTGTATCTTTAGGTTTTATAGAATTGCATCTAATCCCCAGCCTGGGAGTGAAAACCCATTATCTCTTGTGTGAAGTTTTCCCTATCGCTAAAAGCCTGGCAAGCTATATACAACAACTTCTGTTCACAACAACTTATGTTCAAAGTGCTTTATGTATAGTATATCAATAGTCCTATAAGGTAAGTTAGTATGGATACAGCTGAAGTACCTAATACTTGTAGTGAAACAGTAAGAGTCTCCAGATAACCTCAGAGACACACAAGTAGGAAAAGCTATAGATTATTTCAGTGTTTTGGGAGAATTTGAGTAGTATGATGCGTGACTTGTGTCGTCTTTTCTTTCAGAAGACTCTCCACTACTGTCTTACATTACCTACTGATCAGCCTGCCTCAAGGTAGCCATGAAAGGGATGAGGTAGCCGCCCACGAGCGTGCTAGAATCCATCTTCAAATGGATACAAAATATAAAGACGATGTATTTAGAAAGTATGTACAGTTTCATGAATCTAAATTGGATACCTCTGACAAGAAGCAGCGCCCAGTTAGTGATGAGTATCTACAAGTGGCAGCTTCAGCCTTACTCTGCTTTCCCAAGATTGATCCCTTTTATAGATTCCGGTTGATTAAATTTTATGAGATTGCTGAACGTTCACTTAGGTCCTTGAAATCTTCAAGTTTGCGTTCACTCCAGAATGCGTTCAGCATGCTGGAATCAGTTGGAGTTAATCTTTTTCTTTACCCCTGGAAGAAGGAATTCAAAAATATAAAGGTACGATCATGCAAATATGCCAGCCTTTTATGATCTAAATATTTATGCATTCATCTCATAAAAGGGCATGTATATTATCTATGGGGTGGGATAAACCAACCTTCCCCAACCTGCTGGCCTCCAGAGGTGTTGGGCTACAACTCCTATCATCCACAGGCAATGGCTGGGTATGGTGGGAGTTGTGGTCCAACACATTTGGAGGGCCCCAGGTTGGGGAAGGCTGGTATAAACGGTAGTGGTCAAGTTGATTCCAGAGTTTAAACGATACTCGAAAAGCAAGGTGAAAGTCTGCATACTCCTGTGCCAACATAAAATTGGTCCAGTGAAAAAGGAGTAACTAGAAACATTTGAAAATAATCTGTTAGTGAAATTCATAGCTTACAAATAACACTTTAAAAGGCCCAGAAACCCTGAGGAACTACTTCTTTAATGAGTGTCTGTCTGGCACTTACGACTTGTTCATTTCACCTGTAGAGCTGCTATACTTGGCCCTGTTTAATCATTGTAATATGGGTGCAAAGTAGACTTTTTCTCTGAATCCCATCTTAAGAAGGATTTTTTTTACTGATGTGTGACCTATGGGGAGCTCAGAGTAGCATTTTATTATCACAAGTATGCTGTAAGTTAGACTGAGAAATAGTGGGTTGTATGTCATTCCACTGATGGAAGCAGTTCGGTCAGCAGAATTGGGAGGGGCAATTTCTTCTCCCCCCCCCCCCCACAGCCCCCATGCACCCTGGGAAACCCACCAGAACTCATTTTCAGCTGACCAGCATGGAGGGCTGCAGTGGGGAGGAGAGCTCCAGCACGACGTTGGATGTAATCCAGTAGCCTAAGCAAGGCCACCAAATGAGCATCAGAGCTGAGTTGGATTTGTCATAAATTTTAGTCATTCTAACCCTAATTTCAGCACTCGGCTTACCAATTCTTCTCCTAGACTTCAGCTATTTCCCCCCTAGCATTTCCCTTGAACTGTATCATTATTCCAAACAAAGGACCTCAGTGCTTTTCCTCAGTGAACTGTGTTCTGACCCTTCTCATCCACTTCTCCAGCGTTGTCTGCACTGTGGTCTAAGGAGGAAATGAAACATCCACAGTCCTAAAGCGTAGGGTGGGAAGAAATAAATAAGCTCAAAGATGAGTGCTGTTGGCCTTCGCTTATCCATCCACTGAAAATACTCTGTCAAAGTATTTCTTATTTGGAAAATATAATACTATCTCAAGGCAACAAAGAATTATTTTACTGTCCCAGCTTTTCCTGGTAAAATGGAAATAAAAGTGAAATTAGGATATTTGTTGAATGCACGTGGTGTTTCCTAAAATGTACCAGTAAACACCAGTGGTTATGCCATAAAGCTTTTATATGTGTTTTGTTTTTACTTTAAAACCCCTGTTTTAGTAAATACTGTCCTTTACCAGTAAATGATGGAAATAAGGATGACATTTGGTCATTTACTGAGGGGTTTTGGTTGCCCTTGAGATTGTCTGATAAGTATCAAAACAAAGTGCTCTTTCTAGCCCGAATTCTTAATTCTCAGCATTAATAGTAGTAGGCGATCACTCGTGACTGAGTAAGATTGTCTTCCAGGATAAAATTACAGAAAGAAAAATATATAAAGAGGAAATTGTATAAAATTGTGTAGACTCTAGCGATGGGTCCGTAAGTGACTGTGGAGGCCAATTCTAGATCCACACAGCTTCCCACAGTGAGGACACAGGTTACCAGATGGAAGATGGTCCTGTAAAGGATTTGTTTGATGTGCTTTCCGCTTAGCACGTTTCTCCCTTTCACCTTGCACTCGGGCTTCTTCAAAGTCCATAGAACCTTTGTGAAAGGCCAACCTCCAGTTAAAGCGTTCATGGGCCAGAGCTTCCCAGTTCTCAATGTTTATATTGCATTTTTTTAGATTAGCCTTACTGAGGTGGTGTGTCTTATAAAATGAGAAATCTGAAGAACGGCTACTGTGCAGCATGTACAGAGCTGGAAAAATCCTGGATACCTGATCCCTTGTACTCCTGCAACCCTGATGTTGGTGTTCAAGAATATGAATCATGTGCAGGGCGGGTCTCTAAAAAATCTGGTTGTTGCTCTGCAAAATCAAAGCTGATGTATAAGTTATTTTTCCAGCCCTAGTAATGGAGTTCAGATCTTGCTGTGTATCTTGTTCTGTGTAAATTGTTCTGTGTATCTCAGCATCCATTTTAAAATAGTTTCTAGTATTTTAAGCTCCCCACAATTCTGACTGGCACATACAATACTGGCTGAGAGTATAACAAATACATGGACGCTGAAATGTTGCTACAGTTTTAAGTGTCAGCCTCCACAATTTCACTGACTATAGCTTTAGCAAGAAATGTATTTTGTACTCATCCTGTCATTCCAGTACTTCTATGACTTCTCAGGTGTCAAATATATACAGTTGTTCCCCTTATGCCCTGCTAATTTCTCCCCTAAGAATTCCTGTGATACAACTCTGTTGTAGATTAAAACAAAATGCTGTATCATGTTAACCTGAAAACATGAAATTAAAATACTTCTTGGAGCACAGTTTGAAATTTAAGCCATTGCATTGTTTAATATGTACTGAAGTATCATGCAAAACTTTAGAAACTAGATTTGAAAGCAATTGGTGATCAAATTCTTAAGGTTTATGTAGTGCCATTGAAATCAATTTGACTTAACAGGCTCAAGTGGTTTGTCAATTGAATTCTTTGGATTTTTGGCCAAGAAGCCTTTTTATTCTGAGTGTATACCCCCTCTTGTGGTAATACCTATATCTAAGCTGTTTCAGAATTATATTTGAGCTGCATTTATAATTTGTTTTTCTCTTCCCCATCTTCAGACCTACACAGGACCTTTTGTTTATTATGTGAAGTCTACATTACCTGATGAGGATATAAGACAGATATTGAACTCAATGGGATATGTGCAAGAACTTGGAACTATGTATAAACTCAAAGACCTGGTTGATACTCTCCAGGTGAAGATGGTATCATTTGATCTTTTCTTGGCCAAAATAGAGTGTGAACAGTTGATTGAAATTCATTTGCAAGTGAAGGATAAAGGTTATTCGGAACTTGACATTGTAAAGGAGAGAAAAAATAGCAATGATGATGTCAGAGGCTGTTCAGATGCCTTGAAACGTCGTGCGGAATGCAAAGAGAATCTAAATACTTCCATGTCACGAATGGTACTTCAGAAATCTGCTAGCGAGAGAGGCTCTAAAGATTATTTCAAACCCAAAGTTAGCAAACCTTCTAAATCAGTGGATACATATGATAGTTATTTGGAAAATAAGAAGCCACCTTTGATGACATCATTGAGTCTTAGAAAAGAGCCCATTTTAGTTGATACTGAGGATGACATTAAAGATGAAATAATTCGTCCATCACCGTCTCTCCTTGCCATGTCGAGTTCTCCACATGGTTGTTCTGATGAATATTTGCCAGTTTCATCCCATGCCCATGCCAATGGCATATTAAGAACGGGTATTCCGTATGGTACTTACTATTCCCCTCAAGATGATTTAGATTTATATACTGACCCTGATTCTAGAAGTGTGTTTAAGAGACAAGAATCCACTAAACATGATGTATGGCTGCTAAAAAGTGATGCCAACCCAACCTACCATAAACGTCCGCATCTATCCAAAGAGACGACTTCCCTTAAGTGCCAAAACTGTGGATTAACTTGTGGCACCTCCATGTGTCAAAAGTGTGACAACTTGCTCATCTGCAGGCAGGAATATCCAGCAATGAAACAGAGCAGCTATTCGCTCAAAACTCTTTCGAGCGAAGGCATATCGTCTGGATCTGCTGTAAGGGAAAAGCCTCCATATATGTTACAGACTCAAGAGCGAACCTCTCAGTTCAGTTCAAAATCTAAGCCTTCGGGTTCTTCACGCTGTGGCTTTTGCAACCGATCAGGAGCTACAAACACATGCACTTTTTGTTCGAAGGTTTCCTGTGATCTTTGCCTCAGTGCTTACTATTATGATCACTGCTGTCGAAAAAGTGAGCTTCACAGGTTCTTGCCAAACAATCAATTAAACTATAAATCAAACCAGCTGTCACATCTGGTTTATAGATAGATTTTTTGTTTTTGTTTTTTAAAAATTCTATATTTTGGGACAAAAGGGCTAAAAACACAAACATTCTTGTGTTGCTGGTAAGAAGTATCATCCTACTGACCTCTTAGGAGAAAAAAAGTAGACATGCCCTAGTATTAGACAAATACATCTTAACATAGGTGCCTGTCTTTGATGTGATTTCACAAATGTAGTTGATGCTGCCGCTACTCTGTTAGGTGACTCTTAGTTGCTTTTCCATTTAGATCGGAGCGAAGAGCACTTTTTCTAGAAGCAGACAGGTGTTGCAATTCATATTTTTCCTAAAAAGACATCACATGTCTGTGCTTCATTGTCACTATCTCATCCACATAACACAGCATCAGAGTAGTAACTAAAAAGACAACAAAGGATTTCAGTGAATTGTGAAATTGTTTTGGTAGCTTGCACGAAATATTCATGAACTTGTTTTTGCCAAAAGTGTTGTTGTTTTTTTTAAAAGAAAGAGATTAGATGCATTTCCTAAGCTCCAAAAGGCAAATCACCATGGTGTCTCATCCTCATGTTTCCTCCCTGTCCGCACTTTCCAGGATTTCTCTCAAGCTTATAAAATCAAATTCTAAACCAAGTGTTTGCTTTATTTTCCAGTGCTGCCAAAACACCCTACTTTTCTTTTTATGTTCTAGTATTTTAGAGAAGTGAAATTGTATATGTTAGCGTTATGCCTGGAGTGTTGCCTTTCCCGATGAGTAATGATTGGATTCACCTGTTGCACATGTATCAAATCCTGCTCTTTCTACTGTAAATAAGTGATTTGGAAGTAGTTTATTTTTTAATAAATATATTCAGTATTTTGGTTTTTTTTTAAAAAAATTGGTTAGGTCATGTAACTGAAGTCTCTGGGTTATTTCTTCAGGTAACATCATTTTTTCCTTGTACTGTATTTTGCTTACAGCTTATTACAGCTGTTGTAGACAGGTGTCCCTCACAATCTATTTGCCTCTTTACTTCTTTCAATGGGTTGAAATTCTGCCTCTGGAATCAGTGACAGATGGACATGTAACTTCACCCCTCCCTTCCATACACAAGTGAAGCACTTTGGGTAGTAATTTTTACCACAACAAAAACTTGGACACACATACACATGCTGTCTCCCATACATGCTTGTTGGAGTTGTTGTTTACATAAAATACACAGCTGCACTCCACTACAAATCACTAGCACTCTTCAGTGGTAATGGTTAAAAAAGATGGTTTGTGCCATTCCCAGTCAAATAAAGTTTCTCAGTTGTGGAGGTGAATCCAAATATAGAATTTGGTCTGCTCCCCAAAGGATATTAGAGTCTCCTTTTATCATCCATCCTTTATATAGAATGATTATGCCCTTGTGTTGAATTCTGAGCTTTTTGGCAGATCACCTTTGACTCTTAACACTGTACATTTTTAGAGCATGGTTATAGATTCTAGGACTTATTAAATTTTTTAGTCCTTTCATCCTTTATGTGACAAACTTATACGAATGGCTGGAGATTACATTATAAGTGTGGCAGGCGGGATGGGCAGGAACACAATGGGGTTTAAAAAATATTTGTAAAGTTGATGAAATTCTTCTGTGATAATTGAACATCAAATGTACAGTGTTGAATTATTTTTATGGAATATTGCCAACAGCAATGTAGTGTCAAGAAAAGGATATATGATCAAGGAAAGCAGAAATGAGATGACCACAATGGTGTACTACATTTAGTATTTTATTTTCTTTACAGGCAAGTATTACCTTGCTGATGAGAAAGGTTAATAGAAATCATTGCTTAAGTGTGTGATTAAGGTTTTTCAAAATCTTAGATGGATCTTTTTTTAATAAGTGTATATTAATATATGTGTAGATACAATGTATATATAATGCCAAATTTAAAACTATTTTACTCTTTCTAAAATACTGGCCTATAGAGTTCATTTTTATGTGTTCAGTTTCTGTTCAACCTCTTAAAGCATCATGCCTGTCTTTATTTGGCTGCTATACTGTATAGCTTCTAGATCTCCCTTGTTCAGGTTCCATATTGCTACTCACTTGACACTAAATGAACAAAAACTGTGATGCCACGTAATTTATACGGTGAACCTAGCAGGGACTAATTATATTGCTTTAAAAAAAAGTCCTGTGTACATATTTGTCATGGAATACCTATAGTACAGAATAGTGTTAAATTGCAAGTGACACCATGCTAAATCTTTTTTTTTATGTGTATCTTACTGTATGAGGTTGCTGTGATTGAAACAGTAAAATATATGTTAATTTAAAATGTAGCTGCTTGGCATCTTATTTGTTAAAAACATCTGAATTGCTGTGTTAGAATTTTTAAAGAAGCACTTTGTTTTCCTAAGAGCTAAATTGGGGGGGGGGGGAGTTTAGCACTGAGCTTGTTTGAGAGATTTATACTGTACGTAAAATAGTCAATTGCTTCACAATCATTATGCTTACCCTCACCACAATCCTTTGAGGTTAGGTCATTGGGCAGGATCCAATGGGGCGCTTACACCCCCGCTGATTCCTTTCTGCTCTGCCAATTCCCTTCCACAAGTGGTGGGTCCCTCCAATTCCGTTGCACAAGCAAGATCCACCACACACAAGAGAGATTTAGCTGTTTCTAGGGGAGGCCCCGAAATGAGCAGAAATGCTAGTTTCTGGAAAGAGGCAGGTTGGCGGAGCTCCCTTATGTGAGCTCCGATGACCTGCCTCCTTCCAGAAACTAACATTTCTGCTTGTTTGGGGTGGCCCCAGAAGTGCTAGACCCTGCTTCAGCTAAAGTTAGTTCTGACTAACTTAAGCCCCGTTGTTTTCAATGGCATTTAGTTACAACACCTGATGAATGTTAGCCGGATGGGGCCTAGAGTCTTCATGTACATGTAACCCCTTGCTTGTGGACAAATAGGCAACAATCCACTTTTCCTTGGTAGTCTTAATTGAACTTTACTTTAAAGCTGCCCTTCTGAAGGAGTACCTGTGTGGAATTTCAAAACATTTAGGAACTAAGCTCAAGTTGTTTGCTGCACTAGCAATGGAACATGTCGCAGAATTCTAGGGACACTTCTTATATGAGGTATCTGCTCTGATCCAGTTATAGAACTAATCTGACAGAGATGACACGCTGCATCAGTTATGAAGCTAGTGCGTATGTATAAGCTGAGGCTTTCCCCTCTAAAATGCACTTGGACAGTGATTGGGACATGATTGGACCTTGCTTTCATGTATCTTAAAGAGAAGCCATAATTTAAACAAAGGGCCTTAATACCTTCCTCACCCAAGAGGTAGACCCCCCTCCCCCATGAGCCTCACTAGATCTTAGCCTAAAGAAGGAAACAATCACTAATTGTTTAGAGCAAGGACAACTCTCATCATGCTTGTCCAACTGGTGAAGGTGGGGGTCTGACAATTCTATGACATATGGTCCTTTTTTCTAACTGGCAGGACCTGATAATGGATTGTATCCATCCAACTGGTTCTGTCTGCCAGCAGAATGGACATAGTTGGTGAAATGGATTCCCTATCACCCCACAGCTGCTTCTCTGGAGGGTTGGGGGTCCTTGAGCAGATTTGGGGGATGTGGGAGTGGTGCTGGGCACAGGAGAGGAAGGGAACATCCTGTTGCGTTAACAGTTGCTCATATAATGCTTGTGTTGTGTGTTGGCAGTCACCCAATATACTCATTCTGTTCTAATCAGCCTGTGTTTTCCACACATGATCCTATACCAGCTTGTTAATACTGGTGAAGCCTAGAGATCTGTGTGTTCTCGTTTTATGTTTTTAAATAGTGTTTGAGCACCCATTCACAGGATATGGATAGTGCTGGAATCTACCCTACTTCAAGCATATCTTCTGCCCAAAGATACACCTTTGGTGCCAATGGAGTTTTTACCTTTTTAAAGCCCCTGTGTGGTGAGGTGAGGCAATTAAAAAAAAAAAAAGGGTGGTAAGGTTTATACCCCCCTACCCACATGTGGTGGTCCCAATCTGGCTTGGGGCCCTGTTTGTCTACATGAAAATGAAAGAAAATGTTACAATTAACACAAAAGGAGCTTTCCTCACAAGGTGACTCACCTGAAAAATAACTAAAGGTTAGCTGATTAGGTGTGCCTCCTGACTACAGATTGCAGCAGCCTTCTCTATAAAGCATAACCTGGAAGCATTCTTGTAATGGCTCAAGATTTAAGATTTTTTTTAAAAAAATAAAGGATTTTGTTGCAGCCTTAATGCTTCTGATGACAGCTCTACTGTACTCTTCCTATACTGTAGAAGAAAAGTTGGGCAGTATGAATCAGTTTAATCGTTTGTTATATTTTAAACAAGGGTTGACCAGATGTGACCATGGAATCACACCCTTTGTATATAGCCCACAGTATCTTGTAAGAAACCTGAGAACTGACTTTAATACCTCCCCACCCCTTTTTTTTTCCAGATTTCATAATATGTTAAAGCAAATTTTCAGTCTCCTGCCTACTGAACCTATCGTATGCGTTTAAACTGAGGAGATGAAGAATAATTTTGAGCATTTCGGAGAAGCATTGTTTAGGCACTTCAGCCTGATGCATTTTGCTAAAACATGTTTGTGTGGAGAGAAAAGGCTACCAGCGTGGTAAGTGGGGGCCCTTTCCTTCTAAGGAATGATGTCTTCCTCAGAAGAAAACCTTTGTCACAGTCAGCGAAAGGCCACAGGTTAATGCCAATCAAATACAGAGTACAGAGAAACTCTTCCTAATTCTTAAATACAGTTGAACTTGCTCGGTTATTTTTCTTTTAATTTAGTGTGAATGCAATACAACATGTACATGGTTATAAAAATGCATCTACTACATACAGTCATGCCTTGGATTGAGAGCATAATTCGTTCTGGAAACATGCTTGTAATCCAAAACACTCTTATATCAAAATGAAATCCCCTCCAAAAAAATTGTACAGAGATTTTTAATTTAAGCCGTACTACAGTACTTGTATTGCAAGGCGTTGCTTGTATATCAAGTAAAAAAAAATTAAATATTTAAAAATTTGCTTGTCTGCAAAACGCTCTCAAACCAAGTTACTTGCAATCCAAGGTATTACTGTACTACTTTTGTAGAGCAATGGGTTTGAAACCTTCAGTCTTCAAGGAATGCTTTCCATGTTAATTCCTGTTTAGAAACTACCATGTGTTGAGAGGACTACATGTGCATGCTGGGGATGATGGGAGTTGTACTCCAACACATCTGGAGGGCACCAGGTTGGGGAAGGCTGATTTATTGGCATGGGGTCAGTATACTTGAGAGTGACTGATACCAAAAAGAGTTGGTATCAATGGGGCCTGACCTGCAGATGTGTCATGTGGACTGTGTTAAAGTTTATTTTGTGGCAATATGTTCCTGCTCACTTATTCCCAAATGTAGCCTGGGGTCATCATGCAATAAAGTCTGTTTTGAAAAAAAACACTAACCCAGTGTTTTTGACCAGAGTGAATTACTGGGTTTAGACATCAGGATAACCCACACACTCAAGTACTGCATATCGGTTGAGTGTGGGTTGTAATTGAACCACGGGTTGTTGAAACGTGGGTTATCATGTTGTCTGAACCCAACTGCAATAAGCCATGGCTTGTTAAGCATGAACAACCCATGAAGAGAACCCATGGTTTGTTGTTGGGTTGCAAACTGTGGGTTGTTCACCATGGTTTGTTATCTTGGCTGGATTCAGACAACACAACCCACATTTCAATGACAACCCATACTCAACCCTTGAATGTGGGTTATCGTGTTGTCTGAACCCATTCAATGTTGGCACATCTCAAAGGCAAGACTCTCCCAATCATGGAAATGTATAATATAGGGCAGCCCAGGGCATGTACGCTTTAGTTACTTGGTCAGGCTGCTCATGCAGCTCCTCGGTTTTGTTGTTTACAGAACATATTCTCAAACACACCCTTAGTTCATGCAGGATATAGGCCAGGCTCACAAAAAAAGATAGCTTTCAGATGAAAAAAGAAAAAGCTGAGTGAACATACCCAACACTCTCCTGAGAATGCACATTGCAAACTGATAAGCTCAGTGGTGCTGCCAGGTTGGAGATGCCTGGGGGTGGGGGGGCATACCTTGCATCTCACTTGCCTCTGCCTAAGAAAAGGAAAAAATGATGAGTTTATTCCCCCTTCTTTACTAAGTGGTGGCAAATAAATTAACAGGTCCCGTTTTCTCTCTTCCCCACCTCCAATATTTTACAGAGGTTGTCCGACATGCTGGCTCCACCCTGGTGTCAGCATGGCTGACAACCTCCATGAAATGTTTTTGAAAAAGAAAAAGGGACCTGTATGTCCCCTTCTGACAGCACCACCGGGTTGGTTTCCTCCCCCACACCCTGCCCCTCTTTACCCACTGATGGTGACACAGCAGCTGTGGCAGCCGCTACAATGCCTTTCCTTTCCTTTCCTTTCCTTTTCTTTTAAAAAGCTTTTTGCAGGGAAGCTGTGTTGGCTGCTGCTGAGTGAAGCTCCAGAGAACTGTGCCCACCATCTTCATTTTCCAGAGTGCCTCTAGGAAGGCAGCCCACTTTGAAAAAAGTTTAAAAAATTCATTTAAAGAAATGAAAAGAAAATTTAAAGAAAATGAAAATGAAACAACAAAAAAGGAAAGTTGTAGGGTGACTGCTGCTGCTATGCTCTCATTTGGGGACCTCTCCCAGCTACGGGCCTTGGGCATGTGCCTTGAGGTCCGACCCTAGCAATGCCACCGGGCAAACAGATATTCCATTAAATATGTCTAGTCTAGAGTCTATGTCTTTTTTCCAATTTTATTGTAGAGTAGGTGGGGAGGTGATCTGGATTGGGACTCTAGTGTGGGGATACAGGGGATTTTAAGATCCAGTTCTCCCCCCCCCCCATTCCATACCTATTTTAGGGATGCATGGATTTTGCTAAATCCGTTCTGTCTATGTTTCATGGATTGTCAGACATCTTTCATTCCGTCATCTGCTCACTGACGGAATTGGATTTTTTTTTAGGGAGATATGAGCATTTCGTTCCAGTATGCGCTAATGCACATTAGTGCAAGTGTGAATTTGTGCAACCCCCCCCCCCAATAGTCTGCAAGTCTGCTGAATCTGCGTGACTCAGAAAAAGCCGGTCCGCTGCGGAATCCACAGGTTGGATTTTCAGAAATCCAAACTCATTTGAATCCATTTTGGAATTCTCTGTCATCCCTACCTATTCTAGAGTAAAAATGAAAAGAAGACATAGCTGCTAGATACACATTTGAGGTAATGCCACTTTTGGTCCTTAGAACTAAAGAATTCCGAACCCAGGAATTTGTTCTGAGTACCAGAACTGAACGGAGCTTGCAGTCCCTCCGCCACCCAAAACTATAATCCACTCCTGGTTACCCGAAGCTTTCTTCCTTTCAGCAGTATACTTTAGGGCAGGAAGGGAATCATTTTGTTTCTGCTATTGTTCAACAACTGGGAGTCAGAACCTTTGCCAATGTACTCCAAACCACCCAGAGTTCTACCAGTAGATTCTGATCTTCAGTCCACCTCCAGTCCACCTCTGCCCTAAGCAGGCTCTTTTATTATAGAATTCTGATTTCACTGTGTGTTGCTTTGGGCATAACAGCCGTTGAAAAAGTGGCCGATCAGTTTTAAAGTAAATATCCTCTTATTTCTCTAAATCAGGTATTCACTTGACTCAAATGAGTAATACAGTGCCTTTTCCAAGCTTCGCCGAGTGTTTTATTTTCTTTCCTGTGTTATCAATATTGTATCATTGGCACACTTGGAGACAAATTCTTCCATTATATTTGCTCTCAAATACATCTAGATTGAGTTCCACTCCTATGAGCAATCCTAAGCGTGCCAGTGGTACATGCCAGCCAGAAGGCCTGATCAGTAGACTGTTAATAACAGCATGCTCCTTAGTAGCCTCTTAAATACGCACAGCCAATTTCAATGACTCAGTGAAGTCATGCTGTTCATCTTTTGCACAGTTGGCTCAAGAGATTACTTTTGCAATCTGCCACATCTTTAATAATCATACAGCGCAATCCAATGTGGCTGCCCATAACTCTTGGAACTCAGGATTATGGGCATCCAATGGAGGGCAGAAGGAGCACAGAGGCAGAGGTCACCTCCGTGCTTCTCCCAATCTGCAAAAGACTTAGACGGCCAATTTCAGCCGTCCACATCTTTTCCCACAGCACATGAGGAGGAGAGGCTCAGGCACCACCAGGATACATCATATCGCATCGTGGTGGAGCCTTATTCTACCCCCTCCCCGCCCACAGAACTCCGGCTCCAAGGTTGATCTTACAACCTTGGAGCTGCAGCTGGCATGGTTCTTTCCGTGCCAGCTGCAAGGGCGGGGGAGGGTGCTCCAAAGTTGGAGTCCCAACCTGTGGCCAACCAGATGCCCACAGGAAACCCACAAGCAGGACATGAGTGCAACAGCATCCTCCCACCCATGTTCCCCAGCAACTGGTGTACATAGGCATACTGCCTCTGGTACTGGAGGTAGCATATAGCCATCAGGACTAGTAGCCATTGATAGCCTTCTCCATGAATTTGTCCAGTCCCCTTTTAAAACCTTCCAAATTGGTGGCCATCACTACATCCTGTGGAAGTGAATTCCATATTTAACTATGCACTGTGTGAAGAAGTACTTAGAATCATAGAATAGTAGAGTTGGAAGGGGTCTGTAGGCCATCGAGTCCAAGCTCCTGCTCAATGCAGGAACCGAAGTCAAAGCATCCCTGACAGATGGCTGTCCAGCTGTATCTTGAATGCCTCCAGTGTGGGAGAGCCCACTACCTCCCTAGCTAATTGGTTCCATTGTCATATTGCTCTAACAGTCAGGAAATTTTTCCTGATGTCCAGGTGGAATCTGGCTTCCTATAACTTGAGCCCATTATTCCATGTCCTGCAATCTGGGATGATTGAGAAGAGATCCTGGCCCTCCTCTGTGTGACAACCTTTCAAGTACTTGAAGAGTGCTGTCTTCAAGTACTTGTTTCTGTCTTCCAGAGTATTAGCTGTTCCTCCCGATTTTGTGTCATCTGCAAATTTGATAAGCATTCCCTGCACCTCCTCATCCAAGTCATCAATAAAAATGTTGAAGAGCACTGGGCCCAGAACTGAGCCCTGCGGTACCCCACTCATTACCTATCCCCAATTTGAGAAGGTACCATTGATAAGCACTCTTTTCCGATTCTGTAGCCAACTGTGGATCCACCTGATAGCTGTTCCATCTAGCCCACTTTTGGCTAGCTTGCTAATCAGGATATCATTCCTTTTATCTGTCCTGAATCTCCCACCAATCAGCTTCATGGGCTGACCCCAAATTCTAATATTAGGAGAGAGGGAGAAAAATGTCACCGTATCCACTTTCTCCTCACCATGCATAATTCTGTACACATATGGAATTTTCCACCCACTTGTAAGGTGTCGGAATCTTATACTTGACTTTTTATTTTTGAATGGTAAAACGTCTTCAGTGTATGCTTCTGAAATACCGCAATGTGAGATACTTTGGGTGGATGAGGGGGAGGAATAGAATAGCAACGCTATGCACATTTTCCTGGGAGTAAGTGCCAGTGAACATGCACAGGATTGCGCTGCTAAGAATGTAATGACAGTAATAAATATCAATGTGCAAAATTCAATACTTTTTCACTCACACACACCCCCCCCCCCAGGGAAAGCTTCTAAAACCCCAAACATCTATAACTGGGAATATTGAAGAAAATGGGAGAGAAAACAACTTAGATTGTCAGTAAGCACATTTTCATCAGGAAGCTTTGAGAATGTTATTCCTCCAGAGAAAACCATGGTGGCTCTGTCTACCATGCTGTGAAACTTATTGAAAATTCCTGTAGGTGGCACTCTGACATCAGTTTTTGTGTTGCAGAAATTGTTCAGCAGAGAACTTCTTAAGACTATTGACATCTTAACATGGGTTTATTGCTAGGAAGGATTGGATTGAGGGGGATGGAAATAGATACTACATCAGTCAATAGTGTAGTCAACCTTTACATCAAGGGGTGGGCAGAAGGTAGATCTGGGATCTACTGCTACGTCTCTGGGTGATTTGCAGTAGATCAGCAAGGATTTCTGATTCTAAATTTTG
Source organism: Shinisaurus crocodilurus (assembly GCA_021292165.1). Classification (NCBI taxonomy): domain Eukaryota; kingdom Metazoa; phylum Chordata; class Lepidosauria; order Squamata; family Shinisauridae; genus Shinisaurus; species Shinisaurus crocodilurus. The sequence continues at coordinate 599,478 of JAHFWL010000434.1, forward strand.
AACAATAGCAGCAACAGTTTGAAATAACTCCCCTAGATTATACTGCTGAAATGACGAAAGTCTGGGGTAACCAGATGTGGGTTCCCCCCCTTCCTTCCTGTGGAAGGACTATGAGTGCCACTCAGTTCTGTTACTCAAAACAAATGCCTGGGCTCAGGATTCTTTAAATCTAATTGTACATCATTTGCACCCGACTCTGGTTGGTATAGGTTCTAGTCGAAACAAGATAAATCCCAGAAGTCCGAAGTCTGCCCACCCTTGCTTTCATTGTGGGATTGTGTACGTGTTAACATTGTGTATGTTAACAGCTCTTCTAACTTTGTGGGCTTTGTGTGTATGAGTTGGAAAGTTGGGCTTCTTTGTCTATCCTTAGAACTTGGGTCTGCTGAGCCCCAATGAAGGATGACAGCAGTGAGGAGGTGGTGGTGAACCTACTCAGGGAGGGAGGCCCACTGAGAGGATCTTGCCTAATGTCACCACCACCACCCGCCCCAAATCTGGAACCAGCACTGACATTCAAAGA